>LR990942.1:4180000-5409928 GCA_905163415.1 Noctua fimbriata | reverse complement strand
GTTTTCCCTAGGCACTCTTCGCTTGAAGACTTTTCTTTTTATCGGGTCGAATAGGCCCGTGTGGCAAGCTGTTTCACAGTCTGATTAACTGAAGGGTTAAGGTCTGTCAGTAAAATTGATTTTTACCTGGATCTATCTTTGTGTTATTTGTGACTTCAATTTTTCGAAATCCTTTTGTTGCATTTTAATTGGATAAGGCGTGATATAAAGGGTGTAAATAGGCACTTGTTCTCCCCGTCTTTGCGATCATTTTTTTGTTCTAGACCATACCTGGGAACCTTCTAGTTACGGAGATATTGGGGGTCAAAGTTCCAACTCTTTTACAAGTTTTTTTTTAAATACATGTTTTTAATATAAGATTTTTACTTTACACACCTCCACGACCCCCGTACTATTCAATCCATCGAGTCCTACCGTAAAAAGAGATTTTTCACCCCAAAAAAAAGTCGATTCCCAGCAATAATTTTTGCGTAAACTGACTTAGTTTGATGTATGTACAGAATGCTTGGTTGACGGCTATGTGAAGGGTTTGTTTACACCCTGTATATGTCCTGCAAGTATTATAATATTATTGTAGGAAGAATTTAAACTACTACTATTCGCGCCTTTGATTATGTAACTACTAGGTACAATCTCTGTTTCCATGAAAAAAATAAAATAAAATAGACATATAAGCATCCTTCCTCACTAGTCTAGTGGTCGCAAGCGCAACTGCTGAGCAAGGGGTATGACCACCACCATTGAAACCAAATATAAAACTGCTTCACATCCGTAACCTCACTAATTCAGGTCCAGTTGAAAACCAGCGTCGGGCACTAGTAGTCCGGCATTTTGCTGAACCGGGCCTATTTGGTACACGGTATGGTATTCGGGCACTTTTCACCCTTATGTCCTAAGTAATAAGGTTGAAAAGTGGTCGACCCTCAGTAAACTCGGTGTTAACTTAAGTAGTTACCCAAATTGAGGATAAACTTAGTTTTTTTAACAGAAAAGAACTGTCTCTACTGTGTCAAGTTTTATTTCCTCATGTCCAGCCTTTAACAGAATTCTGACATAACCTTCCCCTAACACCGAATGACTCAAACTTGGAAAAGGAAACACAACAACAATTTTTAGCACTACACAAACATAATGAAGGTAATATTAAAATTAAGAATAATGTTGACAATGTCTAAACTAAAATCATAGAACAGTGTACTTATCAGTGCGAAGACAATGTATAAAAATGTAACTAAATAAAGCGTTCGAAGTCACGTTTTTGCCATTAAAACTTCAGTTTATCAGTTAGGAGTCCTTAAAGTAACAGAGTATTTTCAGTGTAGTAGAAAATGCCTGGTAGTACCTAGGTAGCTAAGTCTGCTCTATTATTGCCTTATTATACTAGCGGTTTGCGTACGGCTGCGGGGCGGGGCGGGCGCGCAGCGAATGCGTCGCAAACACGCTACGGCTGCACAGCGAGGACGTCGCGGATGCGTGGCGACTTCGCAACGTTTTCGTCGCGTGTTTATAACGAGTTAACGACGTACAATACACTACAATGGATTCCGACGAGGAAACACTGCTGTTGGCTTTGTTACTTCGAAGACGCCGGAGACGAAAACGAAAGCGTCGAAGAATTTGGGAAGGTCCATTATCCGCAACGAATTCGCCACGTATGCGCGGCGTGTTCGTTGCGCGCCCGTAACGTATTCGTTGCGCGTCCGCTCCGCTGTGAGGACGCTCGTAATCCGCTAGTATAATAAGGTTCTGTATTCTCCGAGTTATTTCGGAATAAACTAAATCCTAACCATCCTACTTATATTCTAAAGCCGAAAGTTTGTAAGGATGTATGGATGTCTGGATGTTTGTAACTCTTTCACGCAAAAATTACTGACCGAATTTGTATGAAATTTCGCACACAGATAGTTTATAATTTAGATTAACACATAGGATACTTTTTATCCCGGTAGAACGATCCCGTGGGACAATTACCGAACTCCACGCGGGCGAAGCCGTGGGCTTAAGCTAGTAATCTTATAAATTAAAAAAAAATCTTTTAAGTCCTTTTAATCTTTTTTTTTTTAATTGAAAATGATTATTATTAGCGAAAAGATTATATATTAGCTACTTAGGTAGCTGGTACCAAAAAACACAGCACTAATACTAATTAGATACTGGACCAAGGTTCCAAGCAAATTTACAAGGAAAAATGCTCAACAAATGAAACCAACGAACACCTCTAAAGAAAACAAAAAGCTTCACGCTATTTAACCTTTCAACCTTTGTAATCTTAAGTAATGAAAATCTTAATTAACCTGAAATCTCATAATCTCGCACTCGCTGTTCGCTTCTTTGGAGCCATTCTCGTAGATGGCTTCAGTTGACAGGCGCTTGTTTTACAATCGTTTCACAAACAAAGCATGGTTGATTACCTCCTGCTTAAGACCCCGCTCACACGGTGATATGCAGAGTGGAAAATACACCGACGCACTAAACGCTTACCACGTATTCAGAACATGATTCCGAAGAAATTTTTCATTGGTAACATAAAAAAAGCGATTCCATACATTTTGACCGTGTAGGTATTGCACTTTTGTAGGAAACAGCTGTTTTCTTTTTTAATTACCGTGAATTTTACTGAACACGTGGTAAGCATTTATGCGTCGGTGTCCCTTTCAACCTGTATAATTGTATAATCTATACTAATATTATAAAGCTGAAGAGTTTGTTTGTTTGTTTGTTTGAACGCGCTAATCTCAGGAACTACTGGTTCGATTTGAAAAATTATTTTAGTGTTGGATAGCCCATTTATCGAGGAAGGTTATAGGCTAAATTTCACGCGGACGAAGGTCGCGGGCAACAGCTATTATGTATAAACTTAATCAGCCTAAAACGTTGCCTCTACTGGTATATACATAGACCTTCTCTCTTTAAGAGAGAGTAGGCCATAACTTACCAAGTGGGCTGGTGGATGTCAGACGTCTTTCGAATTTTTGGTTTCCTCTCGATGTTTTCCTTCACCGTCTTTTTTTTTAGCGTGTTGATGGCAGTGTAAATTGTGTCCAGAAATGAACCACGAGTTTGGCGTCTTCAGTAGCGTCCATCAGTTCCTGTAATGAACAAACAACAGGACACGCAGAACACGATATTAAGTGCCCCATCGTTTGTCGAACAGCACCACATTAACAAACCGTTCTGACTACATTTCAAATGTTAAAAGAGACAGTAGGCATTTTGTGGAACCTAAATACAAGGTTGATGGTTTTATAAACCGTGGAAACAACGAATATCAGACGAATCTTGCTACACTTGCTCGGTTGGATTAAACATTTTTACCGAAAATAAAAGGCAGCCTTAGAAAAGGAGAAAGAAAACAAATGACCCCATTTCGTTTCAGCTCCATAAACTCGGCAAAAAGAAAAGGTATTTCAAAAAGGTTTCACTTTTTCAATCTAATTACTTACAGGAATTAAAATCTTAATGAACAAGAAATCTTATAATCTCACCACCGAGTTTGCTCTAATGCTATGTTTGACGACTTACAATCTAGTACGTAATATGTCGAGGTTCGTATTTTATTTGGGCGACAAACATTGGATGTTTGTGCTCTAGAAATCTGGAAAGAAAAGAAATTAATAAGACACCATGACTAGCAAGACGTTGCGTTGGAAGGCCTCCCACTAGGTGGACCGATGACCTGGTGTAGGTTGCAGGGATCCGCTGGATGCGAATCGCACGGGACCGGTCAATGTGGCAACACTTGGGGGACCTATGTCCAGCAGTGGACGTCTTTCGGCTGAAATGATGATGACGATGATGATGACTAGCAAAAAAAATGTGATACGCTTAAATTCTTACATTGTGCAACCTTAGAGAAAATCCTTAAGGTCTATTAAGTCGAAAATGCATATTCTGCGATTCGATCGTTTCAATTCGTTTCTTTCACAGGACTTAACTTCATGTTTAGAAAAAAAAACTGATGCTTGTCTACACCAACACTAACCGACACTTAAACGAATGCCTAAATATTATTACACAGAGACAAGCGTTTCTTAAGGCATTCATCATTCAATACAAAACATTTAAAAAGTAGGCAGGTCAATAAATCGAAAGAAATCTTTTCTCTACTAACGTTACCAAATCCCTTAAAGTACCTACCGTATAAAGTACATACCATACTTTTACGGTTTGACACACTTTCAGTAACAAGTTTTTCACTGAAAAGTTTAACTGTAAGAACCATTGTTCACAGCTCACAAAGTACTGTCTCGCGTGTCATTCCTCCGTGACGTCACATGTCACATGTCACGTGTTCGTATTTCAGCCGTGTCGTACCGCCGCAAACAATGCTTGTTTGATTACGGCTTGGATAATGCTTTCAGCTCAGCGGTATTAATGGAAATGGTTGCATAACTGCAGTGTAAATGCAGGAATGCAGTAAAAAAATGATGAATACAGGTGATTGGTGAGCGTTTTAGAGACCTCCGTTAATCGTTTTAACATGCTTCTGAATGTAGGCGTGACGTAAGACTTTGCCTGGCCGCAAGCATACAATTAATTTATTAATCAATAGCTGGAATCAATACAAAAAAGAATTGTATGAGACAAAATTTTCTAAAGCGTCACATTTCCTAAATAGTACCGACGGCGATGATTGTAACCTTGATAGCTAAAATCTCGGAAACGTGATGCTTTAGAAGTTGATCTCATAGCCAATATTTGTTTGTGTTGATTCCAGCTATTGATTCCTACAGGTTTTATGAGTGGCTAATAAAGTCAATGTTGTAATGATAGCGAAGATTTTAAATTTGAAAGTTTATATCTCGGAAACGTGACTCTTTAGAAGATTTTGTCTCATACAAAACTTTTTTATATTGATGTCAGCTATTGATTTATTGCATGGCTGCTATTTACAAAATTTTCTACGTTTGTTTCGATGGTGGCGTAAAAAAGGAACAATATAACGTTTGTTCAGATCCATTGTCGAGTGAAGCCTGAAATCCACACGCATACAATGCGTTGATTTGTTGCGACGACGCAATGCAACGCACTAATGAGGCCTCAGCCTAAGTCGTTTCGTAAGTCCTATTGGATAATCTTGTCTTCGTCAATAACCTTTCCATAGCGATCCAATTAGTAATATTGGATATTCCACCAGTGGACTGTAAAAAGTTAGATGGTAGTCGTGCCAATATGCCATTACAGGAAAAACACGTCGACGGAATTTAATTTAATGCCGGTATGGCCACTTGGGGAAAATATCGACACGCAGATTTCTACAACTCATTTTACATAATATAACATAGTTCAATACCCGTCCAACAATATTAGCTTTAGAAGCTGACAGTAGTGGCAGTCTTACACGTGCCTTTTTCAAAAAGCAATGCGATCCTCCCTGATTTACTGCCGTGTGCTCTATAAAGAGATAATCTCGCAGAATTCCATAACACGTATGACACGAAGTAAAGTAGGTACAGATCTCCCAGGAAAAGTATGCGCTTCGACAATCATCGTCTATTTGCGGAGATACAATCACGCGACGATGAGATCTAATATTGTGGAGCAGTTACAGCCATTTAAGTACTGGTTTACTGTGTATTACTATAGTAAAATTATGGGGTTACAACTCTACACGTAATTTTAAATAACGTTACAAAACTTGAGTGACGGATAACGAGGTGCCATTGGAGTTGGTAGCCCGAAAGAGAGAAAATTTCTTACAAATGTGTGTTGCTAGGTTCACTACTAAAACAAAGCGTAGAAGTACCTTTAAAAGCTTCGCCTTTTTCGCGCGACGTTTGTGCTTGTTTGGGAACACCAAGAAAATTTAAGCACAAACCCTTTCTGGTACAAGTGTTTTTTTTGGTTGAATGGCATTTCGCAAGTCAACTTAGGATGTTGTTGTCTGGTTAACTGGACTATCATATGTGTGCCGTGGTTCCCCCTATGACGTAAGAGCTTTGGGCGTCGCTGGGGGAGAACGGCAAGGGATAGGCTGGATCGGAACAGTATTATTATTAACAGAGGAAAAAAAAAAAAAAACAAAACGACGACGACGTTTTCATAAATGATTTGATTTTTAGAGGACGAATTTAGACACAGGCTTTTACAGGCTCAGGAGTCTAGTGGTTTAACTGTACATCAACATCAACTATTGTACTGACACGTTCATTAACATTATCCTTTTTATTGTTCCAGGTAATATGAAGAGGCGACTGGGCCGGGCGCGAGGCTTCGTCCTGCGAATGTTCGATGCTCTGTGCAACTGCACGCAGACCGCTGCCGCCGCTGCCCGCACTACTGCCCGCAACAACCCGTTTACCAAGCGTTAACCCGATCACATTTCACTTGTAACAACAACTTGAACTCGTAGGAACTCAGAACATGGATAACACCAGAAGGCACCTACACATATCTTAGTGTCACACTAAACGCGGTGTCCAGAAAGACTTGTATCTGTCTTCTCTCATTGTGGCTACACACAACTTGCCTAGCTTGAAAGTAATTTTCCATTTTCGAGGGAAAATATTTTCTATTTCTGTCACACGTGCAAATAAAAACTTATAGTAAGGTATACTCTGACCCGAATAAGTGTGTCGCATCCCTAAAACAGACTGCTTCTTAAATAAAAAGGCGAAATAAATGACAATGTTCACCATTAAAGAGTAGTTTCTGTTGCCTGAGGCCATTTGCGCTTTCTAGTCTGGTCTATATTCTGAGCCCACCTGTAACGAGAATTTGAACACACAGCAAGGACCTTCTCTCAAGTTTTAGTTATTTGATATCGAGTTGAAAGGGTTGGGTGTGGATTACAAAGATTAAAAGGTTTATTGATTTTTCTCACCCTTTATACAATTTAATTGGATCTTCAGAATTCTTTGATCGTCGAGTTTTCATGTTTTCTTTGCCCTGTTTTGACAACTTGTTAAGGGTTTAGGGCATGCCTCGAGCAATGACAATATTTGGCCCCAAAGAAACAATTTGAGTTTTGTAAAGTTTTTAACAGCATTTTAGAAGAGCGAAAGCCTTTTAATATAATGAAAGATAAAAGAATTATGACGCTCAAAGTTTTTATTTGAATGAACGTTAAGGATTTTGGGCCTTAATTCCTTTGCAAGATAGGGTCGACCATAAAATAACTCTGTAACTTGAACTTTGTAGATTTATATTATATAGTAGTTTCAATGAATAAGTGTTATAAATCCAATATCATAGCAATTAATGTAATTATTTGTTTTATTATTTCGACTAAATAGTTAACATATCTTTAAAACTGAGTGAATCCTAGTATCAGAATGTAATTGACTGTGTAGTTGACTGTTAACCAAAGATGTTTAGCCAGTAAATATTAATGTTTACTAAAAAAAAAAAAATGTATTCTATGACATTTTGAATTTCGAACCTCCTGTTTTCACAACTATAGTGTGGCATGGTTCTTTGGCGCTTGTATGACTTTGTCAGGAAGGCGCTGAGCTTGTCAGGAAATATTTTTGAAATTGGAAATTGAAAAAAATAAACAATATAAATATGGCCACGCACCAAAACAACAATGACGCACTCCACGTAAAATCTCATTACAGAATCGATCTTTGTCATTTGATCTTAAATAAAACGAGATAGCATTATCATAGAACAAGTTAATGAATAAGAGGGTGAATGTACAGCTTGAGTATTCATTTGCATCAAGATCGAATCGTTAGACATTCTCTTACAAATCGGAGAACGCGTATCATAGTAGCTGTTTTTTTCAAAATACAAAAACGTAGAATTACTACTGATTTCTTCAATGAGCGGAGCCGGGTTTTCAGTAACATTTTCTATTAAAGAGAGGATTTTCAACTAGATTTTTGACGCCAATTTACTGCAAACACCTTCAACCCTCTCTGGGTGTTTTTCGACCCCCAAAAACCCTGGCTGCGCCCGTGAAATACCCTAAATACCTTAGTCTTCCTATTTAGTATCCCTAAAACGGTGTAACATGGTGTTATGTGATCGGTGTGATTACGCTTATAGTTCTTAAGGTGTATTTTAGAGATAAAGTTAAAATGTCTGGATACAAGCTGTAAAACTTTTTAATATGATGTAGCGATATAATATGTGGAACTTTACCTATACCCTGTACCTCGTACACACGGCGGCACATCAAGCTATGCATAACCAGTATAACTTGACTTCGTTTTGTATGAGCTTCCCGTACGATGAGATATCAGCTTAATTTGGTTTTGAATAGCTTGATTGGACGTCGTGCGTACCTCTATAAAGACTCTTTGAATGGCGAGGACGCGTCGATTTTCTAACAAGTTGGGTGAAGTCGGATTATCATAAATAATTTTACTATGACCATAAACTTTTTTTTAGAAACCTTGGCTCACTCTAATAATTTCTCCTGTATCGTGGATACGAATCATTTAAACTCACAGACTCAAACAGTTAGACCCGGAACAACTACCTGTAATGATGCAGTTTAATTTCTTGATGTATAGCACAATCAGCTTATCATATTACCACTATTGAGACTCGGATCTCCTTTCTATGAGAGTGAGTGGGCCATAATCCACCCAGGTTGGTAATTAATATATAAAAATATAGATACTGTCAAAATTCTCCATATGATTTTAAACCATAAAATATTGATGGTTAAGTTCAAAATCGATGCACTGGCGACTGTACATAAGAAATTTTTTCTTGATGTAATTATAATATCTGAATGAAATGTTGTTAGTAGGCATGACGCGTCTTCGTGATTAGTAGGAACTGAATGTATTTGTCTACTCACTCTTTCACGGTATATACTTTTTTGTAGATATAAACTTTTTGTTAATTTTTTTCTGTTACAATATGGGTAGAGGAAGATACTTTACTTAAAACTTGAATATATATTTGTAAAAAATGTATTTTTACCACCAACACCTATTTATTATATTTAACTTTTGTACTATCTACCTATTGTAATAAATATATAAATCATTTATATAATAAAATATTTTATACTTATCTACTACAATGTAATTTTATACACCACTGGGAATTGTTTTTTTGGAGTCTCGAATTTTCATGCAATGAAATATTGCTTCGTTAATAAATTTTGCCGTAATTAATAATAGTTTTTTGATGCACAAAGTATGAACGAAATGAGCGCAAAATATGTCTTAATTTTGTTAAGCTATCTTTAAGTTACATTTTAAAAGCAATAGTTGTAAGTTTATCTTTAAGTTAAAACCTTGATTGTCGAATTTGAGAGAAAAAAAAAAAAAAAACAATTTCTTAATCGAACACAAATGGTATATAGTGTGTAAAATATATCTTTTACAAAAAGATTATAAAAGTTAATATATATATTTTCAGTGTAAATTCTGTAGTTAAATGTTCACAAATAAATTAAGTGTTTAAAAGATAAATGTTCAATGTGATATCCTGCCTGTAATACCTTACTTCCGGTGTGATTCTACAGAAAACTTCTTCTAAAAAATAAAGTGATTTTATAAACGAATTTAGTTTTTTTTACCCGACCCTTACTATCCTACAATGTATGCTACATTTAAACAAGATTTAGGACAACGATAAACTTGGATTTCTTTTTTCAATTGTAGTATTTGAAGGGCTTCTAGTAGCACAGTAATAATCCAGTCGACTTGTCGAAAAATGTTAAAAATTGCATAACAAAAACAAACTCCACTTATCCGAAGGCTCAGCATCCATCTTTAAAAATCAAAAAGAAACATAGTAGTTTCACTAATGTTAGCTATTGTTATTATTTTGTTTAGTAATATTAATCATAAGCAATGCTCTCAATATTATTTATTTTATTAGTCGCGTATTTGTTCTATGTGCCCAAGTGAAATAACCACAGATATAGATAGACCTAGATAACGCGAGAACAACTACTTCGCGTGCCATATTATTATGTAGCTTACGTACAAAAATCGTAAATGGGCAATTTCGAACTCAGTCTGCATCGGAGCATAGCGCTAGTCGGACGTCAGTGAGCGTCATGGCGGGGGGTAGGACGAGGGGGGCGCCGTCCGCGGCGGCGTCTTTGAATCGGTTTGATTTTCCCATCACTAAATAGTGCTTGTGACGTCATAATAGGTAGTCAAAAAATGGCACGCTTGGTTTTCATACAGATCGTGATACTTGCGTTATCTAGGTCTATCTATATCTGTGGAAATAACACTGAATAATAGTTGTTTAGTTGTTAAACTGACTTTTGCCGGTTGACAGATATCAGCTGTCAAACGGTAGATTACTTGGCTATGTTCGCTTGGGAGCGTGGCAGTCGAGTCTTAGCACCCGTCGAGTGAAGACGTAACATCAATTGTATAGTGGATTATACTAACTACTTACAAATCCTTATACCCTTGTTATCTTCCTCAGTCGTAACAAAACGGCACGATAGGAGGTTTTATAGCAAAAAGTAGCCATTATACAGCTACGTTCCGTGATTGCGGAGTTTACTACGCAGCTATAAATATCAGTGGCTGAACTACGTAGCCGTAACGATACGTTTACTACGCACTATCGTAAATTAAAGCGTGATACTACGCCAGGCAGGTTGATTGAAAATCATGAATGAACATAACGTATTATCACGCATGTAATTTCATACGGTTAGGCAGAGGTGTACCCTAATAGAACACCAACATTATGCCATGTAATAGGGGGCTAGCCTGTTACTACAACCGAGCACAAATCCAGACTCCGTGACTGCTGCAGAATTCCTGATGGAAAAACCTTATAACACTTTGCCTGACCCGGGAATCGAACCCAGGACCTCATGCTCAGCAGTCGCGTTTGTGACCACTAGACCGAAGAGGCAGTGTCTCGTTGAGACTGACTCGTTGATCAACGATTCATTATTATCAGAATGAAATACCTATGTAATGCATACTAAAAGTAGGTAACTCTGTATGTTTGTCTGTCTGTTTGTTACGTTTTTACACCTAAACCACTGAACCGATGGTTATGAAATAACGATCACTAATTTGGGACCTTCCATAATCCTGGACATGTCACGCCTTTGTTAAAATGATGAAATACACGCACAATACCCAGTGCATTATAAAATTCAAAATCTTAGTTATATCTTAAGTTTATAAGACAATGTGATGCTGGCTTTTTCCGAGTAAAACCTCTTTTATCAGTTCGTAAGACTGAACACATTTATAAAGGAACTTCGCAATCTCCGGTAGAACGTACCACTTCCCTTTCCTCGCTAAGCCTTAACCCCACAATTATTTATGGCATTTACCCCACAAATTACTCCTTGAATAATTTTTCATAAAAAGTAATTTTCTCTATTTTTTACTGAACTTGCCTGGGACCAATTACGGAAATATTGGCAAGTGCACGACTACTCACGACCGGTCAAGGAATCGGCCCTTAGCAGAAGTGGACGATTACACTGAGTGTTCACGTAATTTTTCGCTTGTAGAAAGATTTGTACGATTTAATGTTACTTAGAAGAATTTTCCCAGTCTTTTTGGGCTATGCTTGTAATCTTAACTAATCCTAACTTCCTAACTAATATTATAAATGCGAAAGTAAGTTTGTTTGTTTGTTACCTTTTCACGCCTAAACCACTGAACCGATCATTCTGAAATTTTGCACATACGTTGTCAGGTGTACAGAAACGGAAATAGGGTACCTTTCATCCCGAAAAAAAGTACTGTTCCCGAGAAAAACAACAATAACGTTCTTTTGATAATAGATGGCGCCACGTGTCTTTCGAATCTGATTGAATTAGGTATATTATTAAGCAGAGTACAACCCGAATTGATTTTCAAATTCTAAATATCTAAGCGAATCCGCGAGCAAAAGCTAGTTTATTATAAAGTTGTGGGTTTATAAATTGTCATGTTCTAGAACTAAAAAATCGGACACTTATGTGCCATCCACTATGTCGCACTGGTCCTGTTTGGTGGATTACAAACCCCTCCTTCCCCTCCACACTACTAAACCGCACCACTGGTAGTGTCGTGGGTATTTTTTTTCCCTTCTGCACTACTGGTCCAGTGGTATCGATCACTCCCTCGAACAGACAGATGTGTGTTCCAGCCGTTGAAACTTTTTTCTTCGTGTTAGACCTCACCCACTGGTGGGTGTAGGCTTCTCTTTGCTTGTGCCAAGCTCCACGTTCATGTGCCAGCATTATCCAGGATATACCCGCAATGGCGCCTATCTTCTGCCAATTATGAGCGATTTCTGGCCCAGTTTGGCCCCTATAAATCTGTTCGTATAACATTATATCCGTACACTAATTTATGTGACGACCTAATTCGGCGAAATTACTTTCCAATACTAAGGTTAAATACAAACAACGAGCTAGCTAGGTTTCAGTCTAATTTGACGCTAGTCAAGCCTGATGGGTGCGGTTCCAGCCAGCTGAGTTATAGCAGAAAACACACCAGAAAACAGGTAAGTCCACCAATTTATTTAATTAAAAAGCCCCATGACATATCAATCAAGCTTATTACAATGACTCATAGCAGAGTTCTGAATAATGTAATTTTTAATTTCCTTTTCATAAAATAATTGTTAAACTTTCGCAAGAGTTGTTTGAAAACGAGCCAGCGATAACTAAGTAAGTTTGAAACGGCTCCTCATATACTAACTACTGAAGTTTGTTAATTTAGAATTACTTTTGTAGACTTCAGCTTTCCCTTTGAAACACCTGAGTCGATGAAACACAAGAATTTGTTGATATTTAAAAGTTTAAGTGATTTATTATTTGGATCCAGTTTTTATTTTAGGCTTTGTAGACTTCTAGTTGAATAGCGACTGCGGATTATGAGCGGATTACTACACTCACTAATCTGCATGGTGCTCACATTGACGGCACAGTTGGAGTAGCGATTGCCTGCTGCGCTTCGTGTCGCGGGTTCGATTTCCGCACGGAACAAATATTTGTATGGACTACAGTTGTTGCGGGTCTGGCTGTTTGTGTATGTGAATTTAAATGTTTGTAAGCGCACCCACGATACAGGAGAAATTCCTAGTGTGGGGCAAAGTTTTAAGAAAAAAAAAATATATATGTATATTTATTGTATATGTATATGTATGATTTATTGTATATGTATATGTATGACTTGACCAAAATTACTTATGTCTGGACTTGAAAAGGGACTGAGTCAGTCTGTGACCTCAGAGTTTGTTCTGATGCCGCTTCTCAGAGTAGTTGGATATGAAGGGAAATACCCACGTCATCAACATAGTTTTATACAAAGAAGGCGTCAACATTTTTTGTAAGGATCAAATCAGATTATCATTAAAATATTTTACTGTATTTAGGAGCGAGGAGCCCAAGTGTCGCCACATCTAAATACAGTATAAAAAGTTTAAATTTAAAAAACCAACATCGCAACAAAGAAAAGCGAACAAACATTTGAAAAGTCAATAAAATGGCTGACCCGGTTTTGATAAAACATGTCCAATTGTAATATACACATCATGCCCTTTCATTTGATACCCCACTTGGGTATATTTGAAAATATTCGATTTTTATACCCACTTTCATCCCCTATAACTAGTAAATGGCTGTACCGATTTTGATAAAACGTATCTAAGAACCATCGCCAAGAAACTAGCTTTCAAATAAAAAAATACATCCAAATCGGTTCACTCGTTTAAGAGCTACTGTGCCAGAGACAGACACACATACACACATTGCGGTCAAACTTATAACACCCCTGTTTTTACGTCGGGGGTTAAAAATACATAAATCTATGTCCAGCAGTGGACGTTTTTCGGCTGAAATGATGATGCTGATGAATAATCTTCGTTGAGCATCTTCTCGAAGTCTCGACGCATTCTCCCGATGTTATTTTACCATTCAATAATAAATAGGAAATACCGTATTTATAAAGACATCACTATCTTTAATATTGCAACGTTCCATCGGAATCTAGAGCACGATAAACCGCCTGGCTTTGCAGAAATTCTTGATGGAAAATTGCATTTATAATGTAAAGCGGGGAGGATTGTAAAAGGTTGCAAGCTACAAGCCGGCAAGCAATTTTCTTCTTGTTTTATGCATAAATATTTTAAAAGAGAAACATCTGCTGAGATTGGAAAGTTGTTTGTGGATTTTAGTAGCTTCGAGACTTGAGAGCTTTGCTAGTAATGTCATTAAAGACAAAAACACAAATTAACTAACACAACTTTTTTTTTTAGGAACCTTGCCCCACACTAAGAATTTCTCCTGGATCGTGGGTGCGTTTACAAACATTTAAAGTCACATACCCAAACAGCCAGACCCGGAACAACTCTCTGTAGGCCATACAAATATTTATTCCGTGCGGGAATCGAACCCGCGACACGAAGCGCAGCAGTCAATCGCTCAACCACTTTAGTCTGTCTGTCGTCATAAGGCGGTCGGACGGCGAGCTAGCCCATAACTCGCCGTCCACAGGCCCGCGCCTACGGTGGCCGGGGGCCACCACGTGACCCCCGACTCCCAGGGCGTCTCCCGCGGCGGCTGGGACGTGAGGCTCTTTCCCTCTCACGTCCCGCTACCTCCTTCACTAGCATGACTGCTTCGCAGAAGGAGGTGACGGCTTCCCATTCCCTCTCGCTCCGGACCATGGCTTGAACCAGGGCCGGGCGCGAGAGATCGCCGCCGCCAATCGCCTCTACGAGAACACGGCGCTGCTCCGCCCAAGCGGGGCAGCGCTTGGGCGGAGCAGCGCCGTGTTCTCGTACCTCCAGTGTGCTGCACCGTGTCCTCCGGACGATCTTCACAATGGAAAAACCCAGGCCACTCCTCAAAGAGGGGACTTATCGCCACTATGGTGGCATGCCCTGCACGGGGTTGCGACAGTCTCTCTCTCCATGTCACCATGAGATCGCTCAACCACTGCGCCAACCGTGCCGTCGAATTACTTTATATTATCATCCTCTCGCTTTTCGATATTTATGGGCGTTGCGATACGGCTTTTTTACCCTGCATTTAAATTTTTAGACTGCTGAGCATGAGGTCCTGGGTTCGAATCCTGGGTCGGGCAAAGTGATATTCTGTTTTTTCATCAGGAATTTCTCAGTAGCAGCCACGGTATCTGGATTTGTGCCCGGTTGATGGCAATAGGCTCTCCCCTTAATACAACTGGCGAAATGTGGGTGTACTATTAGGTAAACCTCTGCCTAACCCTTCGGGGATTACAGGCGTGATGTTATGTTATGATTTAATTTCTGGAAATAGATCCAACATGTCTTATGGTGAAGTGTTACAGTACGATTGTTATGGCTCCAGGTTTTCGGTGAACTACCCTCGGCATTTGAGCTTCTTCTTAGTGTTGACGCTTATCATCTAAAGTCTAATTACCAACCAACTAAAATATTTTGTGATTTAAAAAACTCTCATTTATATAAAAAAACCTCAAAAAAAAAATGTGTAAATGTGTCCAATTCAAACTCTTCAATTATAAAGCACCTACAATTTAATTATAACCATCAACATATCCTAGCTACCCCACGAAAAGGGGGACGTTTTCCGTAAAATATTATTTACATCGGGTCGACTTTGAGCTCGAGGGCCATCAATTGGGTCAGGCCAGTCAAGTAAAGGTTTATTTTGCCTCGCCTGTGTCTGTATCGTATCGACAGCTCGTAACCTAATTATGTTCCGTAAAAGCTGATATTTTCGAGCACGTGTAACATGTTGGTTAGACAATATACGAGGGGGAAGGGTGTAATTTGATTGTTTTCATGTAGGTCTGATTACATCATGATTATGATGGATCTTCCTCCCACAGAGAGAAAGCCTGTGTTATGTTATAGTAAATTAAAAGTCAAGACAAGACTCCCCCGCAAATCAAATAGCAGTTTAAGCTGATTTTGTTATGATTGAACAGATATTAGTTTTGATATTTGATTTGATATTATTTTAGGGGATATAATTATACCTAAATAGAAATCAAGGCTAGTTATTGCATGACTTCTACCCCCACCCACATGCCAAAGTCATACCTATCTATTATAGACCGACCGCTTTAATGAGTCCTCAGCCTTGCCCCATCAAAGGCACATTAAGCGTCCACAAAGACAAACAATAACACTAACAATATTCCACAGGTTATTTGCTTTAAAATTACCATAATCCACGTAGGTATTACGATACTAAATGAAACAATACGTGATCAACCTTTAGAATGTTCCATTTAAATTGATAGCTTCGCGAGGACTCATTAAAGCGGTCGGTCTATAGTTAATTTTATTCTAAGTAATAAGTACTTTGTTTTGACATAGAATAAAAGGAAGTTACCAACTAAAAGAAGCACTAACAACATACAGAAACCCTATCTTAGTACGGGACAGTAGGAGGTTTTATTAAAAGTTCTACAAGTCTCTATTCATACAGGGTGTAAACGGACCCTTCATGAAGCCGTCAACCAAGCATTCTGTACATCAAACTAAGTAAATTTTTTGCAAAAATTATTGCTGGGGAACGACTTTTTATTTGAGGTGAAAAATCACGTTTTACAGTAGGACTCAATGTAACGCACTCAAAACATTGTGCTGATGGATGGATTAAATTGTACGGGGTCGTGGAGGTATTTAGAGTAAAAATCTTACATTAAAAGCATGTATTTAAAAAAAAAGTAGTGAAAAAGTTGGAACTTTGACCCCCAATATCTCCGTAACTAGAAGGTTCCCAGGTATGGTCTAGAGCAAAAAAAAACTATCGCAATGACTGGGAGAACTAGTACCTT
Organism: Noctua fimbriata; assembly: GCA_905163415.1. NCBI lineage: Eukaryota > Metazoa > Arthropoda > Insecta > Lepidoptera > Noctuidae > Noctua > Noctua fimbriata. Next base: position 5,393,246 of record LR990942.1, on the reverse strand, counting down.
TCGGCTTCGTTTTTTTCTTAGATAAAACACACAGCTACGTGAGACGTAAACTTGCTGACTAGAATGTAATCTTTTTACCAAGGCATGAGCTATTCTCGTCAAGTTTCCGCAGACACGAGGAAAAAAGACTGAATAAAGAGGTTGGTTGGATAAAGTAGGAACCTCGTTATCTTATCTAACCTTTTTCCTAGGTCGGGTTAATCTACTTAGCGTCGGCGACGATATCCTGCCTAGAATGAGAAATTCTCCGAAAAGGATATCGAATTTACTTTAGGTAGGTATACACGGTTACGCCCTACTATTATATGTACAGGCTGTAACATAATAAACGCAAGACCTGTCGTGTGGTGTCTCAGAAATTGAACCCTTTTTATTCTCAGTTTTGGAAATTCGTATTTTTTTTTTTAGTTTTACCACACTAACATGTTGATCAGCTGATCTTGTCGGTTCCTATACAAATTCAACTTTTTTTCCGAATTTCAAGAACTCGTAGAACAAGAGTTGTTCAGTTTCGTGGTCTGAGAGACCACACGGGAGGTCTTGCGTGGAGATACAGGTAATATGATCCCATGGGAGAATATTACTGAACTCCACGCTGGCATAAGCTCCCTGTAAAATTTGCCAACATCGAGTTAGTCTCTATAATTCTTTCCTGTGCTGTATCTAGTTATGACAATGTTCTTACCAAGGCTTGATGTGTAATATAGGTACGCCCGGGTAGATTGCTAAGATACCTACCGTTTATTATTTTGAGAGCTTTTAGGTAAGTAGGTACCTATAGTAGGAAATTGATGTTCTGCCAACGTTTTGAATAATTTATGTTTCTATCAACCTCGGCGTTTGACGTGTATGGTATTAGAGAAGCTTAACGTGAACGTAATTTATTTAAACAACGTTCTTTCATGTACGTAGGAACCTATAGCTTCCTATATTTTTATGACTTGACTGCTGAGTACTTAGTTACTATGGTAAATACCTAAGGTATGTATGTAAGGGGAAATAATAAAGCTTCCGAAAAACTAAATCAACTTCTAACGATCTGTGGTTGACTGTAATACTAGGCTTAGTGTAAATGAAATTTAATACAAAAGTAATCGGCAAAAAACGTATTATTTAACAAACAAACATGAACTTATTCAAATTACAAGTGTACGAAAAATAATAAACTAAATTTCCCAAAAAACTACCAAAAAACAACTTTCGAAAACATAGGTAGGTACCTACTAAGCGCCCAGCATCGATGCACAAACTATTGCCATGAATTCATTAGGTACATGATACTGGACCCTACATAATAGAAATGTTCAATTCTGATAGGTCTTAGACTAGAATCATGGCCTGAATTCATGCTTAACAGTACCAACCACAGTTTTCGCCAGATAAGCTTGCAAAGAAAGTCACTCAGCCTGGACGCTGGAAATCGCTATCGAGTTAGGTGGCGACGAAGGTGGTGTGCAGATGCGGATTATGATTCCCGGGGAAAAATGACCAGAGATCGCAGAAGATGAAGGTTAGGAAGAAGATAAAAAGGAGAGGCCGTTGCCCAGCAGTGGGATACAAGATAGGATAACAAAAATAGTCCCACATGTACGCTCGTGCATAGGAGCTGCATGCACTGCATCCTAATTTATAGAGCTTAAGAAAACGATTGTTTTAGCAGAATATTTTTTCGGAAACTTAGTCAAAAATAAAGATAGATTAACGATTCTATTTGTATTGTAATTTATTTTATTTTTAACTAAATTGATATGTTTTGTTATTTTTTTTTGTGTTTGTAAGTAGTGTGATTATAGTCTGATTGTATTGTGATAAAATTAAATGGTAATTGGTGTAAATTACCTGAATAATTGAATTATATTTGGCAAACTTAGTAGGTACATACACCGTGTATTATTAGGTACCTGTATGCACCCTATCTACCCCTAGAGGTGTGATGTTATACTTAGGTGTACCTACATACGAGTAGATAACATCTATTACGATGCATATATTGGTCGACACAGGGTTGTACCTACCTACCTAAAGCTCGTTAATCGACCTGTCACTTGCAGCGATGTAAACACAGTGAGTTTTTAAATTGTTCTTTTTAATTTATTTATCCACTGAACATGGATGGCGTAAGTAATTGTTACCAAACATTGTACTCATCAACTTTTCTATTTGTTATTAATTTCAAAGGGCGGTACAAAAACTCGCCTTTAGTAAGAATTAACGGTAATTATGTAGGCATTTACCTACCTAATTATCGTTAACGCCGCAATAATTACTCATAATAATATCAGCTGAAAAACCTCTAGTCTACGCTGCTGGATACAGCGTCCTCCTAAGCGACGCCGTGTCGACCAGCTGTATAGGTACCTACGTACCTATGCAGTGTTTAATTACGGCCTTCAAAAGGTCATCCATCGGCCCACCATAAGAGAGGCCATCGAGGCATCCACCACCACAGACCTATTTCTGGCACCTACGTGGTGTTAGTGTTGGATGGCGTCCAGAAACTTTCGGCCCGCACTAAGTTATAATCAAAAGCGCTTTCAAGTTTCTTGAGTTACAATGCAGTCTAGCAGCATGATAGTTTTCCTTTCTTAAATTTTGTACTATTAAGTATGCTGTGCTTAGGTATCATTGGTTGTCTTCTTTAAGCGACAAGTCTGCCGCAGCTTATAAAATGAAGGGGTGTCATCTATCTTCATGTTACCTTAAAACAGCGCTTTCGATAGCGTCAACCTTGTTAAATACTATTTAATTATAAGGCAGCCCTACTAGACTAAGATAACTAACGCCATCTATATTTCATTTTGGAAACTAGTTGTAACAGCGCACACCAGCACCATTTAACAGCAGTAAAGATAGATGGCGTTAGAACCATTTTGAAAAAAATAGTTATCGTGATATCATTTGAAAACAATATAGTCAAGCCTTAGTCATCTCACGGGTGTTATAAAATGTAGCCTTCTAATTGATTTAATCGCTAACACATTGTAATAACTATTGGATATTAGAGATTTTTCTTGGCAATTTGCGTACGACTATGGGTCGCAGTATACCAAAAGGCAATACCGCTGCGAGGCAACAAAAAAACACAATAATTTGAAAAGTTTTATTTGCACTTGATTCTTACTTCCTATGCTTTTTATAATTTGGCGACCGATCCCTGTCCCTCTTCTTCTTCTTTCCTTTGCGTTTCTTATCAATATCTCTTTTTATTTCTGAACTTTTTTTGCGTGTTTCTTCCGAACTGCTTCGATGTCTCTTGCTTTTAGACTTATGTTTTCTCCTTCTTTTATCGTCGTCAGAAGAGCTCAGAGAGTCATTACTGCTATATTTTTTCCTTTCTTTTTTCTCTCTGCGTTTTGTTCTATCTTCGCTGCTAGAGGAATCTCTTCTTTCCTTCGTTCTGTCCCTACTTTTGCCGTTTGATGATTTCTCTTCTCTGTCTTCCCTATGCCGTCTGTGATCATCATTAGTCCTCTCTCTGTCTGTTTTCTCTTTAAGTTCACTACTTCTCTGGCTGGTCGAACTTCTTTCTTCCTGCTTGGGCGGTTTTTGTGTTACTTTTTCTGTCTTTTTGTACTCTTCGAATGAATCCGCGTCTAGAAATTGTAGTGAATACATTTATGATTAGTGTTATGAATAAAATTATGGGTTGTATCTTGCAGGTCCATTTAAAAAGCAGGGTTTGTATGAAAATAGCGTCTGAAACTGTTAGTGACATCTTCAATTGTATCTGTAAAGAAATTATTCGACTAAAGTTTCTACAGAACACTGTCGTTAATATGGCAAATCTATTATAAGGGGGACTCATGTTTGAGTCGGCATAATTTACACATCTAGGCGACAAAAACGAATAAGTATTGTAATGTAGATATAAGCTTGGGAAAATGCCGCTTGAATTATGTGGAGTTTGAATCTGATTCTAGTTCACCGTTTGGCATGAGGCGAATGCAAGCCGAATGTATTGAGTAGTAATTGCTTAGTCAGAATTTGGTGAGGATGTCAAGTCAAGTCTCAGACATAATATGTGAGCAAGGGGTAGGAGGGCTCGAAAAATCGGTGGTTTAATGGTGCCTAATTAACGGCCGGGTACTGAACTAGCAAGTTGCAATACTTGGACAATAATACTTACTTATAACTTTAGATTCCTTATCATATTCTGATTTAGTGACCGCATGCATCATGAATTCACTGAGGCTGACTGTTTCTTTCTTTACCGCAATGTCGACCATTACACGGCCGTTTTCCTCATCTAAGCTCACAACCTGAAATAATAGAAATTATCCGAATTTATAGGAAATATGGTTGTCTACACATGTGTTTGGGCACCTGCGCAGTAAAACAGTATTTTAGCCATATCAAACAAAAAAAAATCCATTTGCTAACCCCACAATACTGTTATCTATCAATGGAAGTGATTGTTTATGAAAAGATACCATCAATCAGAAGTCGCTACTAGCCTTTAACTGCAAAGACATCATTTCACAATAAGTGTTTATAAATACTCCACATGGATCATGGGTGTGAAGTTTCAAGCCAGTGTCAATCTGTGAGTGTCATTTTTGCTTTCATTCTGATTTAAATAAATACAGTTTTGATATTTATTTTAACACCCCACATATATACAGGGTGGAAGGGACATCAATGCACAAACACTTACCACATATTCAGTCATCATTCTAAATCAAATATAAATTTTCCATTGGTATTCTTTTAAAAATCAACCATTTCATCCATTTTAAATAATAAATTTCAACCGTGTAGGAATTGCACTTTTGTAGGAAACAGCAGAATAAAAAAAACGAAAAATTTCTAAAGGGTGTAAATAGACCTTTAACATAACCGAAAGGCACTTGTTCTCCCCGTCTTTATGATATTTTTTTTGTTCTAGACCATACCTGGGAACCTTCTAGTTACGGAGATATTGGCGGTCTAAGTTTCCAACTATTTCACAAGTTTTCTTTTTAAATACATGTTTTTAATGTAAGATTTTTACTTTACACACCTCCACGACCCCCATACTATTCAATCCAATCATCAGCACAATGCTTTGAGTGATATATGGGGGTTCGGGTTCAGAATGATGTACTAAATATGTGGTAAGCGTTTGTTCATCGATGTCCCTTCAACCCTGTATAATACTCCATCTGACTATGAGAAGGCACTGCATTCTGACTATGAGAAGGCACTGCATCTCAATAAAGTGCAATCGTAAAACTATTTATACGAATATTACCTTGCCATAATAACCGCTATATTTCCCAGTAGTTATTTTAACGAAGGCATTCTTCACAATTGCTAAATCTTCTTGCTTCTTGTCTTTCAACTGTTTCTTCTGATTTTCTTTGATTACTTTGTCAGCTCCTAAACCTAAGCCTTTTGGACGGAGTTCAGGTTGCTTATATTTGGACCTGAAAATAGTAATAGTACTCAGAATTAAATTAACAAATCTAGTTCCATCAAATCATAATTGAATTGAAATGAAATATATTTTTTCTCTTTCTTGCTTCAAATCAAAGACAAGAGCTTTGTGTGCATACTTATTGGCAATGGATACATACTGATGGCTTTTGCTTGCAGGCTTGTATGAAAGTATCACCACTAGAAAATAGATTAAAATGAGACATACCCTTCTTTGCCTGGTGTCCATCCCATCCCTCGTAGCATTGCCAGGCCAAATTGTTGAATAGGCACCGACTCATAGTCATCTAAGGTTGCCTGTAACAAAAACATCATGACAAAATATAATTTAAAACACCTGGCAGGTATTTAACCACTCTTAGGCCCACTGGCGCCACAAATCGCGTTTTTTTTGTGTCAGTTTAAAGATGACAGAGATAGAATGATTTTATAAATATGTTTAGCGTTAAATGCGTTCAGCGATTCGTGGTGCAAGGGCCCCCCTTGGCCCCTTAGTCTGTTCAATTTCAATAGATCCAATATTCTGAAAAGTCTTATGTTGTGGTACTTTTATTGTTGTTCTTTTCATTCCCTAGGTTACAGTATATCTTGGAGTTCAGTGTGCCTCTTGGCAAAGGCCTCTAATGATTTCCATTGCTTTCTGTCCTATGCAACTCTTCTCCAGCTGCTGAGAGCAAAAGTTCTTGTCTATGGTATTAAATCAAATAATGGGCAACTGAGCTTTGCTCAGTTGAAAATAGAGAAATTATTATTTTTCAGATATGAGACCTATTAAAATTAATGTTTAAACCCTTATATGACGACGTTGGAACCAGAGTGATCTAGGGCACAACAGTATGTAGGTGCACCTCAGTACTTAGATCAGTGTGACATGGTCTTCACTTTAGTCCGCACCAATTCTATAGTGACATGTTGTGATCCCTCAAGGAAGAAAGCACTGAAGAGCACATAGATAAGTGTGGCATGGAAGAATTATGATTTTTCTAGCCATTGTGTCATAACCTCAGTATTGGTAAAAATGACACTTAGATCACTCTGGTTCCAACATCGTCATATAACAACTTTCATCGACATAATTACAAATATAAGGGCTGCAAGAGACACCGACGCGAAAGCTGTGTCCTACAAAAGTTCAACACCTACACGGTCAAAATGTATGGACCAGCTGATTTTCTTAAAATAGCCTATAAAAATTTCTATGTGGGCTCAGAATGATGTTTTTGCATCAGTATCCCTTCCACCTTGTATACAAATATTCCTCATTTAATAGAATATGATAATAGACAAAGCTAGTAACAATACAAACTTATTCACCTCATTCTCCCCAGTCATAACAGGCTTTGCAGGTGTAGGTATAGCCAAGTTATCTGGAACTTCTATTTTAACATCTTTCCGAGCTTCCTGCATCAGCTCCCTAACAGCCATCTGTTCTAACGTCTCATTTTCTTCAATCTTCTCTTCTTTTATTACAGGTTCCTCTTTTATTTCAGGCTCTTGAACGGCGCTTTCAACTTTCTCAGCTATTTGTTTTAGTTTCTCTGCAGTTATGAGTGTGTTTGGTTTCATAGGAATTACTAGCGGCAAATCTTCTGTTACTGTTTCACCTCTGGAACAGATTTGTTGAATAAGAGTTAGATGGTTTGGTAATAAAAGAAATCTGAGATAAATGTTTCTGCTTCTGGTATAAAATGTGTTTTTCCGTATTTTTTTTTGCACTAGTTTTAGGTTTAGACAGCAAAACTTACTTGAAGAAAAACTCAAGGTTGAGTCTACAGAAACAAACATGAACGCTAAACAAATTATATTAAAAGCCAATGTCTATTTTTAGGTTAGTCTAAATGCAAAATAAACAGGATTTGATCACTTACCCTACGACCTTAATCGATTTCTCTTCAACGCATTCTATGTAGTCCCTTTTCTCTTCAGTTATTATTGGTGTGAACGGTTTCTCAACCTTTTTAGTTTTCATAAAACCAAAGGATATTTTCTTGCCCTCCATGTTGCAATTTGTTCGATTTTTACAGAATAATCTATTTATAATGAACCGTGTCACTTACATTGTCTTTTTCTAAAAAATGAGAATTTATAAGTAACGATTGAACGTCATTTAATTCAGTAAAAAGCTAAAATACAAGATAAACGCCGTAGCTTCCATCTGAGTATGACATGACATAAACAACAAGAGACAGATCTGACAGACGGTGGCGCTGGTGACGCGAACGAATGAATGAGAGATTAACATAGACAATTTAGAAATAATGACAAAAAAAGGTTTTTAAAATGGAAATCTTGTGATTTTAGACAAGTATTCCCAAAAACGCGCTTTAATAAAATGATTTCACCTGCGATTTTACACGCTATTTGCGTAGACTTTAACTTGCTTACTTATATTAAGTACATAAATTGATATTTTAGGTTAACACAACAGAATAGTAAGGGAGATTTATAATCAATATCTTAGCTCACTTGATGATACACATCGAGATGGTTCAGGCTTGGTAAATGTCCAAGTACAGTCATAAGAGGGCTATTGCGTTTCAATTTTGCACTGGAGGTGTTAGCTGTGGGTGTTAGAAGTGTGAAGATCCTACTCTCCAGGTCTTCAGATACGTCAGATGACACTGTAAGTTCACTGTTTTCAAATTAATGTAATGAAAAAAGAATAAGAATTTACATTATATTACAGCACATGAAAATAAACTACAATCTGTCAAATTTCTTTTAATGATTTTCAATTTTATTGCTAAAGCATTAGGTTCAAGGTTGATTGGGAAAATTTGACAGTTTCGAGAAGCTTAAATTCCCAGTTCTAATGTTCGGTAGCGACCTGCCCGATCAAGATTTATTACAACCTGTGTTTCAGGCCATCACTTTACCTAGAACAATTTAATTAGGACAGTAAAATTATATAATATAAAATAATATAATGATTAAATATTTAAATTAACAACCAATGACCAACAAACTTTTGTCTGCCGGATAGAAATGGCCGTTTTCTATGCGGTAGACAAAAGTTTTTTAGCATTTTAACCTGATTGGCTCTAATAAAGGTTGGTTTGATTTCCTAAGTTAATTATTGGAGTTACTGTTAGCGGAAAACACAGTAATAATAAGTTTAATACGTGTTATGGAGCATTTTGGGCGTACCTTTTACGAAAAGTTTATTCACCTAGAGGTGGTGGAGCAGAATTTTAGGATAGTAGGTAGGTACTTAGGTATAATAGGTACTTAATATTATATTTTCATTTTCGATAAATTAAAAGAGGCCTTTACAAACTCCAGTTCGTTTGTCGCAGACAAATGTGCGTCCACCTTTGTGGTGGTGGTAGGATAACACACAACATGATATTCAGTTTGATAACACTTATTTACAGCGTTTTTGCTCACGAAATGAAACATGTGTTTGCTTAGAAGATTAAATGCTTAATAAGATTCTGAATTCAGAAAAAAATTAGAACGTCCATTTTTCAAAAAAATCACATTTGTTTTTTTAAATTTTAACATAGCCATACATTAAAAGTATTACAAATTGCAAAGTTTACGCTGTTTTAAATTCTGATTTGTGGTAGTGTCCTTTTAAGTGGACTATTTTTATCCCAGATATCATGTACTGCTCCTCAAAACCCTTCAAATTTTGGTGAAAACGAACATCATGTTCATCGGTCACGTTTCCCAGCTTTTAACGGAAAAAATTCAGGCGTGAGTGTGGAAAATAATTTATTAAAGACATGCTGATCCGCATCCGTTCGCCATCCTTTTAATTAAGATCCTTCGAAATCACAAATCGTACATACTACGTAACCAGATTAAAACGAAACTTCTTATGGGTAATGTAAAAAAACTTGACGTGTTAGGGTGTTACCACACCAATCGATCGATCGCCGATCACCAATCGATCGATGGTAGAAATGACGACGATCGTTCAATTGGTGTAGTAGAAACTGTCGATCGACGTCGACTTATCTATTACAAATACACCCTTAAAAATATTTGACATTCATTTTAGTAGAAGGTAGTCACAAAAGAAATCCAACATCTATCTATCTTATGAGCAAAGAAAAAAATATTTTTAAACTAAACTAGTGTAATTACTTAAGATTAGCATGGCACAAAATTAGGTTTCTGCAATTCCAAAGTGTACCAAACGGATAAAAAAGCTTGTAACTTTGCAACAGCAAAGCAGCAATAGCTTGTTACATTCTTAGTAGGTACCTAGTTATGTATCTTTTCTTTTGTGAAGACTTACAACTTCATGTAAAAGGAATTCAAAACGTAGAATTTCTGAATTCATTTAGGTCTCGTCCCTTTGGTCCGCTCTAGCTTCAAGCCCGCGGGCCGCGTCGCGACGTGCAGCGCACAAACTAAATGAAATATTTTCGCGACAATATCGACATAAATTGGACTGGGCGAATGCTCTGTACCAGCTGCGATTTATTAGCTACAGAAATGGAACGATAAATTTTTATGCCCATACTTACCCATCTTGAATTTCATTGGTTTTTTTGTAGTATCTTGTTACGCTTAAGAAGGTAAGTAGGCACCTAATTAATAGCTACCGTATTGTACTTTTGGTGTCGCTGACTTAAATTCTGCCTGACCATCAGTACACGCTTCACTATGTAGCGTTCTTTTGGCACATGAATGATATTGTAAGCAGCGCTGGTTGGCGCGAAAACAGTTGTGTGCTGTGGTTAATCTATTGAAAAAACAAGATGGTGGTGAACCGAAACGCGCCAAAATAACCATGCAAATTCTACCGTTTTTTTTTTAAACTTGAATAATAAATCCTCATGTCTTGAAAAATCTCTATGGCTAAACAAACACCATGGAAATTTTAAAAGAGTAGATCTACATAAAAGGACTTAGATTGTTTAATGAAGATTCCACTACCCACCCATTTCAACAACCTGTTAGATTATATTAAAAGCCCCCGTGTGTAATAATCATAACTCAACAGCAATAGTTTTGATCTCTATTGGGACCTTAAAGTGCCATTCGTCCAATACGCAGAATCCCTTTAGAAAATTTAATCTAAAATTCGATGTGACACGAGTCTGGGCTTACGTATTGGTATCGAGGGAATATTGAATGGCGGGGCTTATAACATATCTTTGAATACATCTATTATTTTATTTTTAAACACACATCACATGGCACTTGTAATCTCCGAAGGATTAGGCAGAGGTGTACCTAATAATACACATATTTTATTTCCCCTTTAACGTTTCAAAATCATTAAATTATAATCATCTTTCTTCTCTTTCTCTTGTAAAGACCATTAAAATATTATAATCATCTTTCGAGACAAATAAGGGTCAATTTAGAGATTAAAGTGGAATAAACTCCACTCGTCATTACCTAATGCACCTTAGCAATGCTTTTAACCAACACGTTTAGCTGCACGACTACAAAGGTTGAATAGATACCGCTGGGGGTATTTCTTTAGCGCGAAGAATAAAAGCACGGGTGATTATGATTGTGGGGACGAGTTCATCGCATAGAGATGTTGTGCACAGCTGAGCAGCAGTAAATTCAGTCCTTTTTGACAAAATTTGTGAAAACTATTTAACAAATTTATCTTTTTAAAAAAATCTGTTGGTTCTCAAGTTCATGTTCATTAATTATGAATTCTGCAAATGTTTCTTTTTGGAAAACATTTTACAGTTCAGTTTTATTTTTTTATTAATTTATCGTACCTACATTTACCAATAATACAAAACGCAGTGTTTCAGGCCTTGATCTTTGAAATGTATGGCTTATTGTATATTGTTTATGCTCTGTCAATTCGGCGGGCTGTGACAGGTGATGCTGGCTGTCGTGACTGTATAAGTATTTTATCTAATCTTATAAGTATTCTATCTGTGGTAGCTTGCTTTATATAACTTTACCTTTTAATGATATTTTCATCTTTTTCATAGTTGGATAAATCAATGTGTGTGTGATAAGCTCCGTACGCACAGCCGATATCATAATGTCAATGTCGGTTTGCCCTCTTTTTGTAATGTCCCAAGCTAAGTAAAGATAGTTTCGTTTCTTTCGGCCATCCATCACGCGTTTACGTTCGGAAAGATAAGGTGCTTTCTTTTATTACCGCTATCTTTCGATACCTATCTAATTGTAAGCAAATACAGTATCTAGACATATACATACTTACCTACATGTAAGATTTTTGATTAAATTCAAAGTAACTATCATTCAGTTCTCTGGACGGTAGACAGAGTGGCTAAATACGGTTGGCCAGTAAAATATTAGTATTAAGGGTCCTATTCCCATGACATATAATCACACCATTAATTTCCGAAGGGTTAGGCAGAGGTACACCTCTGCCTAACCCTGTACCTTAAACTTATCTGGCTAAATCAGGGTGTACTATTAGATACATCTAATAGTACACCCTGATTTAGCCAGATAAGTTTAAGTGCCACGTGATGGGACGACCTATTGCCATCAACAGATCCAAATTCCGTGGCAACAACTGAGAAATTCCCGACTCCCTACCTAACAGGAAAAATAAAAGGGTATAAGAATACACTAAAGTAATAAGAATAATAATTTTTTGTGTTTGTTTAATAAAATTCCCAAATCCGAAGAAGTTTTTCCTAAAAATTACAGAATTGTTCTATCCAAGTTGAGAATTTATGAACCAAAGTTCTTTACTGAAAACATCTAAGACTTTCTATTAGATTACCTAAGAGATTGCTTATTTTACTAAACATAGGGAAAACGTAGGCCTTCAACTTTATTACTAGGTTATTAGATTTTCGAATATGGTAACCTGAGAAATATTAGGTGCCTACGGGATAAGTAGTGTTTATATTTTAGCATAACTTCAGAGAGATTTCCAAAATGGCGTCATGTACTTATCAATGCCAATTTATTTAAAAGAAGCCCTATTAATTCGGCTTTAAATTTATTATGACTCGATACCTACACGACACGACTTTGCCGTAAAACGTTTTTTTTTATAGACGCGACCCTGTTGCCACGGAAATTTGATTTTACGAATGAGCGATTTTAATACCTTTGTCGCAATAAGCTTTTAAAAAGTGATTCTGGCAACACCTGTTTTGGCCCTTGGCCCGTACAGACGTATTTTTAATATCTATTGATGAATTACTATGATACTTTTTATTTTGTTAGATGAATAAAGCAGTTTGATGGATGATTTTTATTTGTTAATTTACGAAACGCTGAATATTCTATAGGCTTTTGATTTGATGACGATGTTCCATTTGATAGTAAATTCCTGACGTTTATTTAGACTTGCAACACTAAAAAGACGGCCGAAACGATGTCTGATTAGAGACAAGGTTGTAAAGTTTTACGTCCCTGTAATCTCTAACGGCGAAAGTGGAACATTACAGGTGTCATCTTGCTAATTAAAATGGATTAACTTTCCTACTTTTCTGGTAGTTAAAGGAATGATAGTTACTACACTTAACAAACTTTAATAACTAAATCCTGAGTTTTCACCTAGTGCCATTCTAACTTTTTCCGTCAGAGTTTTAACTTAACTAGAAAAGTTAATCAGTCTCATTGGCTGCCTCCTCTTTCTACACCTAGCCTAGGGACTGTTTTAAGCGCAATAAGCTTTTAAAAAGTGATTCGGGCAACACCTGTTTTGGCCCTTGGCCCGTACAGACGTATTTTTAATATCTATTGATGAATTACTATGATTGGCTGCCTCCTCTTTCTATACCTAGCCTAGCTAGCCTGTTTTAAGCTTATACGGTTTACAACTGTCACTTGCAAGCGAGCAAGCGCCATGATGGCGGCACAACCCGCGATCATGGCGCTTGCAACAGCGTCGAAATTTCGGAAGCCCAAAGTAATGAACAATCATGGAAGGTATCCCGTAAGTGACAGTATAAGTCTAGCCTAGGGATATATAAACTGGCATAAGCTCTTCAAATCAGTTCTATTGCCAGTCGTTGTAAGGTACGATTAAAACGACCCAGCGGACTTTGACAGATATTTCAGTACATTTTCCAGCAAAATCACATTTCCAAGTTATGTCAGAACAGATGGGCCATAATCGTTACACAGTGGGTGCTTGAAGACGGTCGTCGCCACCGAGACAGGCCCAAGAAACGCTGGCGTATCGATTTGGACTCGTTCCTGACTGATTGGCCAGAGAAAGTAAAATACCGATAGAGTTGGAAAGGAATGGCTTTTGGCCAACAGTGGGACAGAATGTGCTTAAAAAATAAATAAAAAAACTGTTAAAGTTCGGTGTCCGCACCATACACCAAACGAAACACTGAATCGATTGTCACGTCTTGTCTAGACCCCCTCCACTCTCTACCCGCAATGCAATCCCATAAGACCAATTCCACAAAATTCACTAGACTAAAGCAGGAAATTACAACTTCACCATTGTTAATACATCACAATTAAATTAATAGTGTCCCGTTTAGTTGCAAGTTAAACGCAATCACCCCGAACTTAGATAGGGCCAAGAGAGGCGAGAGATGGTCCATGGGGGCCAGGCCCGTAAATATTTCACCGGTTATGAATATTCAGTCCCCCATCCGGACTTGGGGGAAGGGGGGAATTGTCGTGAAAGGAATAAGCACCTAACTTACTAAGTTCAGGATCCGTGTTTGTAATTAGTTGTACCGTCGAGTCCGTTGGCTATCGAATTGAAACTGTTTACTGAAGTGATTGTATTGAACTGGGAGAGGGAAGAGTTCCAGACAATTGTTATTGTTTTAGTTTCGTTGTGAGGAGGTCGAAGTATTCTGTCTATTGTTTGATATTGCTAGTACGTTATTTTTATTATTGGGATTAAGCATTTTGGTGAAGGTGCAGTATCTACCTATAAATTGTTAAGGCGTCATTGCTTAAAGGACTTCTTACAATATTGTGTTTATTTATACATATTACGACGACGACGTGACTTCTTTAGCTCGATGTTCATTGTTTGCTCCGGACCGCCTGCGGCGGTCGCGGGCCTGTACCTTGCGAGGCCTGTTCGCGGCTCCCTCTGTACGTACCCAACCTGCTCGATATGCGCCCACACACAACCCAGGCGATGAATCTGCTAAACATCCTGATTACCTAGGAGCCGGATCTAGATATGTTCACGAGTAGCAGTAAAGCTATGCTTAATTATTGCAAACAATTGTTTAGTGGTAGTAGTAGTTACTTTAGTTAGCTATTATGTTGTGCTGTTGGCTTGCTGCACGCTTTGGTGTAAACTGTAAGTGCAGCAAGTATATTTTTAAACAAATAAATTAATTACATGGGCTTACTCTAGACTTCAATCTTGTCCTGAGGACAGACGAGCTAACCCAAAAGAAGCCTATTATCTCGCGACTTAAATATATTGCGGTCATTTGAACTTGGGAACACCGACGCAGGTGATTCCACTCCTGTGGTGTGCGCATCATGAAAGATTTAGCAAAGCGCTTCGTGCGAATGTGTGGAACATCGACAAGGTATAGGTGATAACTTGCAGTACGTCTGGATTCCCTATGGAAGAAGAAAGATGGTGGAATGAGCTCGTAGAGGTCTTGAATATAACTTATATATTGATTTACTATTATAACCTGTAGATACAGAAAAATAGGTACCCAAAATGAAAACTCCCAAAAAATGCCTCAGGTGCGTTGGGGGTGATTAAAAAATATGTACGCGAAATAAACGTGTGCCCGACCGTAAGTGCATCAAAGCCGGCTCACTGTAATTTTTAAACATGACACACATGCGCACGTGTTGTTTTACTTGGCCGTACGTAATTTAATTAACGCAGAGAATAATTAAATAAAATATTCTGTTATTCAATATTCTTAAAAGTTTACATTCTTTACTTACTTCAAATATAATTAAAATGTCACCTAGGTATGCTAAAAAGGTCGTATTTTATATTTTTGCATAAAATCTAAGAGATTTTTCTGCCTTTAAAAAATAGTTCGGCGCCCAAATCCATTACGTTGATTTTATTGCAACAAATTGGTCTTACACAACATAAAGTTCTAATCTTTTTCTCGATAAAAAGGGACAGCGAGGCAAGACTAAACGAAATTAATGTTCGCATCGACGACAGAATTTTGCCCATGTATCTCTATATTATTGTAACTCTGAGATTTAGAACTATCTGAGCTTGGCACCGATTTAGGCTAGGGTCTAATTGTCAGCGGATTTGTCGCGCCCTGTGTGTCTATATGCTACGAGTGCTGCGACACGCTACGGCTTTCAGCGTATTGTAGATTGTAGGCTTCTTCAACACCGTTCGTGCACATGCCGTTGATTACAATCAATGATACCACGAACGGACACAACTCTTCGATTATATTACATCAAATCAATCAATCGTCATACTGAGAGTGGTGCCCGAACCAATTTACCCTATCAGTCGCTAGTGTCGCTACTATCTACACAAATAAATAAAATTGAATTGTCTGTTTATAATTTAAAAATAACTTTTACTGAATGCATATGAAAGTATATACGGTACTTAAAACATTTTTTTTTTTTTTTTTAAATTAATGTCTGTCGGTCTGTTTGTTCCGGCTAATCTCCAAAACGACTGGATCGATTTTGGCAGGACTTTTACTGCCATATAGCTAATGTTAAAAGAAGTAACTTAGGCTACTTTTATTTTAGAAAAAAGATTCGGGTCCGTGCAAAAAAATTATAACACTTGAAATTGTTAACAAATTATGATTCAAATAGGCAAGTTATATTTTTATAATATTGTCACGCGGACGAAGGTCACGGGGCACAGCTAGTTAAATATATTTATTTATTACAGTAGTCGTGAAGAAACGAAGAGTAAACGATTGCAGAAAATTAAGCAATAGTCTAACTTTGTAAAACCAACCAAGGGATCATCTAAAAGAGTACAAATTACCTAATCAACGAACTAACCACACGATAACAACAACAACCTAATCAACCGTAAAAAGTGCAGTCTCGTCTCCCAGTAAAAAAGTAGCTACCCGTTGAGCACCCGCTCATGCCAAACCGCTTTCTACATGACCAAAGCTTATGTTAGCGCGACGAAATCACTTTGCTAACCTTTTAAATGTTGAAAGTAATCTTATTCGCTTTCAGAGGACGCTGTTGATATTAAAGTGAATGAAGATTTATTAGATTTGAGTTTTTTTTGGATTTTCTAAAAAATCTTAATTAAAAGTGATCTATTTAATGTTAGCTTGTTAAGTACAGTCACTTTGACATCGGCAAAGGCATTCAGGCAAAGTATCTATACAAAAAATCTGTTGGTGTAGTTAATCAGTTAAGATGTCTGCAGTGAAATTTTGTATTGACTGTTACAGGTAAGTTTATACATTAGATATCATTACACCTGTTATTCCAGAAGGATTAGGCAGAGATGTACCTATAGTACGAACGGCAACCAATCAAGCTATACAAAACCAGTTTATGCGGATCTCTTATTGTACGGGAAATCTATACAAAACGAGGCCATTTTATATTGGAAAAGTATAGCCTGATGTGTCTGTAATTAGGGGCGAGCCTATTATTGTCAGTAAACGCCTAAACGGGCACAGTCATAGCTGGACTCGGGACTGCTACTGTGAAATTCCTGATGGAAAAATCCAATAACACCGACCGAGGGAGCTCTTGATCAACGCTAGCGCTTGCGGCTACTAGAACAACGAGACGATGGGATTATCGGTTTACAGGTTTGTTTTTGCTGTATCGAGAAGCTTACTATGATTTGGCTAGAGTATCGTGGACTCACTCCGCCATACTTCTGCTGTCGAGCTTCAGTTTGTCGCACTTGCGTGCATTCGAACTATGGTAAGTCGCAGTAAAGTTTTGTCGCACACGCATTAATCGCACATCCCGTTTGTCGACCTCATGTAGTGCACTCTGTGAATAGGAAAGGTGAAGGTGATAAGAACCCAAGAAAAATGAGGAGAAAAATTATTCACTATTTCTAAAATGATTCGCAAAACGTATCTTCTGACACTTTGTTAACAAAACAATGACACATCAAAAGCACGAACATAATCCCTTTCTAAATTGCGTTTGTTTTGTGTGTGTGACCACCGTGTTAATTTGTGGTGTAGGATTAAAAAACAAAAGCGCGTTGATTGGCACAGCACTAGACAATGGGCAGCGCTGAAAAACATTGTCCCTTTGTGTTAACGTCACTGTCAAATATATATTTTCAGGGTTCCCTAGGCAAATGTGCTAACGGGACCGTTTTAAGTTAGGTTAAGCTAGAAAGGAAATATTGCAGACGCCTCTCCGGACACCAGGTTCTGGTAAAAGAAAAGAAAGAAAGGAAAGAAAAGAAAGAAAAGAAAGAAAAGACAGAAAAGAAAGAAAAGACAGAAAAGAAAGAAAAGAAAGAAAAGAAAGAAAAGAAAGAAAAGAAAGAAAAGAAAGAAAAGAAAGAAGAGTTATTTATTTGCCGCAGGGACATGACGTGCTTCAAACAAAGTAAAAAAAAACTAACAACAAAACACAAATAAAACAATAAACTATAAATAGGTAGATAATGGTGGTGGTATGGTGGTGGTGGTGGTGGTGGTATTGGTAGATAATGTAAGTCCGGCCCACAATCGGTTCGACCAAACCTTGACTCGGTATACGCCACCTGGTTTTCACATAGCCTTATCTATGCTAACTAATTATAAAGAGGTTTTTGTTTGTAAGTTTGTATGTAGGGGGTAATCTTCGGAACTTCTGGTCCGATTCCGAAAATTCTTTCACTAACGGGAAGCTACATTATCTCCGAGTGTAATAGACTACATTTAAAATGTTCCCGTGGGTAAATTTTCGTACATAACGGGAGTGAAGCCGCGAGCAAAGCTAGTGTTACTACATAATAACCAGCCAGTTCTTTTTCACATCAGCCGCCGTTCTCACGACATTTTAATTAGTTTCTAGCATATTCAGAATATCATAATTCTTTCAAGCATTAAATTCTATCAATTCTGGGATAAACTCTACACAAAAACAAGAATCATAAAAGTCTGCTATTTCCGACATCGGCAGTACGTCAAGCTACCCGAAACTGTCAAATTTTATCAATCAACTTTGAACCTTATGCAAAAAGACAGATTGGCAGATTGTATTAGCTTGATGTACTGCTGCTGGCGTCTGTACATAAAAACACGGTATAGAAAAACAGTTCTGCTAGCTGTTGTTTTGTGTTTATTCTGTAGTACTTTCTAACGGTACCCTCAGTATGAATCCCACTCGTTCTTGGTCAGTTTTTTTACTTATTTATTTATATATTTAGCGCGACCAATTCTCCAGAGTGTCTGGCTCCAGAAGTCACTGACCGTAACCCACACCTACTCTTTTAGAACCAGATGATACATGTCCCAAAAGTTTAGGACAATTTAACTCTTATTCACAATTGTAACTAGATTACTCTGCAACTCAGACCACTTAAAAAAGTTAAAACGACTTTATTGTTAAACTTATTTAAAGTTGCGTTTAGGGAATTTAGGGAATAAGATAAAAATTGTTAAAATACTCATGTTAAACAGTTTTTTGGTTAGCTTAGAGAAGTTTTTGAAATCAGTATTTGGGCCCGCTTACACCACAAATCACTCGTAAATGCGTTAAGAGCTTAGACTATTTAAAAAATCATTCGATTTATGTCAACCGTTTGAAGTTGACAGTGACAGATGACGTTTTAAATACGTTTACAGCCAATTTATCTGTGCAGGCCAGAACACGTATAACTAAAATAAATGTACCAAGTTTGACATATTGACAATAGAACGATATGTTTTTACAAGTAGCGCCATCTTGATCTGCACACTTTAAGTGATCATACTGTGGGTCCATTATGACTACTAAAAAATTCCATATTCGATTTTAAAATACAAACGTTTCCAGACAGAATAATTAAATTCTAGTTTTTCGCATGCTCTTCCCTTCCTCAAACGTTAATCGGTACAATAAAGCAATGATTTTAGACAAGATTGGGCAGTAAAATTGCTAATGTAATCTTTTTAACGATTATTTTGAAGTCCCGGGATTTTCCGAGATATAAAATGGGAAATTCATGAATTTGAACGTGAATTATTCTGCAGCTAGTCTTAGGATCCATCTTTCCACGTTCTAGTTCAACATTTTCTCAATAAATGAAAGGAAAACACTGAGTCTCAGGACGTTAAATCGAGGGACGGAAATAGGTCACTCCCTATACCGGACTGGCAACGAACCGGTCTTGCAATCTGTCACTTAATGCATGATATCAATCTGTGAAACCGACGATATCTCGTCCGAGACCGGCCTAACGCAATGTCCTTTTCACTGAACCCTGTCAAATAAAACTGGCGAAGTGTGAGTCGGGCTCGCAAGGTTCTGTAAGACCGCCGAAAAAAAACTCGTTTCTTGTACGCGTTTCATTACGCTCGTAATAAGGAATTGTTCAGTAGCAGCCACGGAGTTTGGATTCTTGTCCGGTTGATGGCAATAGGCTCGCCCCCTATTACATAGAACTTAAACATAACTGGCGAAATTTAGGTTTACTATTAGTTATAACTCTGCCTAAATCATCGGGGATTGCAGACATGATGTTATGTTAGGCATAGACACACATTCAGTGGAAACTTCAATTGTCTACCCATTACGTTTCAAAAGATACAGTACTGTGAAAGACAGACAGACAGCGAAGTCTTAGTAAGAGGGTAGCGTTAGCACCCTCCGGGTACGGAGCTCTAAAAAGCAATATTTCAAAAAGGGAATAAAGTACATTTGGTGTCTGAGACATTTCGAGACAGTTGACGTAGTGACGCCGCGACTACTCAAGCGAAGCAATCTCATTAAACTCGGAGCGAATAAACAAGATTATTCGCGGGGTACAAGTCCCGTCTCTGCCGAGATTAAGGTCCCGTAGGTCAGTATTTTTAAGTCAATTTCTTTTATGAAGCCTTAGAAAATGTATTACTTTGTCTAAGAGTCCATTTTGGACGAGCTCCGTTCAAAAATACTACCTGAAAAAAATCACGGTTTCGGTGTGAGTTGAGAAAATGAAGGCAAACTTGTAGCTGTAAATTTCAGACCTCTCGGGCTTGTCAGCAAGGATTATTACGCAGAATAAAATACCCTTCACAGTGTTCAAGGTTGTTTTTTTTTTTACCAGACGAAATGGTTTTCATTTAATTCTATCTTTCTCAAATATTGAATGAACTTTCCCAATATTCGGCGTTTCCACTTTATTAAGTTAGAGGGTTAGTTAAGCTGGATAATCCAGATTAAAGCAAGTTATTAGACGCGCCAGGTTTTCCTTTATCAATGGAAGTTTAATGATAATTAATAATGCATTTACTGAGACGTCTGATGATAGTGTAATAACTGGGACGATTCTCTATTACTTATAATATAAGACAGTATTTGTGGAATGGCCTCAATTAGTATCTGTAAAAGTAAATATCCTACAGAAATATTTTGTCCGTGCTATTGCTAGTTGTCGGATACCTACATACAAGGTGTAAACAGACCCTTCACGAAGCTATCAGCCAAGCATTCTGTAATTACATCAAATTAAGTAAATACGCAAACATTATTGCTGGCAAACGACTTTTTTTGGTGAGAAAAAATCACGTTTTACGGTAGGACTCAATGTAAAGCACAACAATGTGCTGATGCATTGAATAGTACGAGGTCAAGGAGGTATTTAAAGTAAAGTTATAACATTAAAAACTTCTACTAATAAAAAAATAAAAAAAACTTGTGTAAAAGTTGAAACTTTGAACCCCAATATCTCCGTAACTAGAAAGTTCCCAGGAGTGTTTCAGAACAAAAAAAAAATCGCAATGACGGGAAGAACAAGCGCGTTTCAGCTTCGTTACGGGTATTCTTACATCCATTAGAATCTTGCTAAAAACATTATCTAATTAACTTGACATTAAAATAGCGAGGCGGATAAAACAAGTAGCTACCTAGTATAATTGTACTATTTATTCTGTGGTATATGTCAACCCTTATGCAGCGACGCGTGTAAAATTTCAGAAATGAAATCTTAATATCAGAAAGCAACTCCCATATATAACATTGATATCTTGGATCTTTTCTATGTAAGTTAGGTAAAACCTTTTTGTCAACGGTATAAAAATGCTTCATTAAAACTTTACAAAGCTGTCTAAATTTATAATTCCTTCGTGGGATGCGGTAAGCACTTTACATTGAAGTTTTGGACTACATTTAAACTTACTTGCATTCGAATGTCAAAGTGTGTTTTCTTGACTTGCTCATTTTTTTGCAAATAAACAAACGACCTGTCTTTGCGTTCCACGACTTTTACTTCTTGAGAAAACATCGAGATTTGTTCATTAATGTTCTTAAGCTTTATATAAACGTATGATACTCTATGTGATGTTAAAAACCCCATCAAAGTTCGTAGAGTTGTGGAGAGCATACAGACGTCAGACGGAGACAAACAGCAACTTAAATATAATGATGTATATTTAAATACCCTGATATGTCGTATGTATCTACTGAGATACTGATTTTCTGAAAAGTAGTGTGTTTCAGTACAGTCACGAGCATCAATATGTAAACACTTAACAATTTTTAAACAGTGTTTTTCTCTTATTGATTAAAATTTCATGTTGTTACGAACATTGTATTCTGGAACTCATATTTTTAATGAAAAAGATCCTATCTCCAAGTTACAATCGTTATTTCTCTCGAAAATTGCTTTTAAATTTAGGAACGTGTATAAATATTGGTGCTCGTGACTGTACTTAGTTAGGTATTGGGGTTTTTTTAAGGTATTATATTAGGTGTAAACGGACCCTTCATGAAGCTGTCAACCAAGCATTCTATACACCAAACTAAGTAAACCTACGAAAAAATTATTACTGGGAAACGACTTTTTTGGGGTGAAATAGCACTTTTTACGGTAAAACTCAAAGTAATGCACTCAAAACTCAAAAAATGCAGTAAAAATCTTACATTAAAAACATGTTTTTCAAAAAAACTTTTGAAAAAGTGGGAACTTTGACCCCCAATATCTCCGTAACTAGAAGGTTCTAAGGAGTGTTTCAGAATAAAAAAAATATCGCAATTACGGGAAGAACAAGTGCCTTTCGGCTTCGTTAAGGACTATATTGTACGGTAAACATGCTTGTGTGACTGGTGCAAGAACTCGTTATTGTCGTACCGTGTTTATTTACCAAAATGGATACGCGAGAAAAAATACTCTGTACTTAGATTGTGAACACTTTTAAAGTTGTTACGGTATCGTATGATGTAGAATTTTAGAGTTAAAACACAACTTAACTTGTGCTCATACACTGGCATTTAAGTTGGTAATAAGTTATATGCAATGGAAATACTCAGTATAGAGTGAGTTATTTTAATGAGATTGCAGTGCAAAAGGTCTAATGAAGACAAATGTAACACGGCGTAATATTTTTCGGTACCCATTTTATAAAAATAAATTACATTTATTTCGAGCAACCTTAACTCATATGTGGAGTACACAAATACAGACAACACACAAATGGTAATAAAATCAAAAACAAAAATAAAATTAAAAATAAGAAGATAAAAAGACTTTATGTACTGTATGGTGTCGGACGTTAAGAATAGCACCATCCCATATCTTCCCGTGGGTGTCGTAAGAGGCGACTAAGGGACTTACCAGAGAATGGGCAGCAGCGTTCTCTGTGCTTTTTTTAACAACCGTACTGCGATCGCCAACCCGCCTGCCAAGCGTGGCGATTATGGCAAAACCCCCTCTTTTGGGAGAGTCCCTCCGTCCAGCAGTAAAATGTCCAGCAATGAAATTATGATGACGATGAACTATTTTATCCCCATTAACAACAATAGCTTTCCGTGTCTCGGAAATCACGTTGAGACATTGGTAGGCAGGACAGGTAGTCAGTGGCCCAAAAAGTCTGACAACCAGTCTTACCAAGGGGTATCGTATTACCCAGTACTAACTGGGTTGTGGAGGTTAGATAGGCAATCGTTCCATGTAAAATTCTTGTCTATGTGGCTTTAAGTCGATGTCAACATAGTTGGGAAAAGGTAAGGCAGATGATAGGAATATAAGGTTTAATTGTATCGATACAATTATCAATCTGGTGTCCACTGCTTAACCACCTTTTTTGCATCAAATGATAGTTTTTATTATTATAATTGTATTTACATAAACATAAATGACATCCTCCCTGTAATCCCCAATGGATAAGGTAGAGGTGAACCGTATGGCTATACGTTATATAAGGTGACACCCGCATTTCACCGATTGATTGTTTTTACTTAAATAGAGTTTACTCTCCACCAAGCACGTTGATCCATTTCATATAATTTTAGTTTTCTTCCTGCAGTGCCGCTAAATAAACTTATAGTTATAACCTTTGAAAACTAGACTGGCGCAGTTGTGAAGCACTTGGCTTTACGCTTAGGGCCGCGGTTTAGACATGACCTTAACAAATATGTGCCTATATATATGGCCTACTCTGGTTTACGTAACGTATACTTATTTGTTCACGTCTCGGTGTTAAAGCCTTTTTAGGTGTTGCGTAACACGATACCGGCACCGTAATGAATGAGATTTTATTTTTTCTTACTTGAAGCTCCTTAAAATCAATGGTCTATTGGCATTGAAGGCTAACTTGAAATACCAACAACGTTTGTCCGCAGCCCTGGTGACACTAGAGGGATAAAAAATATCCTTTGTCCCTAAACCAAGTCATGTCTATCCGTACCTATGCCAAATCTGTTCAGCCGTTTTGGCGTGAAAAGGTAACAGACAGAGTATTATGGCACATTAGTATGGATGCGCCTTCATCAAATTAAATTGCCATATAAAGTTTCAAATAAACTAAAGTACGTCTATGGAGTCCCTTTTTCCCTTTTTTACGGGGTATTAAGACGTTGATCCTGTTGATGTTTCCGAATAATATGGGTCTTTAGCGTACCCAAGAGAGTAGGGGCCTTTAAAGTGCCGTAAAAACTGGCACTGGTGACGCAGTGAAGTTCGGACAACTGTCCATCGCAGCGGCCATATTGGTAAACGTCACGACAAAATGGCCGACCTGAGAATAACGTTTCGTTTTATTTTGTAATTTATTTTTAGTGTTTTCGACTTCGTTGGCATTTTAAAGTAAGGAAATTGTAGCTACTTGGTATACATAATTATAATTTTGTATAACATAATCAGCGAATAATGCTCTCACAGCTGGGAAACAGGCCCCCTCTCCATGACAGGGAGTGGGCTAATAATTCACAATGCAGGCCTGGTGTGGGTTACTAGACGTGTAATACTACACATTTTGTACCTTGTTTTATGTCAATCTATAATAATAATGATTAAAGAGATGATTTTCTAATGTCGAAAGGCGATTATGTGGCTTAACATCAGAAGAAAGGAATGTTGTTCTCTTCCTTCTTGAGAGTGAACACTTTAAGTAGATACTCGTGGCAAGACCCGCAGGGTACAGCTAGTTGATAATAATTAGAAGACACGAATTTTCAAGTATTCAGGAAGTTTTATTTATGTACAAAGCCTGTATGAAGTAGGCTTGCTACATAATCCTGAATAAATTAAAATCATGATTACGGCTTTGATATCCTTGATATGAGTTAAGAGTGTCGTATTAATATTTGCAAAGGAATTATATTTCTTAGATATTAAGATGAAATGACTACGTGCCTTTCTCAAAACCGCGATATTATTTTCCCAGAATGTGTTTGATTATTATCATGCTTTGAGATAAAATTCAAGGTTGTTTTTTTTTTTTGTTTTTCATACATTATTATTTTATGTGTATTCAGTCGCGAATTTCCACGAAAAGACAACCTAAAGCTTTGACGTTTCCGACCTATATTGGCTACATTAGCAATTTTCTTTCCCAATTTGCTTGCTCGCTTTTTAATAAACGTTTCTCAAGTGAGAAATATACCGTTCTTAAAAGGTTGCCTTTTTCAATAAAAGCTGTTTGTTTCCTTTCAATTCATCAGTGCTGCTAAAAAATGGCGTAAAATGAAAGTAATGACGGTGTAGAAATTAAAGTTGATTGAAGCAAAGTTGACAGGGACATCCCCTAGATAAAGGGGTGCAGTTTCATTTCAAATTTTACACCGAGTCGTTTGTGGGGTTCGGAAGATCAAAGAGGCTGGATGAAAAGGGGTTTGTGGCCATATTAAATTTATTTTTAACTAGCTGTGCCCGCGACTTTCGTTCGCGAAATTATTATAAAAATATTACTTCCCTATTTTAATGGAATATTGTTAAATTATTTATGGATTTTAATTTTTTTGAACGAAACCCTAATCCATTTTCCAAAATAAGAGTAGTAGGAGCCTTACTTACTCCTTATAACATCAGGTATCTGCCAGTAAAAGTCCCGTCAAAATCGGTCCAACCGTTTCGGAGATTAGCCGGAACAAACAGACAGACTGACAAAAATTAAAAACAATGGTTTTTTTGGTATAAATATACCGTATGTACTTTCAAATGCATTCAGTAAAAAGCTGTCATTTTGAATTTACAAACAGACACTTCAATTTTATTTATTTCTGTAGATGATTCATGTAAACATAACAACTATGTGGGGTTCCCAAATAAACTTGATTGGTACGCAAATATAAATTAGTTTGGATAGGGCCGTATTCATTTCACGTCGATGTGTTAGCAGATTTTTCACAGGTCTTACCTCACGCAACAGAACTTACTGGACATTGTTTCTCTTCTTAAGTTCTTTACCCATGGAGAAGAATAAGAGAAACACCACGTCTAAAAGAAAATGCCTGAGATGCGAGTTCACTTCTGCAAAAAATGTAATCATCATAATCATAAATCTTTATATTTCTCGACATCAGAAATTACAGGCGGTAGTTGACATTATGCACAATCTTAGATGAAGGTGTCTGAAGTAGGAAGGTCCTTTTTTTCGGATGGGAAGTCATCAAATGACCCCTACCGCTCTGAGCGGAGCGGAAGGGAGTGTCAGACTTGTACTGACTAAAACCCACCCATGTTCTTTCTTAGCCCTTTGTGTTCCAGGGCCGCGCTATCTCTTTCGAACAGTGCCGCAGCCTTCTCCTTGCGGACCTCTTCCGATTTGCTGACATCTACTTGAGGCGCGCGTTGAACACGAACGCGCCGTCGACACGGCCTGTCGTCATAAGACGGACGGACGGCGAGGTATCCCATTACTCACCGTCCACAGGCCCTAAGTAGGAAGGTCCTGAAGTTCAGATCACCTCTTTGGCTTAGATATAACATTTTGTTTATAGCAAAAATTTAAGTTAAGATACTAAAGTTAAAATTGGAAGTAGGTAATTATGTACCTGTAATATGTTGATAAATAAGTAAAAAAAACTAAAATTATTCGTCATAAAAAAGTACGATGACTAAGTATAGTATAACCACTTTAAGTGAGCAGTTTAAGATGGCGTTGTTTGTCAAGAAAATTTGCATCGATGTGTTAAACTTGGTACAGACATGGCCAGCAGATCAAACTACTACAATCTGTCAAATTTCTTTAATAGATTTTCAACTTTATCGCTGAACGGTCAAGGTTGATTGGGTTTTTTTTAAATTATCGGATAGCTTGATGTGCTGGCGTCTGTACATTTATTTTAATTCTGTGTTTTACCGCCTGCACAGATAAGTTGGTTGAAGAATAATAAAAATAGTGATCATCATCATCATCTGCCTAGCCTTTTCCCAACTATGTTGGGGTCGGCTTCCAGTCTAACCGAATGCATCTGAATACCAGTATTTTACATGGAGCGATGCCTATCTGACCTCCACAACCCAGTTAGTACTGGGTAATACGATACCCATTGGTAAGACTGGCTGTCAGACTTTTAGGGCCACTGACTACCTGTAACGACTGTCAAAAATCTACAAATGACCGCCGAGACCAACGGCTTAACGTGCTTTCCTAGGCACGGAGGAAACTCGGTATGTAATGGGCGGTCACCCATCCACAGACCAACCTAGGCAAGCACGGCTTAACCTAAAGATAGATCCGAGCGGCTATTATTATTTAGCCACGAGCTCCTCGATGTTTGCAGCGATGTTTTGTTTAAAAAAAGAAAAAAAGAGGCAGATGAAAGGTTAAAAAGGGCTGTCAAACAAATCTGACAGCAAACAGGATGGACATCTCAAAAAAGTCCCTGAAATTCGTTTTGAAATTTAAAAGATTCTTCACTCTTTTTTATTTTATGTTACAACGGTTTTAACTTGATGTGCTTTATAAACATTGAATATTCAAAGATTGCCTATAATAAGAATTCAAAGATGGAACTTTCTATTAAAAATGTTCGCAAAACGTGAAAAAAATATATTTCCTTTTCATCGCTTTTATAAATGGTATCAGTTTCCAGTGGTTTTAAAAGTCTAGCGTATTTTTTAACCGTAGGTAACCTAGATTCTAGGACGAAGCTATCTTCTCTATATCGCCACTTGTGAATTCTTCATCTTCTTCAATGGTTTAGTAATGGGTAAGTACATAGATAACTCGTGAGTAGAGTCAGTAGCATAATTTTTATTTTCTCTTGCATAATCAGCCAATAATGTGCTCACTGCTGGGACATTGGCCTCTTCTCCATGAGAGGGAATGGACTGCAATCCACCACACTGCCATGCCGGTTTCCCCTCGATGTGTTCATAGGTGTTTGCCCATTTCATAACAATGTTAATGAATTCATGCAGTTTGTTGCTTAAAATAGTTTTTAGAGTTCTTAAAGTTTTCATTTAAAATATTGACAAGTTCAATGAATTTTCTTGTTGACCGTCCACAGATTCTTCAGTTTTTATGAGTTTTTGCTTGATCATGATATAATACTATATAAACTCTCACTCCCTCTATATACATAAAGAATTATCTTTACTCTGTAAGGAAGGAGGGAATGAGGTATTTTTATTGAAACAGTACCTACATGTTCATAATTACAGGTAAGTAATTGGCCCTACAATCTGATACCTACTTAGGTCAGAATTTCATTAATAGTAATTAATTGATGAAGTGGTTGGTGAAGTATGTTGGTATGAGTATAATTTGAAATCATAATTAATGAGACTACAGTTTTGGAAATTGTAACAGGCCGATGTCTGTACATTAAAGATATTGAAAAAAAAAAGATATGGGGGTCTTTATTAGAGCAACAGAAGCCAAAAAAACAGTTTTTAGAATTTTGGTCTTTCTGTCTGTATGTTTGTACGCGCATCACGCAAAAACTATTGCATGACTTTGAACGCAGTTTTCAACGCTCTACTGCTTAACTTAAAATATAGGCTACCTACATTAGAGATAGTTTTGGACCCGATAGGTGGCGCTGTGCGAAGCAAGGGCGGGTCACTTGTGTCAAATAAATGTGATAAAAATGTGACCTAGGTTTATATGTGGAGGTTTTATGTAAGACATCAGATTGCACAAACCAAAAATGCGTTCATACATTTTGTATTGCAAACACAAAAAGCATTCCAATTTGAATAACATGCAACGAAACATTTCAAAACATGACAGTCCGATGGTTTCCCGCCAATTCAACATGGCGGTCATCACAATAGATACAAAATCGAGTCATAACTTAAAACGTACGTTTAACACAGTTGAAAATCTGCTTTTTCGGACGAACGAACGCGAAAATTAAACTATTATGAAATTTTCAACGAAGCACCTGGCACCCATTTCGTTGGGACGTGGATATATGGCGCGAATATCGCCGTTTGTTATTTGTTTCCGGGTATGTTTGCATTTGTCAACGGGAACACGACTTACGTGATATATGAATTATTTTGAATGTCATGCACGGTGAATATTTTTCGTTTTATGTCGCTGCTTTAACTGGGAGAATGTGAAAACTCAAGATATTAAAGAACAAAAATGTACCTACTGGTAGAAGGATATCATAACATCAGTACTACAATAAAGAAATGGCAAGTTGGTTGGTAGTTTTATTTGTTAACAATTCGCTGCTGAAAATAATAATAATAAGACTTATTCTTGAAACTAACAATTAAAAGGACATCTTCCCACATTTCTCTTGCATCTAGGTGCGTTTGCAAACATAAATCTTACATGCACAAACACCCAGACTACTATTCCCCTCAGGCCATTTCGGAATTGTGGTTCAGCAGAAACTAAATTCTATTGTTCCAGAAAATACGCAGACATACCAACCTTATTGTATAAAGAAAGAGGCCGAATAATATGTTCAATAAAATAAATGAAAATAAAAGCACCACAGACAAATCTATCATTTTATTCGGTATCGACCAAACTCCTGTAAACTGCTCGTTTAAATTCACCTCAACCGTTTTCATTCGAATTGAAACACACCCTTCTTCATATCCGAAGTACTATAATAATAATATACTTACCGAAATTGAATAGTACAAAATGGAGGGTCTAGAATGGACTATTTGTTTGAACGATATCCTTTACACGTTTTCATTTGAAGAGGCAAGCAGAAGAGCAAACTGAAAAATATTTCGGAATTTATACAGTTCAACCAACAATATGAAATCGGTTATTAAACTATGTAATTAATTACTAGACAACGTTTTTTTTTGCCTACAAAACTCTTTGCTTTGATTTTGAGTGAGTTAAACATTGATGTTAAAATAACATTAACTTAAATTTAAGTTCAACATTAGGCACGTCTTGTCCCATTTAAATCTAATTTCCGCACAAATATTTGTTTGTAAGACAACTGCCTAATTTCCCTGGTGAAGTTAAAAGCTAACATCGGGGGAAAGGCGAAGAGAGGTGGGGGGGGGGGGGTAAATTAATGGTGTTCGCAGGCACTGAGCCAACAATCTGTCACTATTTACGCACTATTGCAGTCTTTGGATCTAAAACGTTGGGAAACGTGCTTCACTGTAAACTAGCATATTTCAGACTTTAAGAGGATTACCTACTGGAGACTTCGTCTTTTAAAAGTTTGAATTTTGCATCAAAGGAGCGACCAAAAGCACTATATGTAAGTACCTCAGGCGCACACTGGGTAGTCAACCGCGCTAGGAGTCTTGCCGACTGGATAATACTTTTACCACGACATGACATCATGAGCCGTTCTTGAGACGGAAACGAAAAGATATGGAGCCACTACTCTGGTATTCGGTCGAGATATACGAGAATTTCATCCCGTAAAGGGATCAGGCAGTAAGCAAGTTTGTAGGTAGCGCTGATGCTCAGGGTGCGCCCGACGAACTGTTACTCCCTGTTCAAGACCTCAGGTATTGCGACTTGCTTCAAGGGACACGAGCGTGTGCCACTTGTATCCTCGCAACTGAGCAACCTGTTTCAATTCTTTTTTTCCACAGTAGGTGTCGCAATACGCGCATCGCTGGGACGTTTAGCACGAGGTCAAGCGATTAGTAACGTCACTCGTGGAGCCAACTTTGGTCTTTTTGGCTTGATGGTGACCCACTTCCTGTCCTGCTCCTTGTGCAACTCCACCTGCGCCTTGACAGGCTTATCCGTGGCCACTACTAACGCTATTGAGGTTGCAGAATTCTGGTCGAAGCTTATTAACACGACGAAGACCTACTGCATATGAAATCAATTCATAGTTAAGTCTTTCCGTGGATCAATCTAGAACAAACGAGAGAACGTAAAACGATGTAGTGTAGGACGTAGCACGTGCCAGATAAACCGTCAGCGATAAATATCAAGCGCTGGACTGCGAAAACATTAAGTTGATTGATTGGGCTTCAGAAATGGCACCTACGGTTCTGTGTCCTACACGTAAATGTAGGCACTGATTATTTTTAGCTTGGCACGGCAAAACGGTGGTGGAAAATATCGTGAGGAAACTGTCATCACTTAGAAGCAAAACTTCAAAAGCATTTGACATCCACCAACCCGTACTAGGCCGCGTAGTGGACTACGGCCCACTTTTTATCTTAGAGACGAGACCGGGACACAGGTCTCGTCAGGTCGGAGTAGTGGCATAGTCATATTATGTGAATGACCTATATCCAACAGGAGATCTGCAGATGTGAGTTCCAACGCCGAGAGGAGACGCCTTGAAGGACATACCTTGACCTTATTGATGAGGTTCTTCAGAATGATCAGGTGCGTAGTTACTCAACTCGTAACTTGCAACAACGTAACTAGCGTGCTTGTATGATCTGATGTATGAACAAGGACGAAGCGAAAGGAGTAAGTAAGGATCGTAGCAGGTCGCGTTCTGTTGTTTCTGTTTACGTCCATGGGAATGAGGCGTGTTATGTACCTTTGTATAGATCTGTTGTAGGATGATGATAATGATGACGCGCTTGCGCAGTTCTTCTTTTTATTCAACCTTTGGCTACCCAATGATGTGTGTCTCTTCCAAATATCTTCACTTGCGCAATTGACGGCACCTAATTCGAAGATAATAAGTGAACCATGACCATTCAAAATAAAATTCGGCATTTACGATAATAATACTCTTTTATACGCTCCATTGCGTTCCCAAGGGTGTGAGTCGTATATTAAAGTTGTTGAAAAGTTTCTTAGCACGGATTCCAATTTAAAAGGTTTTCTATTTCTGAAAGGTCATGGTTTTCAGTTTACCAAGGGTTGCTTGATAGAACTGCGTCATTCAGCTCACCGCCATTAATTGGCGTTGATTGTAAATGCAGAGTACATTGTTGGAATGTAATTGGATTTTTCTGTTAGAAAATATTGTATTTTAATTCACAAAAAGCTCATTTAAACTTTAGATTTACAAATGGTTTCAATATATATAGTCTTTAGGGGCAAATGATTTACTAAACTAATAGTCATGCGATTTTATTAGATGTTGTTAAAATTGGCTGCTTGTATCGCAGCCCTCGTTATTCAACTATTGACATGAATACATACAAACTACTTACAGAGTTTGATGTTTTTTAGAAGGTACATTTTAGGTAGGGCTGCGGGACTGTTCGAAAGAGATACCGCGGCCCTGGAACACAAAGGGCAAAGAAGGAACATGGATGGGTTTTAGTCAGTACAAGTCTGACACTCCTTTCGCTCCGATCAGAGCGAGGGGAAGCGGTGGTGGCGTCATTTGATGATTTACCCAACCCAAAAAAACAAAAAGATACGGTTTAGGTTCTCTGTCAGATATTCCTGTTTGTGACTTGTGATAACACCACCCATTGTGGCACTATGTAGTTTTCTTTTGTTTTTATTTAATTTTAGCGTAGCGTGTACAAATATCTAACAATGCCACGTGGACCGAAGTCTGCTACAGCGCAATTCAGCACAATGCAATTTTCACCCTCGCTCAAATTTCATATTTATGCAACAATACGTCACCCAGGATTTTGTCACACTAAACACTGTGTGGCGAGCCGTTGTTCGCGTATATTGTCCTCAAGAGCTTATGTTCTTACCAGTGGTTTCATTGTGATGTTAAATATTCCACTTATTAGTAGGACTGCTTCGTTGGTCTATTTGCCGCGCGACTACTGAGCATGAGGTCCTGAGTTTAATTCCCAGGTCGTGTAAAGTGTTATTGGGTTTTTTGATCAGAAATTGTTCGGTAGCAGCCACGGAGTCTGGATTCGTGCCCGGTTGATGGCAATAGGCTCGCCTCCTATTACATGGGACTTAAACATAACTGACGGAATTTGGGTGTACTATTAGGTACACGTCTACCTGACCCTTCGGGGATTATAGGTTTGATGTTATGTTATGTTAGTAGAACTAAAAAGAACTTCACGAACAAAAATACAGATAGAACAATAATATTTCACTAACAGTTATTTATCTGTGTTCATCCAACGACATAACAAAAATAGGTCCCAGACTAACATTAACCTTGTTTCAACTGCCATTGTTTTTCTTAATAATTGTTCCTTCGGTACTAAAGTACCTAAGTTGACGTGGGGGTATACTGGGCCCCAACTTAAATAATTCAGAAACGACTGAGTGGTCTTAAATGGTGTCTTTGACAGATTTGCAATACAGATTATGTAAAAAACAGACTATCGACAGGCCACTGAGATGTTTGAAAAATTCTACTTTTTTTTGTAGGATTTGGGATCTTGGTCTTTTAAAATTCAAATTTATTTATTTCGAATAGACCAGTTGCTTTTAAATGGTCTCGAACAAAAAGATGAAGCTGCAGTTCAGCTATAAGGCATAATAACTGTGGTAACTAATTCCAAATTCTCTATGGAGAAGAACATACTAAAAACTGCATGGTGCCAACACCCAAGTATCACCATGTTCAAATGTTACATTCATCTCGTTCATGTCAACATATGAGCACAAAAATCTTCAATCACAAAATGCAGAACGTATTTCCTTACACACGTTAAATCCAAAACACGAGTATACATGCATAAGTATTATATTTCTACCTTCATCTCGATGGAGACTGCAACGGCACAATAAGGCAACGGAAGACGGTAGATTAAAATATGTTTTCAATACCATAGACGTAGGTATAGTTATGAAGGCATCATTACTTTCAGGGGACTGAAACGAACGACGTTTGAATGGAAATCAAGACGGCAGGCACAAGCATAAGTAGAAAAGTAAATGAAAATTTGCTTTGGAAATAAACATGGAATTTATTTTTCTTTGACGATGTATAACTGTGGTAGCCGGTGGTCTTGGATTAATAGTGCTAGTTTAAAGTTAATATTGACTTGGCTACTATTGTTTTATATAGATGAGGTCATTTTTTGCTTTCAACTCTGCTCGTGTCGTAGTTATTGGAATAAAAAAATGGGAATTTTCTGGTCCTTACTTAACAAACATATCATCACGTCTGTAATCCCAGAAGGATGAGGCAGAAGTGTAGGTACACCTCTGCCTCTCTGGTGGGTGTACTATTAGGTAATAGTACACCCACATTTCGCCAATTATGTTTAAGTCCCATGTAATAGGGGTAAGCCTATTGCCATCAACCGGGCACAAATCTAAACTCCGTGGCTGCTACTGATAAATTTCTGATGGAAAAACCCAATAACACTTTACTCGACCCGGGGAATCAAACCCAGGACCAAATCCCAGTGATATAAAATAAATACCAACTCACCCAGATAACATCGTCCGCCTCGTGTGTCTAGTTTTGTGGTGATGCAGTGGTTGAAAGCGCTACTTACTGCCGAGCCTAGCTAAGTGTTATTGAGTTTTTTCATCAGGGATTTTTCAGTAGATGCCCTTAGTCTGGATTTGTAGCGGGTTGATGACGATAGGCCTTATTACATACTTAAACAGACTTTCACATAACGGGGTAAATGTGTAAATGTGTCGGCTTCCATTCCAACCGGATGCAGCTGAATACCAGTATTTTACATGGAGTGACTGCCTACCTGAGCTCCACAACCCAGTTAGTACTGGGTGATACGATACCCCTGGGTTAGACTGGTTGTCGCACTTTTTGGGCTACTGACTACCTAACGACTGTCAAAGATCTACAAAAGACCCGGGGCCAACGGCTTAACGTGCTTTCCGAGGCACGGAGGACACTCGGTATGTAATGGGCGGTCACCCATCCACAGACCAACCAAGGCAAGCACGGCTTAACCTAAAGATCGACCCGAGCGGCTGTTATTATTTAGCCACGAGCATAGGTAGAAGCACGATTAGAGGTGTAATGTATTATATGTAAAAGTTGTCCTACGGGTGCCTGAGTTATATTCACAAGGTTAAAAAACCTCTCAGATTTCCTTAACACACATTTTCTCATCAATCTCAGTAAAAAGGTATTCTGTCCATACCACTTAAGACTTATCGTGTTGCAAAAGCCATTATCGGAAATAGGTCACCTAAATCAACCGGTTGAAGACAAACTAATAAATTGTAACTTTCTCCGTGGGGAACGAGTTTCATTACCGTATCACTGGCAATTAATTATCCCATCCTGATAGCGGTAAAAAAGACACTATCTGAAGAAGAATTGTTTATCTTTTTTTGATCAAATATTTATAGCACACGATAAATGGTACACTTTTACACGTCGTTTCGCTTAATGAGGGCTATCGTTTTTGAGATCACAGATGGCGCCACTGCCGAGTAAGGTCTTGTCATTAATCCTATTTCATACTTTAAAGTACTAATAGGTTCATAAAAAGTTTATTTTCTTACGTATAACAACGAGAACATAGTGTAAACTTCAGATACGTATTTACAATATTTTCTCGCCGTATAGCCGTCATTTGTTAACCTTTACAGGTTAGTCAAAATAGTGATGGCATAAAAAACATACATGGTGTATTTTCGTATACGCATGAGGAATATATTTTTTTATGACGTCACTGTTTGGACCACGCTGAATAAACGTCAAATCTTGTAGGTTTTATTTAGACCTCTTAGTTTATAAAGCTGAAACTGTTTTATTTGACAACACTGCATCTAAGGGATTGTTGGTTTATGCATTGCGCGACGTTGGCATAGACAAAAAGTTTATATTCAAAGATGGTTTAAAAAAATCTGCGCGTAAAAAAAATTGTCTATACATAAAAGAAATACTGTAGCTTTTCACCCACAATTACACCCACATTGGTTCAAACTTTATCTTTGCCTCCAACATCTCCTTTGCAAGAAGCCAATGACGCGTACCTAATTCGATTCGTAGGTCTAACCAAGTTCCTAAGATAGTTAGGCATCGGTAAGTGAGATTCTCACGCCAATATCCACTACTGTATTCAAGATGAACGCCTTGACCGCATCTAGGTGCAAAGATAAAATCACCCTTGACCTGTTTTGATATTGTATTGTACAGAGTTCGAAGTTATAACTGTCATTGATAATTTTATTGATAATAACCAAAAATATTATCAATGACGCTTCACGTTTATCCGAACGCAAATTGCCGATTCCGCGTGTATCCAAACGGTTTCAAACATTGTGTTTAATCAACAAACAGAATGTTTAGTACATTTGTGTGTTTTTTTTGTTTGTTACTATTTCATTTTACAGGGTGGAAAGGACATTGACGCTCAAACGGTTACCACGTGTTCAGTAGGTACATCATTTCGAAACCCCCGTCCCTGCACAAAAAAAAAACCGCCAGGCCGTGCGGATGAGCGGTGACGTGTGATAACTGTCTTACAGCTTATAGGCGTTTTTTATTGTTTTCTTTTGCTCAGACAGTTTTAATTTTAGAAATAATATCTTCCTTAAGTTACCAAAGTCTCATTAATTCACAGGTTCCACTAATATGACTTCATCATTTAACCTTCTTAAAGATAATACCCATTACGTCCCTTATCCATAACAATGTCCAGGCGACTAAGTAGGTATAGTAAGTAGTTCAAAGAAAAAGCAACATTACCGGCAGATAAGTGGCGAAATGACATTATAGCCCGGATCTGACCTACTATCATAAATGAAAAAGTTTGCGACCTTAATCCAGAAGTTTGGTCACGGAATAATAGGTGTATACAGAAGGTCCTCTAATCCGATTCGGCGGACGGACACATACAAGGTGTAAACGAACCCTTCACGAAGCCGTCAACCAAGCATTCTGTACATCAAAATAATGTTACTCATTGCAAAAAATATTGCTGGGGAACTATTTTGTTTTTTGGGGTGAAAAATTACGGCTTACGTTTGGACTCAATAAAACGCACTCAAAATATTGTGCTGTTGGATGCATTGAATAGTGCAAGGACCATGCAGGTATTTACAATAAAATTATAACATTAAAAACTTGTAGCTATTTTTGTTTAAACTTGTGTAAAAGTTGGAACTTTGACCTCCAATATCTTCGTAACTGGAAGGTTCCTAGGTATGGTCCACAACAAAAAAATGATCGCAATGATGGGGAGAACAAGTGCCTCGAAGCTTCGTTAAGGGTCTTTTACATCCATTTGATACAGTCGGTAGGTAAAGTAAATTACACATCTTAGTATGTGTGCAGCGTTCGAATAGAATCCTTATGGCCGTTATTATTTAGCCTCGAGCTCCTCCGACTCTAAGCAACGAGCGAAAATAGGCGCACGCACATTGATGCGTTCGGACGGCGATCTCGAGCAAATGACAGTCGCGAGTGCACTTGCACTCGCTTGACGTGAAGTGTGTCTATGCGTGCGTGTTTTCGTACGTCGTATTGTCCTAGCCTTCTTACTGTTCTGTGGTTTGTCCTCCGAGGATGGGGGAGATTATCCATTGAGGGTAGATTGATGTATAGAGAGAGCATGATTTTTTCCTTGTGTGGCTTTAGAAAAGTTTTTGCTAATGGTAATGGTGCAAGATTTTGAAGAGAACTTGATTGTCCTGTTAGCTTATTGGGTTAAGGTCGGTTTTTCCACGAGTTTTTATGTAAGCGCGTTTGCCCAGATTTTGATGTAGGTAATTTACTTTCGGGTTAAGGTTGAATAATGGTGGGTGGTACAAAGTTTATGTAGGGATATATAACATCATAACATCACGCCTGTAATCCCCGAAGGGTTAAGCAGAGGTGTACCTTATTGGGTACACCTCTGCGTAACCTATATTTGTAACCTGTATTCGTTGTGGGATCCAAGACAGTTTAATTGATTCTCTGTAACTTCATCGAGCTTCATTGTCTCGGCGCTTTTCTGGTGGTCGACGCGATCGTGGATTCCACCTTGCCTGTTTTTTAATGCACTATGGATGAAGTAAACCTAAATTAAAGCGGCCACAATGTATTTATTCTGGTTTTCAGGAGTTGCAGTGGTTTGGGAATAGTGTGGCGGGTTTGTCCTGAAAAAAGTCGGTTCATGTAAAATATTGGTATTCAGCTGCGGCTGGTTAGACTATAAGTCGAGCACAACATAGTTGGGAAAAGGCTAGACTGATTACGAGTAAATCCTTTCCATGCTTAATATTATAAATAGGAAAGTAACTCTGTTTATATTTGTGTTACCTTTTTACGGTTGACCGGGTCGAAATGAAATTTAGCAAGAAGATAGATTATATCCTGGGGCATCATACACATAAAAAAATTCATTTTCAAACGAAGTCGCGGGTGACAGCTAGTTTCCAATAAAAATACTGGCCACAATTCCCCTGATCCTATTTATCCAATTAGCTGTGCATCTTCACGACTGTTCAATTAACTAAAGCTATCATATTTCTGGATAGAGAATAGAAAAAGCACATTCACTGTTTGAACACGACTCGACACACACGTGCTGGATTGGTGGCTCTTCCATTTATGCCTTTAAACGGGATAAGGAATAAAACCACAATTATTATAGCTGGCTGTTTTTAGATTTACAGCATACATTTTCCAGTTTAGGAAATGCTAATTACATTTATTTTAACACACGGTCTTTTTTCACAAGTTTTTTTTAAGTTAAATATTGTTGAAATGTAGCAAGTACCCATAGGAGGGTAGCCAGCGAAATTGAAACTGGCATGCAAATTCCAAAAAAGCTAATTTGAATTTCGCTGTGTCCAAAAAATACTTTTTTTATTTTAAGTGTGATAAGCAATTAACCTGCTATAATAAAACTTGTTCTACTGAATAGGAAAACTACTTATTCACCGTGTAAGCAAGCCTCATTTGCACACTCGGTTTTGCGCACAAACCACATCACATAACATGCAACTGCTTACTAATTGCGTAACCATTGCAGTCGCCAGCTATTAGGAGCAGGGGTAGCAAATTGTTTGCATCTGCGTACCTACCAATTTAGATAAAAAACTAAGCACGATGATATTATAGTGCAAAAGTATGTAACCAGATACACTCTCTTTTCTTTTACTCTCATAGTCCTATGGGAATCAGATGATCGGGGAGAGACCAACGGCTTTACTTACGTACCTTCTGAAGCACGGGGACATTATACTGCCAGCTTTCAAACTCCATAGAAATTATAATTTGGAAAAACCCAATAATACTTAATCTGTGGACCAAACCCAGAACCCCACGCACAGAAGTTTCACCTTCTACTACGAGACCAAACGGGGCAATCAGCGTGGTTCTGGCCAATCAACCATAATTAAAAGATGACTTTTGTGAGCTTTTAATGGTCCTTATTGTTGCCAAGCTTTTTTTTGTCGTGTCATTTATTGCACGCTTGCCCAAGGTTTACCATCCCTGTTTTACAGAATAAATCCCGCGTTAAGACGCGTATGAGATTATAATTAGTGCGTTTTAATGATTGCTGTACATTCTGGAACATGCCTTTTCGCTATGCAGATGTGATTAGGGAAGCTGTGATTACTAGCTCGCTTACAAAATCTTTTTAAGTGTAACTAATGCGCTGTAGGTGTAGAAGATAGTTAGTGTTAAAATAATGTCAAAGAACGATATTTTGACTCATTTTGACGTTCTGTCTGGTCTGTACATCATGTTGGTTGTTGTATTAGTAATGTAGGGCTCGCGAGTCACGAGATAGTCTTCGTTGCTCGCAAGCGCTAGTGCTGCCCATGATGTCTTTGGTTCTATTCACTTCACAGGTCGGATGATTTTCCCTTAAGGAAATGAGAGGAATGTACCAAACCCACATAATGTTAGCAGACTTACATAGTAATATAATGTTCCTCCACATAACGTGAAGTATGCACGATCGGTTTTGCGCAAACAATTTAACACGGATCATTTACTTCAAACAACCTAATGAGCTCTAATCTATTTCATTGAACTTTAGTCTACGTTACAAATCTTCTTCTTCTTTGCGTGTCGATAGACTCGTATAGATAGTATATTGCCACCTGCATAGCTCTGTCTTTGACTTCGTTTAAATCCTGGAAGGTGCAGGTGGATGTGCAAGATGGGCAAGAAAGGAGGTGGGGCATATCCTGCTCCACACTGACTTTGTATTTTTGACGGGTCGATGATACCCCATTTGGCCAGATTATTTCTACCGCGGCCGACCTGGGCCCGCAAACGGTTAAGAGATTTCCAGATTGGCCACTGCAGTTCCTGTCCAGGAGGAAGATGTTCTGCTGGATTGATGAAGTGAGGAGGGGTGGGATGTCTGTTCTTCCACAATTCGCATCTTTCATGTGACGCACTGTCTTTTGAGGAAATCGTGTGTCTCACGAACCTTTTACGGCTTTTTAAGCGTGAACGTTACAAATATAATGTGCTTTTACCACTTATACCAATACCTAATAGATACTTCTTTTTAACGAGTTCATCCCACTTCTAAAGAAGCTAACAATCAACGCTTCACTTCATTTTGTCGATACACACTGCATCGTAGAGTTATTCCATACATACACAAACGCATACATACAACACAAACAAACATCTGAGCTGTGCAGTGTTGACACAGATACGCGTGACTCATACAAATACGTGTAAATATTTCGCTGACGTGCGAGCAACATAATAATTCGATATACTAGCTGTTGCCCGTGACTTTGTCGTGAGGAAAATAAACCCTAACTCCCCTATATTACAAGAAAATACCTATGGGTTTTAAAGCGATACCTTTGTTTGGAATTATCTTTTACTGAAGCGAATTATGACTTTGATTAGATCAATATCGTGGCACACAGGGTGAAAAGTTGAGAGAGCTTTGGTTTTTAAGTGTGTCACTTTCGAACGATGAAATAAAACACAATGCTTTTTTTCTCATTTAAGTTGGTTCGATTACCACTTCAGGTAAGATACTTCAAATGTATCAATGCAGTATTACTTACTTTTGAAAAGAAAAATTGTTTTGACAAAAAACTGACAAGTTTGAACTCCGTGTAAGTATACAACGTGTTTTTTTTATATCCCATAACTGCAGGGTTATATTCTATAAGTAAAAATAATACAAAAAGTCCTAGAATATGTGGTCCAAAAGTCATAATTAATTTAAGTTTCATTTGTGAATAAGAGTAATGCATTTTCATTGAAACCAATCGTTTTTTTAAAGCTAAGAAAATGCGAC
Organism: Noctua fimbriata; assembly: GCA_905163415.1. Taxonomy (NCBI): domain Eukaryota; kingdom Metazoa; phylum Arthropoda; class Insecta; order Lepidoptera; family Noctuidae; genus Noctua; species Noctua fimbriata. The sequence goes on along the minus strand of LR990942.1, from coordinate 5,352,133 downwards.
GTTGTCATATTTCACGTAAGGGTGTTTTACATTAATAATCGTGACTTTGTCGAATTATTTTGTATGAAAAATGAATATTAAATGATAATTGAAAAATAATTCATATGCCAGTTGATTCTTTGATATGGTCTCATTCATACCCTAGTGCAATGTTTCCCAACCTTTCTTGGACCACGGACCACTTTGGTGTCTTTATTGTTAGCGGGGGGGGCCACAAGGTCCTAGACAAACATGGCCATCGACAGGATTATATCTAGGGAGGGTAAATTTTTAACTAACACAATGCAAAAATTGGATAAATGAATTTGAATTTGAATTTGGAAAATCAGATGAAAACCTTTAGAATTGAGATAGTGAAGGAAACAAGAGCGATCGAAGTGAGTTCGAAAAATTTAGCAATCATTCATACAGAAATAGGAATATATAGTATATTTTTGTAGAAATGCTTATTGAATTTTGCACGAGCGAGCGCGGCAAGCTCAAAATATTTTAGGAACTCGCCTCTGACAGGTTTTCAATTAGGTTGGGTTGAGCTTGCATCTTCTGTGCAAGTAAAAAAAGTACGAATAACCTTTTAACCTTTCGCGGACCATATTCGAAGATTCTGCGAACCACCGCTGGTCCGCGGACCATAGGTTGAGAACCAATGCCCTAGAGTTATGGGATATAAAACAAAAACACCTTGTATGATAAAAACCTTAACTATGTTGAGATGCAAACAGCCAGAATATGATTTTATTCTCAAGAAGTTAAATATACCGATTGTCCTATTGAAGGTATTCACCGAGGTAGAACAGCATAAAGTTCAAGACGTACCCAACCAAATATTGAAACCAGTAATTTTGATGTATTTTCTAACATTTCATTATCCAAACATACCCAAGTAAAATAAGCAAGCGAAGATAATTTTACAGTTAATTACGCTCCCGACTGCATGTGTTCTTACCGCGCAACTATAAAGTGATTTAGCGTTATCATAAACAACAACCGAGGAGTAGGATAAACGAACTAGTACAGAGTATAATCATAGAATAGTACTGTACAGAAGGTCGAGTACATCATCTGCCTAGCCTTCACCCTTTCCCAACTATATTTCTGTTTATATAAGCTCATCTAAGATAGTCTTTTAATTATGTAATGTATGCATCTCACTTGAACTGCATAAATTTATAATTTATTATTATTGAGATTGGCTTCCAGTCTAACCGATTGCAACTGAATAACAGTATTTTACATGGAGCGACTGCCAAGATGACCTGCTCCTGACTTTCAGGTCTCTGGCTACCAGTGACGACTGTAAACATTTACAAATGACAGCCGGAACCAACGGCATAACGTGCTTTCTGAGGCACTGCGGAAACTAGGTATGTATTGGATGGTAACCCATCCACATACCGACCTTGAAAAGCGCTGCTTAACCTTGAAGATCGACCCTTGCACGACTCTATACAACAAGCGAAAACAGTAGGCGCATGCAGACATATAAGCGTACGTGTGGCGTTCGGAAACAAATGACAGTGGCGAGTGCACTTGCATTCACTATACGTAAAGCGTGTCTATCTGCGCATGAGTTGTATGGAGCTGAACTTCTTCACTATTTATTTCGTGATATAGTGTTGGGAGCTAATGTAAAGGGCGTGTCACCCGCCGGATGTGCCCGAAACGGAACACTTACCCCACAGGGTAAATACGCCCCACACTAAAAGCACTCTTAAGAAATGAAGTGAAATCCTTGAAAATATTATCCGACGCTAGAGAAATTTACTACTCACTTTATTCTTATTATTTTCACACGTTTTCGGTGCAATTGTTCGTAAGATTCGACGTTTGATGCTATTACTCGTAACTGGAAAAGTATTTTATAGGATAAAGTTTGGAAGTTTCGAGAACATCTGTCGTCACGTAAAGCACATACTCATCGGGTTTTATATCCAAGAATCTATTTTGTAACTTCCTGACGACGTGTTATGATGTTGTTACGACATCAGATATTATTCATGCTGAAAGTTGTAAACATATCCAATAAAATTTATGCCAATAGATATATTTTATTTGATGCGTTACCGGGGAGATTTATTCATTTACTAGCGTTTGCCCGCGACTTCGCTCGCTTTAATTTCGAATTTGACAATCAATTCGGGTTGTACTCTGCTTGTAATAATAATTCAATCATGATTCCAAAGACATGTGGCGCCATCTATTATCATAAGAACGTTATTGTTGTTTTCCTTGGGAACAGTACTTTTTTTCGGGGTAAAAGGTACCCTATGTCCGTTTTTGTAGACCTGACAAAGTATATGCAAAATTTAAGGATGATCGGTTCAGTGGTTTATGCGTGAAAAGGTAACAAACAAGCTTACTTTCGCGTTTATAGGTGTTTTCAGTCAATCAATTGCAGTCGACCGCTAGTCACAAGTCCCTAGCTTTTATATCCAGTGTACCCCAGCCACCTTTTGAGTTTTTCGGACCATTTAACTCGGGGCCACCCCACCCTACATTTACATTTGTTTGTGTCAAAGGATCGGGAAGTAGTGACCTGCAGGCCTTACTGATACCCTAGTCTTAATACATTTCCCAACGTTCATACCCGCCGCGATTTAGTTGGTCTTCAAGATAAATTATGTACACAATTGGTTGGAAATTCCGAGTTTTCAGAATAAAACAATGATAATGTGATTAAATATTTTTGCAAGCGATGATAAAATTACCCAGATATATCCCAAAATATATTAGGACTTCATTTTAACTGATAAAGTTCATTTTACGGGCAATTTTTTTCATAAAACCTTCTTTTTAAATTGGTGAATTGTGACCACGGGCGTTACCTTCTTTTCAATAGAGAACTCATGTCCAACAAAGGTCTGCATTGAACCGATTTGATGGATCGACCTCGCTCCGGAAATTGCGACGAAATCCATTTTTTATTCTTCCGTTTATTGCATGTTTTTATAGCTTGGAAAATAAATATCATCTTTGTAAAAGCGAATGGAAAAGAAATGGACATTGATTCTGAACTTATTATCGATGATTGATTGCCTTTTCCAATTATGAATAAAACCTTCTTACAAATTAAAAATAACATGTACACGCACAAATAGACTTACTAATTCTTTTAGCTGAAAAAAGCTTATAAAGTACATATTGCCTTTCGACCATCCACAAAGCTTGCATTATTAAAAAAAAAATACAACAGACAATTTGTCTCAACTGACGAAGATAAGTCAAGCAAAGCGCAGTAACTGTAATGTTGTTCATTCATTCCTCAATTTAAAAAAAGAACACTTTTTTTCTTCTTTTAAAAGAGGTTGACGTAAATCTCGTTTTCTGCTCGAAGTTCGAACTAATATTTAAATTGAATGAAGATTGAGTTTTGAGCAGTGTTTAAAGCGTAGTCGTTGTAAAGGTCAGTGCACAGCGTTTATCAGAAATATGTAGCCATATTTATGGGTATTGGGATTGCCTCGTTCGTCGAGTATTCCCAAGTTCGACTGCTGAGCACGAGTCCTGGGTTCGATTCCCGGGTCGGATAAAGTGTTATTGGGTTTTTCCATCAGTAATTTTTCAGTAGCAGCCACGGAGTCTGGATTTGTGCCCGGTCGATGGCAATAGGGTCGCTCCCTATTACATGCGACTTAAACATAACTGGCGAAATGTGGGTGTACTATTAAGTACACCTCTGCCTAGCCCTTCGGGGATTACAGGCGCAATGTTATCTTATGTTATTTATAGGTATTTAAAACTTTCTCATGGTACCATCTTCGTAATCGCGTCCTATATAAAATTAAATGCACTGTAATACTGCATGGGATCAACATAACCTCATCTCATGTCCTTGTCATCAACCAGGCGTCTTTTCAACGTAATCACGTAGCTGGAGGCCTTAGCACGAGCGCGCGGTGTAAAAGTAAAGTAAATTCGTCGATTTCTGAATTAAAAATATAATAATCATAATAATCCTATAGCGTTTTAGTTTAATTGTTTACAATAAGCAGAATAAGTATCATCCATAGATATGAAAAAAAAAGAAAATGTTATGTGTTCAAAATCGATCGCGCTCTTGCTAGAAGCTCTCATCGATATGTAAGTGATGTGACGACTGAAGCGGATGATCAGCCCCTCGGCCGTAAGCTCGGCCACTGCTGTATTCCAGCTGATCTGGAACAGAGGCGATGACGTACCGATGTTTATAAGTGTGTGATGCAAAATGGAGCTCATAGAAAGAATCTCGAAGGCTCTGGTTGGGGCGATACTGATCTTGTAACTGTGAATTGACCTTTATTATTGTAGTTTTACGTTGTTTTGAGATCAAAGCCAAAGGAAATTAAATTGTCACAGCTAATCTCGCGCTTTATAAAAAGGTAGACTAAAGGCCCTAGCACGATCGCGCGATTTAAACGCAACGTAATAACGTCGATTTTTGAACCAAAAGTACAATTATTCTACGGCAATTTTAGATAAATTGTGTCATCCATAGATATGAATAAAATGCCTGCCTGTTTTGTCATAATAGCATTTACGACTTACGGCATTTCATAAAAAGTCCTTTTTTAATGAAAGTTCATAGGCATAAGCAGGATACATGATCTAAAAAGTTATCAGAGAACATTTTCGAAAAATAGTGTTACAGCTAAATTAGACCGATTTTAGATTTTCCATAGAAACTTAAAAAAAGACAATTCGAAAATGTTCTCTGAAAATGAATCTATGTATCCCGCTTATCCGAGTGAAGTTTCATTAAAATCGGTTCAAAAAAGGACTTGAAATTTAGTATGAAATGCTGTAAGTCGTACGCTCTTAAAATTATGAAAATATGATATGCCAAACGATTTTTAATTTTAAAATCGACGTATTTAAGTTACTTTTACACCACGAGCTCTTGCTAGGGCCTCTGTCTACTGACTTTAGACATTTTTTCATCAACCGTTTAACAGTTTACCTTAAACCAAATCTGTAAAAGGTCTTCGTACCTTATTTATTTTACATATCAACTTTTACATTTTGAAGTTTAAGTGAAATAACTTTGAACATTTTCTGCGTAGTCAACATCGTTAAGGTTCGTTCCGATCATTTACCAGTTAAATTGTTTAGAAAATTCCAAGTACCTAAATTAAATTGAATGGATAACCTTTGGATGCTCAGTTAACTATGTATTTTAACGGAATGAACAGGATAAGCAAATATTTTGTAATGAACAATTTTACTGTGGTATTTTTTTTACTATTTAAAAAAATTGCAAAAATTAGTTTCAAGAGGTTTATTAAGTCCGTATGCGGTTAAAATATTTTTTTATAGTTGGCATAAATGTTTGTACATAACTTACGTCATAAAAGCGACTACTAACTTGTCTTACAACTATATTGTTGGAGCCGTAGTAAAAAAAACATTCGTAGCGTCCCGCTACGCGATGTGCTACGGCGTAGCACGTTGCTACAATCGGGTAATTTTCACACCTTTTGATTGATCAAGACATGATTTTGTAGGCTTTTTTTAACATAACACGCCTGTAATTCCCGAAGGGTTAGGCAGAGGTGTACCTAATAATACACCCACATTTCGCCAGTTATGTTTAAGTCCCATGTTATAGGGGGCGAGCCTATTGTCATCAACCGAGCGAAAATCCAGACTCCGTTGCTGCCACTGAAAAATTTCGGATGGAAAAACTGAATAACACTTTGCCTGACCTGGGAATCATATTTTTTTTTCCATCAAATAATGTCAAGGCATTTAAGAAAATAACTACACACTGAACCTCACTCACGACTTCCCTATGGGTCGGCAGAAACTAAAGCACGCCAACTGCTATGATCCTTACATACTGCTCCTGCTTTATAGAATAGGTCTTACATACCCAAATAATCCAAATATCACGTATACGAAGTCAGTGTAATCGATAATTCTATAGCAAGTCTCTAAAGGCCCTTAATCATTGCAATATGCAGAACCTGACCGTTACAAAATAGCTTCCCTTTGTTACCCATCGGGGCGTCCATGCACCTTTGTACGACCGTAATGCAGCTATTACAAGACCGCTTTAATCCTGTTATACGAGCTATCAAAGTAATTTGGATCAATATGACTTACTACATAAAACACATTTTTGCTTAATAGTGCTTTATATTAGGTTGGTAGTAAGTACTCTTAAAAATTTATTCGTAAATAATCATTAAGGTAAATAACTAGTTTAAGGCCAATTCTATAAAATATTCAATTCCACGTAATGTTAAACAAACGCTTTAGGAAACTACATTGAATCTTCAGCAGTGATTGGTTCTGAACTTTTCGTATTACATTTTGGGCATTCAACTTTCATATTTTTACCCGACTGCGGCGAAGACCAAAAGGAAAGTTATGTGTTTGACTTGAATTTATGTATCTCAGTTTCTTTGTTCCCTCGCAACTCTTAAACGGATGATCCAATTTAGATTACGTCTACGTAAGATGGAAAGAAACCGCAGTCAGGTTTTTTATTTATTTAATTACTTATTTTTATTGGTTCTAAGACTTTTACAGTTTTATGGTTTCTGCAATAAATTGCCGCTAATTCGATACCATTTAAAAAAAAATCTTTAACAATAAAATCGCCAGACAATAAAAAGGTTAAAATAGCAAATCTCTAGCAGTAATTGAAACAAAATTAGCCCGATCCCTAGACACTTTTGACGGGTACGGAAACAGCACTTTGAGAATAATAATTTCCTCTCAGTCACTTTCATGTATCAAAACACTTTACCTTAAGTGGGACCTTTATACTAAGTGAGGAAACTTTCTTAAAATTTACTTTGAGAAAAATTTATGTGCCCAACCTCGGTGAAAGATAAAAATATTTTTCCTTTTAATTTCGCGTTGACGCGGGGTTTTCGAATGCCAGCCACAAGGAATAGCTATAAAATACTATTTATTTCGTAAAATATTTCATTGCTGTAAGTTTAGAGCTTGGAAACTACCTGGAACGCTAAACGTTTTTTAATGTTGGAGAATTTTATAGTTTGGTGGTATTTCAAACGATTTTAAGTTTGTGTTCAGAGTCTGAACAAAATGACATTCTATTAACGATTAGATTTTGTCCGCGGCTTCGCCTGCGTGGTGTTCGGTAATTGTCTCATAGGGTCGTACTACCGGAATAAAAAGTATCCTTTATATCCTTATCCAGGTTATATACTATCTAAAAGGTAAACACCATAAAAGAAGGCCCCACATGAGGTGGGATGATGACGTTACAAAAACGGCTGGCCTTCACTGGCTACAAGTAGCCCAAGATAGAGAAAGATGGGCTTCTTTGGAGGAGGCCTTCACCTGCGGAGGGGTTCTTGCAGATTAAATATTTATGTAACTAATGTAACTGTAATTAGATTTAATTTGCATTAAATGAAAGGCTTTTAATTCTAATTTTATTATAAACTATCTGTGTGCCAAATTTCATACAAATCCGGTTAGTAGTTTTTGCGTGAAAGTGTAACAAACATCATCCATACATCTTCACAAACTTTCGCATTTATAATATTGGGTTGGATTTATAAGAGTAGGATAATGGAAAAGCCAAAAATTAAGATCGGCTACCGAAAGTTATGTCAAACCTGTTGATGGTCTATTTAGAAATACGCTTTGTAATCGATTGCTACTCGAAAGTCTTTAGTATAAATAAGTGTACGTTCCATTGGTAAGGGGTAGTCCTTCATCATCACCACTAATCCGAAAGACGTCAATTTCTGGACACAGCACTTCCCAAGCAATTTTGGTTCCTATAATTAAACACAATAATAAATAAATTCATTTATTTCAGGTAAATAACCCCCATTGCCACACATATATTCATAGAAATCCCAAGACTAAATAAGAAGATAAAATAAGATCAGATAAAATTAAATAGAATCAAAATAAAATAAAATAAAATAATATACAATAAAATCAAACTAAATCAAATTGATTCAATTAAAATCAAATAAAATAAATTCAAACTAAATCAAATTGAATCAATTAAAGCCAAATAAAACGAATCAAATTAAATTAAATGAAAAAAAATCGAATAAAAAAAAACATCGTCATACAATAAAATTAATACCTTCTCTCCGACACTGGCAAAGCGACATGTCTGTCGGAACAATGTCGGATGAAGGGGCAGTCCAGCCTCACCACAATCATCATGAGTACGATGTTAGGACTAACATGTACCCTGCGCACCAAGGACGCGGCGCGCTTGCGCATAGTCGCGTGGAAGCATGCAGTGCGAGCCTAGTCTGCAAACATACCCGATACGCTGCAGTATCGGGGTAGCCCCATCACCGCTCTGAACGCGATATTGTACTGGATGCGGATGGCGTGGCAACTATTATTAGAGTAGTGAGCCCACAGACTAAATGAGTACAGCGAACGCCCTGAAGAGTCAACAATCTAACACGTCAGAAATCGGAAGTTTATCTGGTAGTTTTTCATGACCAATTCTGACGATTCGGTCGTTCGTCGCTTAGGTTTAAGAACTAAGTTAATAGGTATAACCTAGGTAACCTAGGCATACAACACTTATAATAAACCAACCCTCGTCTAGTCAAAATAAAAGTCATCATCTGCCTAGCCTTTTCCCAACTATGTTGGGGTCGGCTTCCAGTCGAACCGGATGCAACTGAATATGGAGCGATATATTTTACATGGAGCGACTGCCTATCTGACCTCTACAACCCAGTTAGTATTGGGTAATACGATACCCCTTGGTAAGACTGGTCGTCAGATTTTTTGGGCCACTGACTACCTAACGTCTGTCAAAGATCAACAAATGACAGCCGGGAACAACGTCAGGGCTGCGGGACTGTTCGAAAGAGATACCGCGGCCCTGGAACACAAAGGGCAAAGCAGGAACATCGACAAGTCTGACACTCCCTTTCGCTCCGCCCAGAGCGGGCGGGGTCATTTGATGAAATCCCATCCTAAAAAAAATGCCGGGAACAACGGCTTAACGTGCTTTCCGAGGCACGGAGGAAACTCGGTATATAATGGGTGGTCACCCATTCACAGACCAACCTAGGCAAGCACGGCTTAACCTAAAGCTCGAACCGACCGGTCGGTTATTACTGTTATTATTTAGCAACGAGCATCTCTAGTCAAAATGAAAGTGTGTGTACAGAATTATAATACCGAATTCAGTGAAACTACTTGACTGTATTGTAGACTTACCTAATTTCCACAGAACTTCCCTTTTTACTGCCGTCGATCTCGCAAATAGGATTCACGGATTTAAGGATAATCTTCCTTTCAATTCTGAACTCACGTGAGTAAAGCCAAGGCGTGAGACATGAAATACATACCAACTAGATCATATAAGTGAGTAAATCAAAAGTTGAAGGAAAATAATTTTCATGAATTTGCAATTTGATTGTATGATTTGCAAGGAATGTGATGTGACTTTATGATTGTTGTTCAAGAAGACTTTGGATTTAGATGATTGTATTTTCTGCAGTTTAACCAGACTGCCTCGTTGGTCTAGTGGTCGCAACCGCGACTGCTGAACATGAGGTCCTGAGTTCGATTCCCGGGTCGGGCAAAGTGTTATTAGGTTTTACGATCAGGAATTTCTCAGTAGCAGCCAGGGAGTCTCGATTTGTTCCCGGTTGATGGTAATAGGCTCGCTCCTTATTACATGGGACTTAAACATAATTTGAGTCGCACGCGACTGGTCAATGTGGCGACACTTGGGGGAGGCCTATGTCCAGCAGTGTACTAACATCTCTGTCTAACCCTTTGGGGATTATAGGCGGGAGGTTATGTTTATAATGTTAATGAATTTAAAAAAATAATGGAATTACCTACCATGTGTTATATGCGATCACCTCATTGATCTCGACGTGCAAGAATAACCACCTATCCACGGACTGACCAAAGCAAACTCAACTTAATCTCACACACCCTACGATTGCCTGTAATATTTCCACGATCCATTCACAATTTATTTTCATCATAATTCCCTAAACCATAAAGAACAATACTTGTTAGCACTGCACACTAACGATCGAATAAAATACACTTACTTCGTGAAATATTGACGCAGTAAAAGCCAATACAATGCTATCACTAAAAATTGCGTTACCCGACAAAAGTTATTAACAGTTCTTGAAAATACGTTTGTTTTATTTTATTATACATAACAGTTCAGGTTGGTTTATTTTTAGCTGCTGAGCTGATTGAGAAACAGTGAAATACGTTGAATATTTCGAGAAAGAAATGAAAATTATGTTACAAAAAGACAAATATATATTTAAAATTAACACTAGAAACGGGATATTTACATAAAAACAAAAATATATTTTTACATGGTAAATATCACGTTTGATGTTAGTGACCATGACAGTTTAAATACTAATATTTATTTAGTTTGGTTGCCTGTCTCTCTGAAATTAGGCCGTTATTTTTGGCTCGTATGTATCTTAAAAGTCGAGGCTATAAAAATAGATTTGTCCCCTAAGCTGTTTCAAGTTTCAATAACATATTATATGTTATTCAAATTTCATAATAACCCATTTCTTTTTTTTAGGGTACGAACACGATTGTATGACCTATTGGCGGATATTGAGTAATCGATTTTGAAAGCGATTGGCTCAAAGTCAAGTCTTGGATGTACGATAATAACATCCAGGTAAACTAAGTCAAAATCAGTCATATTGGGACAGAGCCCGTACAAAAACGCCCATTCTCCTTTACCGGACAAGAAATATTATTATTCTGCTGAGACGCATCAAGTAATTGTTATCAAACTAATAGTACACACAGTAACATATCAAGCTATACATTTCCATTATGACATGGCCTCGCTTTGTATAGATTTCCCGTACCATGAGAGATCCGCACAGACTGGTTTTGTATAGCTTGATTAATCAGCGAGCGTACTAGTTTTTGTGTCCGTATTTTTCATTTACAGACCATACAATATACGTACTACACTAGCTTTCAATCATGCACAGAGTGATAGCGATCAACAGCATAGCGTGCACCAAAAACATTCCAACTTTGAAAGGCGAAAAGTTGCAAAGGTAATCCATTTAATGTCAGTGCCTCCCGATTTCCACCTGCGTTCGCTTTTGCACAGTTGATGCATCAAACACGAAGTTCATGGGAAATTCACATACAGGTCGGGAAAATCCGTGAATTTTGAACAAATGTACATACCTAGCAAGAAGAATTTCTTTGTGAAGTTGTGACACCTTGATAACGGATTTTTTTTTTTAGCTTATTCAAATTCTGTTAACATGCGGATAATGCAGTGGGATGCAATATTGTTAATGTTACATATGTATATTGTTGTTATTTGTAAACATTATATATTGTAGCTGTTTATTGTCCCATAATAAGTAAAATAAAATAAAATACCTATCGGAAAATTAAACGGAATGTCAAAACTTACCTAGAGGGATACCACTTGGTAAGATTAATCTATTGATGATACGCTAGGTACCTAGCGAATCCTGAAACTGGATTGTAGAGGTCAGACAAGCAGTCGCTCCATGTAAAATACTGGTAATCACCTGCATCTGATTAGACTGGAAGCCGACGCCAATATAGTTGGGAAAAGGCATCATTCATCATCATTTCAGTCGAAAGACGTCCACTGCTGGACATAGGCCTCCCCCAAGTGTCGCCACATTGACCGGCCCTGTGCGACTCGCAACCAGCGGATCCCCGCAACCCTCACCAGGTCACCGGTCCACCTAGTGGAAGCCTTTTAATGCAACGTGAAACAGCAGGCAGATGATGTGAATTCCCTGCCTGCGTCGGTGTTTCCAAGTTCATATGACCCCAATCTATTTAAATCGCGAGTTAATAGGCTCCTTTTGGGTTAGCTCGTTCCATCGTCGACCTCATCTCTGCCCTCAGGACTAGATTGAGGTCAAGAGTAAGCCCATACAGAATAAAAAAAAAAATAGAAAGGCGTTTCTATGCAATAAAAAATAAAGCTTGACTGAACATTTCGCATTTTCAAATTTTTGTTTCCAATTCAACTTATTTCCACTTAAATATCAACTTTTGAGAAGTGTAAATAAAATGATTTCAGAACGACCGTGCAGTACTATTGAACAGTCATAAAACTGAATTTGTAGCGCATACTGAGTTTTACTTGCACTTTACTGCATATATGTTTGGGAACTAAATTGCCAACATCGAATAGATCAGTGCCCCGCATCGAACTTTCAAGTATCGATTCAGAATAAAATAAATGTCAAGGTTGGTTAATACGTAGGTATAAAAGTATTTTAAAATAAGGAATATTTAAAACAGCCAAACTGAGGAGGAAATATGACAAAAAAAAGATATGTTTTAATTAACAAACACACTGTAGACATTAATTTATTCATGAAAAAGCGAGCTTTTCAACCCGCATCAAACAATTATGTATATTTTAATTAGAATTTTTGCAATCTCACTTTTGATCAATGATCATTCGACTGAAACATCAAACAAAATGTCAATAAAAATGTAAATTGCTTAACAGTCAGCAAACAGTTTATACCTATTCATCATCAATATAAAATCTTCCCTGTCAAATAATTGTCTTCCCGAAGAAAATGTTATCGTAATTTGTATTATCGGAACTCTGTTCAAAATTTTACCGTTTGAATTCTTTGTTTAAGTTCGAACAAGACATTAATCAGTTTCAACAGAATGTACATTTAACAACAAAAGTGAATTATGATTTAGATATCTATATTGGTTTATTTTTTGTAGGAGCCAATCTCTGTTCGTATCTATTACAAATAAATAAAATTGAAGTGTCTGTTTGTAATTTCAATATAACAACAGCTTTTTACTGAATGCATATGAAAGTATCTTAAACTTGGTACTTTTAACAAAAAAAACATTTTCTTTCATTTTTGTCTGTTTGTTCCGGCTAATCTCCGAAACGGCAGGACCGATTTTGATAGGACTGGCAGTTAGCCGATGTTATAAGGAGTCACTTAGGCTACTTTTATTTTGGAAAAGGATTAGGATTTTGTGCAAAAAAAAAAATAATTTAGTAAAAATTAATTGAAATGGTTAATAAAATCCGATTCAAATCCGAAAAAAAACACTAGTTTGTAAGTTTGCAATTCTACTAACAAATATGGATGTAAGTTTAGGATGAATCAGAAATAAATGATTTATTTATTTTTATTATTTAAAGAGAAGTAATATTTTTAAAATAATTTTACGCGGACCAAGGTCGCGGGCAACCGCTAGTTAAAAATAATTTGAAGCAGTATTTATTTTAAGTTCCATATTTTTATTGAAAAGTAACAATTTAAGCTGGTCTTAAGTTATCAAAACGCAGTGAATTTAAAAAGTTAAAATACGAGTATATTTGTTCCAACAATTTAAATTTGTCATTCACTTTTGATGTTACCTGTTGTTATTATGACAAGGTGTCGATGTCAAATTAACCCGGTGCGGTATCCACTATATTGTGCAGAGTGTTGGTCGATTGATTAGTCAATTTGCTATGAATGAACTGTAACCATACTAACATACAATAACCTGAAATACGGATTTTAATTATTGATACATATATAAGTTGTATTTGTGTTCAAATTAGGTGAGATTGAATTTAAATGAAGAAATTCCCGGCACCATTATTTTGTAAATTTTTTGCTCATCTTCAACCATGAAAAGATGGATGGATCGTGTTAGGAATTATATGAAGGAAAAAGGAGTAAAGTATAGCGTGACGATTGACAGGGGAGAATGAAAGAAAAAAACGTGTTGCGCCTCCCGACCCCAATTAACATTATAGGACAAAGGCAGGAAATTGATGATGAACTGCACAGAAAATGCACTAAAATAGTTCTATAGTAAAGAAAAATAAATTCTGTATTGTGTAAACTGATACCTTTTCTTTTAAATCAGGAACTTTTTTTTTTTTTGGTTGGCCTCCCTGCACACCAATCCCCGTAGCATGACCACCGTAGACAAGGATTTCTTTGACGGAAGAATCGACATAAGAAATATGTCATTGTGTCGACACAATCTGTCATTTTGTCGATTCTTCCGTCAAAGAAATCCTTGTCTTCGGTGGTCATGCTATGGGGGCAATGAAACGTAGCCAAAATTTATCTGTACTGTTAATGAATTACTTTGTTTTCATTTTATTCGTAACAAAATGTATATCCCATTTTCTTAATCGATTGCACACCTAGCCTTAAGTTAGCAACTAAGCGGTAATCTGGCGTCTTTGTTGTCAATTTTACCGTATGATTTAGTACATGTATGTGTATGTATGTGCTGTGGGCGAACCTTAAGTAAATAAATAAATATCAGTGTAATAGTAATAAATCAAGTAATATGGCTACGTAGGTATTGCTCAATAGTTATGATTTACACCGTCGTTCTTTATTTCCTCTGGCTTACTCCGAGCTCCGGGCAAGGCAAAGTTTTATTAAAGAAAACGAAGTCTAGCTTTGACTGAGTTCACAACTCAACTGCAGAGAAACAGAAAAAGGATGACTCGTAATAAAAGCAGGAGTCGATAAAGTAAAGCGTTAGAAATAAAGTTCTTCGAATGAAATGAAATAATAATTTAAAGTTGTTAACTAGAATAACTATTAAAGTAAATAAACTATTATTCTTGTTTATTTTGGTTTTGTTCAGAAAGTCCAAAGGTGAATCTATTTCTATTTACGGAAAACAATTCAAGGTTTATGTGGTTACGATTTAAATAATTTATTAAGAAGGTTCTTGAAAATTCTGATTTTCATGACCATGGCATCACGCGATTACTGCGTTTAAAAGAAAGAAGCAAGAAATAAAATAGGTTTATTTGGCACATGCCACATTAAGTGTAAAAAACATTTAAAAAAAAACCTTAAACCAAACACAAAAAGATAATTATTGTGTGTCTCACGGCTGCGCCAAATAGGTCCAGTTCAGCAACTAGTGCCCGACGCTGCTTTAACCTGAGTTAGTGATGTGCCGACCTGAGATAGTGATGTGTTGTATGTTTGAACTACAATACAAAAAAAAAAAAAAAACTAGATGAAAAGCTATGGCAATGGGGCGACTGGTTTGTTATTTCTACACCTATCGAGAAGACTACATTAAATTATTTGGGGATTAAAACCTTTTAATTAATAACTCTTTAAAAAAATAAAATTATGCAGTTTAAAAAAGCCATGAAACACGCTTTGGAATTACGTCATTTTATTTCTCGTATCCTTCTCAGCAAACCCTTCCATTTGAAACCCATATCATGGAAATGCATAAAAATAACTAGACCGTCATCTTTGGGAATCCGCCATATTGAATTTAGAATGACATTAACTACATGCATTGTCATCCAAACTAAGTATGTATGCAAAATTTCAGCTCAATATGAAACCGGGAAAAGTCACAAACAATCTAAACCTTCAAAGGAACAAAAACTAAAAAACAAAATGTAAACTATTCAATTTGCCAAGAAATCCTCTGGTGCACTTAAATAGCAATCACGAATTAAAAACATTCCGCTTAAAGTTGAAAGATTTTCCGCAGAGCAGATGATATGGTAATGAAGGCGCATCCAGCGTCCAAAGGGGAATATTCGATATTCTAATGCGAAGTAATAAAAGTCCTGTATTAGCATCGAAAACTCTCGACCTGGGAATGTCTGGGATTCGTCGGAGCTCTCACACTACCCTTGTGGCTTGCTTTATGTTATTGTAGAAACGTTAACTGTACTTGGTTTTGAAGTCAAATTGGGTTTAAATATTGTTAAGAATAATCTGCTTGTGAATATACCTGTGGGTATCAGTAGCGAAGGGTCAATTTTTGTAAGAGGTAAGTCGAAGTACATAATCTTTAATGTAATTATATTATTTGTCTATAGAATACTGACTGTGCCATTTTTCAAAAGGAAGCCGGTAGGAATCGAGTTGTATGGAAACTGTAGTTAAATACGTTTTGACGTTTGCGAGTAGATAGTAAAGAGAAACGAATGTTCTAGAATTTTCGCATCCGGCCGCACTGCGCGCTTGGTGCCTTCGCTAGCAAATAACCAGATGTTAATCACTAGCTCTAGCGCCTAGAGCTAGTGGTGGTATGGACATGTGATGTGTAGGAATGACGAAAATGTAGTGAGGAAAGTTTTGAGTTCGGCTATAAGAGTAGAGGAAGACCAAAGAAACGATGTATGGACTGTGTGAAGGATGATATGGCTGGAAAGGAGGTGTCTGATGAGATGACGAGTAATAGAGAAGTATGGAAGAAGAAGACAAGCTGCGCTGACCCCAAATAAATTGGGATAAGGGCAGGAGAATGATGATGCTCTAGGCGCTAAGCAAGGCACCTGCTGCATACGTAGGAATAACTGGGAATGCCTGGAATTTATCGGACCTCTCATCCCATGTGGCTTGCTTTATATTATTGACTTCAAAACCAAATACAGCTTACGTTCCTAACGTTAGCTCTATTTGGTTTTGACGTCAAATAGGGTTTTAATGTGGCGAATAATGTACTTGTAAACTAAACTGTGGGTATTGTTAACTAAAGTGAAGTGGTGTGACTTTGTCATCTGTATCCGTTGATTATTAAGATTTGAGAAAACGTAAATACGTAGATAACTTTAACCCTTATTTGTTGGCCACAAACAACACGCTCAAACGACACGCGTCTTTGACCAACGACTGCAGATAGAACAAATGAAAGAAGTTGAGCATGCCACGACTAACCGCGACTCGAATTGCGAAGACTGAAACAACGGACACCGGTGAATCCCGCACGTGTCGATTAACGCAATTCATAGCGCCCGAAACCGTGAACAAGGCCATTAGTCGATAGAAAAACCATGGATGATCATAAACCATGGCCTCAACTCTGGATATCAGATACATAGCTATAACATCGCTGTCAAAGTGACTTCGAACTCTGACCTTCAATCGTAGTAATTTCAAGCCGTGGTCATCAAACACTTTATTTCAGAAAATCGTTCCGCCTCCGTAATAATCAACCTTTGGAAAATTCCATGAGATCAAAAGGTTGTTTAAGTGAGGTAAACAAACTTGACAGTTTATTAAGCTTATGTCCATGTTCTTGTCCGTACAAATAGTAAGTAAATATCCTCCGTTAGTAACTCGCAAACATTCGCAAATTATATGCCTCAGGGATTCTAAACATGCATTGCTCCGTTTGACCAATGTCGTCCGTCCCACGGGACATGTTTCCGGATATTATTCGTTTTTAAGGTTCCGTACTGAAATGGAACCGGAGGAAACCCAGTGGGATGGCTCTGGTGTATTGACAAACAGACGGGTAGCACCGATTATTTTGGTTATTTTAACATGGCAAGGGATTTGGAAAAAGATGAGTAGGTATAATTGTGGACAAACGTTTGTACGGTCCTCTTCTAAGCTTGTCGATGGCAATCTAAATTGCGTCTGACCAGAACTGAGCTACAAGTTTGGCGCCTTCAGAAGCATCCATCAGTTCCTGTAATGAAGGACACGCAGGACACGATATTATTTTTTTTAGAGTACAAATTAACTTATTGTGTTTGAATTTTGGACCGCCTTATAGTAGGCTTGTTCGAAAAATTAAGTTAATTTCATCGCCGTGGAATTAAGTAATCTCGAGCTGTTCAATCACTTGAATGTAAAAAGGTTTAATTTTTTGACGTAATTCACAGAAATCCAGAATTTCCATTATTTTCCCGGTCTAAAATTAACTGTCCTCAGCTTGTTTACAAAGTCTGAGACCCGTATGATCTTCCAAGGACTTCCTTGAAAGCAATCTTTCAGTTTCCGAGAAAAACACGCTGAACATTTGTTCAGAAACTTACAAGGAATGTTGTACTCCGTGAGAACAATCAAGCTGCAACTTCTTTACTTGAAGCTGAAACAAAACTGAGTTCAGACTGCGTATTCAGGCTGGAGTCGACAGATATAACACTGATACACACAGTTTCTGATATCTTCAGATATTTGTCAATAGCTACTGATGTTAAAGTTTGAATGAAAGTTCTTCTAACTGAGTTCTAAACACAGTGTAAATAAATTGAACCAATACTACAGTCGACCTCAAAAACTATGATTTTTGTCTTAAAAAGTAAATAAAAAGCAGACAAAAAATTAAATCTTTTAGAAGCATAAAATAATGCTTATTTTAATGACAATTTCTAATTAGTTAAACAGAATAGTTGTAAAAGGCTGCCAGGCTCTAATGGGATTGGACAGGTTACGTGACCCGCATGCATAACGACTGTGGGGCAAAGGTGTCAACATGATGGGTGTCTGAGTATGGACGGCGCCATCGAAGCCAGCCTAGAAAGACGTGGTGAGATGGTCTAGACGCGCATCACGAAGGCTGGTTCGAGTAGGCACAGGAGATGAGTACCTGGAAGGATATGGGGAGACCTTTGCCCCAGTGAGACATAAAAGGCTAATAAAAAAAAAAAGTTTTTTATTTATTTATTTGCGCACGTCTTACCTACAACTACCATTACAGATCTGCGATCCAATGCGATAGTGTGGCCTTACATGCTAAATCCTTAATCTACATCCTATAAAATTACATACTATATCCTAAATTTTAAACTACGTCTAAATAACATATTATACAACATTATTTTTAGTATATGCGAAACCTGAATATAGTATACTATATACTAAATCGATTCCAATAATTTTTAAACCATGTTATATTTTTTCCCAAAAATATTTAAAAAAGTTAAAAGTTGGACACCGAGTGACTTTAAGTACCTATCGCAATAATTTAAGTACCTACTGCCAAATTATTATTATCAATGAGCTCAAGACGACGCTGGAGGCTCGCGCTACGTGGTGACCACGTCTTTGTGCGGACAACTAGGTAACAGAACAAGCTTATACCTTTGTGATTTTTCATGCTACAGTTTTGAAATTTTGTACATAGATTCTTTACATAAAAATACTAGACACGTGTATCAGGTTTCGCATATACTAAAACTAATGTTGTATATAATGCAGCTTTTGCGAATTCACTCATGTTGCAACACAATACCCTCTCGTGAACCTCGTTGTAATCATATTTGACCACAATTTTGTAGTACGAACACAGGAATTACACAGAATTGAACAGGAATTACGAACAGGTATTCCTATAAAGTCCAACTGTTGTTACAAACTTAGCTTAAAATCATAGCCGGCTTAAACTTACGCCTTCCACGAATTCTGAAGGAAGTTTTTAATTCAGTGTAGAAATGTTCAATAGTTAATATGTGTTAGTTTCGAAACGTGCTCTACAGGTCAATGCTGCGAGAATATGTAGGTGTAAGCCGGATTGTGGAGGTCAGATAGGCAGTCGTTCCATGTGAAATACTGGGATGCAGTTGCATCCGGTAAGACTGGAAGCCGACCCCAGTACATTTGGGAAAAGGCTAGGCAGATGATGATGACCCTATAAAGGGTGTAAATAGACCCATAACATATCCGAAAGGCACTTGTTCTCCCCGTCTTTGTGATCATTTTTTTGTTCTAGACCATACCTGGGAACCTTCTAGTTACGGAGATATTGGGGGTCAAAGTTCCAACTTTTTCACAAGTTTTTTAAAAACATGTATTTAATGTAAGATGTTTACACACGACCTCCGTACTATTCAATCCATATATCAGCACAATGCTTTGAGTGCTTTCCACCGAGTCCTACCGTAAAACGTGATTTTTCACCCCAAAAAAAAAAGTCGATTCCCAACAATGACTTTTGCGTAAAGTTACTTAGTTTGATGTTCAGAATGCTTGGTTGATGGTTATGTGAAGGGTCTGTTTACACCCTGTAGATAGGATACTGCCCTCTAAGCTGTATCTTACCTAGCCTAGTTTAGGGCACAGTGTTGAACATAGTGTACTTATCTACCTCAGGCTAAATTATACATCTGTATACACTGCAATGTACTTGAACCTGAATACATAAGATGATATAATATTCAGCATGTTTTTAATTGTGGAACAACAAACAAAAGACTGCCGCTGGTTTTCTATGTGCCAACTGCGATTGGTAGCACTATGCACCGTACTGGGATCAACTTTAATGTGAATTTTCTTTAGAAGTAGCTCAAAATCCTATAAAGGAACTAAACTTGTTTTCCCTCGCTTTCTATCTTCTATAAGAATGTCTATCTTGAGCTCGATGCTCAGCGTGTGTCACGTGGAATTTAATATCGTCATCGTATGACGTTGCATTTTTGTTTTCTTGGGAAAAGGTTTCCTTATAATGTAGTCGTCGTGGTCGGTAATATGAACCCAAGGTTAAAGAAGTAAGGGTAATTTTATTTACTTCTGATCATAACATTACAACTGTATACCATTTCATCATTTCACCATTTATATTTTAAAGTCCCATGTCATAGAGAGCGAGCCTAATGCCGTCAATCGGGCACTAATCCAGACTCCGTGGCTGTTACTGAAAAATTCCTGATGGAAAAACCCAATGACTCTTTGCCCGACCCGAGAATCGAACTCGGGAACTCATGCTCAGCAGTCACGCTTGCGACCATTAGACTAATGAGGTAGTCGATTTACATCTGATATGACGCATAATGTTGAAAATAAATAAGTCAATAAAAGAACAATAATGACGGCTTACACTAGGATGAGGGACGAACAGAACCGAAAAGTATGTAGTAGTAATGATGCATTTTTTTATAGCCTTGTTTGTCCCACTGCTGGGCAAAGGCCTCCCCTATATCCTTCCAGGTACACTTCCCCTGCGCCACTTCGAACTAGCTCAATGCTGATAAGAAGTTAAAATTGGTGATGTTTTGTCTAACACAATCATTATGCTCCGCGCATCTGCTCAGTACCTACCACAATAGCAAACGTGATAGGGATATCCAGCAATGAAGATTTGAACGGTATAGAAGAATCGTGCTGCTGTACTGTTCCACCTCGCAAAAGACTAGAGAAATATTTCGAGCTGATGGCTAACCATCAGTTATTGGAGAGGTTCTAGAAGAATATGAAGAAGTAGAGGTAAAGAGTAACTTCGCTTAACTTTTATAAATGTATTAGCTTATTTCCGCGGCTTCGTCCGCATGAAGTTCAGTAATGATCCCAAGGGATCGTCCTGCTGCCGAGATAAAAATAATCCTGTGTTAATCCAATTTATCAACTATCTGTGTGCAAAATTTCATCCAAATCCGTTCAGTAGTTTTTGCGTGAAAGAGTAACAAACATTCATCCATCCATCTTCAAAAACTTTCGCATTTATAATATTTGTAGAATAACAGACTTCATAAAGAAAGGAGGTTCTCAATTCGACAGATTTTTTGATACATATAGCAATATTCATAAAAATAATGAGGCAAATAACGAAAAGCACTAAAATATCAGTAACACTAGAAACGTGATATTTACCATGTTTACTGATTAATAAACAGTAAACATGTTAAATATCCCGTTTCTAGTGTTAATGATAATGTTAGTGACCATTATAGTTTAAAATCTTATAGCATTAAAATAAGCATTTAAAATGATGTATAATCATCATAAATACACTATAATGTTGCCAACTAAATTTAATTTACAAACAACGATGTTTTAAAAGTAAAACGAATTATTCGCTTAATGTTTACTTACAGGGCGAAAGGTAAATTTATTCAAAATTCAAAAGCTTTGATAAGCCTAGCTGTAAACTACATCTAAAATAATGGTAATGTTAAATCCCATCTGAATTTTAGTTATAAAATATTTCTTGTTGGTTACGTCCCATTAACTACCTAATATCGAGGTTATCAAGATGTTGTTAGATTTATTTTATAAACTTTGGTACATAGTTACCGAAATCTTTGAAGTAAAATTCCAGGGGATCTTATTTCAATCTTCTGAGGCTAAAGTTTTAACAAACTCATTGTACCTAATCAATGTTTTGAAAAATGTTTACTAATAATGAAGCTTTGTGTTATTGGGGGTTTTCCATTAGGAATTTCTTATAGTTATAGTATTACTAATAGTTCACCCACACTTCGCCAGTTCTGTTTAAGTCCCATGTAATAAGAGGCGAGCCAATTGCCATCAACCTGCACAGATCCAATCCGTGGCTTCTTCTGATAAATTCGAGATAGAAAATCCTAATAACAACTTCGCAGATCCGGGAATCGAAACCATGACCTCACGCTCAGCTGTCGTGCTTACGACCACTAAACCAACTGCCTATACACTTTTTCCAAATTTCAGATCAAATTTCTCAAAAAGTCACGGACAGTCTCCTAAGACTGTTTTTCTGTTGCTACAATGGTTACCTTGCCTTTACCCCCCCATCTCAAAGTTCCATGTATTGGTGCTTACCCTTCCACGGTCGTAAGTTATTAATTCATAAACATAACCTGACGTTTCTGCAAACCTGAACAAAACCAATTATAATTTAATTCCGATCGAACTGAAGACCTTCATGCGAGTAGGTATCGGAACAAACTTTACTGTTCGTATAGTACGACACAAGCGAAAGGTTCTATCGATTAAATACGTTAAACACGATAACTTCCGAACTATTGAGAATTGGGACCTACCCTACAGTTTGGGTTTTGCAACTTCTCTAATTGCACTATTAACCAATAATTCTAATATTAAACTTTTCTTAAAAAATATTAAATTTTAGACCTGAAAACCCTTTTAACCTAGTTTTCAGATTAAAAAAAAAAAAAGATTTAAAAAATCTGAAAACTAGGTAAATTACATTTTTAACAAGTCATTTTTATTTACTCTAAAATCAATGAATAGTTGAGTCATTGAGTTGATAAATTAGTGACGTCTGTGGTTGCTATTGCCATACAAAATCTATGGAGAACCAGGATTTGCCAGCTCAGAAAAAGTATAAATCAATTGTTTAATGGTGCAACTACCAATACCGCTACATGACAGTTATAATGACAGACAGACGTCATTTCCATGACAGCACCTCTGACGGCCGTCATGAGAATGAGGGCGGACTTTAACGTCTGTTCCAACGATGGCTGTCATTAAAAATGGCGGCACCGTACCGTTTTACGTTCATCACAGGGCTGTCTGGACTTATTTGCCTCAGTACAGCGTCCTTAGGAATCCGTAGCCGTATTAGAAGTTTAATTGAACTCGGGCAAATTCAAGCGTGTGTGAAACGAAATAGCTCACGTTTTTCTCGATCGATACCAATGCAACCTTAAAGTTATTTAGTGCTATAGCGCCCTCACTTCGCCCCTGCATAGTCCGAGGGATAAATATAAAGGCATATGGTTACCGTGAAACCTCTCTATTCAGAGTCTATGTTTACCTTCGAAGGGAACCAATAGTTGATTGTTAGGAAGTTCAATTGTGTTAGGGTGTATCGATGGACATAATTACGTAAAGTTATGATTTTTAAAATCTACAATGTGTAAACGGACCCTTCACGAAGCCGTCAACCAAGCATTATGTACATCTAACTAAGTAACTACGCAAAAATAATTACTGGGAAATTGCCCTTTTTTGAGATGTAAAATCACGGTCGATTCAATGTAACGCACTCAAAACATTTTGCTGATGGATGCATTGAATGGTACGGGGGACGAGTAGGTATTTAAAGTAAAGTTATATATTTAGTTACACAATTTAGATTGCCATCGGCTCGCTAAGAAGAAGTTCTTAGCGTGTCGATGGCAATCTAAATTGTGTCAGCCCAGAACTGAGCTAGTAGTTTGGCGCTTTCGGTAGCGTCCATCAGTTCCTGTAGTGAATAAACAACAGGAGACGCAGGACACGATATTAAGTGCCCCATCCAGTTATACATTAAAAACTAGTTTTTAAAAAAAAAGTTGGAAGTTTGACCTTCAATATCTCCGTAACTAAAAGATTCCCAGGTATGGTCTAGAACAAAAAAAATATCGCAGTGGCGGGGGGAATAAGTGCCTTTCGGTTTCGTTATGGGTATTTTTAAACCCTTTATAAATCATCTTTAAAATATACCTATAATATGCGAGTATTATAGGTATATTTTAAAGTCATACAATTTTATTCAGTCGACCTGGTAGTAAAAAAAAAACCCGCTAAGAGCGAGTCGGGCTCTAACATTTGCAGTTTCGAAACTAACTGGCCAGCAACCGTTCCAGCTTGCTTACTATGTTGAGTGTAACTATGTAAGAAACCTGCGTTAGTTCACAAACTATTTTTTTCTTTGAAGTTTGAACTTGGAACTTTAAAAGTAAAATCATTTTAAAATGGGTGCCAAAAATTAAGTCTAGATAGTAAGTAGGTCTCTCTCGCAGAATGAATGTTTTGAGTCAATAATAATAATTTAATAGTCATTTTAGTGATGCACATAGAATAGTAACCAAAATTTACCGCTGCATAATTTGTAGCAAATGAAAACGCTCTGTTATCCAAGAACGAGAGGGAACATATTTCGGCGAAAATTACAATTCATTTATGTTAAACACGCTTCTAATTTAAATGTGAGATTTCAAGCTAGAGGGCAATTGATAAAATCTTCCAAAGCAAACATAAACTTTTAATTAAAAAAAAACATCTGTCACTTAAAAAAGCATATCTTTGGAGAAAAATGCAACAGGAAGTAGTTTTGACACCGGAGTAATTTTTACTGTACTGACTACTGTACTGAGACGTCTTTTCATTACTCTATGTTTATGCTTCTCGTGTCCAACAAAAATACGAGATGGTTCCATACAAATGTCAGATATTTTTACGACATCAAGTATATATATAGTTGATGCATAGGACCTCCGTTTTTTTTTCTATAAAATTCCTTCTGATAACCTCTCCGTAGTATCTAAAAAACTTTTTAGTTGAAGTATTCCACACAAATTCTTTTCATGTGTTCAATTTACATTGTAACTAGAAGATATTAGAAGATCATCAACATAGACGAATTATAGAAACTAGCTAATAAACTACCCAAGCAAAGGAGATTGGGACCTTTCTGACCCGCTTTGCAAACATTAATAAAACATATGGTAGTTTTTAGATATCATTACGAACATCCTAAATGTGTTGTTTTTTTAATATCTAATGGAAATGTTGAGAAATGAGCATCGCTCGAACAAGAAATAGTTTGCACCTTTTGCTAACTCGCTATCACATTTTTTAAAGATGAATCGTTTTCATCAAAACGAAAAATGTTATCTGTGGTCCGGTCGTTGGCGCGTTGTCATAGATTATGATAATTAATAAATAATCATTTATCTACTTCTATGAATAATTTTCTTTTTTTTCTTTAATCAAACTATCTAGGTTAAAGGTCAAATAATTTTTATAAAAATAAATAAAGGCAACGTAATCTACATGGAGTAATAAATAGTAATAAAAACCATAAGCAAGAAGCATATTAACATCCTAAAACTTAAAAAATATATTCTATTATGATATAAAATATTTTAATGGATATCTCAATATTCCCATTACTCACAATAAAAGCGTCTCACGCTGTTATATCTATATATCTCAGGCTTTAAAATAAGGTATAATTGGTTAATGTTTGCCCTGGGTAATTTTTCCATACTTAAGGTCCCAATGTCATTTAATAAAAAAAAATATTAAACCACCGCGCAACTTTCCTCTACCAAATGAAAAAATAATCACGTAAATCGACCCATAAATTGACGGAAATATCGTTGAAAATCCTTTTAAAAATATATTTATTTAGCCGAACATAGAAACTCCTCCTTTTTTGAAGTCGGTTAAAAATCTATTTGGAAGCGGCTGACTGTCAATGGTGCGCCGGACGTACTTCAATAAAGTACCAAAAAAGGTGCAAAAAGGGCCGCCCTACTGGGCCCCGAGCCAATTTGCAGCAGATATCTGTCTCCCATCTTGAGTGTGTTATACCTATATATACCCACAATGACGTACGGTGCTGAAACATGGACGCTCACGCAGGAGGCTGTGTACAGTCTGATAGTTGCACAGAGAGCCATGGAGCATTCCATGCTCGGCATAAAGCTGATAGATCGAGTTCCTAACGTCGAAATCCGGAAACGCACAAAGGTTTTCGATATTGGAAATCGCGTTACGGAACTCAAATGGAGTTGGGCAGGACACCTAGCAAGGCGCAGTGATAACAGGTGGACTAAGGCTGTCACCGAATGGCGTCCAAGAACTGGCAAAAGAAACGTGGGTCGTCCGGCGGCGAGATGGGCAGACGACATAGTTGCCATCGGGGGAAAAACCTGGATGAGGCTGGCACAGGACCGTGGGGATTGACACGAGAAAAGAGAGGCCTATACCCAGCAGTGGGTGAATTCGGGCTGTGGATGATGATGATGATACCTACGTACTGTTAATACCTACCTACTACCTATGTATGTATGTATATAACCTTTAGATATGATCTGTAACCAAATCTGCCGTTCGTTGTCCCAATTTATGGAATAAACTAAATCATGTTTTCTTTTAATATCAGATCAATATCAATCCATGTTATTAAATTGTGCATACAAGGGTAACGGGTTTTTAGATTCTAGATATTTTATTACGCTTTGATAATGTATTGCTTTCTCTCTTTTTATGAGACCGTTTTTGCCGCAAAAGAAATAAGAAATAAATAATATAAATTGAAGCTTTTGTTGTTCAAATGTTGCAGATTTTCTGAAAAAACATCCATAAATTTTCTTTGAGCCACACAAACATTTTATTGGACACAATTGAAATACAGGATTAAACGACAATATTTAGGGATTAAGCTCGCTATTGTTGTTCAGATTTACTAAAAATGCTGTGGAAGAGAAAATCGTGAAACTTCGCAAATGGATTGAAAGTGTTAGAATATAAAACTGAGGTCATCTTTCTATACATACATACAACATTAGTTTTAGTATATGCGAAACCTGATACACGTGTCTAGTATTTTTTTTTTTCTGGGATGAAAAGTGACGTTTTACGGTAGACCTCAATGCAACGCACTCAAAACATTGTAATGTTAGATGGATTGAATAGTACGGGGGTTGTGGAGGTATTTAAAGTAAAAACCTTCCATTAAAAAAATGTGAATACATACATTATTACATAATGTCATACAAATATTAGAACATGTTAAACGTAACATTTAAATGCTAAACATGAATTTCTTAAACATGATTAACCCAATAAAATGTCTAAGTAATATTATAATAACACTTTCTAGAACTCTGTAGCCACATCTATCAGATTTTTTTAATCAAGAAATTCTTTCACACTATAAAAACAATTATTAACAAGCCATTTATGTAACTTGGATTTGAAATATATTGCTATGTAAATCCATACTAATATTATAAATGAGAAATTAAGTTTGTTTGTTACCTTTTCTCGCCTAAACTACTGAACCGATCATTCTGAAAATTTGCATATACGTTGTCAGGTGTACAAAAACGGACATAGGGTACCTTTCATCCCGAGAAAAAGTACTGTTCCCGAGAAAAACAAAAATAACGTTCGTATGATAATAGATGGCGCCACGTGTCTATCGAAACATGATTGAATTATATAATTATATGGTATATAGTATTATTACAAGCAGAGTACAGCGGTACAAGCGGAGGAGTTCGTGGCTACATAATAACAGCCGCTCGGATCGATCTTTAGGTTAAGCCGTGCTTGCCTAGGTTGGTCTGTGGATGGGTGACCACCCATTACATACCGAGTTTCCTCCGTGCCTCGGAAAGCACGTTAAGCCGTTGGTCCCGGGTGTCATTTGTAGATCTTTGACAGTCGTTAGGTAGTCAGTGGCCCAAAAAGTCTGACAACCAGTCTTACCAAGGGGTATCGTATTACTCAGTACTAACTGGGTTGTGGAGGTCAGATAGGCAGTCGCTCCATGTAAAATACTGGTATTCAGCTGAATCCGGTTAGACTGGAAGCCGACCCCAACATAGTTGGGAAAAGGCTAGGCAGATGATGACAAGCAGAGTACAACCCGAATTGATTGTCAAATTCTAAATTAACGCGAGCGAAGTCGCGGGCAAAATCTAGTACCAATATAATTTAGATCACTGCGTGTTAATTTAATACCTTCAAATAATCTACTCACATTGATTACACACAAGATATCGCTAACCAAGTCAAACACCAACTAATATAGGTCATAATCAATGTCAGTAAATCGTATATTATATTAGTTCGGCAATGTGAATCGTTACCGAGCGAACGAACGTTTGTGCATTTATGTATTCGCGTAATTACATATTCCAACAACGTTGCTTCACGTAAAGCAGTTATGTGTTGAGTTAATGACTGCGGAGCTACTGAGGAGGAGATAGATTCTTGCATGATATTATATGCGTCTGACAGTATTCTTCTACTGAACAATCCGTTTAATTTTAGTTTTTGTTGCATGCAGAGGTGGATCATCAGCAGTGACCCACGCTTACACCTCAGATTAGCTTGTGAACCCACAAGCAATTCTGGGTCGCCAGTACCTATTAACTTCCTGCAATATATTTCACTGATGACCTGGTGAAGCTTGCGGGGATCCGCTGGATGCGAGACGCCCGGGACCGGTCAATGTGGCGACACTTGGAGGAGGCCTAGGTCCAACAGTGGAGGTCTTTTGGCTGAAATGATGATAATGATATATTTCATCACCACTGCTCTCAAAAAGTGAAGAAAATCGTTAAGCAATCAATGAACAAAAACCATAAATTCGTAGTCATATGACATCCATCAAACTGCACTGGGCTCCGGAGATGGTTTTGGCCCCGTCCATGTCATGGATAAGAAGTGTATTATGTTTTAACTTTTGCGGCACGATTGGCGCAGTGGCTGGGCGATTGGCTGCTGCGCTGCGTGTCGCGGGTTAGATCCCCGCACGGAATGAATATTTGTATGACCTACAGATAGTTGTTTCGGGTCTGGCTGTTTGTGTATGTCAGTTGAAATATTTGTAAACGCATCCACGATACAAGAGAAATTCCTTATGTGACGCAAAGTTTTAAAAAGAAACTATGAGTGGCAGAATCAAATATAAAACTAAAGGAAGAGGGCAATAAAATATTAAAAGAAAATTAAAATACAACTTAAACTACTAACGTAAAATTTTCCAAGACTGTACCTTCACATTAGTTTGACCACCAAAACATCCCGCAAACATCTATGGAGGTCCTTTGAACCATACTGTGTTAAGTCAACGACTGCAGTAGCGCGTGAGTAGTGGCTAGTTGGTAGGTAACTTATTGCCGACAAACAGTCGCCTGACCAGTTTCTCAGTTGACTTGCCACTCGCTAGGCTCGCCAAATAGTCGGTACACTGGTTTGTAAACAGTGTCCCTATGATTCGTACATTTAGATAAGATATTACGTTATCGATGTTGGTTTAACTGTTTTGGCTTTATCGCTGCTTTGGCGACAATTTTATTAGGTTCATGATGAGCAATACATCAACGAAATTTATGTCTGTCTATCTTAGCATAATAGGTTAATCAGCTTTTGGCCAATTTAGCCGTGGGTTCGAACCCAGGCAGGAGCATTTCTTTGTGTAATTTATTTCATTACCATTGCTCTCAAAACGGTGAAGGAAAACAACGTGAGGAAACCGGCATGTCCTAGAATCAAAATTCGAAGGTATGTCCATATTGTATGATCCGCACTGGGCACGCGTGGTGGCCCATTCCCTCTCTTAGAGAGGAGACCTGTGTCCCAGTTCGTTTCCACCGTTCCGACGTGGACACAAGCCTCTGCTTTGCGACAGTTAGAGAGCCAAACTAAACCACCTGGGATCACTTCGTATTGATTCATAGGATCTTTGAATTTTTGGTTTCCTGACATTCTTGTTCTTCACCGTTTTCAGAGCAGCGGTAATCTTATATACATACTCGTAAATAACCAAATAAATAAAATTGAACTGTCTGTTCGTAATTTCAAAATATCAGCTTTTTACTGAATCCATATGAGTATGTACTTATAACAAAAAAAAAACATTCTCTCTCTGTCTTTTGTTTGCTCCGGCTAATCTCGACTTCTACTTTTATTTTAGAAAAAGGATTAGAGTTCCGTGCAAATAAATTAAAACCCTTGAAATTGATAACAAAATCCGAATCAAACAGTTAGGTAATATTTTTATAATTTCACGGATGAAGGTCACGGACAACAGCTACTAGTAAATAAATCATTTTATTTGTTTACCGTATGTTTTCGATAAACATACGTGTAATCTCAGAAGGGTAAGGCAAGGGTATGTTATCGCATACCGTACGGTTGGTTTACCCCCGATAGGGTAACACGATCCCATGTGACAGGGGACGAGTCTATAGTTATTTTTCGGACTATGCCTCAAATCAACGAGAATTTACTTTCAACGTCATATGCCTTTTCCCAACTGTGTTGGGGTCAGCTTCCAGTATAACCGGATGAAGCTATGAAGCTTACTTCGCTTACTTTCGCTTACTTAATACTTATTTTACAAGCAGTGATTGCCTTTCTGATCTCTTCAACCTAGTTTTTAGGTAGCCCGATAACCCTTGGTAAGACTTCTAGTCAAACTCGACTTCTGACCCATAAATAACGACGCTGAAAAATCTGCGGACGACATCAGAAAATCACGGCTTACCGTGATGTTTGAGGCATGGAGGGGTGTCGTTATATAAAGAATCACCCATCCAAGTACTGACCTAGGTAAGACCGACCTTGGTAGCTGTTATTATTTAGCCTCATACGCAAAGGAGTGTATGAAACACTACGCAAAGCTTTAATCCCCTTAATTTAAAACCTTTAATCAACTATCGTAATAAGAACCATAATCGCACTAATATTGCATTGATACTTATTACGTTGCGTTCATGCAAATTAGACCGGGTATTGATTATGCACAATAACTAAGGATTGACACGTTAATTGTGAATTGAGTGTTAGTGATATGAAATCATGTCTGTTCGCCTAACATAAACGCAAGAAGTAAA
This sequence comes from Noctua fimbriata, assembly GCA_905163415.1. Lineage (NCBI taxonomy): Eukaryota > Metazoa > Arthropoda > Insecta > Lepidoptera > Noctuidae > Noctua > Noctua fimbriata. The sequence goes on along the minus strand of LR990942.1, from coordinate 5,321,343 downwards.
CGTACCTAACGTAAATACCAATACCACGTACTCAATACATCATTTGAATCAGAATTCATGAAACATTTTTATGTGGGGGGGGGACATATTTTTTTTTTTTCGGTAATTAAAAAAAAATAACTGTTGTTGCTGTTTTGTAGGAAACAGTTTTAGCGTCCGTGTCCTTTCCTTTGTATATATACTTTTTTTGCACAAAATATTACATACATACATTCATGATGAGTTTTAAATCATAATGCTTTAATAGGTGTATTTTTGATTAATAAGTCGTTCGAATTTTACCCAATACTAACTTAATTATGGAGGTCAGATAGGCAGTCACTCCATGTAAAATACTGGTATTCAGCTGCATGCGGTTAGACTGGAAGCCGACCCCAACATAGTTTGGGTAAGGCTAGGCAGATGCTGCTGCTGACGATGAAGTCGTTAGAATTTTCGTTACGTTTACATCGCGTGTTTGTCGTTTGTCTCTGTTGAACTGACGACTCTGCTTTAGTTAAGGTGCGTTATCTTTTTTCTTCATTAAGAAAAACAGTCTTAAGATAAGCGAACTTTATAGACAGACTATAAGTACTAGTTGTACTTATAGTCTGTCTATAAAGTTAGCTAATAATTATGTATTTCCCCCAAACATTTTCTTATTGCACCGTATAAAATAAATCCCAAAACAAAATAACAAAAACAATCTGCACAAAAGCATACAATACTACTGCTACTACTTATACTTCTTGCAATCCAGACAATGGTTTATTTTTCAAAGTACTATTTAGTATAAGCACTTACTTGCTTCTGTAAGTAGTGCTGCACCAAACAAATGTTCGTAAGTAAAGAAACTCCCTGATTAAGTGCACGTTTTACTTAAGATATTTAAGTTTCGAGGGATCCACACTCGGGGATATATTTTGAGAGATTTCCAGCCAGCTTTAGTTGGGAAAATGCATTAGTAGAAGTTGAGCTTAAAAAAGATTAGTCTTTGGGTGGGGTTCACTGTTAGAAAAAGTTTTTTATTTATTTATTTACTCTTGCAATAACATGACATCACTCCTAAAATGCCGGGAGGGAAACATAGCTGTACATACTTATAGAACACACACATTTCAACAGTTAAGTTTAAGACCCATGTGGTGATGAGCCTATTGCCATCAACCGGGCACAAATCCAGACTACGTGGCTGCTACTGAGAAATTCTTAATGAAAAAACCCAATAACACTTGGCTTTTTAGGAATCGAACGCAGAACGCTCAAAAATAAAGAAAGAGAGAACGAATAAGTATTAAAAAAAACAATATATAAATTAAATAAAAATAAAACAACCTAATAAAATAGTTGTAAAATGCATGCGATCAATATTTTTTTATTAATCAGTAATATACCTCTAATATAATGTAGATTCAAAGTAAAAAAAAAATGGACATAGAATATTCGACTTTATTAATTGAGGTCAATAAATTAAAATAAAACCAATTTCTACAGCCAAGTAACACAAACCTGTTTAAATTAACATATTCATTTCATAAAGAGAGCTATACAAAATTCAAACAAAGCTATGTAATGCAAACTATTTCTTGATCAATGATCTTATTTCACTTTTCTTTGTGAAATGAAGTACGTTTAAGATCTATTCAGCCACAATAGCCGAATCAAACAATACAGAAAATCTGTAAATTAATATGTTCCAGTGAACTAAATATTTAAATCATGATTTATATCGTATTTGGGTGTCTTGTCTCGTTTGCACAGTACAGGAGCTGATGGACGCTTCTGAAAGAGCCAAACTTGTTACTAAATTTTGGGCCGATGTCTTATGATTCCCATTGACATACGAATACCGTACTTCGGTCGTACGAAAAAGTATTACTATTATATACTCTAAGAAAAGTGAGCTCATACATCTAGCATGAAACGATAGATCAGATACAATTTTCAGTAAAAAAATATTATTAATTTATTTCAACTTATTTTATCAAATTACTAGCTGTGCCCGCGACTTCGTCCGCGTGGACTTAGATCCTTCTCAGCTGTTTCCGTTTTTGCAACATTTTTCATTGATGCTCCACTCCTGTTGGTTGTAGCGTGATGATATATAGCCTATAGCCTTCCTCGATAAATGGGCTATGCAACACTAAAAGAATTTTTCAATCCGAACCAGGAGTTCCTGAGATTAGCGCGTTCAACCAAACAAACAAACTCTTCAGCTTTATAATATTACTAGCTGTTCCCCGCGGTGTCACCCGCTGCTCAGCCCTTAAGGGTCATAGCGTGATGTTATATAGCCTATAGCCTTCCTCGATAAATGGACTATCCAACACAAAAATAATTTTTCAATTCGAACCAGTAGTTCATGAGATTAGCGCGTTCAAGCAAACAAACAAACAAACTCTTCAGCTTTATAATATTAGTATAGATTATATATATTAGTACAGATTACATTAAAAATAACGAGCAATCTTTTTGAGCAAGCTTTTTGAGGTACGATTATGTGCACTATCGATTTTAATTTAAGTGTTACTCGTTCACTGGCCATTGTCTGGTAGTGGACCCACATGTAAGCCCCTCTGCCATTGTAAACTTTTCAACGGTTCGGCTTTTTAACGGTCATTATAAGTGAGCGAGACAATACGATTCAGCAAACGAGAAATCTAACGATTTAAATATTTTTGTACAACTTCCAGATTGAACAAAAGCGATACAAATAGACGTTCAATGCGATGAAACAATTCAAGTCCGACCGTTGTTCGTCTTTCATTATCGGACTATGACCCCGGCATAGTCTTCTACGGGTCAAAGTCCGATTCGTAGTCCGTGTACAATATTAATAGATAGGTGTTTATGCCCAGATCCTATTTCACCAACGGATATTGTTTCTAATCCGTTTGATGACACCTAATTGTGCCGTGTACAGGCACTATGTATAAGGCAGGATACTTTATGTTGATACGAGAAAGTAGGGCAAGTATCTACAACATTAGTTGTTAGTATATGCGAAACCTGAAACACGTGTCTAGAGTATTTTTTTGTAAAGAATCTATGTACAAAATTTCAAAACTGTATCATGAAAAATCACAAAGTTATAAGCTTGTTCTGTTACATGGTTGTCCGCGCAAAAACGTGGTCACCACGCAGCGGCGCCGCCTGCGCGCCGCCAGCGTCGTCTTGAGCTCATTGATAATTATAATTTGGCAGTAGATACCTAAATGATTGCGATAGGTACTTAATGTCGCTCGTATTCAACTTGTAACTTTTTTAAAATATTTTTGGGACAAAATATAACATGGTTTAAAAATGATTGAAATCGATTCAGTTACTTATTCTGAACAAACTATATTCAGGTTTCGCAAATACTAAAAATAAGGTTGTAAATTGTTGAAGGTCGGGAAAAGAGACTGACCTTGATATTTAGAATAATATATTCCTAATAAATTTACAGATATTCGAAACATGACACAGATTAAAAGATAAACGTAAATTGTCACGTTTTATTTTAATGCAAATTCAGTTTCGCATAAGAATTAGAATTCGTTGCGCGAGAAATTGCGAATTTTATGCTCAATTTTTTTTTGTAATTTAAAATGGGCCTACTCTTGACCTCAATCTTGTCCTGAGGACAGAGATGAGGTCGCCAATGGAACGAGCAAACCGAAAAGAAGCCTATCAATTCACGACTTTTATAACATTAGCTTTAGTATATGCGAAACCCGATACACGTGTCTAGTATTTTTATGTAAAGAATCTATGTACAAAATTTCAAAACTGTATCATGAAAAATCACAAAGTTATAGGCATGTTCTGTTATCTAGTTTTCCGCACAAAAACGCGGTCACCACGCAGCGCGAACCTCCAGCTTCGTCTTGAGCTCATTGATCATATTAATTTGGCAGTAGGTACCTAAATTATTGCGATAGGACTCAAAGTTGCTCGGTATCCAACTTTTAACTTTTTTACTAAAAAAAATGTTGTATAGTTCTCCTGCTGTGCGGATTAAAATATCGATAATCAAGAAACCTATTAATAACAAGTTTATTGAATAGGTAGTTTTAGTTCTCAATCAATAACAAACAAAGGATTTCCAATATTGGCGATTGAATTCGTGACAGGTATTATCAAATTTCATCCCAAACCAACGTTATAAGACGTTTCAAGTATTCAATAACTCCTTGAGGAAGACAAATTATTATTCAATAAATTTATAACGTTGGAACGATAGGATATTAAAATTGAACAGCTTGTTTAATTAAAAATTCATGACTCCCTTCGTTTACTCTGTTTTAGTGGATACATTGTTTGAGGTTTTAGCAGTGAGTATGTCATCATCACCATCATCATTGGCTGCCTTGTTTAATCCGCTGCTAAATACAGGCCTACTCCCTCCTGTGCCATGCTTCTCTGGTCTGTGCGAGTTTCATTAACGTCTTCCGGGCGATCTGAATATTCTCAATACAGTAGCGAACATAATACATAGCCATTTGTAGATCTTTGACAGTCGTTACAGGTACTCAGTAGTCCGAAAGTCTGCAGTCTTACCAAGGGGTATCGTATTACCCAGTACGAACTAAGATGTGGTCAGATAGGCAGTCGCTCCATGAAAAATACTTTTAATCAGCTGCATACAGTTAGACTGGAAGCCGACCCCAACATAGTTGGGAAAAGGATAGGCAATGATGATGAGTATTGAATATAAAAATTAACATGTGTTGTTTTCAAATAATTTAAGGTTGTAAAGCTTACGATATTCCTTTATTTCTCAAAAGTATTGTAGTAACAATTCTCTCCGTTTCCACCGCATTGAAATGATATTATTCTGCCAAAACGTGCTTACACCCGACGACGTCAATTAGTTTCCATTGCCCCCGTTCATCACAGAAAATGTCGCCAAAATGAGATTTTCGCCGACAATATCGTTCAAATATCTGGTAATTCCTTATAATCAGTATCAAGATGGAACAAAGCAATAATATAATGTTATTAATGTTACAGAATTATCTGGTCCTACTGTCGTCAATACGTCCTGGGGCAATAAATGGCCTCCATATTTCTCCTGGCGAGCAATGAATCCAATTATCGGGCTATGCGGAGGCGACATGTTAAATGGTCCCCATTGCTCCTCTCGGTTCTCCGTCTGCAGTCCTCATCCACCTCAATAATGCGGGGATCATTATACCGCTGGATTATCTTCATTTTTTAATAATATTAAAGCGTTGGTCCTCAACAGTGGGCCTTGGAGCGTTCTTTATTCAAATAAGCGGCCATGATTCGCTTTTTGGGCGCGCCATTGACTTATTTAATGATGACAGTTATTAGTGCGTATTATACTTTTAATGGGTGCCTTTGACGTTTTATTCATACAGAAAAAAAAACTTTGGTGATTGTTGGTTCTTATTGAAGACAGGTCTAGTATACTTGTGTCATTAAATCGCCTAATTCTTCATTCAACGTCTTCATTATATTGCTGTTTTTACAGTTTTGTCGGCACGATTGGCTGCTGCGCTACGTGTCGCGGGTTCGATTCCCTCCCGGAACAAATATTTATATTACCTACAGGTAATAGTTTCGGGTCTGTCCGGCCGCACGCACGAAACAGGAGAAATTCCTTGTTGGGCAACGTTTTTATATACTCAAAAAAAAAAATCTGTTGTAAATTAATTAATTTATTTGCATCAGATACAACGATCAATAATTTAGTTAGTAAGTACACTTTAAAATAATGTTAGTTGGAGATGAAAATTTGATTTTTAAATTTTAACATTATTTAGAGACAAATAAATACACACCATACAATACCATTATAACTAAGTTGCACACAAAATAAAATTTAAATACCCAGATTTATGCCTTACCCATTGAGTAATGGGTAATACGATACCCCTTAGTAAGACTGGTAGTGGCCACTGGCTAGCTATAACGTCTGTCAAAGATCTACAAATTACAACCCGGGTCAACGGTTTGACGTGCTTTCCGAGGCACGGAGGAAACTTGGTATGTAATAGGTAGTTACCCATCCACGGCTGTTATTATTTAGCAACGAGATCCTCCACGTTGAAATAGATGATTACTTTAAAGTTCCAAACCTAACCAAATGAGGTCAAACTATAGCATGTAGTGTGAAAGTGTAATAGTGTAGGAACACTCGTATATCCTCCGGAGTCGGAAGTTCGTGCTCATCACGACAGCTTGAGCCACCTGCGATGGCTCCACACGACTCGTACTCACTTGTGAGTGAATTTGTTTGTTAAAGTTTTGTTTGATTGGATTGTTTCCTTCGTACTGACGCAACATCACGCGTGTTATCTCCAAAGGGTAAGGCAGTGGTGTATCTAATAGTAAATACATATTTTGGTAGTTATGTTTCAGTCCCATGTAACTGGGTGAAGTATATAAGTATGGAGTAACGCAATTTAACCCTTTATAAGGCAAAGGGAATATTATTCCCAAATGCGGAGCCGTGAATATACAACATTAGTTTTAGTATATGCGAAACCTGATACACGTGTCTAGTATTTTTATGTAAAGAATCTACGTACAAAATTTCAAAACTGTATCATGAAAAATCACAAAGTTATAAGCTTGTTCTGTTACCTAGTTGTCCGAACAAAATCGTGGTCACCACGCAGCGCGCGCCTCCAGCGTCGTCTTGAGCTCATTGAAAATAATAATTTGGCAGTAGGTACCTAAATTATTGCGACAGGTTCTTAAAGTCGCTCGGTGTCCAACTTTTAACTTTTTTAAATATTTTTGGGAAAAAATATAACATGGTTTAAAAATTATTGGAATCGATTCAGTTACTTATTCTGAACAAACTATATTCAGGTTTCGCATATACTAAAAATAATGTTGTATTTTTATATTACAAATTACTATGCCCTTCCAATTGATGGAATGCTACAGACAGCTTAGGTCGACAGAGGATAAATCACGCTATACAGACAATATGATAAGGTGACGATACAGTGCCAATTAGCAGTATTTAGGTCTCAATGTAAGTCTAGATTTTATCACGAGTATTAGCGTGTACTGGTCAGGAAGCCGAAATGTATACTGGCACGCCATGACATGATAAATTGATTTATAGCAAGTCATGCTCCGACCATCACTGAACTTTGCCGAATCGTCCCGACACAGCGTTGGGTTAACCTAGCGACCAGTACATTGCAATGGTGGATCATAATTTATACAGTGTTTATATTTATTAGTATTGTTAAATTTGTAAATAGATATTGTGTGATATAAATAAAGCAATTCAATAAATGTGTTGATACATTTCTGTTAATAAACGCTAGTTTTTATTCAAAGACAATGATCGTGTTCCGTGTTGACGTCTATGGTAATTTGACGTTTGTTTAAATTTGACAGGTCTGTGTAAGGGAAAAATTACTGTGAATTGTGCAGTGTTTACAATTTTTGGTTTTGAGTTTTTAATTAGTGTCCGGTGTCCGCTACTAGGAAGCAAGCCTATTGTCATGAAAGATCAGACTAAGTGACTGCTACTGAGACATTTAAAAAAAAAGCCTAACCTGGTAATCGAACGTGATGCTCAGAAACCAATCTTCCTATGACTAGACCAACGAGGCAGTCTTTCATAATGATTAAGGGATATTGTATTTTTAAAATTTCGCCTCAAGAAGCCTACATACCATTACATAACATCACGTCTCTAATCTCCAAAGAGTTAGGCAGCGGTGTATTTAATAGTACATTCACATTTCGCCAGTTATGTTTAAGTCGCATGTCCCATCGCCCCCGCGATCGCATCACGCATCAACCAGCACAGATCCAGACTCCTGATGGAAAAACTCGTCAACAATTTGCCCGACCCGGGAATCGAACCCAGGATCTCATGCTCGGCAGTCCATGGTGATTGCGACCATTAGACCAACGAAGCAGTCAACAACAAGGAAGTTTATTTCCCCATAAACAATTATTTCCCGTTTTTCGTAAAAAAGTTTGAGATTGACTGCTGTTGACAGGTTTGCAAAAAAATATAAGTAAAAAAGATAGGATTGCCGAATCGTAAAGTATGTCACGGCACTTTAACAGGAAATAGAACTGGTGATACAAAAGACAGTAAGATCTACCCACACATCTTACTTTATTTGGAGAACTAAAGAAATATTAAAGCCTTAGTCATCTTTGAAGTTACATCTTCAAATGTTTTTTCGAGAGACGAAAATACCGTAAAAAGTAATGAGGTCAATAAATTGTTATGTACTCAATAAAGTGGGTTTCTGTAGCGTCTCTTTTGCTTAAAGATAATGATGGCAGAAAAAAAATACGAACATTTTGCGTATTGGACACATAGCGGATCAGTGCTACGAAAATTTAATAAGCGTAGCTGATTTCGTAGCGTTGGCTACGCCGTAGCTGTACTACGGCGCGATGTTGTAATTTTCATGGTAGTATTTAAATGATAGTAAGGCAAATAACTTAGTGATATTTCTTTTAACAAAATAACCTTTTTTGAAATGGCACTAAAATAATATAAAGATGATTGTCTGATAACAAAATCAAGTTTCGTGTCCGTGTTATTAACCGTTGAGGAGTTCCCTCATGAGGAGACGACCCTGGCTGTAGGATCAGGTCTTGCCTGTCATTAAAATGTGTTGTCACCAGAACTAAAGCTGTGTGTAATATTTCAGCTGAATCGGTTGGGAGTAACTGGTTTAAAATTCAGTTGCAAGATTTGACCCATACATATTAACTGACAAGGCAAGTTAAATAAAAGCTATTAAAATACTACCTAGTGTGGTAACTAAAAATACCAACACAAGTCATTAATTTATTCTACTTTTTACTTCCTACCCACAATCTCACATATGACTTTTTGTGTGTGTTATTGTGTAGTATTTAATACTGTTATGGGACACCGTAACGACTTCTAGTTTTTTTTTCTGAAATGTATTGTATTGTGTTTTGATAAGTTTTGACTCAATTTATTATGTTAATTTAATTTTCATAGACTCAACAGCAAACCAGCATTGTGCTTTGCAGTGCCCTGACAGGGCTCATGTAGAAAAACCGACAGTAATATGTAAAATGTGTAATGTTCATGAGAGCAAATAAATAAATAAAAGTATGTTTAAACATTTATTTCGTTTTCACCTACCTTTATGGAAGTATGAAAAAATTGAACCGCAAACCAATAAAAAAATCCGCACTTTTAACGATAAATTCATTTACATACACTACTTACTACTACCACGTTTTTTAACCAATCAGAATCCATATAACACATTTCCACGAAATAGTAACAATACCATTAAGTATTTATAAATTAAAATGCTTTAAAACAACAAAAATACACCTACACGAAATATTATTTCGTGAAAAATGCGAGCAAATATTCTAGGACCAATCTTATTGTATTTGAAATATCGGTAGAACTGCACTTCAGTACACCTAGCGCAACGCTAATGGGGGTATTAGGCTCCAATGTGATGTTAAGCGAGTTACCGAAGTCCACATGCTGTATACGAGCATTTTCAACTAGGTACCATATTCAAATGCACTTAAGGGCATTACATGGCTCAAATCCCAAAAACAGCGTATGTTTAAAGAAATTTGTTGATGAATCCCTTCGTGCGTTTTCCGTGTAAAAAAAGTATGTTATAGTTAAGTTCGTCACAAATAAATTGTATTGTTTAAAATTTTATTAAACCTTCTCAATTTTTTTTGGTTAATCGTAGAAAATAGGTCCTTTTTCAACCTTAATTGTAAATTATCTCTGTAACGGCTGAATAGATCGGCATGAATTTTGTAACAACAAATACGTAATGATATACTTAACAATCTGTATTGTTTTTTTTTCTGTTATTTCGTTTAATATTTTTAAATAATAAATAAAAACCGAAATTTTGCGAAATGTGCGGGGCAAGTCAACAAAAACCAGTACAGGGATCAAATCATCAAGGTCATCGAGCAATGTAATGCCCTTAACTCTATTTGCGGATCAAAAGACCAAAAGCTGCTCAATTGTTCGTAATAGTGGTCGAGGTTTAGTAATGAGGGATTGCATCGATTGTTGACTATAGACCGACCGCTTTAATGAGTCCTCGCGAAGCTATCAATTTAAATGGAATATTCTGAAGGTTGATCACGTATTGGTTTAATTAGTATCGTAATACCTACGTGGATTATGGTTATTTTAAAGCAAATAACCTGTGGGATATTGGTAGGACTTTTTGGACACTTCTATGTTCTATGTTAAGGGTTTTGGTTTCTGCACTTAGTCCTTAAAGTGGACTATTGTGCGTGATTCTTGTGGACGCTTAATGTGTATTTGATGAGGCAAGGAGGGGGACTCATTAAAGCGGTTGGTCTATACAAGTGATTTCATAAACGTTTTGTACAACGCACACGCAATCTTTAACCTTATTTAAAGGAACAGATTTCTTCAAATAAGGTAATATTCAACATCGATTATTTTATTTGTTGTAAAACAAAGATTGATTTAGTAGTAACACTCGCAAACAAATGACGCACAAATGACGCATGAGCGTTTCAAGCGGTTTTAGTAGTGAGAAAAGAATAAAAATCTTCATGAGATCGTCTCTTAATTTCACAGCGATATGCTTTGTTGCATATTATCAACAACTAATAATTTACGAGTAGTTACATAAAAATAAAGGTAATATACAGGCTGTAAGGGACAGCCCTCCACAAACTGATGGGGTGAATTCAGTATATCATACTAAGATGACCGATACAAGAAATTATTTCAGGAATGTTAAGTGAATCAAATAAATTTGATTTGTTTTATTTCCTCACACGCAATGTATCATTACCGTGTCAAAACGCACGTAGCGAACGGCAAGCGCGACGACGAGTTCGATGAACTCTGTAACTAGACAGGAAGTGAACAGCTGATTTCACGCGTCGTTCGTTAGAGTATTTTGTGGAGGGCTGTCCTTTACACCCTATATAATAAGGAAGCTACATCTACCAACAAACTGCTTTACAGTTTGTAATTAGGATGTCACCACGAATAAACGCTTTTTCTTTTTTTTTAAGGTTGTATAAAAATATCTAAAGATCAATTTCAACTTTATATCATTATTCAACGGGAAAAAGGTATTTAATCCACCATTTACCCTAAAAATGACACAAATATCACCAACTTCGCGGCGTTTAACAGCAAGTTATAAATATAGGTAGGATGGGTACCCGTTCAGGTTCAAAATAATCTCATTTCACCCGTTTGCCTACAGCAGCTATCACCGCCTCATAATTTCATTACAGTCTTGGAATATTACGCGAACGATTGGAATACTTTCCGTAAAAAACAAAGAATCTAGACCGGCTATAATCTAATCGAATTATCCACATTCTTGGGGTAAAAATTCCTATCCAAATTTGTGAGGGTTTCTAGGGTAATGTGATGCAGGACGAATGGCATAGCTCGGAATACAGCAATACTTTGCCGAGCACCACCTTCGATTTAGTTCTCGTTAGCTTATACAACATTAGTTTTAGTATAAGCGAAACCTGATACACGTGTCTAGTATTTTTAAGTAAAGAATCTATATACAAAATTTCAAAACTGTATCATGAAAAATCACAAAGTTATAAGCTTGTTCTGTTATCTAGTTGTCCGCACAAAATCGTTGTCACCACGCAGCGCGCGCCTCCAGCGTCGTCTTGAGCTCATTGATAATAATCATTTGGCAGTAGGTACCTAAATTATTGCGATATACTTAAAGTCGCTCGGTGTCCAACTTTTAATTTTTTTAAATATTTTTGGGAAAAAATATAACATGGTTTAAAAATTATTGGAATCGATTCAGTTACTTATTCTGAACAAACTATATTCAGGTTTCGCATATACTAAAAATAGTGTTGTATAGTAGATAATTTAGAAATTGAGAAAATAAGTTTATTTATAGACAGTACGGATTAAAACGCACACAATATGCTATTATAAACATCATCTCTCTGCCCTTGTACAATGTTACTTGGGGTCAACAATAGGACACTTTTTTTCTTCCATTCTCCTCTGTCAACAGGCACGCAATCATTTACACCTTTTTCTTTCATATCATTCCTCACACAATGCTTCCGTCGTTTCCTTGGTCTTCCTCTCCCTCTCCATCCATCAACGTGCTATTATTCTATTCTTATTTGTTTCACACCTATTGTGTTTATGGTGATCACGATGCTCAAAGAGCCTCTGCTTCAAACATCGCGACTTAAAGTTGATTTTCGCTTAAACATTCGTACGTTAGCAGTGCGGAAGATGAAATATACAGCCGTGTCTTATGTCTTAAACAAAAAGTGTACACAACATTAAGGCCTTACACAATCTGTGTCAACATTTATATTTCAGTATTGTTACATTCCCATTAAAGCCAGTGTACGTGCTCAGAGTCACGAAAGAATCTAGAACGCCTATTTGTAATGAAATAATCGATATTCTTGTTTGATTTAGGTTTCCGACCCCGAGAGCGCGTAATGCCGAAAGGCGACACAGCCCGAATATAGAGCACCCACAAGATTTACACTTATCATATATCATCGTTGGATATGACGGACCAGTGCGGAATTTAATCAAGTAGTTTGGAACAAAACACAGGTGCCTCTAAACGTGGACCACATAGTTGCGTTACTTGCTCGCCTGTTCAGTCCGTGTAAGAGGCACTTACAGTGAAATTGCTGTTCTTGGGGACTGTTGTGTGTCTGTAGTGTGGAATGCAAATTAAGTTGTAGTTTTTAATTAATTTTTGTTAATATTTATTTGGGTGATAAAAGTATTTATAGAAGATTATTGAAGGGATCGGGATTGAATTCAGTACTTTGCTATAAAAACGCAGTTATTTTGGTATATTTTTCGTGTTATTTTAAATCCTCTTCCTTAAGATGGAAGCACCAGGGTAGCCCATAATATTCAAATTTTCTAATTATGACTTTTACTTGAAATAGCCATTCAATGGGCTTAAATGAACTTCAAGGATTGTATTGATGATTTAAATGATTAAAACTCTGTAAAGCCATATTTGTTACGGCCACCAATAATATTTTGTTCATCATACAACATCTGACACTGACCAGCCCCCGTAGCATGACCACCGTAGACAAGGAGTTCATTGACGGAAGAATCGACAAAATAACAGATTGTGTCGACACAACGACAGATTTCTTTGCACTATCTGTCATTTTGTCGATTCTTCCGTCAATGAACTCCTTGTCTATGGTAGTCATGCTACGGGGGCTGCTAATTGCAAAAAACGTAAGAAAATTCGAATTAATGAGAATTTCAAGGGTAACCTTTTCTCTTCCCCTTAAGTTACTTGTTCCTTAAATGTTGGTGCAATTTATAGCCCTGTCACTTCACAAACAAGAAAATTACGAAAAACCAAGAGATAAAAAGTGGCTAATTGCTCCACGGTTAACGACCTCAAAAAATCCCAAGGAATTCCATTTCTACAAGACGTGACTGATAAATCTCTTAGCTTACGAAGCCAAATATGCATAATTAACATTCGCGGAAAGCAGAAAATTAATCCAGCGATCTACCAACAAGGGTACATCAAAGAAAGTTTTGATGAGGGTCAATGTTAATGGCGTCTCAAACATAATCCTGATTATAGAAACAAGAGAGATACGTTATTAGCTCATTATCACGATAAACTTGTCATCAAGTTGGATGTCACTACTCTGGGGAGTTGGCGATGTGGTTGGCGGAAGATTAATGATGTTTGTGGAATGTTTGGCAGGTTGTGTGGTGTTCTAAATAGCAATAATCACTGCTGTTTATTCGGGTGATCAATAATTATTTATACATTATTATTTACACTAGAAACGGGATATTTACCATGTTTACTGTTTTTATTGTTTTCTGTTTTTGTTTATTCTTGATCATGGTGCTTGCAACAGTGCTGAAATATCGGGAACACAATAAAAACAGTAAACATGGTAAATATCCCGTTTCCAGTGTAAATAATAATGTTAGTGACCATGATAGTTTAAAATCTTATTATCTATAAACATAAATAAAAAAGAAAAGAGTCTGTTTGTAACTTCAAAACAACAGTTTTTTACTAAATGCATATATAAGTTATATACGGTACTTACATTTTTTTTTACCACAAATCTAATTTTTGTCTGTCTGTCTGTTTGTTCCAACTAATCTCTGTAACGGCTGGGGACTATTTGGAGCATTTTTTACTGGTAGAGAGCTATAATAATAATAATAATAATAATCGATCAGAGCGGCGCACAATGATTGTTGACATAACGGTCCCGCATGATGAGAACCTCGTGAAAGCCGAGAAAGATAAGAAAATCAAGTATCTTGACTTGGCTCGCGAGGTTGTCGACATGTGGGATGTGGACTCAGCGATCATTGTGCCGATAGTCGTATCAGCCCATGGCTTAATTGCCAAGAGCCTCGACCAATACCTGAGGAGGCTCTCGTTAGGCAGCTGGATCAAGGGCTTGATTCAGAAAGCGGTACTTTTGGACACGGCTCGTATTGTTAGGAGGTTCCTCTCTCTGGAGCCCTGACCGCCGGTAGCTTGGACCCTGTTCCCGATACCGGTGGGCTACAATTTTTTATATTTTTAAATGTTTTTTATATATATTATTTTTAAGGAATATTTAAAAATGTAAACTAATTTGTAAAAATTTAAATAAAGGAAATAATAATAATATAAATAACTGGCAACCCCGTACGTCAATCACCGGTTTCATCATCGAACAATTTTATTTTATTTTATTTTAATATTAATATTCGTTTTAATACAAAAGTATTTATATTAGTTACCTAAAGACTAACCAAGAAATACCAGAATATAAAAACAGAAATTTGGAAACCAAAAGGAAAAAATACAGTTGATGAAAAAATGACGCCTGTCAACGGCGTCGTCAAAAATGTCAAATACTAAAAATTACATGTAAGATACAAGATGATAACCGAAAAATGATTACGAGAGCAGCCTACCGACGCGCACGCCTTACAACCCCGGACTCGCCGCTCAGCTCCGCCTCGCCGCCGCCGGATCCCGGATCACCTGTGTTACCGGCAGCGGCAGTTGCGTCGAGCTCGAGCGACGAATATTTCTCTCCGCCGACGTCGCCAACACCTGTACGTCGGCAGGGGAGAGGCCGGCCACCGAGAAGCTTGGGACTTAGGGGCCATCCGGCCCCGAGCCGGGTCCCCGCTGCCGGTGGTAGTGTGCAGCGCATGAGATGGACTCACTCCATAAACGAGAACGTCATGCGCGCATACTACGGGTCTACAGAGGGGGGAACTAATCTCACTGCGTACCGTGTTAGGATGCTGTCTCTGTTCCAGGTCCTTGAACCAACCGTCAACGTCTCGGCCCAACGATTGTCGGATCAGGTGCGGGTCATCCAACGCAATCACATGTTGGACGACGCCGTACTTGATCGGCTGCGCTCAGAGGTACTGAGCAACCGTGTCATCTTAACTCCGGCACAAACCGCGGTGCAAGCGTCAGTTATTGACGCACCCCACCGCGGTTCAATACAGTTGTTGTAGAGGAAGATGATAGGGTTGCTGTGGTAAGTAGCCAGTGCAACGACCGATTGAGGAGCGCTCTGGAGGATGCGCTTCGTGAATATCGATCCACTCCTACCGAATTTAGGCCCCGATTGTCACGGTTACCCATGCATAATAAAAATAGGGCGCTGGTGTGTGCCTTGGACTCGCAACTCAAGAATATATTCGAGAGTAGCGAGAACCTCGTTGATACACACTCGATCCTGTACTGTGGGGCTGTTGCGGCATGTCGTTTAGCTAACGTCAAGTTCCCAAATTGTGACGTAGCTACTCGACCAAAACCAGCCGTACCAGCCTGGCAGTGCAGGATCGAGCGCCGCATCGACGGGGCCAGGGTACTCATCGGCAAACTACACTGCTTCAGGGAGGGCAATACACGACCACGTGTGATGCGCTTTGTGAGGCGGGCATTCTCGGGGACTGGAATCAGTCATCAAGAATACATGTCCCGTGTCACAGAGCGCATTGACTTCCTGAAGCAGAAAGTTTATGCATGGGCGAACCGTATTCGGAGGTATAAGCAGCGGGTTGATCGATACTCACAGAATCGCATGTTCCAGAGCGATGAGAGGTGGGTATACAGAGCTTGGGAGCGACCTGAGCAGAATATGACAGACGTGTGCCGCCCGGATGATGCTGCTACGAGTTCTTTCTGGCGCAGCATCTGGTCGGTGCCCGTCTGTCATACTGAGGCTGTCTGGATGCGTGATGTCGAGCAAGTGTGTGAACCTATCCCAGAAATGGAGCCAATTTTGATAACACCTTTAGATGTAGCCAGAGCAGTTCGTCCGTTACCGAATTGGAAATCACCGGGACCGGACGGACTGCACAACTTCTGGCTCAAATGGCTTAGTAGTTCACACACTTGCCTGGCATCCCAATTCCAGTCATCCTTAGAGTCTGGGTCCCTACCGCAGTTTTTAACAACAGGCGTTACCCACCTGCTCCATAAGTCAGGTAGTCCCGCGGAACCCAAAAATTATAGACCGATCACGTGTTTGTCTACGGTCTATAAACTTCTTACATCCATTTTGAGAGCTAAAATTAATACACACATTGACAAAAACTCCATTATGTCTGCCTCTCAAAATGGATGTAGGAATGGGTCCCGCGGCACTAAGGAGCTACTCCTCATCGACATGGCCATTAGCCAACAGGTTCGTCGATCCCGCAAGGATCTGTCTACATGCTGGATAGATTATAAGAAGGCCTACGACTCGGTGCCACATACATGGCTCATGAGGGTGCTGGAGTTGTACAAGATAGATGCAACTCTACGCGCCTTCCTTGAGTCGTGTATGGGGCAATGGAGGACGGTCCTTCGATATCCAGGATGTCGACAGATCCAGGGGAACGATGAACCTGTATGGATTAAACGGGGAATATTCCAGGGCGACAGTCTGAGCCCACTTTGGTTCTGTCTAGCCCTGAATCCTCTGAGCACATTGCTGGAGGATTCAGGTCAAGGCTACCGGTTGAGGAGAGGTGGTCAGGTCATATCTCACCTTCTTTACATGGATGATCTGAAACTCTTTGCCCCCAACAAATGCGACTGATGGAGCTACTGAAAGTAACTGAAACTTTCAGTAGCGCCATCAGGATGGAATTTGGTGTGGACAAATGTGCAGTCATGTATGTAAAGCAAGGGGAGATTATGGAATCCGAGGGAATTCAGCTCTCGGATTCCATAAACCTGAGAACCCTTTCCTCAACCGAAAGCTATAAGTATTTGGGTATGTCGGAAGCGTTAGGCATTAACGTAACTGACATGAAGCAATCGTTGAAGGAGCGCTTCTTTGGACGCCTGAACAAGGTATTACATAGCCTTCTTTCAGGCGGAAACAAGGTGCGCGCCTTCAACGGTTGGGTCATGCCGGTTTTAATGTACTCTTTCGGCGTACTCAAATGGACTCAGACCGAACTCGATGCCCTGGATAGGAGAGTTCGTACACTGCTTTCCGCAAACCGGATGCATCACCCACGATCATCGGTGATGAGGCTGTACATACCGCGGAAGTGCGGGGGTCGAGGGTTTTTAAACGCGAAGTCCCTTCACAACCGCGAGATGTGCAGTCTCAGAGAATATTTTTAAAAGTCGAGGTGGGTATGCACCGAGATGTGGTCGCTGTGGACAAGGGACTCACCCCGCTGTCCATGGCTAAAGAGAACTGGCGCAAACCTGAAGTACTTACTACCGATGACCGCAAGGAAGTATGGTAAGGCAAGGAGCTTCACGGGCGCTTCTACCGAGCTCTTCATGGGCCCGATGTAGATTTTCTAGCGTCCGTGTCCTGGTTACGTTTCGGCGATCTCTTTGGAGAAACTGAAGGTTTTGTCTGTGCGATTATGGACGAAGTTATGTTGACGAACAACTACCGGAAATATATTATGAAGGACGGGACGGTTGACGTGTGTCGGGCATGCCACCGTCCGGGTGAGTCCATCAGACATATTATTTCTGGTTGTTCTCGTCTGGCTAACGGCGAGTACTTGCACAGGCACAACCAAGTAGCCAGGATTATTCACCAGCAACTTGCCTTGAAATATAAACTTGTGGAATCTGAGGTACCGTACTACAAGTATGTGCCCGACCCAGTTCTCGAGAAAGACCATGTCACGCTGTACTGGGATCAGTCTATCATTACTGACAGGACTATTGTCGCCAATAAGCCTGACATAGTAGTGATAGACCGATTAGCGCGCCGCGTAATGATAGTCGATGTTACCATCCCGCATGACGAGAACCTCGTGAAAGCTGAGAAAGAGAAACAAATAAAATATCTCGACTTGGCACACGAGGTTGTCGACATGTGGAATGTGAACTCGGCTATCATTGTGCCGATCGTCGTGACGGCCAATGGCCTTATAGCCAAGAGCCTCGATGACCATCTTTCGAAGCTGTCCTTAGGCGGTTGGATCAAGGGCCTGATTCAGAAGGCAGTACTCCTCGATACGGCTCGTATTGTGAGGAGGATCTTGTCTCTGGAGCCCTAACCACCGGTAGCTTGGACCCTGCTCCCGCTACCGGCGGACCACTATTTTTTATATTTTTAAATGTTTTTTATATAGTTTTTGTTAAGAAATATTTAAAAATGTAATAAGTGTGTTACAAAATAAATAAAGGAGATAATAATAAAATAGCGGTTTAATTCAGGTTTCGCATATACTAAAAATAATGTTGTATAAAACTAGAGACTGACTTAAACTTCGCAAACACACGACATGACAAAGAATTGAAATATCTCGTCATCATAATCACAACTGCAATCCCCGAAGGGTTAGACAAAGGTGTACACCCATATTTCACCCATATGGTTCAGAATGATGTACTTACTGTGATGTGTGTGCGTCGATGCCCTTCCACCATGTAGACTACATTCGCCTTTCACTTATGCCATGGAATTAACAACACTCGATAGTGGCAAATAGAGCAATAAGTATTGAATTAGGTGTAGTGAAACTTAGAAATCTTTTATAGAATTTTCAACAAATTGTTTACTGCAAAAATTTTCCGAAGTCACGTTTGACCTGATAAAAACATTAAGTATTTTGCTGTGATATTAATACTCAGGACTTAAACATTTTATAAAGAAATCTAGTTGGTATAGTTTTACTTCTAAAAGATTTAGGCCAGGTAAGTGAAATATTAATGAGATAAATAATGAATTAATGCTAGTTTATTTGATGTATGCTAGTTTTGTTTTATTATGATCGGACTTTAAAAATTGGGAGGTTCTTGATTCGACTCGACATCTTCGCCAATAAAAGACTTTTGTCTGGAAGAGTTGTTTTTCCAGGTAGTCCCATATTTTGGTCAAGGTCTGATGAGTGGTTTGTGAGTAATCCTCTTTATTACGTTTTCATCTATTTTGTCTATGGTGATAATGTTATAATGGTGTAAAAGTGCCCTTAACGAAGCCGAAAAGCACTTGTTCTCACTGTAATTGCGATCATTTTTTTGTTTAGGACCATACCTGGGAACCTTCTAGTTACGGAGATATTGCAGGTCAAATTTAGAACGTTTTCACAAGTATTTTTTTAAATACAAGTTTTTTTTTATAACTTTACCTTTAAATACATACCTTCACGTCCACCGTACTATTCAATGCATACAGCAGCACAATGTTTTGAGACCTACCGTAAAACGTTATTTTTCACCCCAAAAAGAAAGTCGTTTCCCAGCAATTAAATAGTTTTTACGAGTTACTTAGTTTGATGTACAGAATGCTTGGTTGATGACTTCGTGAAGGGTTTGTTTACAACGTGTATTCGTTACATTATAAAATTAAAACATAGCAAGAATTAGTGTGGGATACAACAGCTAAAATTGGAATAAAGTTAGAAATGGAGATATTTATCATCGATATCGATAAAGACTCCATGTCCCTCCCTATAATTTCCCAGTGCATTTACGCCTTTGCACCGATCTGGCTAATCGTTCAATTCACATCGAGCTAATACATCTTCATTAGACTGGAATACAATTTTAATACAAAATCTCCAATCAATCCTTGTAATCCTGCATCCTAATTGTCTTGTTTATGCATTCGCGTTCTCGTGGGAGATAGATCATTGACCTCTTCGGCGGGGTCAACCTTATTTTGCTAACTTTCATAGATACTGTATGTATCTATGAAAGTTCGAAGTTTGCCTTTGGTAAGCAATGGTATAAACCCAAGGAGTTGGGGAAGGATTAGGTTACATTGGTCTTTGTGTTTGTTAATACATGTTAGTGTTTAAACAATACGTATTATTTTTTCTATTATGCAAAGTTACTTAAAATGTGTGTACGATAATAGAGGTTCTCATTAAATTAGCTAGGGAAACTATGCAGTTGTGATTGGTTTGGAAATTGACATTTCAAGTAAATACACTACAGTGACCGATGTCAAATCATTTTCTTTTTACTCGACTGCGGCCAAGCCCAAAAGGAGGGTTAGGTAATAATAATAATAATAATTTATTTATTGGCATAAACACGAAAATACAAGGTTGTGAATCACTGGTGCCTGTGGTAGGTAGTGAAACATCTGTATTACAGTGTTAGACCTGTATGTATGTATTTATGTCCGTTTCTTTGTTCCCTTGTAACACCTAAACGCATAAATTATTAAATATTAGATTAGTCTTGGTCACGCCAGTGTCACTGGCTACATTTTTATTCTATGAAAAATAACTGATATCGAGTGCAAAAAAAAAAAATTGGAACTCCACAATGTGTGTGGAGTTCCAAATATATTTTTTTCCAAAACCACCGAGTGGTATCAAAATGAAGGGGTTTAAAAGGTAATTACAAAAATATTTTTATGATGTTTAAATATCATTAACCATCACGCCTGCCGGTTTTGCTAGATAATAATTTGACTTTGTATAATATGCCCAATTTAGTCATGCCCGAGCGTCGCGGTTTAACTCCCTTTTCAATGCTCCATGATCTAATAGCATGAGTAATGAGAATTGTGTCTGGGTAACCATGAAGGACCACTAAAAACATTTCCTGCATTATATCTTTGGTGCTTGAGGTCTTTATCCTTTGCGCTAAATGGTTGGTTTTACGATGATGGATATTTTTAGTAAGCTATGCTATCTTGGTGGTCTTCTTTAAAATAATTGAATTAATATTTAAAGATTGTTTGTAAGAGATCGCCTTATGAGATAAGACCGCCCATCGTACACTAGTTATAAATGTGCTTGTTGTATTTTTTTATGTGAGGTGCACAATTGCTTTATTTTCCTTAGCCTATATTGTCCCACTGCTGGACAAAGAGCTCCTCCATGGCCTTCCACTCTTCTCTATGTGGGGGTTTCTCCGGAAAATCTCTCACAAACGCCCCTAAGTCGTCACGGTACCGTTTCCTAGGCCTCCTTCGGCAACGCCTTATAGCCTTTTCTCAACTATGTTGGGGTCGGCTTCCAGTCTAACTGGATGCACCTGAATACCAGTATTTTACATAAAGCGACTGTCTGTTTGACCTCCACAACCCAGTTAGTACTGAGTAAAACGATACCCTTTGGTAAGACTGGTTGTCAGACTTTTTGGGCCACTGACTACCTAACGACAGTCAAAGATCTACAAATGACACCCGGGACCCACGGCTTAACGTGCTTTCCGAGGCACGGAGGAAACTTGGTATGTAATGGGTGGTTCCCCATCCACAGACCAATCTAGACAAGCAGGGGTTAACCTAAAGATTGACCCGAACGGCTAGTATTATTTATCTACGAGAATGAATATATAATAATCTTGTTTTATGGTGGAACAAATCAATCAAGACCAACACTTGCAACAATTAAAAATCAAACCCTCCTAATGAAAGTACAGGAACAAAATTCGAATTCGAAAAAAGTCTGAACTTTCACACTACCGCGTAAGTTAATAAAATAACAAAACTTTTTTGGTAAAATAACTGACCAAGAATTGTTTTGCTTTTTCTAGTACAAGTGGCTTTGCGTTGCTATATGCAATCAGGATTGAATTTTGTGAAAGTTGTGTTTTTATTTAGTTTTTAAACAAAAACCTCGTGGTACGTTTTTGTAGTGTTTGGCAGTTCCTACCATTTTTTTATTTGCTTGCGTATCTATCCTTATTACCAATTTTATCAAATATTTTTGAGAAAATATTGAAAACTAGATTAGTGACCCACTTACATTTTAATAGAATAATTAACTTTAGACAATTTGGATACCAAAAGGCGATAGGCACCTCAGATGCGATAGATAATCTTGTAAATGACATTATTAGTAAATTGAATAATAAAATGAAGGTAGCTGGCTTATTTATTGATTTAAGTTCTGCGTTTGATACAGTAGATCATGAGCTACTTCTGGCTAAACTAGAGCATTATGGCATTAGAGGAAAAGCGTTACAACTTTTGACATCTTATTTAAAAAACCGTAGAATGTACGTAGAAATAAAAGACATTAACTCAAACAATTGTGACGTAAAGTGTGTGAATGAAGTAATATATAAGTCTAAAATGACCAACATAAGCCGCGGTGTGCCTCAAGGCTCAATCTTAGGACCATTATTATATTTAATTTTTACAAATGATTTACTAAATTTTATGAATAATACACAACCCGACGCAGGACTTATAATATTTGCAGATGATACGAACGCCATAATCGGGTCGTCAAATTTAAATGAGTTGACAGAAAATGTAAATAAGTGTTTAAAGAATCTTTCTGTTTGGTTTACAGCAAATAATTTAATAATAAACCCAAATAAAACCAATGTTATGTTGTTTAAAACAACGTCACGTAACAAAGATAGCATAGATGTCAAGCTCAAAAAGGAAAATATTGGACTGGTGAACGAAGTAAAATTTTTAGGAGTTTTTATAGATTCCCTATTAAATTGGAAAAAAGAGCGCACCGCCATTGATTCCTCAATATCTTCAGCTTGTTACGCGCTAAGAAGCCTCAGGGACGATATTGATTTAAAGCAGCTAAAATCTGTATATTATGCATTAGTAGAATCCAGATTACGATACAGCATTATGTTTTGGGGGAGCAGTTACGGGTATAATTGCCAAAGAGCATTCATACTACAGAAACGTGCGTTAAGAACGATTGTCAGAATCCCACAACAAGAGTCATGTAAAGAATATTTTAAAAAATTGGCTATTTTGACGGTACCAAGTTTATGTGTTTTAGTAATACTCAGCCACTTTGCGAAATACATACACGAGCACGAATCACAAGAAGAACGTGAACTTAGAGAGAAAACTAGAAGAAACGTAATAAAAAATTAAATTGCACCGAAACTTAATATTACTAAACATTGCTCTAAATACCAAGCAGTAGAATTATTTAATAAGTTGCCTACTGACCTACGATCATTGATTTACAAAGGTACTCTATTCAAAGCCAAACTAAAAGCGTTCCTGTTGAATAAATGTTTATATTCTTTAACTTAATTGGTGACAAGTGATGGTGAATAGTTTTTATATTTAGTAATTTACCTTTTGACATTAAATATTTATTATATTTTGGGTTCATTGACGTAACATCAAGACTGTTATCCCTGTAGGGTTAGGCACAGGTGTACCCAAATAGTACACTCACATTTCGCCAATTATGTTAAAGTTCCATGTAATAGGGGGCGAGCCTATTGCCATCAACCGTTCCGTGGCTGCTACTGTGAAATTCCTGATGGAAAAACCCAGTAGCACTTTGCCCGACCCGGAAATCAAATCCAGGACCTCATGCTCAGCAGTCGCGCTTGCGACCGCTCAACTAACAGGGCAGTCGGTTCATTGCTTCCAAAATTTAATAAAGACAGAATTCTTCGACATACTATTAAACCGAAATTGCAGCATTTTCAGCCCATCTGACTCAATCTCCAAAAAAATCTTAAGAATTACCTAAGAAAAGTACACTGCAATAAAATTTGCCACGTCCCGCACGGAGCAGCCAAGATGCATTCAACCATGTCTAGAACTAGTTCCCAAGTCGTTTGCTACAGCACGTACGAGGATACTTGGAGGTACGTGGTGTAGGCAGAGTAGAAAGTAGCCTGAGGTGTCTCAGCACATTTGGATTGTGTAAGGAACACGCTTCGACCTAGTTGTCACAGGAACATGTACCTAATGGGCGTAAAGCTTAGAAGCTTCAGTCTCGTGTTGAAATTAGTTTGTGATCTGAATTCAGTGTTTTTTTTCTGTTCTTGTTTCGTAGGAGCGTGGCTACCTACCAAGACACATGTTATCTACCAAGACACATGACAACTATTCATTACGAGTGTCTTGTTCATGGAGGATGAGGAATTTTACATTTTACTCGTCATACCCACAGATACACCTAGAAAACGCAAGAGCATCTACTTCGCAGATGCGGCTTAAGCATTTAATGCTTAACGTGGCTCAGTAACTGAATTGTTTAGTAACTAAATTGTGCTAATGACGTCATAGTAGGTAGTCGAAATGATACGCTTGGTTTTTGACACGGATCGTGATACTTGCGCTATCTAGGTATATCTGTGGTCATACCTCATATCTACAGGAGATTTCTTTGCAAATGCGACTGGAGTCTTAGATGGAATACTGACAAAAAAAAATACAGATTACTTGAGAAAAATTAAAGAATAAAAAACAACGTTTAGAGGCGGATAGACATTATGTAAGCGTTAAGCGGATCTGAGGAATATAAAAGAAATATTAAACGCATGACTTGAGTTTTTCAAAGAAAATCTTCTGATCTCCAATATTAGGTACTGTGAAAGTATTTTTTCCTTATTGGAAAAGTATTTTACTAAGTAGATCCGTAAAGCGAGTCTCAGGATACCCTGTGAGGTTATTCAATATTTTTCCTTAGACAAAACCAGACTGAACTGAACTTTTAGTTGATCAAAACTTTTTCTATTTCCTCGCTAACGTGTTGTGGAACTATCAGGAGGGAGTTGATAGTAAATTAACTCCGGATATATGATAAAGGGTATATTATAACTATTTATGTTAATAGGTAGAATGTTTTTGGAATTTTTTATACAACTTTGAATTTCGTAATTTATTGATGTTAAGAATTTTCTTATATTATTTTTTAAACATTGCGCCACAATAGCTATTTCTCTTGAATCGTGGGTGTGTTTACAAACATTTAAATAAACAAACAGCCAGGCCCGGAACAACTATCTGTAGGCCATACAAATATTTGTTTCGTGTGGGGATCGAACCCGCGACACACAGCGCAGCAGTCAATCGATCAGCCACAGCCCCAACCATGCCGTCAAGAAACCGTGCTTTAGTAAAGTTCAACAAATGGCTAAGCGTGTAATTTGCGTGTAAGTAATGTAGCAGTAATAATACACATATGTACCTGATTATAATATGGAGAATTGTGTGAAAATCAGGCACTAAACGCGTTGTCATTTTGAAAAAAAGGAAAAAAAAAAAGAACATTTTGCCAATAGGTTTGCGCAATGTAAACTAGTGTTTTCTCTATCTTAAAGAAGCCATAATAACTTTATACATAGGTAGGTACTGTATGTTAGTTTCTAAATACATATTATGAACGTAAGCGAGCGGAAAAATCTTCGTGACAGAAAACTAAGAAAACCCAATATCGGCTTTAATTTTCTTTATTATACTCTTGGTCCTTTGATCCCTTCGCATTTCCCTCCGCTATATCCTTATTACCTTTCCTAAAATAGTCTATAAACACAATGTGGACCACAGATCTATAAGAAATAGATGTGACACCAGTGCGATTGTGGTGTTCCAGACCAAACTATCTTACTTTTGCTGCTATTTATAAATGCGAAAGTTGGTGACGATGGAGGGATATATGCATCGATCGTTGGATGTTTGTTACTCTTTCACGCAAAAACTACTGAACGGATTTGGATGAAATTTGGCACACTGATAGTTTATAACCTGGATTAACACATAGGACTATTATATTATCTGATTATCTCAGTGGTACGATTCCGTGGGACAATTACCGAACTCCACGCTGGCGAAGCCGCCGAAAACTATCTTCGTGCTCTTTGGTTCAGTTAGAGCACACATAATATGACCTATCTCACTGGCGTTTCCAGCATAACATCAGGCCTGTTATTCCCGTATTATTATAATTTCGCTGGTTATGTTTTTAAGACTCATGCCACACGCGGCGAGCCTATAGCTCTCAACCGGGCACAAATTCACAATTTGTGGCTGCTATTGAGAAGTTCCTGACGGGAAAACTCAATAACACTTTGGCCGACTGCTAAGCATGAGGCCTGGTGGCATACCAAGCACTATTGTTTTAATCTTATTCCAAAGTGAGAAAGAGACGGCGCTAGACGTCCTCTATAGCTCCGTCTCTTTCCCATACTTGGGTGAAATTAAAGGAATATTACTTTAAGACGTCATGGTAACCCCTCCTGCTCACCAGTTGCGCTTGCTACCACTAGTCCAAGGAGGCAGTCTAGCATTTCTAGCATTCCTCTATTTCCTTGTATAGTTGTATACATCCCGGAACAATTTGATAATAGTGTATTCATGTACATGTCTTGTATTGTAAGTATATTATATACATTGGTACATAAGTATACCTTAATGTTTGATCTTACTACACGTATTAAATGCTAATGGGTTTAATGAGGTGACGTGATAAACGGCTTGGCTGGTTTGTAATGCTTTAGTTACTTACCTGTTTATATTGTGTTACATATATTTAAGCATTATAATCATGTTACATGAGGCTTGTGTTGCTTACTTACTTAACATCGGCTTCATCTTGTTAAAATAAAAGATAGAGGTGTTTAATAATTTACAATATGATTTTATTTTTTATTTTTTTTAGATCAAGAACAAATCTAAGAACATCTGGACCCGTCTTATGACGATAGGCCGTGTTGACGGCGCGTTCGTGTTCCACGCGCGCCTCAAAGAGATGTCAGCAACCACGTAGGGGTCCGCATGGGCCGATGCCTGCCAGGGCTGCGGGACTGTTCGAAAGAGATACCGCGGCCCTGAAACACAAAGGGCAAAGAAGGAACATGGATGGGTTTTAGTCAGTACAAGTCTGACACTCCCTTCGACTCCGCCCAGAGTGGGGGGGGGGGGGGCATTTGATGATTTACAATCCTAAAAAAAAAAGCTCTAAACACATTTTATACATCGTTTTGTTTCTGTCAAACTCTTGAAGATAAAGAACACAGAACGATAATTTGAATATCTTTAGCCCTAAACACATTTTGTGACTGGTAGTGCAAGTGGGCCCTATTCTCGAAAGCTAAAAAGATGAGGTCATCATCATCATCAGGCTCTTGTTACGTGGAGTCGGCGCACTACTTCTCTGCCAGCCATCACGCTATCATTTACAAGTATTCTAAAATACAGGTTCTAAACAAACCCTTCACGAAGCCGTCAACCAAGAATTCTGTACATCAAACTAAGTAAATTTACGCAAAAAATTTTGCTGGGAAAGTACTTTTTTTTTTGAGGTGAAAAATCACGTTTTAAAAAAATCAATGTAACGCATTCAAATTATTGTGCTGATGGATGGATTGAATAGTATGGGGATCGTGGAGTAAATTAAAGTTCTTACATTAAAAACATGTAGATTAAAAAAAAGTTGGAACTTTGACCACCAATATCTCAGTAACTAGAAGGTTCCCGGTATGGTCTAGAACAAAAAAATGATCGCAATGACGGGGAGAACAAGTGAGTTTCTGCTTCGTTAAAGCTCTTGTTACACTCTCTATTATCATTCCTCACAAAATTGATCCATCTTTTCTTTAATCTACTTCCCCTTTTCCATCATTCATCACTATTTTAATCATAAAGATCTGTTGAGGTGTTCAATATAAACAAAAAAAAAAAACATAAAAGTACTAAGTTGTCTTTGCTTTCTCGGACTTAATGTTGAACCGTCTCTTGGTTACTTAATAATGCCGTAAAAGCAGAGTGAAATTGCAAGAGGTGTTGAGTAAGAATGCAGTCTGGATAGCTTTTTTTCCCGCAAAAGTGGTTCTTAGAAGTTTCCACGCGGACGGAGAAAGGCTATTGAGGAATTATTTTAATACTTGATAAAGTGGTGGTCCTCGGTAGTTAATCATTGAAAGTGTTTAAAAGAAAATGATGTAATTTAAATCTTCTTCTTAGCGTGTCGATGTCAAATTTTTATTAGATAGACAAGTTTGGCCCAAAATTCAGCTACGCAAACTCCGCTCGCTGATTCAGTCATAAGATCGTCAAGTGCGCAGGTGTTAGGGCATGCAGCGCAAGATGGAAGATGGGCCATTTTATGTGGAGACACTTAAATGTTTATAAAAGATCTGAAAAAGATTTTTTTTCTTTCGGAAAGTCATCATAATCAAACCCTTTTTCTTTATATTAAATATCCTGAGAAGTGTGCTGAAAAACCTCGTTTGAACGCGTGAGCATTGGTCATTGCACATTTGTATGAAAATACACTATTAAAAACAAAACACTGCCTTCCTTTACCTCAAACTATTTCCCTATTTTTGCGTTGGAAGGCCTCCCACTAGGTGGACCGATGACCTGGTGAAGGTTGCAGGGATCCGCTGAATGCCAGTCGCACGGGGCCGGTAAATGTGGCGACACTTGGGGGAGGCCCATGTCCAGCAGTGGGCGTCTTTTGGCTGAAATGATGATGATGATGATTTCCCTAAAACGACCTACTCCCCAAAACTCAACATCAGTATGAACTCATATTTTATTTGCTTTCCATAATATTTGACACGATCTTACAACAGTTACTTAAAGCAAGGACACAATTACGGACACCATAGGGCACAGCAAATTTTATAAAAGGGAATTTATTATTTTAATCGGGTGAATAAAAATTTAATTGGCGACCAATATACTGAATGAAACGGTCGTTGTCGCAATTATAATATAGAAAGCAAGAGCGAGCGAAGGCTCAGAGAGACTTGTGGCACCCCGACTCGGACAGGTTAGGTTCGAAGGGGATGGCGGGGTCTAGTGAGCGAGCGAAGTGAGCGAACTAAAACCCCGGAATCCCCTTCGTGTTAGGTTACTTTAAACCCTGCAAACAGAGATAGGAGACTCGACTACGCCTGATCTATCTAGTGGTCGTATTAAACAACTAGTAACCCAAATTTGTATTTTCAAGTCGCTGTTTTCGACATTTGTATTCGGGCTTTATAAAATAACCACAACCACCACTAACAACGAATGCCTAACGAGAAATCGTCCCAGAAAAATAACTCCCTATCGAACCAGCTACGGTGACGTGCGAAACAATCTGCAGATTCCTCCCGAGACTTTGTATCGCCTTTTATACTTCCCACTTCCCATATAACTGCAAATCTCCGACCAACGACGTTCGAGAGGTTGAAAAATGTTTTCGGCTCCTGCTATTCCCGTGTGTGCTTTTTGACGCGCAATGGATTGCGGATATGATATTTGGAACGAAAAAGTATGCGAAAGGGTTAGTCGTCTGTCCTGATAAATTGGCAGGACCATAGGGGTTAGTGGGTTTTGGTATCAGAATTTTGAGGTATGATTTTTTGTTGTAATTATGTGAAACTAGGTTTTTCTTCGATTGCTCAATTTTTTAACTATCACAATATAATTCAAGCATAAAAAACCGCGCTATCCTTTCGTACATTAACAAATTTCTTATAAAATAAAAAGTAAGGTACGCTGAACATTTTGCGGCACATCCTTGCTTCACGATTTGTTCTTTATCCAAATTCAACTTTATCTAATCCAAATTTATTCTTAAACTGAATAGGCTGATAATCAGCACTTTTCATCAGAAAATTACAATAGAGAGAGCTTCAAAATGCCGACCCTTCACAACTTCCTAGTGTTTACCTTGTCAGCAAATTACACGGATGAACTGCCTTTGTTACCAGTAACATCGAACTTATGAAAGAAGAACTGATTGTTTTAAACAAACTTCGGTAATATCAGAGCTCTTACAATCGATCCAGAGCGATGCTGCTGTTATATTATACAGTTTACAAGGTACGTAGGTATTTCTATTGTGTTCATAAAGACTTTTATTATGTAGTAAATCAAATCTATAATCACGATGATAAAATAAGTTAAATTTTGCTGGGCTAATATGGCTAGAGGTCGCACAGAATAGAGAGGTAGGAGGCCAGCGGTGGGACACGATGCAGGTTTGTAGAAAATATATATATGTCGGATTTGTCAGGATTTACTCCTTATGTGGGCAGACGATGGGTTTCGTGCTATGAAAATACGCTAGGTGCGATTCACTGTTTATAATAAACTAACAAATTACTTGACATTACAATTTAACACAATAATACGGGGCACAATGAAGTGGGTACAGTTCCAGGACGTCTCAACTCCACTGCGATGAGACACTCCATGTCGTCCTCGCCTCGAGCTGTAAACATTACGGCTCTGTAGAAGCACGCTGTGGTGTGGGTAGACTTGTAAGTAGGTCGCATGACGTCACCACCAGCGCACTTGCGATACATTTTATGTCCATACTTACGACCGGATCCGACATATAAATATTTTGGCGCGGCTATGAGGCACACATAATCCTACAGGTTTTATTTTATGTACCTAAGTTTTTAACTATGTTCAATTGTGCTCATTGAACTTAGTAACCATAATAACATAACTTACTATAATAATTCAAAAAATATTTGATGTAGGAGCGACTGTCAATTTATGCAAAAGTAACCAATTAGCAAGGTCAGTCGAGAATCTAACCGTGTGGCTGCGTATAATATGTTTATGTTTATTTTCTCATCACAAACGTTACAGTGAACAGGAATTATTAAATCTAATACACATGGTAAACATTTGTGAGAGACTGGTGCCCGAGATAGGCATACAATACCTGTGTTACGGGTTATATGGGTCGTATGACATGTATAAGTTAAAATAACATTTTTTTTTTTTTTTTTTTTTTTTTTTTTTGTTCTCGGTGTGGAAATCCTCTATGGATGTCCTCCGCCCTGGGGAGAGCGGAGGGGTCTGTCAGACTCGTACTGACTAAAACCACACCGGTGTTCCCTCGCACACTTGCACCGGGGATCATGGGAACTAGTGCGCCTTCCACGATCCCCGGCTAGTGCCGGCCCGCTTCTGCGGGCCTCCTCAGTTCCGCGGGGGGAGTGAGGTGTACACCCCCCGCGACTTCCAATAGGGGCACGCGTGGAACACTACGCACCACCGCCTCGGGTCCAGTTATATGAAGGGACGGCGGACGTCCCCAAGTCCACCGTCCCTTCATATAACTCGACGAAGGAGATCACCGCATCCCACGACTCCGTGCTCCCGACCATCGAACGAGCGACGGCCGGCAGCGACAGGTCGGTTCCGACTTCTGTTATGAGGGCACGGCGCGGCTCCTCCCATGCGGCACACTCTGCCAGCGTATGCCGCGCCGTGTCCTCCAAGCAGTGGACGCAGTGATGACACCGGGCGTCCGGCTCCCTGTTTATGCGACACAGGTACTTCCCGAAGCAACCATGCCCCGAGAAAACCTGCGTCGCCCGAAACGACAGGGAGCCGTGCCTCCGCTCGAGCCATTCCTCGAGCACCGGTCGGATCGCCTCGATGGTAGCGAGACCGGCGGTAGGGCGCAAAAGCCTGTTCCGCCACTCCGCCACCAGGACCTCGCGGAGCTGGGACCGACGCAGATCGATCTCTCGCTGCATCGGCTCACCGCCCCGCGTCCGCGCCTCCTCGCGCCACCGGTACAGCGACGCGAGGACCCTCGCCTCTAGGTCCCAGGGTGGCGACCCGGCCAGTGCACAAGCCGCCTCGTAGGAGATTGTGCGATACCCCCTGATAGACCTGACGGCCATCGCCCTCTGCGGTTTTCGCAGTATCGCGATGCTTCCAGCCGTCAGGTCAGTGGCCCACACCGGGGCCCCGTACAGGGCCATGGATCGCAGGACCCCTAGGTACAATCTCCTACAGGCGGTGCTCGGGCCCCCCAGATTGGGAAGCAGCGTTGCGAGCGCGCCCGCCGCACCCATCAACTTGAGCACCAGCCGCCGGAAGTGGGGGCCGAAGTCCCAACGGCTGTCGAGCACCAATCCTAGATACTTCATGGTGGACTCGACAGCAATTTGGGTCCCCCCGACCACAATATGTGATCCCGGTGGCGGCGCCCGCCGGGGGCCATGAAAGACCATGGCCTCCGACTTGTTGAGGGCCACCTCCAGGCCCAGGCGCCGTATGCGGCTCACAACCTGCGAGACCGCAACTGTCGCTAGCAACGCTGCCTCCCTGTACGAGCTCCCCCGGGCCGTGACCAGCGTGTCGTCGGCGTAACACACCAGGGCCACCCCCGGTTGGAGCTCGCCTCTCAGCACCCAGTCGTACCCGATGTTCCACAGGGGTGGGCCAACGACTGAACCCTGTGGAACACCGCACGACATGTTGCGCCGGCCTCCGCCGTCGCGTCCCCTGTAGGTGACACACCTTTCCGCTAAATAAGCCCCAACGATGCGACGGAGGTACGGGGGCACCCTGTGGTAACACAGCGCCTCCCGAATACAGCTCCAGGGCAGGGTGTTAAAAGCGTTGGAGATGTCCAAGGACACCGCCAACATCACCCCACCCCGGGACACCGCTTCCTCCGCCAGGACTCTTACCCGCATTATGGCGTCCACAGTGGAGCGCCCATGCCGAAAGCCTAACTGGCTATCGTCCAGATCCGGCCCCTCTTTGTACAAGTGGCCAGCGAGGCGGGCAGCAATGATCCGTTCGAAAAGCTTACCCACCTCGTCCAGCAGCACTATGGGCCGGTAAGCGGACGGCGAGTCCGCTGGGCGCCCCGCCTTCCTGAGCAGGACCAAACGACCCGTTTTCCACTGACTAGGGAATTGGCCCCGCTCAAGACAAGCTGAGTAGAGTCCTCTCAGCTGGGGCTCTAGCTCTTTCAGAGCGAGGGCAAGCGCGCCGCCGGGAACTCCGTCGGGCCCCGGGGCAACGGTTTTGGCCCGAAGCCGCGTTATTGCCGCCCTCATCTCTGGTTGTGTCACCTCAGGGACGCTGACGTCCTCGTCATCCTCTGACTCCGTGGCTGTGGGCAAAGCCATCGGCGGCGGTATGTGCTCCTCTCTAGCAGGAAAGAGAGTTGCGACCACTTCCTCCAGCAGCTGAGGCTGCAGACTCTCAGTGAGTGGGGGCGCCCAGGCACGAAGTTTCCCTCGGACCGCACGATAAGGGCGCCCCCACGGATTTACGTCTAGTGTCGACAACATCTCTTCCCTAGCTCGGGTCTTCGCCTCGCCGACGGCCAGCCACAGAGCCTCCTTCGCCGCGCGGTACACCTCATACAGCGCGGCCTCTTCTTTCGGAACCCGACGACGTCTCCTCCGATATCGGGTGTACTGGCGTTTCACCTCCACGCACGCCACGCGCAGCTGCGCGATATCGGCGGACCACCAGTACAGCTGGCGCCTTGTGGGTTGGCTGACACGGGGCATAGACGCATCGCAAATTTGCGTCATTGCCCCGCGGAACCACTGCGCCTCCGCTTCGACGTCGACGGGTTCGAACCCACGGGGTTTCCCAGACCCAGGCCTGCAGGATTGCGGCCTCCTCGAGAAGTTCCCTGTCGATTCTTTTGTACGACCAGCGAGGACCGTCCATTTGCGGGGCCGACGGGCGACCACCGCCCGCAGTCTGGGTGGAGACGTCAAATCGAATGTATCGATGATCCGACAGCGTTTCCACCCCTACGGCAATTCGCCAGTCGTGTATACGACCTGCAACAGCGGAGCTTGCGAACGACACGTCCACTATGGACCCGCCCCGCTGCCGCACGCACGTGTACACCGAGCCCCGATTCAGGACGGTCAGGCCGGTTTCGACCGCCCACTCCTCCAACACCTCACCCCTAGGATCGGTGATCGGGGATCCCCAAGCCGCAGACTTGGCGTTGAGATCCCCGAGCAACAGCACCGGGCGAGGGTGGAACCGGCTCACGACCGCACCTAGCTCGACAAGGAACTCCTCGAAGTCAGCGAGACTCTTGTTGGGAGAGAAATATGCCCCAATTGTGACTATGCCGTCCACGAGGGCGGCCACCCAACCGTGTCCTCGGGACGGACTGACAAGAGTCGCGCCAATGATGGCCACCAAACCATCCAGGTCCCCCACCCAGTTATCGCGGGAGGGGACAAAATACGGCTCGGCGACCACAGCCACGTGGATCAACCACTCCGCCATGCTCTGGAGCAATAGATCCTGAGCTCTGGCGGCGTGGTTGATGTTAGCTTGGAGGAAACGGAATTGTGCCATTAATGGCATTCCATTTCCTCGGCTCCTCCTTCCCTGGGTCGGGTGTCAGGCTTTGGGAGAGGCGCAGGTCCTCCGACAGCCCTAGACCTCCTTTTCTTGGTCTTGGGTGCCTTGCAGGCCTTCCCGCCAAGTCTGTGCTCCGTGGGCTTTCCTGCAGCTGCGCATAGGCTGCAGTTTGGCTCTCCAGAGCACTGGGCCGCCTTGTGGCCGGGTTGACCGCAGCGGAAACACATTTCGCTGCGATCAATTTGTGCAGTGCACTGTGCCCGGACATGGCCCTTTTCCAGACACCGGAAACACTGCACAGCCCGCTTTGGCAGGAGTTTGACCCTGGCAGCCACCCAACCCACCAGCAGCCGTCCGCCATCTGCAGCCTTGTTCGCAGCCGCTACCGGGCACCGCACCCAGACCGTGCCCAGCCCGTCCGCGCCGCTGCGAATTTCGCCTGCCACCACATTCTCAGGCGGACATCCACCGATTCGGGCAATGGCCGCCACTACTTCCTCCGGGGTAACCGAGTCGTCCAGTCCATTCACGCGCAGTTCAGCCGTGACAGTGGGCCTGGACACTCGGGCGTCTTCTGGCTTGAGGACTTCCCGGAGCTTGGTGGCCAAATTGTCCGCCCTCTCCTGTCTTGCAGCACCCGACACTTGAAGCACCTTGGCACCCGTGGCTGCCGTTCTGAAAACGAAGCCAGCCGGGGTGCCAAATTCGCTGAAGTTCAGCTTCTGCCTCATTTCCGCCAGGAGCGACTTGTAGGTCACTCCCCTGTTGGCGGCTTCGGGCTGCAGGGTAATAACTACAGCCTCTGAGCGTGGGGTAGTGACCTTGGGCGGCCTCGTGGCCTCTGGTCGAGTCGGTCCCTGGCGGGGTGTCGGCTGCGACATTCTCTTTTTGCGGCCCCTCTTCACCACCGTCGTTCACGCTTCCTGGGCGGGAGGCACGGTACCCGGGAACGTGGTCTCTTGGGTAGAAGGCGGCGCAGTCGTACTCGCTGCTTTTTTCTTGCGACGGCCACCTTTACCCGTCGTCGCGTGGATGGGAGAAGCCGCCACCGGGAGCTCGGACGTTTGGGGAGGGGGCTTGGACGCACCCTCCACGGGCTTCTTGGGCCCTGCCACGGATTTCTTGGCCCCCTCCTCAGGTTTCCGAGCTACCTGCGCGGGCTTCGTCCTGGCAGACTCTTCCGTCCTGCGCCTATCCGCCGCAAGCGGGGGCCGAAGGATTTCAGCTGGCGGGAGTCGAGACTCAATTGCCTCCAGGCGGGCACTCACCATGCCACCATACTGCACCATGCAGATTCTCGCCACCCTCTCTATGTCGTAGTCCGACAAGCTTACAGATGATGGCGCCGCAGGTGCAGGCGCCGACGTGGGAGCTGCCTGCTGCTGCCCGACACTCCGCTGAGCGGCAAACTCCCGCCTGAGTTCCTCCAGCTCGGATCGGAGACGGCTGTTCTCCCTCCACAATCTCGCCGTCTCCTCCGAGGTCGTGCGACCATGGAGAGCCTCCACTGCCTCTCTGATCCCCTCTGCCGCCTCTTTGAGGGCGCGCGTGAACGAGCCCTTCAGGTTGCCGGACTTGGTCGCAACCTTCAGGACAACGTCCAAGCCGTCCATCACCTGGCGGTTGAGAGCCTCTGCTGTTAGGCTCTCTCCATTGGCCGCCTGGGCAGACCGCCGCTCTCGGGCCTGACGGGCCATTTCGGCGACCTCATCGGCCGCGATTGCTCTGTTCTGAGCACGCTTCGCGGCGTTGGCCTCCGCTTTTGTTCCCACAAGAGAGACGGTGACCCCTCCCAGCTCGTCGATCGAGACCGCGGATGAGACACGATCTGAATCACTCGCTCCGCTGGCCATTGGCGTATCAGGGCGCTTCAAGAAGCGGCCCCGAGTGTCACGTGACGGTGCCGGAGTGTTTTTTCCGGAAGCTGTCCCGCGACCTCTGCCCCTCCTGGCTGTCGGCACCTTCGCCGCCGGCAGGTTCTCCTCGCTTGAGGACAGACCCGCCGTGCACGCATCCGACTCACAGACACGCGGCCACTTCCCCCAAAACTTGGAAGGAGCGGCCGCAACTGCTTGCGGTATGTCGTCTACCTCCGACAACACACCCACCCCTTCCAAAACCACGCGAGGCTCCGCTGGAGCCTCCGTTACCAGCCTCAGTGACGCAGCGTCAGAGTCCGAAATTTTTCCTTTGAAGGGTGTGGTCCCTATCTCCCAACTTGTCATCATTTACCCCCCCCCCCCCCCTTATGACTAGTCTATCGCCCTCACAGTCGTCTGATGGGCAGACGCGTACCAGAGGGCGATGAATGTCACATCCCAAACAACATGCCCCGCAACGATGGCCCGTCGCGTGGCATATGAGGGAAGATCCCCGACCCCGATTCACTCCCCGAGAACCTCGAGGAGCGAATCACTAATCACGTACCGTCCGATGAGCTCGCTCCGTGAGCCATCGCACGGTACACGATGTGTCCCTCCCCATATTCACACTCCGATGACTCGGAGCGTGAATCGCGCACTGCCCGGGACGACGGACAGGGCACCCCTCGCAAGAGTCTGAAGCGACTCCGGCGTGTGTGTCTCTCTTAGTCTGGTCTCTCACTTGGAATGGGAAAACTCCAAGATCATTGAGACACTCAAGCCCCACCACGACGACAACGTGGAGACACCCTCGGTGGGGAAGTTAAAATAACCTATACTAACTAACTAACTTAAAAATAAACTTAAAAAAATGGCGTCAAAAAACTCCTCCTCAACGTAGTCAACTGGTAATGTACCCAAAAGACTGGCGGCGTTGCCACGTTGTATGGCAACGCTAAGCCTTTGGCCAAGGTAAAAGCCAGCCCTTGGGTCACAGGAAGAGTCAACTAAACGTTTAGAAATGTCCTTGAAAAGGCTGTGAGCACTCGGACCCCACGGACCTAGAGTTTCAACCCCAAACAGCTCGAAAATATAGTTACCAATAAGGTTACTATATTTACGCCGCTTGAGGTTCTCTGCAGCCGCAGCCGCAGCCCCCACACAGCACGATGAGCTAGGAAGATGGGATGGCGCAAGAGTATCGACACAAGTTGCATCCCACACTAAAGGCCTACCCATCTTCCATGGAAACAAAGACATGCCGTCCGGTCTCTTGCCATAATAAGTTAATATTATCACTAAACTCGTGGACCTTCTTTGAATGCACCAACCGTGAATCTGCAACTTAAAGTTTGTTAAACATAAAACAATAACAATTTATCCGACCTGGGAATCGAACCCAACACATCATGCTCAGCAGTTGCGATTGCGACAATAGATCAACGAGGCATTAAACATACTCGTCTTAAAACTATTAAGATTAGTTTTCAACATGTGAACCAGCATAGCATAATCAGTCTATAATGTTCCCACTGCTGGGACACAGGCCTCCTCTCTATGAAAGGGAATGGGCTATAATGCACCACGCGGGCCCAGTGCGGTTTGGTAGATGTCACATTTCTTCGAATTTTTGGTTCTAGGACATGCCGGTTTCCTCACGATGTTTGAAAAGGTGAAACGGTGAAGGAAAACATGTGAACCAGACTCCAATAAAATACGGGACACATAAAACCTTCCTAGAAACACACAAATCGACGAAAACCAAATATGTCCGGCAAACGAAACGAATGGTGGCCGTAAATAAAATTATAGCCGTTACAGATGATAGAAATGAGGGCCAGAAGTTTCGCCAACTTTAAATCTTTCTTTTACAACCGCGATAAGATACGCAACTGCTTCCATTTTAGGACCGTGGTCCCAAACAAACTTGCCCAAAGTTTACTTTGTGTTTTGAATAAGTTGTTCGGCTTTCAGATCTATGAAAACGTATTTGGCTGAATGTAGAAGTTTGATCGGAGATTTGGACTTTGAATAGCCTCAGGTAAGGCCTGAGGCTGTTCCTTGTTCGAGTTTACAGGTTAAAATAAATAAAATAAATTGTGTTATTGGACAAAAGTAATTCAGACGAGTGTTTTCTAAAGTGAAAAGCGTCTCTAGAGGTGAACTGTTGTTCGGAGGCACGCGTCGCGTCGCAAAATATTGGAATTGGACTAGAAAACTTTGGTTTTACAATTCTAATATTTTAAACTACAAACGTATTTTTCTATTCAACTCTGACTAAAATCACAGGACCATTTTTGAAATCACACGTTATATTTTTGCGATATATCAAGAACCAAAGTTAATGTTCCAAATAAAAGGTGTAACATAATAAATGCAAGACCTCCCGTGTTCTCTCCGACCATGTAACTGAACAACTTTTGTTCTACGAGTTCAGCATCATCAGCCTATAGCAGTCCACTGCTGGACCTGGAATAGGCCTCCTCAATTGCACGCCATTCAACTCGATTTTCAGCAACTCTCATCCAGTTGCTACCAGCCACCCTGCGACGATCGTCACTCCACCGAGCCTGAGGGCGTCCCACCTTCGTTTGCCGATTCGCGGTCTCCACTCAAGAACAAGTCTACACCAACAGTCATCGGTTCTACGGCTAATATGACCGGCCCATTGCCACTTCAGCTTACTTATTCTGTGAGCTTTGTCAACAACTCTGGTTCTCTGTCGGATCACCTCGTTTCGGATGCGATCCCTCAGAAAAACTCCAAAAACCATCACAGATATTTTAAATTCAAAGAAACAAAGCACGTATGAAAATGGGCATAACCCCGTAACATTGTATACTTTGTACACGGAAATGCACTCAGTAACCCGTAGTACAATGGAATTTATCAAGAAAAGTGACACAAAATGTACTACAATAGGCAGTTTATTTTAATTTCGAGGAGACATTGTCTTTCGAACATAAATCGTAACATAATCGGGATTTCTGAGAAGAAAAAGGAATATTTTAGGAGACAGTGTTTTATAATCCTTCACGTTTCTTCTTTGTGTTACTTTTGAATCAAAGAAAGCGTGTGCAAAGCGTTATTATTTAATACACCGCGACTTTTGCCAATGAAGACACTGAGATGGTTTTGTTCGCCATCTTTTATGGTTTTTATTTAAAGGTGTTCTTGCTAAAAGAAACAGTCTTGGTAATATTTGCTGTTATCAATACAAATAAATAAAATTGAAATGTCTGTTTGTAACATCAAAATAATAGCTTTTTACTGAATGCTTATTTGTTAAAATACATAATTATATGTTTGTTTAGGGCAATAAGGTCTTTATCTGTTTGTTTGGTGAATGAAACACTGACAACGTCTTCTCTCGTAGAATGTTTATTTTGAACTGACTTAGTAGCTAAATGATTATGTCTGTGAGCATGAAAGATTTTCTATTAACTACGGGATTTCTATGAACTTATCTATATAATTAGACAATGTTATAAGTTACAGCACATACAAAAAAATCATGTTTTACAGTTTTCTTTCAGCCTGTCTGTTTGTTCCGGCTAATCTCCGAAATGGCTGGACTGATTTTGATGGGAATTTTACTGGCTGATAGCTGATGTTATAAGGTCTAATTTAGGTTGTTTTATTTTACAAAAATAATTAGGGTTCCATGTCAAAAAAATAAAACCCTTGAAATTGTTAACAAAATTCATTGAAAATGGAAACAATATTTTATTTCTCGCGTCGCGGGCAATAA
This sequence comes from Noctua fimbriata, assembly GCA_905163415.1. Classification (NCBI taxonomy): domain Eukaryota; kingdom Metazoa; phylum Arthropoda; class Insecta; order Lepidoptera; family Noctuidae; genus Noctua; species Noctua fimbriata. The sequence goes on along the minus strand of LR990942.1, from coordinate 5,281,494 downwards.
CTAGTTTGTTTTAAGTCTTTTGGTTCAAGTAGGACAAAAAAAATCACCGTGTTTTGTGACTATATCGTTGGTCTAGTGGTCGCAAGCGGTATTGCTAAGCATGAAGTCCAGGTGCTTACAGGTGAGGAAATGTGGTATTGGTGTTTTCCATCAAGCATTTCTCAGTAGACCGCCTTCTGGATTTGTGCTCCGTGATGGGAATAGGCTCGCTCCCTATTATTTAGGACTCAAACATAACTGGCGAGCTGTAAGTATACTAAAGAATATACACCTCTAATTAACCCTTACAAAGGCGTGGTGTTAAGTTCTGTAAAATGATACACATTTTTATCATATTTTAACCCACAAAACGAGTCTTTCATTAAACTATCATTAAAAGTAAAATTCTCTAAGTAGCAAGCAAAATTATTTCAGTCTAAAATACTATTACTACTACTCATATAGCATGTAAAGCTTTTACCGGATAATACGATGCGTATGATGATAATCCAGCTTATTAGAGCTTATGTTATGCCTACTAAGTGTATACTGTAAGGCGGAAGCATACATTATTATCTGGCTGTACTGCCTGGAATGTACGCAAGAATATGAAAAGGAATCTTATCGTTATGCCTTGGAATTCTAAGGAAGCTCATTATAGAAATTTTATACATTCCATGGAGTGAATAAATTACTTACTTTTAATCATCCATTTAACTTGCCATTATCGTGCAAAGTTGAGGTCGGCTTCCAGTCTAACCGAATGCCTTCTTGACCAGACCCAATTCCTGATGGTCAGATTTTCACGCTTTTTGAATACTCGCAACGATTGTCATAGATCTACAAATAGTAGCCGGGTTAACGTCTTTTCCTGTGTTCGGAGGGGTCTCGGTGTGTTATGGATAATTTTCCATCCACATACCGACCTCGGCAACCGTTGCTTAACTTTGAAGATCGACCGTGTGGCTGTTATTACTTACGGAGTCTACGAAACCGTATCAGCTAACCGTACACTTCTGACATACGGTGACAGGTGTCAAGATACTGTGACCCATGTCTTACATACAAGTAAGTAGGTAGATGGCAAATATATCCCTGATAAATGCCGTTATCAAACTGTGCCTTGGAACCGTAACATTATTATCAAATGTGTTTGCCTACGCCTTAAACTCCTTAGGTTAAATCAGCTTTTAATGACTTCTGTTATTTTAGATTCTCATCATCATCTGCCTGATTTGACAGTCGTGGTAGTCAGTGGCCCAAAAAGTCTGACAACCAGTCCTACCAAGGGGTATCGTATTATCTAGTACTAACTGGGTTGTGGAGGTCAGATAGGCAGTCGCTCAGTCGCGCGCCAGGGAAATGATGATCATCTGCCTAGCCTTTTCCCAACTATGTTAGGGTCGGCTTCCAATCTAACCGGATGCAGCTGAATACCGTATTTCACATGTTATTTAAGATCCTGTTACTATTTTATTTAAATTCATTCAAAGCCACTTGCACCACAATTCACTAATTAGGTTTAGCGTTAAAAAATTCTGTCTCGTCGTCTTCAAACGATTGACAGTAACAGAACGATGTATTAAATGCGTTTAACACTAAACGTATATATGCCCACTAGCTTAGGTCCGCGGCTTCGCCTGCCTACTTTTCACAAAGAATACATCCTCCAAATTTCATGTCTATAGGACCAGCGGTTTGGGCTGTGCGTTGATATATCAGTCAGTCAGTCAGGACTTTTAATTTTATATGTATAGATAGATTGATTCCAAAACGAAACAAGAAGTAGTACTTTCATAAAAGCATCGTAAATCGACATAAACATTAAAAAAATAACCAAAGTCGGAATCGTAAAATAGTTCTGGGCATAATATATGTAGTAATTTTTGGTGGATCAGTCATGCAAAAAGTTATCCTAAACCAAACCAATTTATTTCAAAGATTTGTAACTCCCAACCAAATATCTAAATACAAAGAAAAACTGTCTTTGAGTTTGGTCAGGCATGTTAACCACAGACAAGTTATCTATGGTACAATGAGGACGGGTGGCCAGAGGGATACCTACCGCCCTTTAGTGACCGCTTCAGCGAGTACCTGTTTATGTGGTTGTCTACAAATAACGGTTGAGCTAGTCACCCATTCTCTGTCAACATTTCCTCATACAACTTTGTACTCTACATCCCTGAAACTAGAGTTTGAAATTGTGTGCAGCTTTATGTAGTACGGATAGCCAATTTACATACTTACTGTTTGTGTGACGAGCGTTAAGTCACATACACACATTAGGATGTTTTAATTATTGAATTAGCTTCCTTATTACGATCTTTTGTAGAGGACTGAGAGCTAGAGGAGCGCGGCTTAATCTGAAGATAGCCACGAGGCTATCTTCAGATTAAGCCGCGCTAGCCTAGGTTGGTCCGTGGATGGGCGAGCAAAAATTAGAACTAAAAAATTAAATTGTGAAAAAGTTTGATCTTTGATCTCCAATATCTCCGTCAGTAGAATGTTCCCAGGTACGGTCCAGATCAAAAAAAATATCGCAATGACGGGGAGAATAAGTGCCTTTTGGCTTCGTTAAGGGTGTTATTTCACCCATTTTATTTCTTTACAAAGAAATTTTAGCGAAGAACTTACTTATGTTTTTACCAGTTATTCCAATCTCTGTGAATAGCACAAGTTCCATACCTAGTTCGTAAGTAAAGTAAATATTTTTGTTGAAAAGGTACAAATTCTCCGTCGTCTTAAAGAAAACACGTGCGGAATGCACGTGGCAACTAAAACCTTCTTTTACGGTATTTTAGAACTTACGATACATTAAACGAAGTCACTTTTCTGCGTTATCACGTTGTTTTTCTAAACTGCATAACAGATTTTGATGCGGTTTTTTTCATAATTTTGAGAATTTATTTAGAAGAGAAAGATTTGAGATTTATCATCTGCCGAGCCTTTTCCCAATTATTTTGGGGTCACTTTCCAGTCTAACTGGATGCAGCTGAATACCAGTATTTTACATGATTGTTACTGCCTATTAGACATCCACAACCTTGGTGGACCGATGACCTGGTGAAGGCTGCAGGGATCCGCTGGATGCGAGTCGCACGGGACCGGTCAATGTGGCGACACTTGGGGGCGGCCTATGTCCAGCACTGGACCTCTTTCGGCTGAAATGATGATGATGATGAAGATGATGAACCCATTTAGTACTGGGTAATACGATACCCTCTGGTAAGAAAGGTTTGAGAACCCTCAAACCTTTTTGAAAGGCAAACCAAACTCTCAGACAGGTTTCTGAGTATACTTCATTAAAATTAAAATCCACACTAATATTATAAAAATATAAAGTTTGTAAGTTTTAATGTAGGAGTAATCTTCGGAACTAATGATCCAATTCTGAAAACTGGCTAATGAGAAGCTACATTAATCCCGAGTATTAAAGGCTATATTTAACCTTAAATTGGCCGCGCCTTAAAAGTTACGTAAACGGTCACGTGGGGTGCGTGACACCCTGATCATCATTCATCATCATCATTTCAGCCGAAAGACGTGCACTGCTGGACATAGGCCTCCTCCAAGTGTCGCCACATTGACCGGTCCCGTGCGACTCGCATCCAGCGGATCCCTGCAACCTTCAGACCCTGATCATATAAATCAAATAAGAAATACATGCAAAATCACAATTATGCTCGATACTTGATCATAAAGGACACGTGTTTTTATGAAGCTAACGAGAACTTCAGCGTTCAAAATACAGAGTTAAAAAAGTTCTAAGCCTTTACGGATGCGCTGATGTCTGTAACACCCCACGCGACCAATTAAGAGTTTAAAGATAATAACAGGACCATAACACGAGCGAAGTCACGGGCAAAGTCTAGTTATTTTTAATCATCATCATTTCAGCCGAAAGACGTCCACTGCTGGACATAGGCCTCCCTCAAGTGTCGCCACATTGACCGGTCCCGTGCGACTCGCATCCTTCACCAGGTCATCGGTCCACCTAGTGGGAGGCCTTCCAACGCAACATCTTCCATTTCGCTTTCGCCACTCCAGAACTTTTCGGCCAACGTCGGTTATTTATAACAGACAAATTTTATTTTTATCAAGTTGTAAATCCTTGTAAATCAGGGAGCTTTGCTGATAAAGGAAAATTATTTTTATTACAAAACGCAATTATCCTTTGCACGCGCCGCGGAAGCCGGTATTACATTTTGTTAAATCGTAGAAAGGTAATTAAGTGTTGATTTGAGAGTTTTCTTACAAATAACAAGAACGACGAAGACAGTATCTTGACTAAGCGTGGGTATCGTGAAAATCTGTAACAGTTCGGAGAAACCGCTCCAGAAAAATTAAAAATAAAATATTTTGTTTGCCATAGGCCTAGCCTTCCAGTCTAACCGGATGCAGCTGAATACCAGTATTTTACATGGAGCGACTGCCTATCTGATCTCTTCAACCCAGTTAGTACTAGGTACTACGATACCCCTTGGTAAGACTGGTTGTCAGACTTTTTGGGCCACTGATTACCTGTAGCGACTGTCAAAGATCTAGAAATTATAGCAGGGACCAACAGCTTAACGTGCTTTCAGAGGCACGGAGGAAACTCGGTATGTAATGGGTGGTCACCCATCCAAAGACCAACCTAGGCAAGCACGGCTTAACTTAAAGATCGACGCGAGCGGCTGTTATTATTTAACCTACATGGGCACTTATAAAACGTCGAGAAAAGTTGCACGGTTCGGATTGATCGTTTCTTATGGAGGAGAACCGGCAAGACACTCTATGGTTACTCTTTGAAAATGTTTTGCTTTCATAGTATTCTTATGTCACAGCGTTAGTACTTAAGTATGGGAGGAAAGCGTAGGCCCGATAAGAAGTCGTTGCTTACTTCACAAAAACGTTACATTTTTACGTGTGTTAACAAGCATCTAGGAATCTACAAGGTGTACACACACACATGCCTCTGACAAATAATGTACTGAAGTATCTATCAATGTCCGTTGTCCACAACCCGTCCACAACTTGCCCATATTACTCTTACCGAAACTTGATAGAGTCATCATCAACCCGCCTAGCCTTTTCCCAAATACGTTAGGGTCAGCTTCTACTGTTTAGAAATTACAACGAAAAAAAACTATCCTCAGCTTACGTGTTCAGCCCCATAACCTATAAAAAATACAAGTTATCATTCGCGTTCTCTTAATAAAAAGAGAGAATTATGCTCAGTAGAATATAGCACAAAATACTTGAAATGGTCGTGTATTTCAGAATAAAAATGCAAATTAAATAAAAAATGATACAATAACTAAAACATGTCGCGCTCGCGAACTTTAAAATATTTTACTGAATAAACTCAGAGACTTTTTAACGTATAATTTATGCAGAGCCAGCACTTTATAGGATTAAATATATCTGTGAAGGAAAGAAATTGTTCTCAGGACTCCTCACACCCGCAACTTAATGAAATGGAGCCAATCAATTGCTTTTCCAACTCGCCACGATCAAGATAATACTCAATCCGATAAATTGCTTGATCAGAAATTCGATTCGATTATAATCGCCTTTATAAGCTTGGCCGATTTAAATTTAAAGTGCCCCTTGAAAATTCCTCGATTCCGACTGGGTCTATCGATTTTCTGAGGAAAAAAACGACGCGATTATCTCACGATGTTCTGGCAAATGGATATTCGGACCCAGGGCCGGTTGACAGCGGGCCTTTATTATCAAAAGAAACGAATTGCCACTCAGAAGTACGTTCCTACGGAACTACTCACGAATGTAACAGATGGTGATCCAAATACATTCGGAACGAATACATATGCACCGTCAGTGTGCCGTTGCGCTAAAGTCCCGTCTTGTGTATTTGTAAAACAAAGCGGCAAGCTAAAGTGGCCAGCTTGCAGTCATGAATAAATGTACGAATTTCGTATTTCGTGTACGCAACAGTGCTTGTACGAAATATCAACTTTTATGAAAGAGGAAATAATGTGAGAAATGAAATGGCTCGAGACGACCTGGGTATTGTAGCTTTTACGGTAAGATGTGCAAACTTGGGCGAGCACCTTTCTGTTGCAGATGGGACACATTGAGGCAGGTTTGTTTTATTACAAAGCTGTGTTTGTACTCGTATAGCGTGATATTACAAGCGGTAAGTCGTTGTGTATTGCACGCCATATTTATGTTGCGTTATTTCGTCGGGTACTTTATCCCAAAGAAAACACCGAACTTGCAGGTGTACAGAAACGGACATAACGTCGAGGGGCGCAAAATGCATCAATCGGCAGTTTTGAATCGGCGAACACAAGTACGTCACCAGGTGCTGATAATGCTGACCTAGCGCCGCCCGCCGCCGTCTTTGCCCGCACCTCACCGGCTGCGGAAACGTCACGCGTAGGTACGACGACCCTACGTGGCTACGCTGCTATTGTCACCACCGGCAAATCTGATGCGTCGCAGCCTAAGCGACCACTCAAAATAGGGGACAAAAAGGGTGCTCAAACTGCCCTGACTGCGGTCCATAGCTCTTTGCCGAGAGCGGGCCAAGTTGATGAAGAGGGTTTCACTAAGGTGGATAAGAAGAAGAGGAAGCCCTGTTCCCGTAACCAGTGCGGTACCGCACCGAGTGGACCCAACATGCTGCTGCGTCCTGCTGTGCCTACGACGCAGCTGTACATTTCGCGCCTGCATTACTCCACGAAGGTTGAGGAAGTCGTGGAGTATTTAAGAGTGAAGACCAACTGGACTCTGAGGGTCGTAAGGTTGGAATCGCGCCACAACATCAACTTCAAGTCGTTCGTGGTTCGAGCTCCAACTCACCATCTGCAGACCTTCTTGAAAGAGGACTTTTGGCCGAAAGGTGTCGTATACCGACGATTCCGAGGACGGTTACTCGACACCACGCAGCAGAACACGACGCCGTCAACGATTCGTGTCTAGTTTTAGTTAAATAAGGTTGTTTTTTATATGTATTAGTTTATTATTTTATAAGATTATTTTGTGTATTTTTATCTATGGGCCTCAGTTGCCTGATAATAAAATGATTGATTGATTGATTGATTGATAACCTTTCATCCCTAAAAAAAGTACTGTTCCCGATCAAAACAACAATAACGTTCTTATGATAATAGATGGCGCTACGTGTTTTCCGAATCATTTAGCGAGTCTATCTGACGAACTGCCGCCAGGGTGCCTTCTAGAGACATCCATAGTGTTGTACCAAACCTGTACTAGTTACGGAACCGGACCAACCCATGACTTAGGTACTAGAGAGGTGCAGACAGTCAATTGTATTATCACTCTACAACGGAAAGGTTAGGCTCTCTATTATATTAGGCTTTCTGAATATTTTTGTTTTTTTTAATGTTCCCTAGGAAGATTTTTATTAAATAAAATGGTTTGTATGGTCAACAGATGAAATACACACAGATATTTTGTAGTCAAACATTACGTTGGTAAAATAATTGGTTGTTGATTCAAAGCGAATATTTTGTTTACAGCCAACTTCATCCGGAAAATCTTTTAATTAAAGGTTGTTTTGTTTATCCTATCAATAATGAATTTAAAATATTCCTCAGGGCGTTTACAATCAACATCTGTAATTAAATCAAACTTGATTTGAAATTTTAGTTGGTCTTTGAGTTTGCCTTTAAAGTCAAGATTAATGAAATCGTTTGTTTCAAACGGTCTAAATCCTGAAGTTTAATACACATAAACACTCGATTTTTTTTTCTAGAAACTACAAAACGTCTAGTGTTTATCAGATGTGTTAGGGTGTTACCACACCAATCGATCGATGCCATCGATGGTAGAATGGATTAGTTGACATCAATCGATAGTTTCTACTACACAAATCGATCGAGCGTCGATCGAGGCCATCGATCAATGGTAGAATGGATTAGTTGACGGCGATCGACAGTTCTGTATGGTGTCCGGACGTAAAGAATAGCACCATCCCATATCTTCCCGTGGGTGTCGTAAGAGGCGACTAAGGGACTTACCAGAGAATGGGCAGCAGCGTTCTCTGTGTTTTATAACAACCATACTGCGATCGCCAACCCGCCTGCCAAGCGTGGCGATTATGGCAAAACCCCCCTTCTTGGGGGAGGCTTATGTCCAGCAGTGGACGTCTTTCGGCTGAAATGATGATGATGATGATGATGATCGACAGTTTCTACAACACCAATCGATCGATCATCGATTGGTGTGGTACCTTTAGCTGGTCGACGGTTACCGGGCGACATACAATTGTATAATGCCATCGATCGCCGTCCATCGGCGGTCTATCAACTGTTTATCGACCGTTATTCGTCGATCAGCCAAAGCTACCACACCAATCGATCAACGTCGACCGATGTCGATCGATCGATTGGTGTGGTAACACCTTTACGAACCTTACATACTCATTTTCCAACGGGAATTTCTCAGTAGCAGCCACGGAGTCTGGATTTGTGCCCGGTTGATGGCAATAGGCTTGCCCCTAATTACATGGGACTTAAAAAACATAACTGGCGAATTGTGGGTGTACTATTAGGTATACCTCTGTCTAATCCATACATGCGTGATGTTATGTTTTCATACATGCGTGATGTTATGTTATTTTTGCTTCGTCCGTGTTCATACATCTGGTCTCGTAAATACTTCTAGAATGAATAATAGATTTACATTTCCTCATTCGAAGTTTCATTGAATTTATCAGAAGTCCGTAGTCAGTAGTTATGTTACATCACAAGTAATGAAACAGGACCGCTTTTACGAGAATAATAAAGATTCCCATGGGAAATTGAAAAAATAAACATTTAATTTGAGCAAACTGGCGCTACGGCTTCCATTCCTGCAATTAATGGCACATATTTGCAAGTTAATCTCAAAAGCCTTTGGTTTATTTTATACGCTATTTAATAGCTGCTATTTTTTGTACCAGTGAGGGATTCCTTCCTTACACGGTAGATCGCGTCCCTAATATCGGCAGGCTCATAACTAATCACGCACATTTTTCATCAACCTGACCCAAATAACCGAAACCGAACAACACAATGATCGCTGAACCCTTGAATCATGCTCCTGTAGAAGACAAATTGGACCAGAAAGCGGTTACAGCATTTATTACTGTGATGTATCAAGCGGCAGGCCTCTATTCGATACCGCTTTGTGGTCCTAAGCACCGCAGACTGGGCGCTAAGTAATGCGGAAAGCGCTTCGGGTCCCACAGAGATCGCTGATTACTTTTGAAAGGGATTTAAAATTAATAAGGATTGAAGGTCTTTTGAAATCGTTATGCTCCTTTTAAGTTTGAATTGAGAATTTAGTAGATGATGTCTAAACTTTTAAGCTCCGTGGTTGAATGTTCCAACTTTGAAATTAACAGGTATTTTATGGCTTCGGTAGTCGTTCAACCCTGGCGGGTATTTTAAATAAAGAACTCATTTTTAGAACTGTTATGAATCTTTATATCTTTTAACATTGAGACTTTCTGTTCCTCACTCTGGACTGCCTTATAGGTTGAGTGGGCGCGATTGCTGAGCATGAGGTCCTGGGTTCGATTACCGGATCGGGCAAAGTGTTATTAGATTTTTCCATCAGAAATTTCTCAGTAGCAGCTACGGAGTCTTGATTTTGTGCCCGGTTGATGGCAATAGGCTCACATGGAACTTACCTAACTGACGAAATGTGGGTACACCTCTGCATAACCCTTCAGGGATTACAGGCCTGATGTTATCTTATGTTTGATTGCTACTTTCAATACCTTTGTGATTACTATTTCACTAACATCGAGAACGGATGAAAGACCCACTGGTAGAAGATAACTTGAGTTAGAATATATTAGTTTTTATCCTGATAGTACGTGCCCATGGGATCATTTTTGACCTCCACTCACGCGATGCTATGGAAAAAAGCTAGTCCTACATACATTATGAACACGCTTTAACCCTACACTCATAACAACTGGCAACCAGCAGATCCACTTATTCCGGCCAAAAAAACAGAGTCATCCACCGTGAATTTATCTCCGAAAAACCGTACCTAGATATTGTCCGGTTTTATTTAAATCATGAGTGTCAAGTTTCCGGTTCGTCAACGGTTGCCGTGCGGCGATGGCAATCAGCGATGCGGATTTTCCCCACTAATTGGTCCCTCACCAATATTTTGGAATATTTATAACTAGCTTTTACATGCGTCTTCACTCGCGTGATGATTTGAAACGGCCTGTTTTTTTTTAAATATAGACTATCAGGCACTCGTGGCACCCGTTACATACCGAGTTTCCTCCGTGCCTCGGAGAGCACGTTAAGCTGTTGGTCCCGGCTGTCATTTGTATATCTTTGACAGTCGATACAAGAAGTCAGTGGCCCGAAATTCTGACAACCAGTCTTACCAAGGGGTATAGTATTACCCGGTAATAACTGGGTCGTGGAGGTCAGATTGCAGTCGCTCCATATAAAATACTGGTATACAGTTGCATCCGGTTAGACTGGAAGCCGACCCCAACGTAGTTGGGAAAAGGCTAGGCTGATGATGGTAGCCTATGAAGTTATGAAACTCAGGAATAATGTATCTCTACATGACTGAAAAAAAAATCGAAATTGCACCAGCAGTTTCGAAGATTACTCCTTACATACAAACTTTCATTCTTTATAATTTTTTTTTGGATTTGTAATCAGCCGATTGTTAATTGCCGTAGCCAGTCAGATGAATCCTTTAACTACCGTTTATTATTGGACCAGTTGTTCTAATTATTGCTCATTTCATATTCATCTTGTGTAATTGAAATAGCTGCGTTACGCGAAATTGAATCGAAATTAATTAAAAACACAGCGTGATTACAAATATTGGAATAAGAGTTATTATAAAATTTTGTAAAATGCCTTTGAATAATTAGGTAAGTATTAATTAGTTTTGAAGTTGGCTTATTGAAAGCATACATAATGTTTTCATCGTGATTTAGTCAGTCAAAAAAGTATTAGGAATCAATGATTTATTTATGGTTCCAAATTCAATTTTTTGTTGCTAGATTGGCACAACTGTTTTCCATTTTGGCGCAGAGTTTGAATAAAGAAAAACCAACAATAGCACCAGCAACATCAGTTATGGAGCCTACACATCACAGCCATCGGCAACCTTCGGCAGCCCTCGGCAACCTTCGTACGAGTTCAGTGTATAATATTTAATATTATATTATTTAATATATATTATAATATTATTCAGTGTATAATATTTAATATTTCCTGTGTAAGCTCCTTTAATGATTACAGGTCTGAAAATAGATGTAATTTTGAAACATGAAGTTTTGTGACATTGGAGGCAATCCTTTGAGTCTATCTAATTTTTTTTCAATGAGAGATTCACAGAAACCTCTCTTCAAGAAATTTGAACTTGCCTTAATCTTAGGCTATTTCCAGTTTCTCAGAAAAAGGTTAGCTTTAGGCCCTAAGACAATGTCTCAGGCGTCTATTGACCTTTCCATGTTTTTTAAATTTAAAACGAAAAAAACGTTTAAAAAATAACTTGGGAAAACAAATAATATAAGTAAGTAATAAAGTATTGAGTTTATTTATTTCCTTTCAAGCGTACAGTTGTTCGTTTGTAAGTCAGTGATCCTCGACTTGAGAGCCTTTTATTATTATTTATTCTTTTATCTTATAAGGAAAAACAAGACGATCAAAGGTTACTTTAAAAAATCGACGATACAGGGTGTAAACGGACCCTTCACGAAGCCGTCGACGAAGCATTATGTACATCAAACTAAGTAACTTGACACAAAAATTATTGCTGGGAAACGACTTTTTTTTTTGGGGTGAAAAATCACGTTTTACGGTAGGACTCAATGTAACGCACTTAAGGGCTCAAATCCCAAAAACAGCGTATGTTCAAAGAAATTTGTTGATGAATCCCTTCGTGCGTTTTCCGTGTAAAAAAAGTATGTTATAGTTAAGTTCATCACAAATAAATTTTATTGTTTAAAATTTTAATAAACCTTCTCATTTTTTTTGGTTAATCGTAGAAAATAGGTCCTTTTTCAACCTTAATTGCAAATTATCTCTGTAACGGCTGAATAGATCGGCATGAATTTAGTAACAACAAATACGTAATGATATACTTAACAATCTGTATTGTTTTTTTTCTGTTATTTCTTTTAATATTTTTAAATAATTAACAAAAACCGAAATTTTGCGAAATGTGCGGTGCAAGTCAACAAAAACCAGTACAGGGATCAAATCATCAAGGTCATCAAGCAATGTAATGCCCTTAAAACATTGTGCTGATGGGTGGATTGAATAGTACGGGGGCGTGGAGGTGTTTAAAGTAAAAATGTTACATTAAAAACACGTATTTAAAAAAAAACTTATTAAAATGTTGGAACTTTGGGTATGGTCTAGAACAAAACAAAAATCGCTAAGACGGGGAGCACAAGTGCCGTTCGGCTTCGTTAAGGGTCTTTTTACATCCTTTATGTTGGCCAATTTACCAACTAAATTTTGTTGTGGGGAAATTAGGCCCGCATAACATCAAAACTAAAACATATTCATAAATACACATAATAAAACAGAAATTGGCTGTTCTCAACCATTGTTAGTCGTACAAACTTTATCCTACCTTTGATCCAATTAGGAGCAAAGTATAAGAAAAACATCAATTTGCCTATTTACTGTTCGGTCCCTTCCACTCGATTGGAAAAGTCATGCTCAGTAAACCGTTTTGTTTACAGCAGAGTCCATTGGTTGGAAACATAGGATAATCGTTACCAAGAACCATTTTGTTTCTATCAAAAAAATAAAAAAACATTTCTTGAGTCATTGGAATTTATTTTGCGTGGTTTTCACGTTTGCTTGAACAAACATCCAAGCCTGAGATTTAAAATATTTTTACCATACAAATAAATAAAATTGAAGTGTTTGTTTGTAATTTCAAAGTAACAGTTTTTTACTGTACTTTAACAAAAATACTTTTTTTTTTCTTTTTTTTCTGTCAGTCTGTCTGTCCGTTTGTTCCGGCTAATCTCCAAAACGGCTGGACCGATTTCGACGGGACTTTCACTGGCAGATAGCTGATGTAATAAGAAGTAACCAAGGCCTATTTCTATTTTAGTAAAAGGATAAGGGTTTCGTGCAAAAAAACCCTTGGAATGATTACCAAATCCGATTCAAATAAGGAAGTAATATTTTTATAAAAATTCACGCAGACGATGGTTGCGCGCTACTTCTAGTTTAAAATTAACATAAATGGGCGCTTATGAAACGTCTGAAGCTAGGTGAATCTTACTACAATGAAAAACGCGGGCGTTTGTGAGGATAGACTCATGCTTGTTATTCTTTCACGCATAAACTGCTGAACGGATTTTGATGAAACTTTACAGTAATATATGTATGTAAGACTCATAGGGTCATAAATAAAAACTGCAAAAAAAAAATTTGCGGGCGAAACCGTGAGCGGAAGCTAGTAATAATCATAAAGATGTCAGTTCGTACGGCTTTAGGAGGTAACCAGCTATGTCAGACACGTGAGAATGCTAAAGGGAATGTGTGGTGTTACGCGAATGGATAAAATAAGAAATGAGTACATTAGAGGAAGTCTGAAAGTGACGCCGGTGACTGAAAAGGTTGACTGGATTCCCCAATTAGCGTGAACATAGTAATAAATAATAATAAATTCTATTTATTTCAGGTCCGAGACCCATTTAAAAACCAAAAATAGACGAAAATACAAATATAAACACATACATTATAGCTAAAACCTAAATATTTAAATTGAAAATATTTGATTTGAATTACATTACATTAAATTACATAATATTATATTTTATTTCCGTTTATCAATCAATAGACTTCATTTGTATTAAAATCTGTCCTTGTTTTATTTTTTGCTATAATTTAAAGATTTCATCAATACAAATTTATTTAAGTGAAGCATTTTATTACAATCAAGGAAAAAGAGATCATGGGCTTATGGCAAAGAGGAAAGCCTTTCGAGAAGAATGTTGCTATGACTACAGGCGTGAAAACCATTTTGTTTGCAAAAGGGATCAAGATCAGAATTACTGTTGAAAACTTTAGTATTTATCGTATACATTTTTTGTAAAATCGATGTTTGGTTCAGTGTCTTGAGCCAGCAGCGGTTTGTGCTCGGTTGACGGTAATAGGCTCGTTTGTCATTACATGGGACTTAAAGCAAAACTGGTGACATCATCATCATTCTATTGTCCTTCTCCCAATTCATTTGGGGTCGGCGCAGTATGTCTACTTCTTCATACCTTACTCTCTCACTCGTTCGTACTCATTGCAAACTTCTCTATTACAAAACTGGCGACATATGGGTGTACTATTTATTAGGTACACCAGTACCTAACCTTTTAGGGATTACAGGCGTGATGTTATGTTATTGATGTTTGTTTTTAAAAACGCATTTGAACAGATTTGCTGAACGAAATATCAATAGAAATTGAATGCTTTAAATTCGAGAAAAATGTTCCTTCCAAATTCAAAACACGCAATCCAAAACTGCCAGCTATAAATACAATAGTGATGTACTCATAAAATAAATCTCATGCGTTATTTCAGATATTATTTTATCTGCACAGTCCATCCAGTCCAAATATAGGTAATATTATACGAATGCATTCACATACAGTAAGTTTAGTTAAAGCCGCGCCGTGCCGCGAATACAGCAGTATAAATCCCGAGTTTCACACTGCTACATAAACTCCGCGTATACTGACTATTCACCCCGTTTTTATGGAAAAAAATGAAAATTGGGAAGTGTGGATCGGTGTCACGAGCAATGTAAGGGTTTGTATCGGAAAAACGTAAATAAGTAGTGACAGTTGTGAGGGCTACGAGTACAATTTGCTTTAAGAGTGAAGGCTTAGTTTGATATTGTTTGTGAAGCTTTTTTCATTGCAACAATGTAACGTAACGTGGCACTGCATTGGCAGTCAGAGGCCTCGCCCACGGCGACTTTTTGTAGCGATGCTGTTGCTCATATGTATCGATACAGCCGCGATGCTCTCGTTGGCTGTGTATCTTCGCACAATTCGGTATCGCTACTATCGCGATGCAGAAGCGCGTTTACAAAACGAGCGACAGCATCGCGACAAAAAGTCGCCGTGGGCGAGGGGCCTCACGTCTTGGACTTTATGTATCGTAGGGTATAAGCTTAATCTCAAGATCGAACCTAAGACACGCACCTCTGATTTTTTGGATTCATCGTATTGTATAATTATCACTTGATTCGGTGAAGGAAACCTGCAAGCCTGAGAGATATTTCTCGATGGCCCATCGGCGGCATAAAAACTCTGATAGCAGGTTAGGCACTAACCACACGATAAAGAAGAAGAAGTTTAGTAAGACACACACACATTTAGCCAGTGAAATAGAGTGAGCCTATTTCCACCAACCGGGCACAACTCCAGACTCCAGGATGCTTCTGAAAAATTTCACTAGACCACCGAGGCAGTCCTGATATTCCCAGAATGCCTATGATATGACGGGTGCAAATCTCATCTTAGCGTAATATGGGCTTCAATTTATGCATCGGGCGGAGGGACAAACGTTCACTATTAGAATTCATGACAGTTGGAATTCTTATGAGAGCCAGTGATATTTAAATGATTAAATTCTTTACTTGTTCGTACGCAACCTTTTCTTTATCCTATTCTGAGGCAAACGAAGCATAGAAAAGGATACAATGTTAATGTGTGTGTTTGAATAATGTACAATTTGACCACCTCATAGATTTTACACGCGTAGGTGTGTCGATAATCAATTTTTATTTATTGTTTAACAAGAAATAAAAAAAACGGGGCAAACGTGGCCAGAAATTGCACAGAAGCTGGCCTTTGCCCAGCAGTGGGACACAATGTAGGCCAACAAAAAAAAAACAAGGAACCATAGAATCTAGGTTGGTTCGGCAACAATAAGGTGTGCAAGATTTTGATGCAAGTGTAAAAAGTTTCTCATTACACACGAGATTGACTGGTTAAATGCAGCCGTGAGTGCCATTGTAAATATCCATGCGTAAAGACGTTTTTAAACAGACTTGCGAGGAAAAATAAAATATAATTTCATAATGAATTTTTTTTTTAGCGTGGCTAAATAATAACAGCCGCTCGTTTCGATATTAGGTTAAGCTGTGCTTGCCTAGGTAGGTCTGTGGATGGGTGACCACCCTTTACATACCGAGATTCCTCCGTGCCTCGGAAAGCACGTTAAGCCGTTGGTCCCGACTGTCATTTGTATATTTTTGACAGTCGTTAGTGGCTCAAAAAGTTTGACAATCAGTCTTACCAAGAGGTACGTATTACCCCTTACTATCTGGGTTGTGGAACCACCAAAAAAGAAGTCTGCGCATTAATTTTTGCATAGCGTTTCTTAGTTTGATATACAGAATGCTTGGCTGACAGCTTCGTGAAGGGTCCGTTTACAACCTGTATAGATTCGAGTAAGTACTCCCATTTGGTGCAACTTTAAGACGCACACCGCACCTTGTATACTCGTTATTTTATTTGAAGTATGTCATGGAGTTACTAAACTTTTTTAAGTACATATATTTTTCTGTTTTTATACTGTCCGCGAACCGGAAGACGCTGCGTTGGAAGGCCTCCCACTAGGTGGACCGATGACCTGGTGAAGGTTGCAGGGATCCGCTGGATGCGAGTCGCACGGGACCGGTCAATGTGGCGACACTTGGGGGAGGCCTATGTCCAGCAGTGGACGTCTTTCGGCTGAAATGATGATGATGATGATGACTGTCACCTTGTTTTTATATATGTATATATTCCTGTTATTTGTTATCATTTAATTGTGCTTCCGTGTGTTGTGCTATGTCTTTTGAGTGCACTGAATGAATGGATTATCCATCTATCTATCTACTAATATACACCGTGTTCTTCACGTTATCCATAAACTTTGTCAAACGCTTCTATAGCTTTTACAAATCAAATCTTACAAAGTACTTAAAAAGGATTCGTTTCAAAGATATTTGTAATTTCATTTAATGAAATTTAATTGAACTATGCAGTAAGAAAGGGTCTTAATTTGGCCTATGTTGCCGCTTAGTGCAATTAAATTATCAAATGCTATTTGCATTTCATTTGCACGTACAGTCACGAGCACCAATATGTATACACTTTCCTAAATTTAAAAGCAATTTTAGCGAGAAATAACGATTGTAAATATGAGTTACAATCGTTATTTCTCGCGAAAATATGATTGATGATATGAGTTCCAGAATATTATGTTCGTAACAACAGAACTTTTAATAAGAACAGTAGGAGAAAAACACGTTTAAAAGTTGTTAAGTGTTTACATATTGGTGCTCTTGATTGTACGAGAGAAACTCAAGAGCAAATAAAAACAAAGAAAAAATGCTTATTTTCGTGGTCTGAACATCTGCCCTCTGTAATGTGTAACACGGTTTTTGATATTTTTTTTTTTTTGTTCTTTCCCACGTGATTTCGCTTTTAATTAGAAAGGTAATTTTCTTATTAAGAGCAAGAACCAAATAAGACAAATTCAGTATCTTGCCCTAAAGGCAATTGGTCGGAATAAGCAAATAGGTATCTACTTACACCGCGTGTAGAATTGCTTTTTGGAGCGGAAAAGAATAGGCATCTTGTTCACCGTCTCTCTTGGTAATTTTATGAGTATATCAACACTTAAGTATTTGCAGTGTAGTCACTACCTTTTCTTGAAGACGTTTAGACATGTAAGAATTGAAAAATTATTAGTTTATATCAATTTCAAAATCGACATTTTAATATAACATCACGCCTGTAATCCCCGAAGGGTTAAGGAGAGGTGTAGCTAATAGAACGATCACATTTAGCCAGTTATGTTTAAGTCCCATGTAATAGAGGGCGAGCCTATTGCCATCAACCAGGCAAAAATCCAGACTTCGTGGCTGTTACTAAGAAATTCCTGATGGAAAAACTTAATAACATTTTGCCCGACCCGGGAATCGAACCCAGGACCACATGCTCAGTAGCCGCGCTTGCCACTCGACCGACGAGGCAGTCAAGACTTTTTAATAGTAGGTAATAAAACAAACTCAAAAAACCTTTTTTCTAAATACGTGGAAGGCATTTATTTCTTTTTTAATTCAAATCCAGTTATTTTTGCGCAAAAAGTGTTTAAAAAAGAAACATTTAGGATCTGTTTCAGTGAAATAATCCGTGTTGGAATTCGAATTACAATTGTAAAAGAACAATATTTTATCGCTTTAATGTTGTAAAAGCCCCGAGGCATAGACAACGAGGATGTATTTATGTTTCTAGTTTATCATTGAATGTTTTATTGTTTTGACTGTTTTTGAAATTGCTTGTATTGAATTACACAGAAAATTTCAACGATTTCCAAAATCTATACATATAAAATTCAAAGTCCTGACTGACTAAATGATATATCAACGCACAGCCCAAACCGCTGGTCCTAGAGACATGAAATTTGGAGGGTATATTCTTTGTGAAGAGTAAGTATCCACTAAGAAAGGGTTTTTCGAAATTCCACCCCTAAGAGGGTTAAATGGGGGGTTGAATTATTTTCTGTGAAACTTTATATTCTCTGGGTCGATTGACTCGAAAATTGGTGAACACAATCATCAATTAAAATAATGAGACACGTGTATCACAGTTTTTTCCAAAAAATCCCCCAACAGAGTCAAAGAGGGAGTATGAGCGCTTATAATGTCTGTATCTGACAAAAGAAAAAAAAAACATTTGGCGCCATGCGGGCGATGCCGCGGGCAGAAGCTAGCATCTACTATGATAGACCTACGCAAGTAAAAAGCTACTAGTTATTATATTTGAGCCTTTCTGTGAAAAATGACAGGATGAAAATGGCGGAGAGGTAGGAAATTGAAAATTTGATTGATACGCACTAAGGAAAGAAAAACGATTTACATGGGGCGTTTCTAAAAGAGAGCCGAGGGTCAAGTCTTATCATTTTCCAAGATAGATCATCATCTGCCTAACCTTTTCCCAACTGTGTCGGTTTCCAGTCTAACCGGATGCAGCTGAATACCAGTATTTTACATGGAGCGACTGCCTATCTGACCTCCACAACCCAGTTAGTACTAGGAAATATGATACCCATTGGTAAGACTGGTAGTCAGACTTTTTGGGCCACTGACTACCTGTAACGACTGTCAAAGATCTACAAATGACAGCCGGGACCAACGGCTTAACGTGCTTTCCGAGGCTTAATAACAGCCACTGTTGTTGTTGTTATCGTGTGGTTAGTTCCTAACCTGGTGTCAGAGTTTTTATGCCGCCCATGGGCCTCTGACTTGGCTTTACATGCCGTCAAGAAATATCTCTCAGACATGCTGGTTTCCTCACGATGTTTTCCTTCACCGAAAAGCAAGTGATAATTATACTATACGCACATGAATCCGAAAAATCAGAGGTGCGTGCCTTAATAACAGCCACTTGGGGCGATCTTAAGGTTAAGCCGTGTTTGCCTACATGGATGGGTGACCACCCATTACATACCGGGTATCCTCCGTGCTTCGTATTGTATTACTCAGTATTAACTCGGTTGTGGAGGTCAGATAGGTATTCGCTCCATGTGAAATACTGGTATTCAGCTACATCCGGTTGGACGGGAAGCCGACCCCAACATAGTTGGGAAAAGGCTAGGCAGATGATAATGTATAGCATAATCAGCCTATAATGTTCCCACTGCTGGGACACAGGCCTCCTCTCTATGAGAGGGAATGGGCTATAATTCACTACGCGGGCCCAGTGCGGGTTGGTAGATGTCACATGTCTTCGAATTTTTGTTTCTACGACATGCCGGTTTCCTCACGATGTTTTCCTTCACTGTTTTGAGAGCAGTGGTGATGAAAATAAATTACACAAAGTAATGCGCCTGCCTGGGTTCGAACCCACGACTTACTGTTCGTAAGTCGGGGCCGCCACCACTGGGCTACCGCTGCTCTCGATGATGATATAAGTTTACCAATATTTATTTATTTTGGGATTCTCCATAAAATTCCCTACAGATAAGTATGAAAATATCATCATTATCATCCACAGCCTGAACTCACCCACTGCTGGGTATAGGCCTGTCTTTTCTTGTGCCAATCTTCGCGTTCCTGTGCCAGCTTCATCCAGGTTTTTCCCCGATGGCAACTATGTCGTCTGCCCATCTGTGAAAATATACCCAAGTTTTTTTTTTTGAAATTGGTATAAATTAAGAAGCAAGTAAAAATTTCGATGTAGTTGGGTAAAATCAGGTATAATTGTTTTTTCTTTTATTTTATATTTGTATCTCTAAGTAACAAAATAAAACTACCGGTACACATACACATTTTTTGTATAGCGCACACGCTCGCGTCCTCAAACGCTCGTGGCTCTTTAAGTATGAAAAGAAAAAAAGAAAAAATGTAAACTTCTCCAACATAGCCAGCCAACGCCTAAGACCTGTCTGTACTAAGAACAATTTTCTCCTGGCTCTTTCCATTTGCTCAAATAAATAATGTAACTACATTTCTAGTTGAATACTTTGTCGTTTCATGGAACAATTTACAGGACAAAATGGGGGATTGTACACTGTTCTATAGACAAAAGTTTTATGGAATTTCGTTTCATTTAAAATTTTTCTCATATTATCATTTCATGGAATAATCAATGAGCAGAATAATTACTTCGGAAAAAAATTAATCGTAGATTTTTGTTACAAATAAAATTTAATGTTTCGATATTCATATTATAGAATAACAAATCAAATATTCTTTGTACTCATAGTGTATTGTATTGTATAGACTTATTACCAAGAAAAACATTTTATCGAGTGACAGTTTCTAAATGTTTCAATTCATACGTTTAGCAAAAAGCATTCCTATAAAATTACAACACCGCGTTCATAAAACAATGCGGGTAATCTTGTTATTCTCATTAATAGTGACTTCATATACACGTACCTAATGTGTTTATTTTGCGGTTTATAATTGTTGGAGTGCCCTAATTTTATTACTGCGAACAATTTCGTCATAGCGCTCGCCGGCCGCTTCTGGGGCACCGCTCGCTTCGCTCGCTCGACTCGCGCGTATTTGGTCACAGTGCTAACCTAACCCAACCTATGTGGTCGGTGTGAACGGAACGTTTCAACGTCAAGGTAAATATCAAAATGTTGTAATATATACATGTCGTCTTCTTCCATACTTCTCTATTACTGGTCATCTCATCAGATACCTCCTTTCTTGCCATATCATTCTTTACACAATCCATCCATCGTTTCTTTGGTCTTCCTCTACTCATATACCCATCCACATACCACGACATTAATATAGACACATAGTATTCTCATTTCTATTAAATTGTCGCTTTCTAAGTATTAAAAAGATTCAGTTTTATTAGCGATGCAAAAATTAATCTCTTTACTTGCAAAGATTAAAAAAAAGACGTCAGTTTTATACTTCAAACATAGCACTAGCTCCCTCACTCCACCCCTGAGCCATGTTATAGGAATAGTGCGAAACCAGTCGGTAGACATAATTATTCTGAAAACCCAATAATTTATTGAACGAAAAATAAGGAAAAAGAAATATAAGTACCTATTTGTTGTTTCATCAAAAACAAACATCACGCTAGTAATCTTGGAAATGTAAGGCAGATACATCAATTCAATTGAATTACATAAATAAAAAGGAAAAACAGGAGGTAAGGATTAAATAAATAAATAAATTGGAACAACATATTTAATTTGCAGTTAGCTGTTGATTTAACAAAGTCAAACAAACTCGCAACATTATAATGACACTGCAAATATGGTGTTCTAATTTATGAAATTCAATTGAAAATACATATTATGTAAGAAAAAAATATTCATTCCTTGTATTTAGCAGAATTAAAAAAACTCATCATCATCTGCCTAGCCTTTTCCCAACTATATTGGGGTCGGCTTCCAGTGCAACCGGATGCAACTGAATGCCAGTATTTTACATAGAGCGACTGCCTAACTGGGTTGTGGAGGTCATCCACAACCCAGTTAGTACTAGGTAATACGATACCCCTTGGTAAGACTGGTTGTCAGACTTGTTGTCAGAATTTATAAAAACTGCCAGAAAAAAATATATAGTCCTTTGTTTAAATTTTAACGTGAAAACCTCTTATTCCTGTGCTCCAAAATTCGTCGAATTGACAAAGCTGAAATGTAAAAAAAAAAGTACAAAAGAAGTTTTTTGGAAACGATCAGTTTTATAACATACCAGCAACATTTTATGATCTATTCTTCCGCACCGTTTGTCGATCCGTTAGTCGCTTTAGTATCTACGTATATGTATATAGGTATTAAACTACGCATCCTAGTTTCAGGGTACATCGCCCTGTCATAATATAATCTAGGTAAGACAAAGGACATGAATTGAGGGCACATTAGGCTTTGTTAGCTAGAAAACGGTAAAGTTCATTTGTCATCGTATTCAGGAGTGTTATAAACTATTCTATTTCAATCATCATTATCCTGTCTAGTTTTTCCCAACTATGTACCAGCTCCAGCTAAATATCAGTCACTAACACACTGTATAATTATCGCTTGCTTCGGTGAAGGAAAAATCGTGAGAAAACCAACAAGCCTGAGAGATATTTCTCGACGGCATGTAAAACGAAGGCCTTTTGATTTCAGTGGTATGTTTCCGTGACTTGATTTCTGACGATCCCGCGGGGATAGTAAGTAACAATTTAACGAAAGTTAATTCCAAAACAATTTTTTTTCTATCAAACAAATTGACCCAGAAGCCCGAACCTCTGTTTACTTTCCACCATATAAAAGCATAGATCCAGCGCTGCAGCGATTGCGCTGAAAAGCTCGTAAATTTCATAGATAGTGCTTGTCGCTGCTTGATTGAGGACCGTGAATCTTCAATAGATTGACGCGATAAAATAGTGCGAATAGCGGTGGGGGATGACGTCATTGTGGAGACGTCACCAGAAGATATTTTCATCTAAAACTTTACATTTTGATAGTTTGACCTATATGTAGGGAGAGGGTAATATCGGTGTTGAAAAAATATTGAAAAATCGTGAATATTTATTTGATTTTGAAAGTAACCTGCTGGCTAGTGCTGTAATGCTGGATTTTAATAATCTGCAATTTGATCAAAGTGACAAAAGCAGGTAATTTTTTTTCATTTTAATTTTCGTTATGTATTAATTAAAAAAAAAAAAAATAAGTTAAGTAACTAGTGAGCTTTTAACCTAGACCCGGATTCCACCATAGCTGAGACGATCGGAGATGTGCGAAGCGGAGAGGACAGGAGATGCGTAAGTACTAAAGTGTACCAACAAAGCTGTGCGGAGATGGGCAAAGCGGTGAGGAGTGGAGCATATTGTTCACCGCTCAGCTTACGCCGCACACCGCCCACAGCACGCCTCTCACCGCACGCCGGCGCCGCTCTCAGCACGCCGCTCACGTCCCTTCTTGTCTCGGCTGTGCATCGAGGGACGAGACATCATCTCTCCTCTCTGCTCAACCGTTTCAACTAAAGCTAAGCGGAGACAAGAAGTATAAAAAACGAAATTCTATTGGTGGTTTACAACACATCTCTCGTCTCCGCTTCGGTGGAGCCCGGCCCTATCATTGCTATTTGATTGCCAAAAATCTCATTTTGCTATCCATTAAGTTTAGACATTTGAACATAATTTCCTTTTATATGTCTTCATTCCTCCTATTGTCGTCTCACACGTGTACGTATATTGCTAACGTAGCTGATACAAAAACATTTTATATATTTTTATTATAAAAATAATAAAATATGGTATCCTTTCCAGTCTAGCCTTAACGGGCTAAACGATTTGGACCCAGATCTACTGGATGAAAGAAAGGTCAGATTTACGTCAAGCCTAAGGCAATAAAAACATGATATTATTGTAATGTATGTAAAATACTGAATGGTAGAATGATGAGTTTTATGATTAGATTTGCTTTTATGGGAGAATAATACTGTCGAAGTTTTTTTCGAGTACGTTGACCGCTCAGAGTAGATTTGGTGTTCAATGTGTAACATGTGTGTTTAACAGTTTTACTACCTTCTACTCGAATATCATTTGTAATAAATAAATATTAGATCATCGACACGACGACGAAGACGGGAATCGAACCCGCGACATACACCGCCGCAGTCGATCGCTCAGCCACTGTGCCAACCGTGCTGTCACTCTGCACATAGAATACGCAAAAGCAGCCTATAATATTCCCACTGGCCTCTTGTCTGGGAGAACAGGGTGCCATAATCTACCCCACCGGCCCAGTGTTGATGTGACATATCTTCGCACTACTGATCACCGTTTATTGAACTTTGGTGATGAAATATATGACACAAAGTAATAATTGCTGACTTAAATACGACCCCACGAACCGCACCTCGCGGCCGTTAACTATAGGTCACCACTGCTAATTTTGTGTACCTAAGTCTATTCACTGAACATAATATGCAACCTCATCATTTGTGGTGATGGAAAATCATGCAAAATAGCGTGACAAAGCTTGAAGGAAGATAAAAGTAGCAATCGTTTCAAAGCGTTTCATATATCTACAACTACTTTGATTGAATACGTATATCGGTACCATCATGTCTATCAATACAAGATGTAAAGTTTGTCTTTTGTTGAACTACAGATCCGATTCCAAAAAATCTTTCACTTAAGATACATTATCTCCAATTTTTTAAATACTCCCGTGGAATAGTTTCCAACCATAATGCGGCTCAATGCTGTATTTTAACTTATATATTTTCATCTGTGTCTGTAACCTACTAACACTAGAAGTTAAGTAAAATTGTTACTAACCCTATGGACCCTGGTCTGAAATAAAAACCTTCTATTCTATTCTATAACGTGAGTGAAGCCGCCGGAAAAAACTAATTCAATTTATTTTTGACTTGTCCACTATCGTTAGAGCCCTGATTGAATGTCATGTTCTCTAGGTACTCCTGCCTGGTCTGAAATCACCATCAAGCTATGGTCTATTAAACTCGATCCTTCCTACCAAAGAGGTCTTTCCCGTCAAAAAAATCGAGACTAATATTTCATAACAAACACAACAACGCTCCCTTTTCGCTTCGAGCCAATTATGTCTATTATTTGTTTTCTGTATACTTAACTAAGCTGAAAGTACATATTTACTTTGTCATAATCCGTCGCAGAAAATCCTTACTAATGCCCGAGGGAAAACTTCTGGTGTACCATGTCAAAAGGGAGCGTTTACCTACTCGTCTTTAGTGTCAGTCTATCTGTCACGAGCTGTGTTACATGAAACTATTTGATGTAGGTACATATTAGTTCAGGGATAATTCCTACACCTAGAATACATTATTTTGTTTTAACGATAATCAAAATCAAAATCAAAGCATTTATTTCAAATAGGCCAGTTACAGGCACTTTTGAATTGTCGAAACAAAGACAACAATGAAAAATAGCTACAGTCCCAGTCACAAGGCATAAAAACTGTGAAAGTACTGTAGTTGCCCATTCCCTAACGTAGATCTCTATGGAGAAGAACGGGCAAGAAACATGGACACTCTTTTAATATACAACATTATCTTTAGTATATGCGAAACCTGAATATAGTTTGTTCAGAATAAGTAACTGAATCGATTATAATAATTTTTAAACCATGTTATATTTTTCCCAAAAATATTTAAAAAAGTTAAAAGATGGACACCCAGCGACTTTAAGTACCTATTGCAATAATTTAAGTACCTAATGCCAAATTATTATTATCAATGAGCTCAAGACGACGCTGGAGGTGCGCGCTGCGTGGTGACCACAATTTTATGCGGACAACTAGGTAACAGAACAAGCTTATAACTTTGTGATTTTTCATGATACAGTTTTGATATTTTGTACATAGATTCTTTACATAAAAATACTAGAAACGTGTATCAGGTATCGCATATACTAAAACTAATTTTGTATAAATTTAATAAATTTTTTTCTACTAAAGTGAGGCTGTAGGTGTGAAATTAATTTAATACTTCTTTCTGGCTCTGACTTAATCGGATAAAAATATGCAACATAGCTTTGAAATCATTTATTTTCATCGTATCTGACTTAAAACCTGGGGTTTTTGTTTACAAAAAGAGCAATTTTTTTTTTTGTAGTTATTGTTTACGCATGGTTGCAACGTATTTTTATGATAAAGGTTGTTGTTTCCTCTGATATTTGTATTAAACCACTTTAATAAGCTCCTCACAAATATCAGTCCCTCAATTAAGCAGATATAAAACATTCAGATTAGACTGCCTCGTTGGTCGCAAGCGTAACTTCTGAGCAAGAGGTTCTGGGTTTAATTCCCGGGACGGGCAAGGTGTGATTGGAAATTCCATCAGAAATTTCTCAGTAGCAGCTACGGACTCTGTGCCCGGTTGATGGAAATATTCTCGCCTCCTATTACATGACTTAAACGTAACAGGCGTAATACAGGGTGTAAACGGACCCTTCATGAAGCCGTCTACCAAGCATTATGTACATCAAACTAAGTAACTTTAACGCAAAAAATCAATTGCTGGGAAAATCACGTTTTACGGTAGGACTCAATGTAACGCACTTAAAACATTGTGCTGATGGATGGATTGAATATTACTAGGGTCGTGGAGGGGAGGTGTTTAAAGTAAAAATTTTACATTAAAAACATGTATTAAATAAAGTATTGTGAAAAAGTTGGAACTTTGACCCGCAATATCTCCGTAACTAGAAGGTTCCCTCCCAGGTATGGTCTAGAACAAAAAAAATATCACAATGACGGGGACAACAAGTGTCTTTCGGCTTCGTTAACGGTTTTGTTACAACCTTTATAAGTGTACTATTAGGTATGCCTCTGCCTAATCTTCCGGGGATTACAGGTGTTGTGATTAGACATTTCCTTCAGATTGTGATAGAAAGTATAAAGGGTGTAAGGGACAGCCCTCCACAAACTGACAGGGTGCATTCAGCTCCTTATTTTGAATCATACTCCGCCCGATTTTTCTCTGCGGTTTTTTTTTTCACTATTCCTTTATTTCAATGTACAATTACATTCTCTGAAATACTCTAACTAACGACGCGTGAAATCAGCTGTTCACTTCCTGCCTAGCTACAGAGTTCAACGAACTCGTCATCGCGCTTGCCGTTCGCTACGTGCGTTTTACCACGGTAACGATACATTGCGTATGAGGAAATAAAACAAATCAAATTTATTGGATTCCCATAACATTCCTGAAGCAATTTCTTGTACCGGTCATCTTAGTATGAAATACTGAATTCACAATCAGTTTGAGGAGGGCTGTCCCTTACACCCTGTATGATGCAATTGGGTTACTGTTCACCTGTCCCATTATGATATTCTTTTGTGCGAATAAATAACGCTATTTACTAAATACATAGCCAGTCCACTTTAGTTCAAGCACTGTTTGCTTCAAATAAACTGTTTCAAACTAAGAACTTCAACTGTGGCATATATGTATCTAATTCGTGAACTACGTTTTATGGTAAGTAATCTAACACTCTATGCACGAAACGTTTTGCAGTTTGCATGTTGTTCAAGTATGAGCAAAATGTTTGGCACGCGTAGTTTTGTGAAATTTTTGAAACACATTTTAGTTAGTAAAGAAAGAAAAAAAAAAATTTGATTTTTTTTTTTGCTAGGATTTGTCAAAGTGTAACGTCTGTCAAAGTTTTACAAATGACAGCTGGAACCGGCTTAACGCGTTTTCCGAGGCACGGATCAAACTCGGTATGGAATGGGTGCTGGTGGTGTGGGTGGGACCCATCCATGGACCAACCTAGGCAAGCGCAGCTTAACCTGAAGATCGACCCGAGCGGCTGTTATTATTTAGCAAGCTCCTCTTAATGTTCAATCTCTCAATGCTCATCTGCAGATATCCCTATGATATTATATATACAACATTAGTTTTAGTATATGCGAAACCTGAAACACGTGTCTAGTATTTTTATGTAAAGAATCTATGTTCAAAATTTCAAAACTGTATCATGAAAAATCACAAAGTTATAAGCTTGTTCGCACTAAAACGTGGTCACCACGCGGCACAGCCGCGCGCGCGCCTCCAGCGTCGTCTTGAGCTCATTGATAATAATAATTTGGCAGTAGGTACCTAAATTATTGTGATAGGTACTTAATGTCGCTCGGTGACCTCTTTGTAAATTTTTTTAAATATTTTTGGGACACAATATAACATGGTTTAAAAATTATTGGAATCGATTCAGTTACTTATTCTGAACAAACTATATTCGGGTTTCGCTAAAAATAAGGTTGTATATATATAGAAATATTTCAGTAGCTTCTGTAACTATAAATAAAAATACCTCAATACCTAATACCTAAAACCCCTTATGAACTCTTCAAAAACCGCACAATGATCGTTCCTGTTTTACCTTAAACTTTATTCTATTTTAATTGAGTGACCGAAATCAATCCTTCTATTGAGGCAGCCGTAACTAATATGCCTTGTTCATCGGATTCACAAATAATGTGACCCGTACCTTAAACAAATGAGGGTCAAAAATTACCTTTGGTCAAGAGACGCCTCCACTAATGTCTCGGGACAAACACAAAAACCGTAATTTAATTTGAAATATAGCGTGAATTTATATTCAGAGGCCCTAGCATGAGCGCGCGGTGTAAACGTAACCATCATCAGCCTACAGCAGTCCACTGTTGGACATAGGCCTTCTCAATCGCACGTCACTCAAATCGATTCTCAGCAACTCACATCCAGTTACTAACAGCCACCCTGCAAAGATCGTCGCTGAACCGAGCCTGATAAACATAACATCAAGCCTGTAATCCCTGTATAGTTAGGTAGAGGTGTACTTAATTACACCCACATTTCGCCCGTTATGTTTCATTATCTTCAGCCTACAGCAGTCTACTGCTGGACATAGGCCTCCTCAATCGCACGCCACTCAACTCGATTCTCATCAACTCACATCCACCCTACGAAGATGGTTGCTCCACGCTCGCCTGAGGGCGTCCCACCTTACGCTTGCTAATTCGCGCTCTCCATTCAAGAACACGTCTACCCCAACGGTCATCGGTCGGTCAACGTAACGTATTTACGTCGATTTTTGAATCGAAAATATAATTATCCTATAGCATTAAAGTTACATTGCTTGCAACAAACACATTCACACAACAAACATATCCATGGATATGAATCATCATCAACCTATAGCAGGCCACTGCTGGACATAGGCCTCCTCAATCGCACGCCATTCAACTCGATTTTCAGCAATTCTCATCCAGTTGCTACCAGCCACCCTGCGAAGATTGTCACTCCACCGAGCCTGAGGGCGTCCCACCTTACGTTTGCCGATTCGCGGTCTCCACTCAAGAACACGTCTACCCCAACGGTCATCGGTTCTACGGCTAATATGACCGGCACATTGCCACTTCAGCTTACTTATTCTGTGAACTATGTCGACAACTCTGGTTCTCTATCGGATCACATCGTTCCGAATGCGATCCCTCAGAGAGACTCCAAGCATAGCTCGTTCCATAGCTCGCTGAGCAACCTTAAATTTATGGACCAGCCGTACTGTGAGTGTCCACGTTTCGGCTCCGTAAGCCATAACAGGCAGGACGGACTGATTGAAGACCTTAGTCTTTAGGCTCTGTGGAATACGCGACGAGAAGACCCGGCGAAACTTCCCAAATGCTGCCCAGCCCAGCCGGATTCTTCTGTTAGCCTCCCTCTCAAAGTTGTTCTTACCAAACTGCAGAGTTTGCCCGAGGTAAACATATTCTCGAACAACCTCGAGAGGACCGCCATTGACAACAACAGGTCCTGGGGTGACGTGTTCCTTGAACATAACCTGGGTTTTGTCCAAGTTCACCCTGAGACCAATGTGTATTGAAGAATCAACTAGGCCATCCAGCATCTGCTGCAAGTTGTGCAGCGATTCAGCCAGTATGATGATGTCATCAGCAAATCTCAAGTATGAGATGTACTCGCCGTTGATGTTTATGCCACGTCTTTCTCATTTTAGCGTCTTAAACACATCTTCCAGTGCATTGGTGAACAATTTCGGGGAAATAACGTCCCCTTGCTTCACCCCCCGACGCAATGGGATATGCTTCGTTTGCTGGTTTTGACTTTGGACGGTCACTGTGGCGTTCTCATAAAGATTTCTCAACACTTGGATGTATCGCCAGTCGACTTGGCATCGCCGCAGAGACTCCAGAACTGACCAGGTCTCGACAGAGTCAAAAGCCTTCTCATAGTCCACAAATGCAAGATACAGCGGCCGATTATACTCTTCGGACTTCTGTATGATCTGTCGCACTGTGTGGATGTGGTGCTGTATCCTCCTCGAAACCGAAAAGACGAAATCCCCACTAGATTTGGTCAACTTCGTCAGGTGGCTCCTCCCAAGTGATTGGACGAACACTTACACACACCCCGATTTTGGTCAATCGCTTTTTCTATTGAGCGGGTGCTGGTGCATCGAAGGTCGCGTCGTACCAATTTCCTAATTCTATTATTGAGTACCTGTAGTTCTGACGAAGTCACGTGTAGTTCTGATGAAGTTCACGTCGTTCCGTCATAAGCTCCAGAGTCTCCTCTAAAGCTTTGGACTTCTTGCCCGTATGCCGCATTTTACAAAAACGCGTCCCTTCCTCCCTGAGGATTTCCACCATTTGGTCGAGCGCCTGGTCAACGTCATTTGTGGTTACCACGGCCGCGAATCGGTTCTCCAGATCTGACTGGAATGCTTCAGACCCTAGCATGGTTTGGAGCATATTTGGACGGAGCTTAGACTTCTTCAAACGGGTTCGCTCCAGCTTGAAATTAATATTCAGAGTGCCACGAACAAGTCTGTGATCGCTACCGGTATTGAACCTGTTGATCACCGAGACATCTCTGAATATATGCTTTTTATCCGCTATGATGAAGTCTATCTCATTTTTCGTCATAGTGTCGGGGCTTCGCCACGTCCACTTCCTTTGGGACTGTTTCTTAAAGAAAGAATTCATCACAAAAAGCCCGTCCTTCTCAAGGAAGTTGACAAGCATTTGCCCCCTATGATTTCTGCTGCCAAACCCGTAGGATCCTACTACCGATTCACTGCCATTTTGTACTCCCACTTTAGCGTTAAAATCCCCCATGACCACGCTGTAGTGGGCCTTAGTAGTGGACTGCAAGGCCTTGGAGATGTCCTCAAACATTTCCTCTACCACGTCGTCCGAGTGTGCCGAAGTCGGTGCGTAGACCTGAACAACCTTGAGGCTATACCTCTCGGTTAGCTTCACTATGAGGTACGCTACCCTGTTCGAGACACTAGATACTTCTACCACGTTGTCACAAAGGGATTTATGTACCAGGAACCCGACTCCGCCTTGGTATAGCTGTTCTCCCTCTCGAAAATACATCAGGTGGCCTGATTCAAGGGTTATTATGTCCTCCCCCTCTCTTCGGACTTCTTTCAACCCAATGGATATGAATTAATCCTTAAAATTATGAAATTATTATAAACTAGCTTATGCCCGCGGCTTCGCCTGCGTGGAGTTCGATAATTGTCGCACGGTATCATACTACCGGTATAAAAAATATCCTATTTGTTAATTCAGGTTATGAACTATCTGTGTGCTAAATTTTATCCCAATCCATTCAGTAGTTGTTTTGGTTTGTAGTAGTACATCCATACATTCAGACATACATACATACTTACAAACTTTCGCATTTATAACATGATTATAGAAGAATATGTGAAAAGAGTACATTTAATTTTAAAATTGACGTATTTACGTTACGGATACGACGCGCGCTCGTGATAGGGCCTCAGTACTTCAGTTTTTGCTCTTGAAGTGTTGTCATTACGTCGATTACGTAAACACAATCAAGGGCCTTTAATATAAGAGGAAACATTCCGCAAATGTATGACAATTTAAGAGAAGCCACATTTTATCTTTTGTATAATAGAATAAAAAATGTCATCAAGGATTATATCCTTTACTTTTAAAACAAAGGCAATCACCGCAGGCAGTGGGGAAATAAAATTGTTTGGAAGTAATACGTTGCTTTTGATAAAAAACCGTGCAAGTGCGAGTCGTATTCACACGCACACAGGGTTCCGTAGCACTATCAATTTCCGTTGAAAATTTTTTTTTCGTTCTACAATCCTATATCTTTCAAACGATGGACTTTGAGAAAAAATAGTTTTAGGAACCTCAATGACATTTTTAAAGACCTATCTGTAGACATCCCGCACATACTAGGGTTGACATTTTCTTTTTTAGTTACTGTAAATCTTAAAATTATTTTTTTTTAAAGTAAATCTTTAAAACCCTAAAATATTTAAATGTTTTAAAGTGACTGTGACATACGAACCGACAGACAGATAGACAGAACGAATCTATAAGGGTGGGTTCTGTTTTTCGGCAGCCGGCTACGGATCTCTAAAAAGGTTTTGACCAAAGAGAGTTTGCCTCACAGTTATTGAATTTAAGGACTGCTTGAAGAGCAATATTCGTTAAAATTCCAAATTCGAATTTCGAAAGCAGATGCAATTAGTGTTGTACAGTTTGTGAATACTTGAACTTTCCGAGTTTCCTTTAGACAGCGAATATTTGTAATGAAACTCGTCAATAGAGATACAAAGAAATATTAATGAAATGTATCGTGTATCTCAAACAATCATTAATTTAAGAAGTTGTTAATTAGTTTTAGTTTTGTGTATCTATTACATTTGATTAAATGTTTCGTCTTCAAGGAGACATCTTGACTTTTTAGTAAGGGTTTAATAGAGATGGTGCACAGTAGAATTCACAATAGGCGTTTGTTTGTTCATAAATCGTGGGTCTAGAAGCCGCAAGCGCGACTGCTGAACAAGAGGTCCTGGGATCGATTCACAGGTCGGGCAAAGTGTTATTGAGTTTTAAATCAGGAATTTCTTAGTACAAGCCACGGAATACGAATCTGTGTCCAGTTGATGGCAAAACGGTGCGCCCACTATTAGATGGGATTTTAACATAACTGACAAAATCTGGATTTACTATTAGGTACATCTCTGCCAAATCCTTCGGGGATTACAGGCGTGATGTTAGGTTATGTTATGTTATGTTATATCATATACTCAGTCCTTTTTACCCCTATGGGATAAAGGCGTGAGTTTGGTAGGCAGATATCAAAACGCCACCTAGCTACGATCCTTACATAATCCTTTCGCCTCGTCCACTTTCATACATCTGGTCATACACGCCAGTTGAGAGTAATATGAACCTGACCTTTCTGAAGAATCTAAATATGAAATGATTAATTTATTTGTTCATAAAATGTCTATCCCAGCGTAGTTTAAAAGTTCATCAGACCGTTATACCAGTCTCCACACTCTCCGATACAAGAAAATAAGAACACAAAATATCATATTTTGCTTCTTAGGGTCAATTCACACCGAAGTGGCAGTGTCACTGTCAAGCCATTTTATGCTTTATTTCCATTATGAAATGCATAGTATCGTCTGAAAGACTCGGGCCGCGTGAAATCTCGCGGCGCCGCGAGCTGCCGCGCGTCTTTCAAATGATGCTATGAATTTCCTAATAGAGATAAAGCATAAAATGGCTTGAGTGCACGCCGCGTCGTGTCACGTCTCGGTGTGAACTGACCCTTAATTAACAGAATTTTTAAAGAATTAAGTAGTTAGTAATTAAGTTATAAATAAGTATATTACAGCCAATATACATTAAAAATACAGCTAATATTAAACCAGACTAAGCTAATACCGAAACAGCAAAGGATATAAAATATCATAAAACGAAATAAAGTATTAATGGGAACTAAACTTTCCCCTACATTGATTAAGGTCCAAAATCCTTTGATGTTTACTTCTATATTTACACTGGGCTAATGTATAGTTTATATAAAAGTTGGGATGTTCCGTGCTTGGAAAGTTAGGACACTTAGATGTTGTAACTTAGTTATCGAACAAACCGTAATTAGATTGTAGGAATAATTTATGAAGCGGTTGCAGGTGCAGTATATGGAGACGGTTTCGTTAGTTAGTGGTTTGATATGAAAAATATTTTACGAACATACGAGTAGATTCAACTATTTTTGTATCGTCAGCGATATCGTTTTGGTATCGATAGACAGTGATTTTAATCCTCTAGACCTTCGAAAATTAAAGCAAGCAGCTGACCATGTCTTCCTGGGTTCTATTTCCAGGTCAGGCAAAACGTTACACGGTTTTTACTGACAGAACTCAGTATAAGCTTGCTTAGGAGCTCGTGGCTAAATAATAACAGCCGCTCGGGTCCATCTTTAGGTTAAGGGCATTACATTGCTCGATGACCTTGATGATTTGATCCCTGTACTGGTTTTTGTTGACTTGCCCCGCACATTTCGCAAAATTTCGGTTTTTATATTATTTAAAAATATTAAAAGAAATAACAGAAAAAAAACAATACAGATTGTTAAGTATATCATTACGTATTTGTTGTTACAAAATTCATGCCGATCTATTCAGCCGTTACAGAGATAATTTACAATTAAGGTTGAAAAAGGACCTATTTTCTACGATTAACCAAAAAAAATTGAGAAGGTTTATTAAAATTTTAAACAATACAATTTATTTGTGATGAACTTAACTATAACATACTGTTTTTGGGATTTGAGCCATGTAATGCCCTTAAGCCGCGCTTGCCTAGGTTGGTCCGTGGATGTGTGACAACCCATTAGATACCGAGTTTCCTCCATGTGTCGGAAAGGACATTAAGCCGTTGGCTCCAGCTGTCATTCGGAGATCTTTGGCAGTCGTTACAGGTAGTCAGTGACCCGAAAGTCTAATAACCAGTCTTACCAAAGGATATCGTATTACCCAGTACTAACTGGATTGTGGAGGTCAAATAGGAAGTCGCTTCTTGTAAAATACTGGTATTCAGCTGCACCCGATTAGACTGGAAGCCGACTCCAATCTATTTGGGAAAAGGCTAGGGAGATGATGACAAGTATTAGCTTGGAGTCGGAATTTTTGATCCCAATTGGTAGCAATAGGCCTGCCCCAGATAACATCGAACTTAGTCATTTCTAGCGAAATGAGGGTGTAATGTAAGATGACCTCTGCCTGACCCTTTGGGAAAAAACAGTTTCCAATACGCTCCAAAGCGTATCGAGTTATCCAGTCTGTTGTGGAACTGTCGGCATCGCTCCATGTTAAATACTGGTATTTAAATCCAAAAGCTTAGTCTGAAAGTCAACCGCAACATAATTGAAAAAGGCTAGGTGATAAGAATGATGATTTGCCAATACGCACACATTGTAAAAACAAGCTTTATTTGGATAACGTAACCATTATAGTTCTGTTAAAAATAATTGCTATTTGTACTGGACCCCGGTTTTTATAGTTATTTGTTATGAACAGAATATTTGTATAGATCAGTTTAGTTTTCGAGTTCAATTCAAAGTTACTGGTTGAAATAAAGTTTATTTTTTATTTAGTCAAATGTATTCAAATATTGCTCGTTACCACTTGTTACAAAATTATTGCTAAAGTTATACACTTAAAGAACTGCGAGATTGCTTTCATTGATTATCTAAGTTCTTAAGTGTATAAGGCGTCACTGGGCAACAGATAGTCTTGTTTAATTGAACAATTGCTTGAATAAGGGTTCTTTCAAAGTTGTTTAACTTTTCAAGTAACACTCTCATTTACTAAAAACTATATAGGGTGACTGGTAATACTAAAACACATGATTGTACTCATGATAACAAACAACTTTGCCAAAGAAACATTTTTTTTAAACGGCTAACAGCTGATAGGTCATAGGCGCGCGCGTGCGAATTTCATACGGCTGTTGTGTTATTGTGGTAAAAGTGTCATTATCATCTGTCTAGCCTTTTCACAACTATGCTAGGGTCAGCTTCCAGTCTAACCGGATGCAGCTGAATACCAGTATTTTACATGGAGCGACTGCCTGGCTGACCTGTAAAAGTGTATATATAAAAAAAAATGGTTCGTGAAAGTTGTTTGTTATCATGAGTACAATCACGTGTTTAAGTATCGGTCACTAATTACCAGTCACCCTATACAACATTATTTTTAGTATGTTTAATTTATCAGTTTAAAACTTTTCAAGTATTTTTTTGTGAGCTAAAATAATATAATATTCTCTGAAATCACATTTACTTACAAAAAAGTAACTGATAGATGTAATT
The DNA here is from genome assembly GCA_905163415.1 of Noctua fimbriata. NCBI lineage: Eukaryota > Metazoa > Arthropoda > Insecta > Lepidoptera > Noctuidae > Noctua > Noctua fimbriata. Next base: position 5,245,383 of record LR990942.1, on the reverse strand, counting down.
CGATTATGACACGAAAAGCTGCCTTTCGAAACATTCAACTACGTTAGGGTTCAAACCGCAAACTCAAATAAAATTTTAACTTTTAGGTTTAATAAATGCTCACGTTTAAAGTATTTAGGGTTTCGTCGATCGCTGGAATTCAATTTTGGCTCGACTTTTGTCATGTTGCGGTTTTTATATAAAATATTTAATTCGTGGAATTTGGATTTTTAAATGATTTCTACAGATCGATGTCCGTGCCTCGGAAAGCACGTAAAGCCATTAGTCTCTGTGCCTCTGTGCTGTCATTTGTAGATCTTTGACTGTCGTTACAGGTAGTCTGTGGCCCGAAAGTCTGACAACCGGTCTTACCAAGTGATATACAACATTAGTTTTAGTATATGCGAAACCTGATACACGTGTCTAGTATTTTTATGTAAAGAATGTATGTACAAAATTTCAAAACTGTATCATGAAAAATCTCAAAGTTATAAGCTTGTTCTGTTACCTAGTTGTCCGCACAAAAACGTTGTCACCACACAGTGCGTGCCTCCAGCGTCGTCTTGAACTCATTGATAATAATAATTTGGCAGTAGGTACCTAAATTAGTGCGATAGGTACTCAAAGTCGCTCGGTGTCCAACTTTTAACTTTTTTAAATATTTTTGGGAAAAAATATAACATGGTGTTAAAATTATTGGAATCGATTCAGTTACTTATTCTGAATAAACTATATTCAGGTTTCGCATATACTAAAAATATTGTTGTAGAAAGAAAGAATGAAAAAACATTTATTTGTCGCAGGTACATGACGTGAATGACGTGACAAAATGGCAAAAAAATTAATAAACATACAACGCATAACAAATATGTATAATTAGTAACATGGTCTGCTTGAGTTTTGAACCCATAACCTGTCACTCATAAGTCGGCACAGCTACAACTGAGCCACCATGCTCTCTAATATTTACATTACCTTGATATTATTGAACTTCGATTACACGTTATTTGTAGACATAATAATAATGTAATTTGACATCAAAATATTAGTACATAGGTTTTCGTGTAAACATTGATATTGGGAACCCATTGTTGCCAAATGATTAATTTATCATGTAACCAAAGTACATTACATTATTTGTAGGTGTTTGATGTTGATTTATAGCATTGATTCATTTTTAAACATATATTAATAATAAAATATGTTTAAAAATACACACATAAGTGCATAAATGTATACATATTCATGCCTGTAATCCCCGAAAGGTTGGGTAGAGATGTGCCTAATAGTACACGCACATTTCGCCCGTTATCAGCACGAGGTCCCGGGTTCGATTCCCAAGTCGGGATAAGTGTTATTTGGTTTTACCATCAGGAATCTCTCAGTAGTAGCCAAGGAGTCTGGATTTGTGCCCGGTTGATGGCAATAGGCTCGCCCCCCATAACATAGGACTTCAAATAACTGCCAAAATGTGGGACTACAATTAAGTATGTACACCTCTGCCTAATTCTGATTGGACGAATAAGGACTATTTAAGCTGGTAGTCACTTCACTTAACAACTTATTTTCCGGACATTACCTTTGGTTTTTTTTTATTTTTTATTACCCCTGTATGTCCCACTGCTGGGCAAAGGCCTCCCCCATATCCTTCCAGGTACTCTTCTCCCGCGCCACCTCGAACCAGCCGTCGTGATGCGCGTCTAAATCATCTCGCCACCGTTTTCTGGGCCGGCTTCGGGCGCTGTCCTATCAATTACAATAAATAATGGGATAAATCAAAAGTAGAGTACTTTTGATTAATCCCATTATTTATTCTAATTTGACACACTGTGGTCGTATCACTGTATTATAACATCAAATTACCGACCAACGCATGTTACACTAAATAAATGCTGGCAACAGCAGCGTATTACCATAATTTAGTGCTAAAATACTGCAACGCTAGCGTTTTAGAGCTAATTTAGTGTGAGATATAATGCTCTCCTGTTGATCGTTATTATAATATTATTATTCGGCGTTTCCGCGGTAGGCTACGCGACACCACGCAGTGCAACACGACACCGTCACTTCGTGTACAATAGTTTATATTTCTTGTTTTTATAAAGTATGTATGATAGTCTATAAGGTATATATGTTATGGGTCTTTGTTACCTGAAATAAATGATATATTATTATATTATTATTATTAATTTTATATGCGGTCATCTTCCTTTATTAATGTCTTCATTGTCTTTGATCTTATTACTATTATAAACGCGGAAGTTAGTGAGGTTGTATAGAAGGATGTTTGTTGCTCGTTGACGCCAAAACTACTGAACGATTTTTTATGAAACTTTACAGTAATATAGCTTGTCAGAATATTACATAGAGTATTAATAGCACACTGTTTTAAGCTTTCTCGGTTTACAACTAAACTTATACTGTCACTTACGGGATATCTTCCGTGATTGCAACAGCGTCGAAATATCGGGAGCTCAAAATAATGAACAATCACGGAAGATATTCCACCACATTTCACAGTCACACTATTAATACTCAACTTATACTAAGTTGAGTATTAATAGTGTGACTGTGTGAGTGAGTGTGTGTCGTATAAATAAATTGTGTAAAATAAAAATACGCGGGTGAAACCGCGGGCGGAAGGTAGTATTAAATAATTATCTTGTTTTTAGCGTAGTGTGAATTAAATTGAAACATAAACTTTAGTTGCTATACAGTACGAATGGTGATTGTGAAAGTTTTTCACTACAAATTGAAGTTTACGATAACGCGATCGAATCGGTGTTAAAACTTGTACTAAGCCCAGTGAAAATATGTCTACACAACATGTTTTCGTGAATAGTAAGCGTTCGGTTTAAATTACTTTGAAATAGCTAAGTAATTTATTTATTTAGAAGTCCCCCAAACAAAAACATTGGTTGGCTCCATGCAATTCAATACACGGTCTGCTAGGTTATATAATAGGATAAATAAAGACATATATATATACAAAAACCAATATCATGACTGTAAAAAATTGATACTGAAATGGATCAAACCACTTACCTACGAGGAAACGGAAGAGCTATTGAAACCTACGACATAACCTATGTACCACAAACACATCTAAGCACATGACACATACATACACAAACACACACACACGCACACGCACACACACATACGCACACACAAACTATAATTATGCCAATGTTGTCTACTTACCTATGTTAAATATGTTATTATTATTTTTCTTTCTTTTGTTATGGAAGAGCGGAGTCTTCTAATACAGGCATTGTTTGCTTAAAAGAAGGCTCCAATCACAACCTGATTGTTGTAATTTTGTGAAGAAATAAACAATTTTGAATTTTGAATTTGAATTTATTTATTTGGTATATCAACGTCAATCTACAATGATGATATGAATATAAGATTCATAATAATAATCATAATCAGCCTATAATGTTCCCACTGCTGGGACACAGGCCTCCTCTCTATGAGAGAATATAAGATTAAACTTGAATAATAGGATTTATGTTTGAAAGTAAGATTCTTATTCTTATTCTTTTTTGCACACAAAAATAATAGAAATACACACATAATTACAACAGATAGCGTATGTACAAAGGCGAGCTTAACCCAGAATTGTATTTTCTTATAGCCAACCTTACTTGGAATGTGAGATTTGTAAAAGAGGATATGCTTATGTGCAAAACAGTACAAAAGGAGCAAGACAAGCAAGATGCAAGATTCGTTTATTCTGAGAGATTTTACTAAAGATCAACGGCATAGAAATACAGAGGAGGATTGTCTGTCTATACCCGTGGTACAGGGCTATACTATCTAGTGTTGTCTATGATCTATACTAATAATATAAAGAGGTAAAATTTTGTTTGTAAGTTTGTACGTAAGGTGTAATCTCCGGAACTTATGATCCAATTCTAAATTTTTTTTCACTGGTTGAAAGCTACATTATTCGTGAGTGCTATAGGCTATAAATTATTTTTATATCATGCATATTAGCCGAGTTATCATACTTTTTGCGGACGAAGTCGCATTCGAAACGCTAGTCGTCTATAAATACACATTTCATGATTACAACAGTACGTACTAAGTAATGAGAAAAATCATTTATAGTAATAAATTAAAATAACCTATATTAACTAACTAACTTAAAATAAATTTAAAAATTGGCGTCAAAAAACTCCTCCTCAACGTAGTCAACTGGTAATGTACCCAAAAGACTGGCGGCGTTGCCACGTTGTATGGCAACGCTAAGCCTTTGGCCAAGGTAAAAGCCAGCCCTTGGGTCACGGGAAGAGTCAACTAAACGTTTAGAAATGTCCTTGAAAAGGCTGTGAGCACTCGGACCCCACGGACCTAGAGTTTCAACCCCAAACGGCTCGAAAATATAGTTACCAATAAGGTTACTATATTTACGCCGCTTGAGGTTCTCTGCAGCCGCAGCCGAAGCACCAGCACAGCACGATGAGCTAGGAAGATGGGATGGCGCAAGAGTATCGACACAAGTTGCATCCCACTAAGTAATTAAAAAAAGTCTGACAACCAGTCTTACCAAGGGGAATCGTATTACCCAGAACTAACTGGGTTGTGGAGGTCAGATAGGCAGTCACTCCATGTAAAATACTGGTATTCAGCTGCATCCGGTTTGACTGGAAGCCGACCCCAACATATTTGGGAAAAGGCTAGGCAGATGATGATGATACTAAGTAAGTAATCAAAACAATATAAAAGAACAAGAAAACCATAATTTAAAGTTTTAAACCACTAAAATCCATCAAGACCAAGAATTTCCCTTAACGGGACACAAACTACCAAAGACATTCTACTTTTAAACCTAATCTTTTGCAGATCTTTTCTACATGGAACGCACGTAGTGTAGCGCAGCACAGTTGGCCACATTGGACTTTTCACTGCAGTATACATTGCTGCATGTATTCAAAACTTCTAGGAATGCAGCCAATGTAGCCAGGACATGTATATTGTTAGTTAAGTAAACATATTTGGGATCGGGGACTGTCGGGGAGTTGCTTGACTCCTAGAATTGCTTTGTTGTTCAAGGATTGTGCGGGCTTTATACAACATTAGTTTTAGTATATGCGAAACCTGATACACGTGTCTAGTATTTTTATGTAATGAATCTATGAACAAAATTTCAAAACTGTATCATGAAAAATCACAAAGTTATAAGCTTGTTCTGTTATCTAGTTGTCCGCACAAAATCGTGATCACCACGCAGTGCGCGCCTCCAGCGTCTTCTTGAGCTCATTGATAATAATAATTTGGCAGTAGGAACCTAAATTATTGCGATATGTAATTAAAGTCACTCGATGTCCAACTTTTAACTTTTTTAAATAGTTTTGGGAAAAAACATGGTTTAAAAATTATTGGAATCGATTCAGTTACTTATTCTGAACAAACTATATTCAGGTTTCGCATATACTAAAAATAATGTTGTATACCTGGGTATTCGTTGGCCACTACTGAAAACATCCTTGGTAAGAAATACATAATTAGAAGCTTATATCCTTACATTATAATTTGCGGGGCTTTGGAGGAGCTCGTGGCTAAATAATAACAGCCGCTCGGATCGATATTTAGGTTAAGCCGTGCTTGCCTAGGTTGGTCTGTGGATGGGTGACCACCCATTAAATACCGGGTTCCCTCCGTGCCTCGGAAAGCACGATAAGACGTTGATTCCGGCTGTCATTTGTTGATCTTTGACAGTCGTTACAGGTAGTCAGTGGCCCAAAAAATCTTACTGGGTTGTGGAGGTCAGATAGGCAATCGCTCAATGTAAAATACTGGTATTCAGCTGCAACCAGGTAGACTGGAAGCCGACCCCAACATAGTTGGGTAAAGGCTAGGCAGATGATGATCCTTACATTATAATTTGCCTTGTTAACGCTTTTGGGTTCAGTTCCCTGGTCGGGAAAAGTGTAATTGAGTTTTTCCATTAATACTGTCACGGAGTCTGGATTTGTGCCTGGTTGATGGCAATAGGCTCGCCCTCTATTACTTAAACATAACTGGCGTAATGTGGGTGTTCTAATAGGTTTACCTCTGCCTAATCCTTCGGGGATTACAGGCGTGATGTTTAGAAGTATTTTATATATTTTTTAAATAATAGTCCCCTAGCCAGTAGTCCAATACAGTAAGCTTATAGTCGCCTTGATGCAGGGAATTTTATAGGAGACTACTCTAGACGTAGGAAATATTTATAACTCCAGTGTGCGCGCAAACACAGGCTACCCTCTCTCTCAAAGTCCGTTAGGATAGCAATCCGACACTACCTGAGAGAATTGAGGCGTTGAACTCTGTAACATAGGCTTAACGTGTTTTCCGAGCAAAGGGACTCATACCGACAAAGACGGCACGGTTGGCGCAGTGGCTGATGATTGACTGCTGCGCTTCGTGTCGCGGGTTGGATTCCCGCACGAAACAAATTTTTGTATGGCCTACAGGTACTTGTTCCGGGTCTGGCTGTTTGTGTATGTGAATTTAAATGTTTGTAAACGCACCCACGATACAGGTGAAATTCCTAGTTCCTGGGCAACGTTTCTTTAAGAAAAGAAAAAAGATATACTTACGCCACATCGCCAAAAACGCAGTACCTAATTAGGTATAATCTTTGCCTAGATTTTGGATTATTAAATTAGTTCACGCAAGCGTAGCCACTAGTATCATTATAGACGCAAGCTTGTAGAGAATACTAATTGCTACAATTGTTACGCTTGGTGAAATAATTGGTGAAATCAGTTCATATTAGTTCGAGTAAGTTCTCAGAAACTCGCAGTTGCTCATCCTCTTAACATGAAGTGTGTTATGTCATGAGAAAGCTGCATCCCTTGAGATCATTTTTTTTGGCCGCTTTGAAATCGGTAACCACGGGAACGGCCTATGGATATAAAATTAGCCTATGTCTTAACAGAAGGCCTTGTCTGTCCGTATGACAAATATCCAAATCCGGTCAGCCGTTCATCATCTGCCTATATTTTTCCCAAGTATGTTGGGGTCGGCTTTCAGTCTAACCGGATGCAGCTAAATACCAGTATTTTACATGGAACGCCTGCTAACGCTGTCTCTCCTATACAGCCAAGTTCGTACTGGGTAATAGGTACCTACGATACCCCTTGGTAAGACTGGTTGTCATCATTTCGGGCCAATGACTACTTGTAAAGACTGTCAAAGATCTACAATTGGCAGCCGGGACCAACGGGTTAACATGCTTTCCGAGGCACGGAGAAAACTCGGTTCTTAATGGGTGGTCACCCATCTACGAATCAATCTAAGTAGGCACGGCTTAATCTAAAGGTATTTAGCCACGAGCTCCTAAATCCGCTCTGCCGTTATGGCGTCAAAGACACCAGTCAAATGGACTTACCTGAATTCGAATATTGAGAATATTGTATTGAGGAGAATATTGAGAATATTCTAGGCCTTTAAATACCTCAGTGATTGAGAAACTTAATGCCATCTACACCACACCTATATCCATCTGATATTGCCTAGCTGGGCAACTCCCAATAAACCTTGCTGACTTGCTAATCTGTTCGCTAGACATCTAACCACTGTCGATAAGCCCGTGCAGCCAGTCGAGCGGGTAAAGAGAAGAATACTGGGAACTATGGTCATTGTAAGGAATTTCTCTGTATTATTTCGAAATCTACATTTGTGCTTGCTTGACGGCAATAGGTTAGTTCGCTATTATATGAAACTTACACATAACTGGCGAAACATAAGTATCTTAAGGACTTAAAGTACGCCTCTTGGTTCCCGCAACGAAAAAAATTACAGCAGGCTAGTAAAAAAAAACTGAATTAAATAAAAAAGTTTTTTTTAAAAGAACGTTGCCCCGCCCTAGGAATTTCTCCTGTATCGTGGGTGCGTTTACAAACATTTAAACTCACATACACAAACAGCCAAACCCGCAACAACTATCTGTAGGCCATACAAATATTTGTTCCGTGCGGGAATCGAACTCGCGACACGCAGCGCATCAGTCAGTGCGGTTTTTCTTAGATTCGAACTTCAATGCCTTGCCAATTTTCTGATATTCATCACTGTTGATTTGGCTTTCAGAGTTGCAATGATTGGGAAAAGGATTTATTTATTTATTCAAAAACAAAATCAAACCATTTATTTCAAATAGGCCAGTTATAGGCTTTTGAAATGTCGAAACCAAAGGCAACAATGAAATGTCGCTACAGTCACAAGGCGCAAAAACTGTGAAAGTACTGTAGTAGCCCTGATTTTTTTTTTTTTTTTAATATAGATCTCTATAGAGAAGAGCGGGCAAGAAACTCCATGGACACTCTTTTAAATCAGAATATTTTTACAAAACCATTATTCAACTTTCAACTATCATTACAGGTAGGTAATCTTAAACCTAATTCGATAGTGTGGCTTGCAATTCTTATTTCTACCACAGGTTTATTACATTAATAATTATTCAAAACGAGACCATGCCTTGAAATTAATACGCACGTTAAACAAAACAAAATAAAAACAATTATAAATTATCCACCTAATTAACTATTTAAAAAAGGTATCATCATTTAACAGACTTAATAAAATAAGAATAATTTAACAACTAGAAATAAAAATAATAATAAAACTCACTTTTTAATTGGAGGCATGGCCCTAACACCTAATTGCCTTACTGCTATAAGTTAAGTAACATAAGAAACTAAGTTTAACAAAACTTTTGCGAATTCACTCAAAGTGCATGAAAAAAGGTTAGCTTGTACCAAGGTACACCCCTGCCTACCATTTGCGGAACACAGACGTGATGTGTTGTTTCTCGGCTAGCTGTAAGTGTAACATATGCCAAGCCAAGCAATACAATACGTCTACCCTCAATCATATTACATAGCACCATTACGACTAGCTCGCTATGTGTATGCAAATACCTTTGCATATTGTAGTCTACCGCATTGCTGTCTTTAGTATTTCCCCCAGGAACCACTAAATTATACACTCAAGTGTTCGTAGAATATTAATTTGTAATAACTAATTAGGTGGCATATCGAGTTATGTGGATATTGACGTTGTTATAATATTAACAACGAGCTGATATAATTATAGAGTAACTGTAATTGTGTTGTCGATGGTAATTATTGTGTCATGTTTTTGAATTCAGAACGTTCATTAGCTTAGTTTTGTTCATGCATAGTTGTTTTCTAGGAGCTCGTGGCTAACTAATAACAGCCGCCCGGGTCAATCTTTAGATTAAGCTGCTCTTTCCTAGGTTAGGTTGTGGATGGGTGACCACATGTTGTATAACGAGTTTCCTCCGTGCCGCGGAAAGCACGGGTCTCGGCTGTCATTTGTAAATCTCCGACAGTCGTTACATATAGCCAGTGGCCCGAAAGTCTTAAGGGGTATCGTATTAGTACTGACTGGGTTGAGGAGGTCAGATAAGCAGTCGCTCCATGAAAAATACTGGTATTCAGCTGCATCTGTTTAGACTGGAAGTCGATCCCAACATATTTGGGAAAAGGCTAGGCAGACTAGGAAATTTGTTGGTTTTGTGAAAATATGAACGTTTTTGAATATTACTCAATGGGCATTTTGACATACTAATGATATCCTTTAGCAGAAACATAACACAATTAGTCCATAGTATTCCCACTGCAGGGACACAAGCCACCTCTCTTTATGAGGGAGCAGACCATACTCCACCACACACGCTCATTACGGATTGTTAGCTGTGACAAGTCTTCAAAGTTTTAGTTCTAGGGCAAGCCGATTCCTTCACTATGTTTTTTTCACCATTTTCCAAACAGTGCTAATGAAATAAATTACCTGGACACAGTAAAGTTCCTGCTTGTGTTAAAACCAGGACCAGTCAGTCGAAAGTAGACGCCGATACCACTGGGTGTCATGCTCATCATTCGTTATTATTATTATTATAATGTAACAATGTACTTAAAAAACTAATGCTAGTTAGTATTGGCAAAACAAAATTTTGATGATGAAGCCGCACCCACCTTTGCATCATGGGGGACTCACACCGATCAGTGAAAACACCCAGTATAGTGTTGGTACTGCCACGAACGCGAGCGAGTAGGGAGGCGAATCTTTTCCTAACGATAGCGGCAAAGCCATCCACCCGCGCAAACATCCCTGACGCACTGCACCACCATGGCAGCCCCAACAGTACCCTGAGTGGATTCTTATATTGGACATGCAGGTCGCTGTATGCCCGCTGCGAATAACTGACCCACAGGCTGCAGGTGTAGAAAGATTGGCTATAGAGTAACTCGAATAATTGTGTAGTTGATCGTCTTTTCATTTAATTGCAGATTGTGTTTTTGAATTTAGAATGTTCATTAGTTGAGTTAATTTATGCAGAGTTGTTTGGCTAGTTAATGCTGAGCTCTTTATTTTAAAATTTGTTGTTTTTGTGAATACTAAGTTAATCTGTTGTTTTTAAATATTACGTACTTAGCGGATTATTTAATGGAACATTCTGCAGCTATTATTATAAGTCATCATCATCATCTGCCTAACCTTTTCCCAACTATGTTGGGGTCGGCTTCCAGTATAACCGGGTGCAGCTGAATACCAGTATTCTACATGGAGTGAATGGGTAATACGATACCCCTTGGTAAGACTGGTTGTCAGACTTTTTGGGCCACTGACTACCTGCAACGACTGTCAAAGATCTACAAATGACAGCCGGGACCAACGGCTTAACGTTGCGTTACGGCTTTCCGAGGCACGGAGGAAACTCGGTATGTAATGGGCGGTTACCCATCCACAGACCTACCTAGGCAAGCACGGCTTAAAAACGAAGACTAAATAACAACAAAGACTAAAATTAAAAAATAAACAACCTAATCTTTAATCCCAACTTAACCAAAAAGAAAACATAACACCAAACAACAATATAAGTACCAAAAATAAATCACAGTCCCCTCGTAAAAGTTCATTCTCGCTCATAACTGCACGCTTGCAAAACGTTGGCCCCACTACGCAGTCACCAACAGCAATAAGCTGGAAACAGTGTCATTGCATTTCTGTTGCTAAAATGTCGTTGTTGCTCTCCAAACTACCGTTGTGTTCGCTTCAATTTCCCAAGGAACGTACTCGGACAACGAAAACAGCCATTTTTGCTCCAACTCCAATAATAATTCCGTTTTAAAATGTTGTTGGTTACCGTTTTAGTTCTAGTTTCAGTATATCAACAATTTAGTTTGTTAAGTGAGTAGGTTAGGTCGATCGTTTATCTCAGTTTGTGTGTTGTATTGTATTGTATAACGGGCTGGTGTCCGCAACTCCAAGTCAAAGCGCGTATTTTCAGTTTGTGTGTTAATACAAAGGTTCACAAAGGATTATTGGCGGAAAAAAAAACCGAACACAAATGTTTAGAAAGGTTTACTGAAGACTGCCTTTTTGGTTGCAAGTGCTACTGTTGAGCATGAGGTGGGGGTTTGATTCCCAGGTCGGGCAAAGTGTTATTGGGATTTTCCATCAGGAATTTCTCAATGCTGAATTTACGCTCGGTTGATGGAAATAGCCCCCTATTACATGGGACTTAAACATAACTGGCGAAATGATGGTGTACTAATAGGTACACCTCTGCCTAACCCTTCAGGGATTACAGGCGTGATGTTATGTTATGTTTATTGAAGAATAGGTGATGAACAGACAGTCAGCTAACATTTAAAACAATTAAGTTGGTGCGTCACACAGTATTTTTTTTAACGTTGACTCCTAAACTTAGCTAGGTTAACAAATCTAGTCTAGTGGGTAAAGTAATGTTTTGTGTTTGTGACGAGTGGCTATCAAGCCTTTGCTGTCCAATGCTTTATAAACCTTGTTCACCATCAAAAAACCTGGCCATGGCCACGTTCAGCGTCACCGCAAGCCCCTCTGACCCTCCTAGTAAAAAGTCTGTGCCTGAAAAGGCACCGAATAAGGCTGATAGTTAGGGTTTCGTGACGGTGCAGAAAAAGAAGCGCTGTTCGCGAACAACCAAAAAGCTCTGCGCCAAGGCTCCTGCGGCTTCCGCCTGACGCAGGTCCTCACCGGACACGGTTGTTTCGGGAGGTTACTGCACCGAATCGAGCGGTAGGAAACGCCCGGGTGTTACCATTGTGAGGATCATCCGGAGGACACGGTGCAGCACACTGTGGAGGCCTGCCCCGCTTGGGCGGAGCAGCGCCGTGTCCTCGTAGAGGCGATTGGCGGCGGCGACCTCTCGCGCCTGGCCCTGGTTCAAGCCATGGTCCGGAGCGAGAGGGAATGGGAGGCCGTCACCTCCTTCTGCGAAGCAGTCATGCTAGTGAAGGAGGTGGCGGGACGTGAGAGGGAAAGAGCCTCATTTCCCAGCCGCCGCGGGAGACGCCCTGGGCATCGGGGGTTACGTGGTGGCCCCCGGCCACCGTAGGCGCGGGCCTGTGGACGGCGAGTTATGGGCTAGCTCGCCGTCCGGCCGTCTTAAGACGACAGGCCGTGTCGACGGAGCGTTCGTGTTCCACGCGCACCTCAAAGAGATGTCAGCAACCACGTAGGGTTCCGCACGGGCCGATGCCTGCCAGGGCTGCGGGACTTCGAAAGAGATACCGCGGTCCTGGAACACAAAGGGCAAAGAAGGAACATGGATGGGTTTTAGTCAGTACAAGTCTGACACTCCCTTCCGCTCCACCCAGAGCGGAGGGGGTCATTTGATGATTTCCCATCCTAAAGCAATAAAAATAAAGGCTCCTGCGGACTCTGAATTGAGCCTGCGTGCCGCCAAGCCGAATACATTAGTACATTACACTACTAAGGCGGAGGACACCGTGGAGTACGTGCGCCAAAAAACGAGGTACACACCGAGGGTGCAGTTACTGGAGTCGTCCCGCAATGTCAATTTCAAGGCGTACCTGGTGCGAGTACCGAATTGTTATCTGCCCATGATGATGAAGGAATACTTTTGGTCGCAGGACGTGGTGTTCCGAAGACAAGTTCCACTGGTTGGCCTGCACAATGAAGTGTGAACAAGTGAAGTGCTACTAACATAGTTTTAAGTCTTATTTATTAAAGTTTTGTATTTACTTTATCCAACATTATTTTTAGTATATGCGAAACCTGAATATAGTTTGCTCAGAATAAGTAACTGAATCGATTCCAATAATTTTTAAACCATGTTATACCATGATAAAAAGGTAAAAGTTGGACATCGAGCGACTTTGAGTACTTATCGCACTAATTTAGGTACCTACTGCCAAATTATTATTATCAATGAGCTCAAGACGACGCTGGAGGCGCGCGCTGCGTGACTAATGTTGTATATCTATGGGCCATTGTAGCCTGAAATAAATGATGTTGTTGTTGTTAAGTGTGCGTTGGAGAGAGTAAGCTAGGCAAGTTAGTGGGTGTTCATATTAAAAAGCATTTCTAGTAAATTTATGGTGCTGATGAAAAAACATACACGTCAAGCTAGCCTATTCTAATCTCAGAGCACGGAGATGCCTCGGCGCTCGCTGTTATTGACGGTGCGTCAGCACTTTTCATACCAACCAAGCGTGTCAGTGAACATCACCGTTAATTCATAGAAACTGACGTCCCGTGACAATTCTAACAATGCTCTGTGACAGCTAGCTTACGCTTGTTGCGCTGACATGAATATTGTCCGTAAAGGTGTTTCTAGACACAGCCGACGCGACATGGCGATTTCATGCTTTTTTGTTTTAACACAAACAAAAATCACGTTTTTTCGTCTTATGTTAATCTATCATCTTAGTTTTTCTACTTCATGTGTTGTATCGATCAGTCAATCAATTCAGTCCACTACTGGACATAGACTTCTACAATGAAACTGCGCCACAATACCCGACCTCCGTCTTCCGCATTCAATCTTTCCCAGCCACGTTTATAAAGCCCTTTTTGATTAACTGGTAGCGGTATTACAAAAAGGACTACAGCAACGTAATACAAAAAGATTTACAGCGCCATCTATGACACAAATGAAGAACGAACATCGAAATTCTGAATCACGCTTATAAAGTCATCCGCGACTTAAGACCCTAAAGAAGAAGCAGACAACGACTGTCGGTCAGTAGCCCACCAGATACAGCACCCGTCTGGTTCTCCCTTTTCTATGGGGGATGAAGAACTTTACACACTGGGGGGTTACTATGACGTCTAGCAGGAATAACTCCAGTGTGGGAAAGAGACAGAGCTATACAGATCGTCTAGCGCCATCTCTTTCCCACACTGGAATTCCTGCTGCTTTAAGATGTCATGGTAGGCCCCCTGTTCTCTATTACCCCTGAAAACTTACTAATAAATAAAAATACGAAAATATTCGTCGACTTACACACATATTATATGAATGTAACTACGTACTATCATTATCTCCAGCTTATACCAGTACTTTGAGTTCTCATTACAGGAGAGCTGACTGCACTGCAACACAATATTGTGTTCTCATTATTTCTCATGTTAGAGAAATATTGCAGACAAAAAAAACTTCTAGTAGGTACTAACGTAATGAAAGCATAAGAAAAGGGAACAAGAGTTATTAATTTTTAGTAAATTAAAAAAAGTTCATATGTACTTTCTTGAATTTACTAAAAACAATTTTATTCACAAAGATTATATTCAATGTGATGTCATTTTATTTTTAAAAGGTGTAATTTGAAATAAGAAAACAAGTTTAAACACGAGATTTTAAAATTAAACCGTATTTCCATTAAACTTTGGGCCTTTTTTATGTTGTATGAAGTGTGTGTATTTTCTCAAAGATACCCTTTGTAGCTACAACTGCTTTCTCGGAAAACAAGAATTCTAGTTGCATTGAAACTGAAAATCAATAAGAACGACAATCTTTTGTAGTGGTGTAAAAGTTTATTCCATTTATTTTTGTTGACCGTTCTCTTAGAAAACCTTTTCTTGCGTTAGGATTTCTGCTGTGTTATTGGTTTTTGTTATTCAGTCACTATTTGGCCTTCAATATCTGTGCCCGTACATTCATTCTTAATTTGTTAATACCCGTTTTTGTTATACCTTTATTATATTAATAACAATCCATTTATTTCAGGTAAGAAAGATACATAAATACAAAAAACCCACCATACCTAAAAATACTAATATTCTTACAACAACACATAACAACATAACATAACAACATAACATAACAACACAACATAATTAACATAACATTTTATTACAATATTGTTTTTTTACTTTTTTTTCCTGAAGTTTAGCCTCAATTTGCAAGTACTAATAGGAACACAAACGCAAAGTAATTTCAATTGCAGAACGGCATAATGCTGAACCAATATCAGTAGCTCTGTTGGTCATACAAATATTTGTACCGTTATATCACTAAAGCGCAGTAAGCTTATTGGTCAGCCTGCTCTGAGTCAAGTCAAATTATGAAGTGAAAACCAATATTATATCGACTAGGTGACTGTAACGATGTGCTACATAGTAGTTTCAAAACGACATAACAACACGTCATCAACCGGGTACAATTCCCGAATCCATGGCTACTTCTGTGAAAAGTCCTGATGGAAAAACCCAATAACACTTTACCCGACCCGGGAATCGAACCCAGAACCCCTTGTTCAGCAGTCGCGCTTGTGACTACTCGAACAACAGGGCGGCCAGTCAAGGTCAGATTTCGAGGCGAATGTCTAGTAAATAAATGCGTCAAGACTACTGTCATGTGGCCTAGCCCGATGTGCGGAGTTCTCTTTGAACGTAACACTGTTTTAAGCTTTCACGGTTTACAACTAAACTTATACTGTCACTTACGGGATATCTTCCGTGATTGTTCATTATTTTGAGCTCCTGATATTTCGACGCTGTTGCAAGCGCAACAGCGCTATGTGTCAGTCAACCCGCGATCATGGCGCTTGCAACAGCGTCGAAATATCAGGAGCTCCCGTAAGAGACAGTATAAGTTTAAGTGATCGTAAATTCTAATGTTTTAACATTAAAAACACTCGTTTGGCGTGTAATATTTACTTCGTTTGAAAACTTCATTTATATCTATGAATGATGTATTAGTGCTTGTTTTAAACTTTGATACAAAAATGCTATAGGATCTCTCTCATATTCAATTTCTTTTCAAAACCATTTTGCCTTAGTAGGAAGTTGCTCCTGAATTTTGTTACGCATGATATGACATGACGTTCCCCACTGCGCTGTATAAATGTATAAATCTTTAGGGGATACAGGGTGTCCCAGTTATGTGTTTATTTCATTGTAATAAAAAGCGATTAATCTAAATAAAAATGGCACGCCGGAACGGGTGGTGTTAATTATGTATGAGTTCTGTTGTTTTAGAAAATAAATACCCCTTTTGTTCGAAGACTGTTTTGCAAATCATTAATAGAAAAAACAAATGCAACAGTTTGTTTGTCACTCTTTATTTTAATTGTGATTAGTATTCGACGTTATAATAATCTTTGATAGTGATTAAACAGTTTATTACATCTATCAATGTTAAATTGCATGCCGTCATCAAACTGGGAAACGTCACATAAAGCGTTTCACGATTCGTGGTTTTGATTCAAAAAGTAGTCCATTCCTATCAAAAAATATTCAATAAAAAGATATACATTCTAACCATTCTGTCGGGTCTTTGGCTTCACGCACTACCGTCGTCGAGCATAGGCACTTTGCTCGACGACACTACTTTCCGCCTTGCTGCTGCTCTACGCCTAGGCGCCCCTTGTTTTTCTCCTCATCGCTGTCACTGTGGTGAAGCTGTCAACAGCCTTGGACACCACGGCCTTTCATGCAGCCGAAGTGCGGGCCGCTTTGCACGGCACGCGAACTTAAATGATATCATCCGTCGAGCTCTTGTCACCGTCGGCGTTCCAGCTTTATTAGAACCAAATGGCTTGGCACGCGACGATGGCAAGAGACCGGACGGCATGTCTTTGTTTCCATGGAAGATGGGTAGGCCTTTAGTGTGGGATGCAACTTGTGTCGATACTCTTGCGCCATCCCATCTTCCTAGCTCATCGTGCTGTGCTGGGGCTGCGGCTGCGGCTGCAGAGAACCTCAAGCGGCGTAAATATAGTAACCTTATTGGTAACTATATTTTCGAGCCGTTTGGGGTTGAAACTCTAGGTCCGTGGGGTCCGAGTGCTCACAGCTTTTTCAAGGACATTTCTAAACGTTTAGTTGACTCTTCCCGTGACCCAAGGGCTGGCTTTTACCTTGGCCAAAGGCTTAGCGTAGCCATACAACGTGGCAACGCCGCCAGTCTTTTGGGTACATTACCAGTTGACTACGTTGAGGAGGAGTTTTTTGACGCCATTTTTTAAGTTTATTTTTAAGTTAGTTAGTTAATATAGGTTATTTTAATTTATTAATGTATATAATATTTACCTTCTAACCAGTAAACTAATATGTACCTAACACAAAATACTTAATCATGGCACTAAACCTGACAAAAAGAAACAACTTACATACACCCCAAAGATCTTTGTGTCGATAATAATCTTTTATGAACGAAATCTCCTGAAAGGCTATCCTCTAATGTAATAATTGATATTAATTTCTGGTCTAAATCTTCTTCATGCTTGGTCAAGCCCTAACACAGGTAATGTAGTTACCTGAGTCTGGAGATCCTATATCTTATCATACAATCTAGTTCACAAAGGTTCAATACAACTTCTGTTCAAGCTGAACGGAACTTAAGAACAAATCATATTTGTTTTTCCACTTAAGTACTGGCTGGAGAGAAATATAAATAAAAACGGTCATCTGTTCCTTTTCCCAGATTCTTTGGGATGCAGCTGAATACCAGTACTTTACGTGGAGCGACTGCCTATCTGACCTCCACAACCCAGTTAGTACTTGGTAATATGATACCCCTTGTTACGACTGGTTGTCAGACTTTCGGGCCACTGACTGTTTGTAACGATTATCAAAAATCTACGGCTTAACGTACTTTCCGAGGCACGGAAGAAACTCGTATGAAGCAAAAAAAACGGTAAAGTCAGAAAAACAAGATGGCATGGCTGCAGCAAGCGCTTTTAATATAAGCAGACCGTAAACACACGCTTGCTCCACACTTGCTACCTAGTGTTACCTCACCTCATAAATCACCGCGCACATTAGAACAAGCAGCCCGCTACTAAACTTTGCATCAATTTACTAAACGACCGAAGTCGGGAACAAAAGCTAGTCGTAACAAATATCTGCTTTGTTCCTATAACAGACAATTTTCAAAGGGACAATACAAAAATAAAATTCGCGAGCAAACAAAACCTGTGGCAACACAATACAGTGTTGAGTAATGGTCCCGGAGTGAGTGTTTCCTACGGAGCGCGGAACCCATGTCGGGGAGACACGGACGGTACTGAATTGATTGCCTGGATGTCACACCTGGAGGTGCGATACAATTTTATCACCTACGTTCCTTGTTCAATATTTTTACAATCGCAGAAGTCAAAAGGAATTGCTTTATACCCGTATTTCAAAGGGTTTCACTTTATTGTATCTATATTCGATATTACACTGCTCCTTTTACTTAGTTTGCTCGCTTTGGAACAATGTTGATGAGAACACTAGTTTACAAGATAGAAAACTGACGTTGGAAATTGTGGTAAACTACTTTTTTATCGAACAATGGAGGTAGAGCGTTCAGGTGAAGCTCGAGCGAACAATACGGCTTTATACCGTGTGATCCAAGGCTGAACACAGCTCCGTTACACCTATTTAGGTGTGAGGCTACTGGTATCTTATATCTTTAGGGTGAACAATTTTCTAATGGTTTATTATTGAAGTGAGATAACCTAGTTTTTATGACTGACGGTAGTCTATTGGGGGCTCAATGACGATGTAGATACTTTGTATCAGTATAAATAAGTACGTATGTGTATCTCAACGTCGTTGAATCACAACCGGTTTCCGATGAGGAATGAATTAGAATTTGAAGTTGAGAATTTATCAAACTCTACTTAAATATTATTTTAAAAATTTAGTTGGCTGGTGCATGAAAAATAACGAAAAAAAATGTGACGAACAGTTCATGCATCACTTTGCATTTACTGCTGCTATTAAGAAACCTTCAAAAGCAAATCATCTCACTTCAAGCAAGCAACTGATATAGAAAATAAAATAAGCAATAAGTGACTACTTTTGTTGCTCAAACAAGTTTCAAAGTACTACTGAAGGCACTTCAGTCGTTCAGATACTTATACCATGAACTCAGGAAGGTTGAGAGGAAACAACTACAGTTTTCGCCTTCAAATATCTTCAGAGCGTTGTACAGGATCCTTTGAAAATATGAATTGTTTTATAGGCAGTCAAATCATTTTTGACGGCTCGATGGACGTAGTAGCTAAGCGATTGATTAATTGATCTCTCTTGTGTGAGCAATCAGACTTGAGTTAATTTGGAAACATTCACGGAATCAAAAAATTCAGAAACTTTACTGTAAATCCTTATTATTTAACATTATACACTTCTAGAACAATCCTCAACTGTCTCTTCTAGATTGCATCGTTGGTCAAGTGGTCGCAAGTGCGGCTGCTGAGCATGAGGTCCTGGGTTCAATTCCTAGGCCGTGCAAAGAGTTATTGAGTTTTTCAGTTATTGAGTCTGGGTTTGTGCCCGGTTGATGGCAATAGGCTTGCCCCTTATTATAAACAGAACTGGCGAAATGTAAGTGTATTATTAGGTACGCCTCTGCCTAACCCTTCGAGGATTACAGGCGTGATGTTATGTTATGTGTAGAAAAAGTCACACTTTGGGAGAATTATCTCAATCATCTTCTTTCTACTCGACGGAGCAGCTATAGGATGCGTATGTGAAACTGCTTCACAGCCTTTCCTCATGAGCCCCAAAAGTTGCAGTCAAAGCGATGTCCGCTCTGCCACCGACGACGATGCGGTGGAACGCTGACACACAAAAAAAAAGATAAAACGTTAATATAGTTTTTCTTAAATCTATGTCAAGTTCACCCATGATTTGTGCCTGAACTTGGTAATCTGGGTTTTAGGCGAATGGAGGAAACCTTATGTAAAAAGGCGTATAAAATTATAGTATCTTAACTTAGCAAACTAATTTAAAAAAAAAACAATAATAAAGAAGAAAAATATTGTATCAAGTATTTTTATTCTTTGTTGATCTTTGATTTCGCCCTCTGTCATTTATTTGTTTAGGTTAGGTGTAAGATTAGCCGGCTAAACTTAACATAACCTAACCTAATCAAACCTAAGTTTAGCCGGCTTATCTTAAGTTTATGTTAACACCCATCTTTAGCCGTAACATATATTCACGGAAAAAAGACAAAGCTCTAAAAACACTCGTCTGTAAATACAACCTAACAAGCCAAAGCACTTACACAAAAAAAATGTGCGTTGTTCGTTATTAATTAATTTTAAAAAAACTGCCATATCCACACGAGCCGCGGGGTGCACAAACATGTAATAAAATTAAAAGAATGGTGTCTCTTCAGTGGTCTGACGACTGTTTCATTTTCCAATGAGTTAAACAGGGAAACTGTAAAGGGTCAGTCAAACCGATACAGACAGATTGTGGACTAGCTGCGGATACTTGTCCGCAATGTGTCCATACCCATTTGATAGAATCTTTAAAGTTTATCATCATAACATTACATAACACAAAACATAACATCACGCTTGTTATCCCCGAAGGGTTAGGCCGTATATATTGACACTAGCTGTTGCCCGCGACCTTCGTCCGCGTGAAATTTTATAGCCTTATAACTTTCGTCGATAAATGGGCTATCCAACACAAAAATAATTTTTCAAATCGAACCCGTAGGTCCTGAGATTAGCGCGTTCAACCAAACAAACAAACTTTTCAGCTTTATAATATTAGTATAGATATGCATTCAGTAAAAAACTGTTATTTCGATATTACAAACAGACACTTTGTCACAGACAATTTTATTTATTTGTAAATATAGAAATGTATAGAAAACAAACTGGTTTCTTAAATGAAAACAATATAAATTACATAATAATCTTTCAGTAATACCGTTAAAGACCTTAAGTTAAAGACCTTACTTTGTAAACTAAGTTAATAAGAATTGTAGGAGAGATATTCTCGTTTCTAATACGGTTTAAAGTCCAACTGACAGTTAAACTTGTGTCGCCTTTTAAAGATAAATTGCTGCTTCACAGTAAAACCTAATATATTGTAGTGAACTGACAAATTCTTGGACAATTTTCCTCTTGTCGCAAAACTTTTTTAACTGTTAAACACGCCTTATTATCAGATAAGTTTAAAAAACTCATGGTATTAAAAGATCAAGAAAGTTTGAGAAACAAATTAAATCAGCAAAAATGTTTGGAACTTTCAAAGTCGTGGGAAGGGTTCTGCTGTCGAGTTGGAAGGTTTCATGGAATTATGTAAACTCGAAGGAAAAAACGGTATAAATATAATTATGAATATCCATAATACCTGAAATACCATATCAGGATTATTTCTATCATAATATAATACCTGAAATACCATATCAGGTACTAAGGATTTATTCATAAATACAACATTGTTTTTAGTATTTGCGAAACCTGAATATAGTTTGTTCAGAATAAGTAACAGAATCGATACTTATAATTTTTAAACCATGTTTTATTTTGTCCAAAAAAAAATATAAAAAAGTTACATGTTACAGTTCATGATACAGTTTTGAAATTTTGTACACAGATTCTTTACATAAAAATACTAGACAAGTGTTTCAGGTTTTGCATATGCTAAAACTAATGTTGTATATTGTGAGTCAGGATGTTGATGATGATAAAGCATTGGCAAAACGTTTTGTTAACGAAGTTATTCTAATTCACCTTTATCACTACATAGTATAAAACAAAGTCACTTCCCACTGCCTGTCTGTCCCTATGTATGCTAAGATCTTTAAAACTAGGCAACGGATTTTGATGCGGTTTTCAGTAATAGATAGAATGATTCAAGAGGAAGGTTTATCTATATATATATTGCACCCGTGCGAAGCCGGGGCGGGTCGCAAGTATAGTATAAAACAAAGTCGCTTCCGCTGTTTGTATGCTTAGATCTTTTAAACTCCGCAACGGATTTTGATGCAGTTTTCAGCAATAGATAGAGTGATTCAAGAGGAAGGTACATTCATATTGCATTGCCGTGCGAAGCCGGGGCGGGTCGCTCGTACCATAATAAATGGGTAACTAAATCTGTCTGCCTGTCTGCCTGTATGTCTGTTACCTTTTCACGAATTGACATAGGAATCTCTTCTCTTTAACCTAGTAGTAAGTTCCCATGCAATGAATTCCCATATCCATGCGAGCGAAGCCGCAGACAATATCTACATTTAAATAACGCAAAACCTTTGTACAGTCGCCACCATCTAAAGCTACTACAATCTTTCAAATTTCTTTCATAGATTTTCAACTTTATCGCTAAAGCATTAGGTTCAAGGTTGATTGGGAAAATTTTACAGTTTCGGGTAGCTTGATGTTTGAAACAAAAAAAAATCCGTGACAAAAAATACATTAAAAGTCAGTTTATTAAAATACTCAGTTTTCCAAGGCTCCTGATCCACCACCAAGAATAACTACAACCAGACACCAACAATAAGGTTCTTAAACTTAAATAATCCGAGCATCAACACTCAGCTCTGTTTGTTCCCCCCATTAAATTGTTCTCCAAAATGCCTACAAAGGAAACGAGGCATTCAAAAAAAGAGCGGCTATTGTACTTTCCTTCCACCACATTTGCACTTTCTTCATAATGTACCTATCACGACTTGAAAAATGAAGGCGTTTTTACCACAGAAACCCACTTTTATCCTGTTAATTTTCTCGACTATTCATCATCTGAAAACATTAAGCGACAATTTTGAAATAATAATGTGTTTTCAATTACATAATCTGTGGTCAAACAATAAGGAAAGTCGTTGACGTTTTTTCAGACAATTCAATTGTTTTTGTTTCAAAGTAATATAGGTCAATGACGTCATTATTTGAATCTACATGCAAATAAAGTAATTGGTACAGCTAAAGTGCTTACTTTGTCTTTCCCTCTGTGGGAAAATATGTTTTGATAAAATAAACTGACTGCGTGTTGGAAACAATCAGTTTTTATTAGAAATAGCTAAAAAAAAAATAAAAAAATATTTTCTAAGTCCGTCTAAGACTTATGTGACTGGCGTGGAAAATCAGGACAAAACCTGAATTATATTGTCTGAATATAGCGTCGAGTTGAATATTCTTCTACAGGAAGTAGTCGTTGCTATGGGATTATATTACATACCTTTATAATAACAAACGTTATAACACCTTTTTTCCTAGGAAGGAAATCAAAGACAAATCTTTAAAAAGTTAGTGACAAAAAACAAAAGATAACAAGTAAAAACAAGAAAAAAACCATAAAGAATGATGACGGACTATTTATTCTAGTAAAACTACAGCATATGGGTCAAATTATTCATCAATATTGAAGAAGGAAACATATAAATTGTTCTCAGATTAATTGAAAATGAAGCGCTATTAATGAAAACAATATGTCAACAATATTGGTGGCCGTGTTTCCGAAATTAACATGTGCATATCGGGCAAAATTGATTTAACTTTCGGATACATACTGTGGATATTAACGATCAATTTATAATTTCATGATTTACGGTTTATAAAAATGTAAATTAATTGTAAATAAAATTCTTTGTGATGTTTTTGATTTTCTCGCCACATGGAGACTTAACATCACATAACATAACATAACATCTAATAGTACACAAACATTTCGCCAGTTATGTTTAAGTCCCATGTAAAAGGGGCCGAGCCTATTGCCATCAGCCGGGCACAGACACTGTGGCTGCTACTGAGAAAAAAACGCAAAAATAGAAATGGTTACACTTCGCTATATTTATAACATTAGAGGTTTCTCTAAGGTTTTAACCAGGTTTCTTGACTATTCACCCATTTAGTCTATTTTATAAGAATTGATGACGCCGCCCGATAGAAATTAGCTAGACGATGAATGGATAACACAGTTTTGTGATAACCTTTAATATTAAATACTCATATACATACAATTTTGCACCATTTCTGAAAAAAATACGGACACATTAAATGTTAAGTTTCGAAACCTGTCCTGTACAAATTCGAAAATTGCCTTAAACCAGTTTTCGACACACCACCTTCCCAAGGACTTTCAAAACGGTGAAACAAAAGGTGTTTGTTTAGTTTTCGGTCAGTCCTATTCTATTCTAATAAATAAAACTGAAATGTCTGTTTGTAATGTCAAAATAACAGCTTTTTACTGAATGCATATGAAAGTATATACGGTACTTGCTTATGCCCGCTTCGCCCTCGGGATAAAAAGTATCCTATATCTTAATCCAGGTTATATACTATCCTTGTGCTAAATTTTATCTAAATCCTTTAACTAGTTTCTGCGTGATAGAGTAACAAACATCCATCCAGTCATCAATTCTCACAAACTTTCGCATTTACAATATTAAGTAAGGATAGGAAGGCTTTTAACAAAAAAAAAACAATATTTTTATTTTTGTCTGTCTGTTTGTCGGTCTGACTGTCTTTGTTCCGGCTAATCTCCGAACGACGGGACTTTTATTTGCAGATAGCTGAGGTTATAAGGAGTAACTGAGGCTACTTTTATTTTCTTTTGTTCCGTGCAAAAAAAATAAACCCATGAAGTTGTTAACAAAAACCGATTCAAATATGGAAGTTATATTTTTATAAAACAATAACGCGGACAAACGTCGCGGGCAACAGCATATATTAGCATATATTTTTTATTAGTACCTACGTATTTTTTTTTTTGTTATTGCTATACACAAATTTGTTCTATTTGAATACCTATTCATACATACCTAATTAGAAACAAAACTGTTTTATGTCCGGCACATCACCATCTCAGGTCCAGTTGAAAACCAGCGTCGGGCATGAGCTGCTCGGCAGTTTGCTGAACTGGGCTTATTTGGCGCAGCCGTGAGACACACAATATTATCTCTTTTTTTTCTATTTAGTTTTTTATTATTTATATTTATGTTTTTTAAGATTTTTATTGTATATATTTGTTTTTTAAATTTTTTATTGTTTTTATTTGTGTTTTTTTAAGTTTTTTATTGTTTATATTTATGTTTTTTATTTTATTTTTATTTGTTTGTTGTGTGCACTTGTGGCATGAGCCAAATCAATATGTTTTCTTTCTCTCTTTCTTAACATTATATGACAAGTGACAACTAAAATCAGAAATAGAAGCTGGAAAACGCTGAAATACCGTCATTAAAATCCAGTTTATTTCAGTAAACACTTTCCAACAAGCACCTACATTTTATCTCACAAATTACATGAACCATCAGAATTATAAACGTGTCATTATTACAACGTAAAAGGTGTACTTAATTGTAACGGTTATGCCGTACTTCAGTAACCACAGCAAAGCTATAAACACACTGTTAAAAGCCCGTAACCGTGTACCGTGTGAAAAGGCTCTTTGTTGATAATTTACTCCAGGGTAAAGATTCTGAGTATCGAGTACTTTATTCGATGTCCACGAATAATTCGTCCGGATTTTATTTACTACTAGCTGTTGCCCGCGACGTTTGTCCGCGTTATTGTTTTATAAAAATATAACTTCCATATTTGAATCGGTTTTTGTTAACAACTTCATGGGTTTATTTTTTTTGCACGGAACAAAAGAAAATAAAAGTAGCCTCAGTTACTCCTTATAACCTCAGCTATCTGCAAATAAAAGTCCCGTCGTTCGGAGATTAGCCGGAACAAAGACAGTCAGACCGACAAACAGACAGACAAAAATAAAAATATTGTTTTTTTTTTGTTAAAAGCCTTCCTATCCTTACTTAATATTGTAAATGCGAAAGTTTGTGAGAATTGATGACTGGATGGATGTTTGTTACTCTATCACGCAGAAACTAGTTAAAGGATTTAGATAAAATTTAGCACAAGGATAGTATATAACCTGGATTAAGATATAGGATACTTTTTATCCCGAGGGCGAAGCGGGCATAAGCAAGTACCGTATATACTTTCATATGCATTCAGTAAAAAGCTGTTATTTTGACATTACAAACAGACATTTCAGTTTTATTTATTAGAATAGAATAGGACTGACCGAAAACTAAACAAACACCTTTTGTTTCACCGTTTTGAAAGTCCTTGGGAAGGTGGTGTGTCGAAAACTGGTTTAAGGCAATTTTCGAATTTGTACAGGACAGGTTTCGAAACTTAACATTTAATGTGTCCGTATTTTTTTCAGAAATGGTGCAAAATTGTATGTATATGAGTATTTAATATTAAAGGTTATCACAAAACTGTGTTATCCATTCATCTTCTAGCTTATTTCTATCGGGCAGCGTCATCAATTCTTATAAAATAGACTAAATGGGTGAATAGTCAAGAAACCTGGTTAAAACCTTAGAGAAACCTCTAATATTTTAAATATAGCGAAGTGTAACCATTTCTATTTTTTTTGCGTTTTTTTCTCAGTAGCAGCCACAGTGTCTGTGCCCGGCTGATGGCAATAGGCTCGGCCCCTTTTACATGGGACTTAAACATAACTGGCGAAATGTTTGTGTACTATTAGATGTTATGTAATGTTATGTGATGTTAAGTCTCCATGTGGCGAGAAAATCAAAAACATCACAAAGAATTTCATTTACAATTA
Organism: Noctua fimbriata; assembly: GCA_905163415.1. Classification (NCBI taxonomy): domain Eukaryota; kingdom Metazoa; phylum Arthropoda; class Insecta; order Lepidoptera; family Noctuidae; genus Noctua; species Noctua fimbriata. The sequence goes on along the minus strand of LR990942.1, from coordinate 5,218,791 downwards.
AAAAAAAAAATATCTCCATGATTTCCTGGAGCGAAAGGAAAAATAGCGCGCCAGCTGCTTAACGTGTCACGCAATTTTAATGGAAAAATGTAAAGGAAATGTTGTTGTAATAATAAAATTGTTACAATTGAAAATGCGTTTCGTAGCCATGGTTCTGACTTTTGCCACTGACTGTTTTTAGTAGTGAATTAATCAAATTGTAGACTGCCTCGTTGGTTTAGTGGTCGCAAGCGTAACTGCTGAGCAAGAGGTCCTGGGTTCGATTCCCGGGTCGGGAAAACTGTTATTGGGTTTATCCATCAGGAAGATCCTAGTAGCAGCCACGGATCTGTGCCCGGTTGATGGCAATAGGCTCACCCCATATAACATGGGACTATAATATAACTGGCGAAATGTGGGTATACTATTATAGTAGGCATTAATAAAAAAAAACGAGAAAAGTACAAGACAAAACAAACAACCTAAGGTACATAATTCAATTTAACGGACGCATAGAAACATAAACCTGTGTTACACACATACATGCATAAACTCACATTTTTTTCCATGGGGGTAGTCAGAAACCACAGAACGCCACCTGCTAAGATCCTTACATATTCCTTTTGCCTCGTCCACGTTCATACATCTGATCATACAGGCACGCCGGTTGCGAGTACGCCCCTGTCCTTTCTGAAGAACCTCACCAATAAGGCCAGTGTGTGTCCTTCTAGGGCGTCCCCTCTCGCCGTTGCCACTCACACCGGCCTTGTAAACACCTTTTGTTAGTCGCCTCTCACTGATCCTCTCCACATGACAAAACCATCTAAGCATACTCTTTTCAATTTTTGTTATACAACATTATTTTTAGTATATGCGAAACCTGAATATAGTTTGTTCAAAATAAGTAACTGAATCGATTCCAATAATTTTTAAACCATGTTATATTTTGTCCCAAAAATATTTAAAAAAAGTTACAAGTTGGACACCGAGCGACATTAAGTACTTATCGCAATAATTTAGGTACCTACTGCCAAATTATGTTTATCAATGAGCTCAAGACGACGCTGGAGGCCTGCGCGCGGGCGCGTTGTGTGGTGACCACGCTTTTGTGCGGACAACCAGGTAACAGAACAAGCTTATAACTTTGTGATTTTTCGTGATACAGGTTTGAAATTTTTTGTACATAGATTCTTTACATAAAAATACTCGACACGTGTTTCAGGTTTCGCATATACTAAAACTAATGTTGTATAATGTTGTGATTGTAAAATGTCCTCTTTGCAATTAGATTTTCAATGAACAACTGAACTCGGCTGTTTTGTTATCATCAGTTTCCTGCCGATATCTAGTTTCCAAGTTATTTGGGGTTGGTGCTCCATGTCTTCTCATTCCATACTTCTGTATTAATCGTTATCTCCGTAAATAGTCATCTTCTACTACAATTTGGTTAAATAACATCACGCCTGTATTCCCCTAAAGATTAGGCCTAGGTGTACCTAATAGTACTCCCACATTTCGCCAGTTATGTTATAGTCCCATGTTATACGGGGTGAGCCTATTGCCATCAACCGGGCACAGATCCGTGGCTGCTGCTAGGATCTTCCTGATGGATAAACCCAATAACAGTTTTCCCGACCCGGGAATCGAACCCAGGACCTCTTGCTCAGCAGTTACGCTTGCGACCACTAAACCAACGAGGCAGTCTACAATTTGATTAATTCACTACTAAAAACAGTCAGTGGCAAAAGTCAGAACCATGGCTACAAAACGCATTTTCAATTGTAACAATTTTATTATTACAACAACATTTCCTTTACATTTTTCCATTAAAATTTCGTGACACGTTAAGCAGCTGGCGCGCTATTTTTCCTTTCGCTCCAGGAAATCATGGAGATATTTTTTTAAATATTCGCTGAACAATAGCGGAGGCTCATAAAAAGCGGCGCAATTGGTCGTGAGACTGCAGAATGTTCGTTGGCGGACGAATTTGTTGGTACCGAGATTTTCCGGGGCTCTAGCCGAGCTCTCCCGAGCGCTTCCGTGCGCCCGCCGAATTACAAAGAATTCTCCTACAATAACCGAACATTCCGTGTTGTCGACTCTCGCGAATGTAACCAATCTTTTTAATTAAATTACTGAAATAAAAAGTTGTCCCATTTTTTCTGTCTAATGGAATTATTCCGTTTCACGCTTCCGATTCTTAGCGACGCCCTTTCAGATGGTAAGACGGAAGAAATTGTCAGCAGGTGTTGTGTTTTATTCATTTGCTTTATTTTACGACGCTAGAAAAATAAATAAGAATAAGATTTCTGATACTAATAACTGGCAAAGATATAAAACTTAGAAATTATATCTTCTACCGTTTGCCGATTTTTATTACTTTCCAATGTCCTGAGATCGTCCATTCCATCGGCTATTGTCTGGTAATATAACTGGAATGCACCAGACGTATTAAAGCTACTATTGATTGGATGTCTGACCACCGTATAATATCCCAACTATCTCAGTTGGGATATTATACGGTGGTATATAATCTACGTACAAAGCGAACCGGGAAACAATCGTCGTGTAACAATGTAGTGATATCTGCACGTAAGTACAAGATCAGATTACCGTCTTATGTCATTGATCCATCATTTACGTAGCAAGGTAACTGGACTGCACTTATGCTGGCCTGCACTGATGTTTGTTTGTAAAAACCAATTTAATAATAAACATGCAGTATAATATAATATAATAATAAGTTTATTTCGTTTCGTTTTAACAGATACATTGTAGAGGCCTTCTTTTAAGTATGGAAATACCTGTAACAGAAGACCTCCCTCTTCAATATGTATGTACAAACATTTTACAAATACTGTTAATAATTAAAAACAAAGTAATAAAAAAACAAAAACTTAGACTAGAGAACTTAAAAAAATTGTGTGAGTGTGTGCGTGTGAGTGTGGTTATGCATGTGTGTGAGTATGTGCGTTTGAATGTGGATATGCATGTATGTGTGTGTGTGCGTGTGAGTGTGGTTATGTGTGTGTGGGTGTGTGTGTATGAATGTGTGTGTGTGAGTAAATTCGACTAGTATGGGTGTGAGATAAAGGAAACCAAAAGCATATTATCAGTGCGAAGTATACAGTAGACATTTGTTAATTTAATTAGTCAGCGTTAACATTAATTCCATGTGTAAAGCAAGTTTCTGATAGGTGTTTTATTATGTATCCGGATACAGAAGAGCCTCAGTTTCTTAGCATAGTATTGATGTCACCTTTTTACACAAAATAAGCACGTTTTACATTTTTTTAAAACATTGCCCCACACTATTTCAGGCCATAAACTGCACGATCAAACGACAAGCCTTTATAAAAAAAAAACAAATGAAAAAAAAATGTGTAGAAATGACTTGTCACCGAGACGGGACTTGTAGAGAGATGCGACGGAAACAAGTGAAGCGCGTGTGTCGCTTGACGCAAGGTGCACATCATCCGAGGCCGTGCTCGATGCTGAAAAGGATTTAGTTCTAGGCGCCTTAAAGACTAGGTCAGCCTAAACAATGGTCGAGTTTTGAGAACGACAGCCTTTATTTTAGATAGCTATAAGCAGAACTAAATTTATGGATTATTCTTCTATTCCGAAAGACGGAACGTCCCTCGACGATATTCCGGAATGAATATTCATGACTTAGCCAGTGAGCTATCGCAGTACAATACCTAAAGTTTCTATTTTCACAGATATTACAGTTGAGTTAATGCTCAAGCCAATTGGATATCCTCAAGACGAAATTATTTTGCACGGTAGTGTAAACAATTGAAACAACAAAGCCGAAGGTCGAACACAAATTGGTTTCCAAAGGAATCAACATTTTTTTGGTAAGTCAGAATCAAACTGATATTGTTTTTATGAGGTTTGTGGCTAAATAATAACAGCCGCACGTGTCGAACTGACAGGTTAAGCAACGGTTTCAGTCTGTGTATGGGTTGCCATCTCTAACATTGAAATCCAGGTGCCTTGAAAAGCGCGTTAAGCTGTTGGTCGCGTCTGTCAGTCGCTCAGAGATCTTTTACAGTCGTCGCTAGTAGTTAGAACTACGAAAGTCTGACGTAACTGGTTTGTGGGGGTAAGATAGGCAGCCACTCCTAGTGCATGAAAGGAGCCTCCCCGAGCGACGTATCTACTGAGTCACTATACGTCCGGAGCACCCTGGGCAATTAGTGAGTCCCCTGCTGACTGACTAATTCTTTCACCACGATGGCAATCCAAAGTACACTCCTAGTAAATATTGCTTTCAGTTTTAGTAAATTCAAGGTGTATACGGAGCCTTCAAGAAGACGGCCACCAGGCATTCTATACATCAAACAAAGGAACTCGACGCAGTAGTACGCGGTAGGACGCGGTGAATGTAACGGACTCAAAATACTATGGTGATGGATTCGTTGACTATTACAGGAGTTGTGAAGGTATTTAAAGTAAAGTTATAACATTAAAAACATGTATTTAAAAAAAAAGAACTTGTGAATAAATTGGGACTTTGCCTTCCAATATCTCCGTAACTATAAGGTTCCCAGGTATGGTCTAGAACAAAAATATCATCGCTATGACGGGGAGAACACTCTGGGGGTCTTTTGGCTTTGTTAAGTGTATTTTACACCCATCATTCGCATTCAGTAGCATCCAGATAGACTGGAAGCCGACCCCAACAACAACACGATTGGCAGATGTTCGATGTTGTTGTGTGATTATTGTTTTAATATAGGTGTGACGTAACCAATTTTAGCAGGTGTCCGTTCATTTTATTATATGCTAAACAAACGAACTCTGTCCATCTGAATATATCCGAACGGGTAAACAAACGTTAACCACAACACAATTAGGCCAGCGCTCAAATTGTAACATAATTTGATACGAAATATATTTTGTTCAAACAAGCATTGTTGAAATGTTTAGCACTTGCTTTATAAGTACTACTAACTAAACCTAGTAGTTATTGTTGCTATAATATCTTACTGTTATAACATAAGAAAGAATGAGTTAATGGCATGGTTTCATGACAACTCTGGTTCATTTCCTCATTTTCCTTAATCGAATTCGAGTGGAGATATGGCGAAGCGTCACCGTTATATAGTTAAAGTTACACGGACCCAAGCAAAGACATTATTCTTTTTTTTTTTTTACATTTACTTTTATTGTGTGAACTGCCAGTCTGTGGAATTCACTGCCGGCTTCTCTGTTTCTCGATCATTATAATCTGGATCGCTTCAAAGTTCGAGTGAATCGGTTTCTTCTAGGCAGCATGCTCCACACTAGGCCGCATCATCGCTTCACATCAGGCGAGTTGCGGCCATACACAAGCCTATTTAGTATAGTAAAAAGAAACTGCTGTACCAATGCTTTATCTTTTCGTTAGTTACTTGTAGCTTATTGGATTCTCAAGCTCTATCCACATTGTTATTTTGGCCATCCTAACTCATCATTTCAGCCGAAAGACGTCCACTACTGGAAATAGGCCTCCTCCAAGTGCCGCCACATTGACCGGTCCCGTGCAACTCGCATCCAGCGGATCCCCGCAACCTTCACCAGGTTACCGGTCCACCTAGTGGGAGGCTTTCCAACGCAACGTCTTCCGGTTCGCGGTCGCCACTCCAGAACTTTTCGGCACATCGGTCATCCTAACTAATCAGAACCAATTTTTGTGCACGTCAGAAAATCCTCCGAGTCATCTTGAGCCTGATTCCGAATGCAAAAATGTATAAAACAATGTCGTCAAAATGGGTAGGTCACGTTTGGTAACTCTCCCGTTTCGCAAACTAAACAAAATACCATCACATCCGTGAGTCCCGTTTTGTGAGTCTTGTTTCGTCAACTTTTGAGTTCACAGGAAAATCGTGGATAAGTGACGCACAGCACCGGGAAGTGTGGCAGAAAAAAGGGGTGGCCTATATCCAACAGTGGATGCTTCCGGGCTGATATGACGATGATGATACTATATTACAAAGCAATATTTTTCCCGTCCCTGACTGGACACTGAGCCCAGAAGGCCTTGTGCCTCAAGGCTAAAATGTGTGACAAGCGGATTATATAAATACCTACTAAATGTCACAGGTGTCTCGATGTCAGTTCGATATTATTTGAGAGAGGTTTCAAAGAGCCTTTGATGCAGGACTTGTGTCAAATTTTAGGTTCACCATTGGGAATATACAAGGGGAGTTTCATATAATTATAATAGATATACTGGTTAGGTTATACAATATTATTTTTAGTATATGCGAAACCTGAATATAGTTTGTTCAGAATAAGTAACTGAATCGATTCCAATCATTTTTAAACCATGTTATATTTTGTCCCAAAAATATTTAAAAAAAGTTACAAGTTGGACACCGAGCGATATTAAGTACCTATCGCAGTAACTTAGGTACCCACTGCCAAATTATTATTATCAATGAGCTCAAGACGACGCTGGAGGCGCGCACGCGGGCTCGCTGCATGGTAACCACGTTTTTTCGCGGACAACCAGGTAACAGAACAAGCTTATAACTTTGTGATTTTTCATGATACAGTTTTGAAATTTTGTACATGGATTCTTTACATAAAAATACTAGACACGTGTTTCCGGTTTCACATATACTAAAACTAATGTTGTATAATACGGCTGAAACTGTGTAGCTAGTCCAATACAATTAGCTGATATGACCCCAACCGGTAAGCTCAATACATACATTGGTATACCCACCTACTGATAGATAATAACTCTCAAAATACAAATACGGTTCACTTGTATTGTGGTTCATTTGTTCTCCTGACATAGACAATCCTAGAACCAAAGGAACTTGTAACAAAATGAGATTATTTCCGTCACTTCTTCTGCTCAACTTAAACACTCCAAAGTGACAAGTGAAAGTATTTTGTGGAACTGTCTCATGTTTTTATGTTCAAAAAGTCATGATTACCAGCTTAATTTGTATTAAAATGACTTTGATTTTAATAAGCTCATTGAATAGTTTAAAAAAAGATAACAAAGTCAATTCTAAAACCGGTTAAAATTAACCAACACAAACAAAGCGCTAAATCGTTCAGTTATCCTATCTATAAATAACTCGCCGCCACTAATCCCTTATGTTCTGTTCTGTACGATTCAATGAATATAAATTGAATGAATGGCGGATTGAATAGATAATCTCATTACCCTAATCTGTACATACAAGATTCTGTGGAGGTAGGACTTGCTGTGAATTATAAATCGCTTGTCATTCGGTGTTTAGTTTCGTTGATGAGTGAAGGTTGTGTCAGACAGCTGAAAGTTTAAATTTCGAATTATGTAGTTGTTCGAAAATCTATTTGTTTGTGTTTTGTTTTTCGTGTTTTGTTTTTAATTACTTTATTCAGCCAGTGGCAGAGTTCAGATTGAAGCTTATTTAAAAGAATCATCGACACAACGTATAAGAAGAAATAAGGTAGTTGGGTGTCTCACTCATTGATCAATAAGTGGTCGAAAGCGTGACTGCTGAGCACGAGGTCCTGGGTTTGATTCCCGAGTCGGGCATAGTGTTATTGGATTTTTCCATCAAGCATTTCTCAGTAACAGCCACTGAGTGTGGAATTATCTCCGATTGATGGCAATAGGCTAGCCCCCTATTGCATGGGACTTAAACATAACTGGTGAAATGTGGGTGTACTATTAGGTACACCATTGTCTAACCCTTCGGGGATTACAGGCGGGATGTTATGTTGTGTAGTATGTTGAATTGAAAAGAGAAAGTACAGACCTTAGACAATTATTTTACCTCTGTTTTGGCAGCGATTTTTATCCTCGTTACAGTGAGGTTGCTAATGCTAGGGATAAAATAACTGAAATGATGATGATGATGTCTTAGGAAAGCAATAAACTAAATGAGAAAATAGTTTTACGTGATAACACTCCACCATTAAAATAATCGAAAAAGAAATAAGATTGAAACCTCGCCATTAAAACCTTGCCATTTACCAAGTTTTTATAAAAGGTAAAATTTGTCCTTGTTCTTTTTGTAAGAATTTGGAGAGACTTCAATAAATTTGGAGAGCAGAGGTGGCCCAGTGGTAGCGGCTCCGACTTACAAATAGTAAGTCGCGGATTCGAACCCAGGCAGGCGCATTACTTTGTGTAATTTATTTCATCACCACTGCTCTCAAAACAGTGAAGGAAAACATCGTGAGGAAACCAGCATGTTCTAGAACTAACAATTCGAAGACATGTTACATTTACCAACCCGCACAGTGGGAACATTATAAGCCGATTATGCAACAGATTTCTACGTCATTTAAGTCTTAAGAAAATACGTAGTATTCCTATAAAATGTCATTAAACTCACAAACATGAGACATTGCACCAAAACTACAATACAATTATTTTGAAGGTTGCAGGGCCATGAACTCTTAAAGAGACTATAATCTTTACATACAAGCTCCCTCGAACTCTCGATAGTTGAAAGATACCTACACAGAATCATAAAATAGATAGGTACAGAGACTCAGCTCCATATAACAAACGAAAACGCATGCACAAATAGACGCTTGCTTTATGTAGGTACTTTTATGCAAGTGCAATCGTGACCGCGACTAGCGTTTGGTCGAGTTGAAGCAGACCAAGATCAGTGTATGAAAGCTCACCAACAAAATATGTCGATAATTACTTCAGTTTTTCAATCATAATAATTGAAACAACATTGAACCGCAGACATCACGGTTATATTCCCCGAAGGATTAGGCAGATATGTAACTGTGTACACTCACGTAACTGTCGAAAATTGGGAAAGATTTTACGTTCAGGAAATATAATAAAAAAAAAAAAAAATTAGCAAAAGTAGTGAATTATAAATTTAAAGAAGGAAGAGAAAGTCTGTGAGAATGGATGTATGTTTGTTATCCTTTCACGCAAAAACTGACCGGATTTGGAGGAAATTTAGAATACAGATAGTTTAGAAACTGCATTAACACATAGGATACTTTTTATCCCGGGAGTATGATCCCATGGAACAATTATCGAACTCCACGCGGGCGAAGCCGCTGGCTTAAGCTAGTCAAAAGTAAAAACGTTAATATACATCTGTTTCAACCATAGCTGTCTATGTGTAAGTGCGCCTCCTTTGACCTTCTGTAACAAAACTATTCTGTGACAGAACCGTCTGTCCAAGACATCTTGAGTAGACTATTCGATTATACGGACCGTGATCAAACAGTATGTGTTCTCGGTGTCGGGTCCACAAATATGTAGGTGAAATCGAAGGACACTAAGATAACCTACTTGGATAATGATATAAATTTATTATTAGATGGAATGGAAAGAGTGTCATGATTATGAGGCCAGTGTTTTCATATTTTAGTAATTAGAAACGAGTGACTTTTGGCTTTATATATTCACCGACTTGTTAGTGTTTGAAATTCGCCAGTATAAACGTAACATAACATCACCCCTGTAATCCCCGAAGGGTTAGGCGGAGATGTACCTAATAGTACACCCATATTTTGCCTGTTAAGTTTAAATCCCATGAGATAGAGGGCGAGCCTATAGCCATCAACTGGGCACAAATCCAGTCTCCGTGCCTGCTACTGAACAATTTCAAATGGAAAACACAATAAGACTTTGTCCGAGCTGAGAATCGAACCTAGGACCTCATGCTCAGCTGTCGCGATTGCGACCACTAGACCAACGAGGCAGTCAATACAAACATATAAGTATAATCAGCCTATAATGATCCCACTGCTGGGACACAGCCTCCCTTCTCTAGGGCAGGCTGGGCTATGGCCCATTGGTATATTATGGTAATTATACCATAGTTTTGGTTCGGTCATGCCGGTTATCTTGCGATGATTTTCATCACCGTTATGATATCCGTTCTGTGTTCAAACCGATACGATACGTAAATAAGGCGAATCACTGGGTCAGCTTAAAGGAACTAAGTTTAAAACTTACAAACACAACCCTAGTCCGTCGCATGAACTAATAAGCGATATAAATGAAATGCAAACCCGCGGCGAATACATCCCTACTCAACCCTTTCATGTCGGCTCTAACTGAAATACAGACGGAGAGACCAGGACAGCATCGATTGCATCAATCAAATTTTAGCAATGAAGCCGCCATATTACTGCATTCGAAGCGTTCCGATTTCTCATTGGTAGTTCACTTCGTATGACATTCCACGTCAAACGATTCATCTGAGCGATTTCCAGTTCAGTATGTCCTCTTGTTTTGACTAATTGTAATTTGGGAATTATAATTTCCTATTATGTATATTGTTCTGTAGAATGATTTGCATTTATTTAATAACGTTCGAATCCTTGCCAAAATTGTAAATTATCTACAAGTATTTTAACGTATATCGAAATTAATTTACCCCTTTGGATTTTAAGTAGGTAGATATTTAGTATCGTGTTTCATTAAAGAGTACTTAAATATATTAAATACATAAATAAAGCCATTATTTACTGATAAACTAAAACTAATCACAATAAAATATATATTAAGCAAGACATAACCATTATCTTCAAGGTGGTTTATTAATCTACCATTAATGTTGTTGACGTATCTTTGCCAGTCCATGCCTGTAAATACCATTGATTATGATAGTGAAATTAAAATATGTATTTAGTCTTAATTTTTAAAATGTAATTTCAAGAAAACTTTTAACGAAAAACTAACAAACAAAAAAAAAACAATACTCTATTCGAGTAGCAATACTTTAAAAAAAAAATATTATAATTTGTGTTTATTATTAATTGAAAACCACATGAACTTTTTAATTCATTAAAAGAGGATTTTTTTTATTTTTATTTCAATTTAAAACTTTTCGATACAAACAAATTAAATTGACAAAAAAAAATAGACAACTAGGTACCTACTCAAAACAATAATGACAATACCAACAAAATAATAGAAAAGATGTAAAAACGAAATACAATACGTATATCATGCAAAATGAAATAATCAGACCTATAATTTATAATCAAAGGTATAATAATCACTGCATTTGACAGCCCAATGAAGTCTCTGAAAAGTAAATCCCCTGTCAAAACCCATGTTAGCTGCTGTGATTAGTTGACCAAAATAGTTACAACGAGGTTTGACAAGAGATTACATTGAAAAGGCCTCCATAAAGCGAGGATTAAATTGTTTGCCCACTTCCTGTTTGAGCCTGAAGTGTTATTAGCAAACAATTTGTTATTGAATAAACAACTTAAATGCCTTCCGATAAAAGAAATTGTAATTTTACTTTTGGTGGAACATTTTATTAAATTTTTTCTTCGCTTGGAACACAAGGGAAAAATATTATAAAAAGTTAATTTGAGAAAATTATCATTTGATAAAATGCTCATTTGAAAAAAAAAGTTCATTTGATAAAACGCTCATTTGCTAAGATTATCATTTGATAAAATGCTCGTTTGATAAAAAGTTCATATGATAAGATTATCATTTGATAAAATGCTCATTTGATAAAAAATGTTCATTTGAGAAAATGTTCATTTGATAAAATGCTCATTTGATAAGATTATCATTTGATAAAATGCTCGTTTGATAAAAAGTTCATATGATAAGATTATCATTTGATAAAATGCTCATTTGATAAAAAATGTTCATTTGAGAAAATGTTCATTTGATAAAATGCTCATTTGATAAGATTATCATTTGATAAAATGCTCGTTTGATAAAAAGTTCATTTGAGAAAATTATCATTTGATAAAATGCTCATTTGATAAAAAATGTTCATTTGATAAAATGCTCATTTGTTAAAAAGTTCATTTGATAAGATTATCATTTGATAAAATGTTCATTTGAGAAAATTATCATTTGATAAAATGCTCATTTGATAAAAAATGTTCATTTGATAAAATGCTCATGTGATAAGATGATCATTTAAAAATGCTCGTTTGATAAAAAGTTCATTTGATAAAATGTTCAGTTGACTGCATACGCAAAACATTCCGAAACAGCAGTAGTCTTTTTCAAGCTGGTTCAATTGGATTAGAATTTTACAGAGGCATGAGTTATTGTGCCGTAGCTCGCGTCGACGTAGAAGAAGAAAAATGGTTGTCTTTCAAAACTTAGGAGGCATTTACACTTCTGTTGCCCCGGAGGATCTTTACCGGTTGGCCACGACCTGCACGTTTAAGCATCACGCGAGTTGCGACAGCAACTGTGAAAGAAGCATATATGACAGAAAATGCTTAGAGCATTTTACATGTCACAGACCCGCGACTTGTGACGCGACAGTACTCCCGCTAAGGGAACAAGCGACATAAAACCTTGTCACTTGTTAAAGGTCAGATCGCGTGAGGTCATGAAAGGGGCGTTTAATCTCATTCATTCCGCTGGATGCGAGTCGCACGAGACCGGTCACTTGGGGGAGGCCTATGTCCAGCAGTGGACGTCTTTCGGCTGAAATGATGATGGTGATGTTGATTCTCTCTGTCTAATCCTAACATCGTAACTGACAAATAAATCAACGTCTCTTCATCAAAATTCAAAATCACACACCGCTCCATCTAACATGAGAATCCTGGATCCTCCTTCATGTAATCAATTAAAGCTGCATTCCAAGATACGCATGCCATTATTCGCTGTGACGACGAAGTTTCAGGGACGTGGCTTTGAAATTCCCTAACTTCATGCACACCCCGTTAGAGTGGGTGCACTTATGTTATTACGAAGGCTTAGCGAGGAGACTGAGGAATGGCAAGTTAGGTGTCTTGACTACTAAGTTACATTACATTACGTTATACTTGTGTCATTTGTGGTTTGGACGGATTTGTTGTAAGTGGTGTTGTTATTTTAATTATGATTGGGTTTTGATGTGGTGCTCAAAATTAAATTAACTCGAATTTATTTATTTTTAGCGTGACTGCAGAGCAAAAGGTTCGATCCCCGGTTCGGGCAAAGTGTTATTGGGTTTTCCATCACGCATTTCTCAGTAGCAGCCATGGAGTCTAGATTTGTGCCCGGTTGATGGTAATGGGCTTGCCCATTACATGGAACTTAAAACATATCTGGCGAAATGTGGGTGTACTATTAGTTACACTTCAGCCTAACTGTTTGGTGATTATAGATAGGCGTGGTGTTAAATGTTAAACTAACTCGAACGATTGATTTATTTGTTAACGTGTGAAAAATCGTAATTAATGTTATTAATTTTAAAACTTTTGTATTTTTTCGCTTACTTTAAAGAGCGAATATATCTATAAAGCTATTATGAAAGCTATAAATTTAATTTGTTGCGACCAACTTACCAGGTGACACCAAATTATGCTGCCTGAATACGTACACACTTAAAAATAGTATTAGTTCGATCATAATAAAAACTCAGACACGAAAACCGTGTACTTTAAACCAGTCAAATAATAAAAAGATAGTATTAATACGTTTCAACCGAATTAAACTAAAACTAAACGCGGATTAGTACAAGAAGTTTAAACTTTTAAAAGTCCAATCTGGCGTAGTGAAGACTCCATTCAATTGGTTGGCACGAAACGAACAAAGACATTACAGGGGAAAATGTTAACAGAAATTTCGGACTTTCTTAAGAATTGCTAATGTAACCATTGACCTAAATGATTAAATCTGTATTTTTTCGGTAAAAGAAAGCCTTGCTTTTTTCTGAAGAATTTATTTTTTACGTAATAAATATTTTTGGTGACATATGATTATGTCTTGTCATGCCGTAGCTACGTACAACGCACCCTGATGAACGTTTTATCATTTCAATGATCACATTGGTATGATTGGTAAAGTGGTTAGAACAATAACTAATTCGAGCACTGTAGCAAACAGTGTTAAGTAAAGTAGTAAGCAGTGATAGTCTAGTGCTGTGACCGTCGGGCTGCCAAGTTATAGGTCACGAGTTCGAAACCAAGACACGCACCTCGGATTTATCGGATTCATGTTTCATTATCACTTCGGTGAAGGAAAATATCGTGAGCAAACCAGCATGCCAGAGAGTTATTTCTCGACGTCATGTAAAGCCAAGTCAGAGGCCCAAGGGTGGAATAAAAACTCTGACACCAGGTTAGACACTAACCACACAATAAGGAAGAAGAATTCGAACACTGCAAAAAAACAAACAGTTGCCATGTTCCACCGTTAATGATTTCAAGACTAATTAATTTCTTACTAACCCTAGATACTACACTCACACCATTAGTACTTCTTTTGAGAAAGAATCCGTATAAAAAAACATTTGAAAAACGTTAAAACACTCGCCTTTGAACTCTCGCAGAAAATGCAATATTATGTGACGTGTTAAAGTGGTTTTACAAAATACTTTAACACGTCACATCATGTTATGTTTTAAAACTAGATGAGGCCGGTGTTTCGTACCTGACTACTCTGAGAAGAAACATCCAAAACAAATTCAGAGGTCACTGTCTCTTTCAAAGTCCAGGCATTGGTCAAGTCATATGAGGACCATGCAGATTAATGTCTGAGATGGTCTTTTGAAGAAATAACCACACAGATTTGAGTGGACCTGTCTAGTCAGTGCAAGCATTTGTCAGTGATCGTGTAGCTCGACTCATAATCCAACTCAACGACACGACGACTAATACCAAGAAAGGACATAAGCCGAAGAATTCCTCTATAAATAAAAGCTTAGCCGAACTAAAGAGCAACTTGTTCGGATTAGCCACAAGTGCATCTGTGCTATCTTTGGCGAACGTGACTCCTAAGACAGATCCTTGAACGTGGGCGGCACGTAGACTGGATGTGACGTTGACTTGGTATAGTTTAGACTATGGTCGACGTATAACCAACTGTCCGTACTTAAGAACTAGTGTGACCTAAGTGCATCTGTGACAACAGACACAGAGCTAAAGTAGCTTTAGTGCAGGTAAGTCCTAAGTTAAAAATAGTAGATACTAGCTTTTGTCTTGTTGATGGCAATAGACTCGCTCTCTGTTCCATATGAAATAAATTTGGGTATATACTATTAGGTACACTTCTGCCTAACCCTTATTGGATTACAGGCGTGATGTTATGTTATGTTAGCTTTTGTCCGCGACTTCGCCCGCGTTATGAAATTATCCCATGGTAACCTACTACAGGTATAAAAATATTGTCCGAACACCGGTCATAGTCAACATATTTGCAAAAAAAAAACATATTAATCCGAACAACCGGTTAAATCATGAAATTCTACTTCCTAATATTATAAATGCGGAACATTGTAAGTATGGATGAATGGAACTTTGTTACTCTTTCACGCAAAAACTACTGTAAAGATTTGGATAAAATTTAGCACACATATAGTTTATAACCTGGATTAACACATAGGATACTTTTTATCCCGGTAGTATGATCCCGTGGGACAATTATCGTACTCCACGCGGGCGAAGCCGCAGGCATAAGCTAGTGTAACATACACACACGTATGCAGACCGACAAACAGACCGACAGATAGTTACTTTCCAATTTATAACTTTAGTTTTAATTTATGTGGTTACATACAGTTGACTCAACCGTCCACTGATGCGGAGAATGTGCCCGTATTGGTTTTCCACGTTAGTGGTGCGGTTCATTTTGTTTGTCAACCACGCATCCGTGTGTAGCGTAACCGTGGCTCACTGAGGACGATTCCGCAAACATTTTATTCAAAGCGAAGTACGTGCGTAAACGCATTTAAGTACAAATTTCAAATGGGATTGAAAACGTCATGTTAGCTTTAAACCGAATATATGGGGTGGAAGGGACACCGACGCGAAAATGGTTATCATTCTGAGCTACATAGATATTTCCCATCGGTTTTTTTTTTTTTAAAACCAGCTGTTCCTTATATTTTGACCGTGTAGGTATTGCACTTTTGTAGGAAACACCAGATTTTTTTTTAGTACCCGTTTTCGCGTCGGTATCCTCCCTTCCCCTCCCACCCCGAATATTGCCTTGTGAACAGCAACGGAATTTCTGACAAGAATATAGCTACTGACAAAATCTGTAACAGCGATGTTATTTTCAATAACGTTCATCTAACAGGATTATTAACAAAGTTCAGTTTCGTAAACAACTATAAATAGACTATAATACCGGGATTAAGAATCAAAGTAAACCAACGAAGTCCAAACAGGACTTTGGCAGTTCGATAAAGTTGAGAAAAAGCGAACTCATCGGCAAAGCCTTTAAAGTTACAAGTTACGGTAATGAGCGGACAGATTGGTTGTTTCATCAAACAAACTTTATTAAGCAGACCTCATTAGTGTCGACGTATCCGTCCACATCATTTGTCCATATTTAACTAACAGTAATGAAGTGTACAGAACATTCTCATCCATTTAATCTGTATTGTTCACATAAACATCTATTAAAAGTTTCAATTTACTCACTTTAATTACGAAATAGATTTACTACAGTAGTCTCACCTCAATTACAATTTTTTTTTTAGTGCCACTTTTTTATAAAATTCGAAGAATGGGGCTTAAGGTTGATCCAACAACAATGAATAGATTGTCCTCAGAGGGCACGTCGAACAATTTCGATGACAAAGGAAAGTAATTTGGAAAACCTGCGTGAGCCAGCAGTTTTGTTGAACAGTCATGCAGCTAATGAACTTGTCACAAAAAAACATTAATTTTTACTCAAATAGAAAACATTTTAACATTTTGCGAACTCGTTACGTGTGTTTTAAGGCAAAATATCAAACCGCAACGACTATATTTTGAAATGAAGCCACAACTCGATATTAATTATTCATACGCAATGTGTTGCGCGGGGCGTCACAATCAATAATTCAAGCAACAGCTGATGATACAGTCTGCACATATACGTGAAATTCTGCATATTCAGTGTGTAAAATAAAAAAAGAGAACTCAACGTGATTTGATGCCCGCACGCTTCTTAAAGAAACATCGTACATTCGTCCCGCTCAAAGATTCTGCATATTTCATAGCACCACGTAATGCTGGATATATTACGGCCGCGGCAGAGAGTAAAATAAAGGAACTCTGAGTACTACAGGAGGTAATAAAGATTATGTTCTTAAAGCCGTGTGTGGAGGGAGTACATACAGGTGAGACTTGTACGACGCGGCGTCGTCGGTCGGGCCCGAATATTACGTCTAATAAATTAGAGAGACGTGGCAGCAACATTCCCTCAGTGTCGTTTCCTTCATGGCAATTGTCCCGATATTACATGCCCATAAATTGACGGTATGTGTGAGCTCACAGACGCATAATATATGCTAATACGTTGTGTAGCATTCGAGGTCGCGAATTTTTTTATTGCGATTACTACACGATTGTGGTAGACAGGTAAAACGATATGTAGAACATGTTTAAGGCACTTAACTTTATTATATGTAATAGAAATAAAGATGCGAAACATTAGATATGGGGGAATTTTATTGATATGGGAATGTCGCCAAACGATTTCAGTATTTTTACGGTTGTTGCATAATGGATTCAATTCAACTGAGATAAGGTTACTTAGAATTTAATAACGTTTGTCAAAGAGGTAGCTTGGTACCCCAGATCCGTGGTATCTCAGCGAGTTATGTTATTACTTGCGTACTTCATCTTGGAATTCTCTCGTTCTTGGCATAGCGAGCCATGCTTTACCCGAGTACCCTGTATGAGTACCTACCGTACTCATATTGGGTAGTATGGTATTTATGTACTTGTAACTATGACATGTTTGATGTGAATACTAGCTTATTTGTCTTGTTTTATTTTAGAACAGAGCTTGGACAACATAATAATTATATTCATACAGGATTATTTTTAGTATATGCGAAGCCTGAATATAGTTTGTTCAGAATAAGTAACTGAATCGATTCCAATAATTTTTAAACCATGTTATATTTTTTGCCAAAAATATTTAAAAAAGTTAAAAGTTGGACATCGAGCGACTTTAAGTACCTATCGCAATAATCTAGGTACCTACTGCCAAATTATTATTATTAATGAGCTCATGACGACGCTGGAGGTGCACGCTGCGTGGTGACCACGATTTTATGCGGACAACTAGGTAACAGAACAAGCTTATAACTTTGTGATTTTATATGATACAGTTTTGAAATTTTGTACATAGATTCTTTACATAAAAATAATAGACAGGTGTATCTGGTTTCGCATATACTAAAACTAATGTTATATATTCCCTATGTATGGTTACCATGACAAGGATTCAATATAACACGCTTTGAAATTGTTTAATTTTCGAATTACTACTATTAGAATAATTACTATTGTTCTTTAGAAACCAAGTCCCTTTCATCGACTTCGTATCACCCCTGAAGTGAAAACTGGTTATTTTTAGTAGCACTTTGTACCACGACATAACATCAAGCCTTGTAATCCCCGAAAGTTAGGCAGAGGTGTACCTAACAAGTACATCCACATTTCACCAGTTATGTTTTAGTCCAATGTAATAGGGGGCGAGTCTATTGCCTTTAACCGGGCATAAGAAAACCGAATAACACTTTGACTGACCCGCGAATCGAACCCAGGACCTCATACTCAGGAGTCGCGCTTGCAACCACTAGACCAACCACCTAAAATAGAATAGTCATAACAGAACTTTAATAGAACTATACAGACCCTTTCTAATTGCCATACCATTAAACAATTGTTTGTTTTACAATCAACAAACCAACATTTCGTTAGAACAAAACAAAACAACCAATCTCGTAACTCAACTAAAACAAAGTGTTCGCAAAACACTGAACAATAATTCAGCAATAGAAACTGTCAACGAAATAAAAACGACGGCCATGATTAATTTGGTTACAATTAAACAGGATTATTTTTTCGCCCTATTTTACAAGTTAACATTCAATTCTTAACAAATCTTCCGTAACGAGGGTAACCAGGTGCATTTAAAGACATTTTCACTTTCATAAACATTTCGAGGGTCGCTGACGGAAAAAGGGTCGGTTGCTGACTTAATAAGGTGAGGTTAGATCACTATAAAAGTGGTTTCGACTGTGATATTGCAAAACGCTACTTTTTACGATTCCTCCTTAGTTCATATAGGATGGCATTGAACCATTTCTTACATAATTTATGTCTACTAACTTTTGCCTGCGGTTTCGCTTGCGTTAATTTAGACTGATAACATGTGAAATATACTTTACCTAACTACCAAATATACACAAAAAAATTCATAAAAATCGGTCGGGCCGTTTCGGAGGAGTGCGACCACAAACACCGTGACACGAGATTTCTATTTATCATTCTGTATTTGATTACGTCATATGTTTGGAAATGAAGACGTGAGTTTTAATTTCAAACATCACGCCTGAAATCCCCGAAGGGATAGGCAGAGGTGTACCTAATAATACTCCCCCATTATTATAATAACAGTTTTAATTTTGCTTGTGTTTTTAAGGATATTTCGAATGGATGTGAAAGTTGGGCTGTGCGAATGCATGGCATAGGTTCAGGTGGCCTACCATGACATCTTTAAGTAGGAGTAATTCCAGTGTGGGAAAGAGACAGAGCTATACAGGTCGTCTAGCGCCATCTAACATAGTTACCCCCCAGCAGTGAACTACGACAGACTGAGTCTGTGACTGTGTGTATCTGTTTATTAGTCCATCTGTCTGCCACAGAGTAAAAATAAAATAAAAAGCATTCAAAAATATATCGAAAATGAAAGAAAATAAAAGAGATTGTTTATTGATTGCTGATTTTAGTTAGATAAGTTGAGTCATAAGTAGCTTAAAATATTACTTAGAACTAGTTTTTTCTAGGGGTTTGTGGATTAGAAATTAATTATGTAATGAACACAACATCAAAAAATCTGTATTTTATTTATCTATACATACAAATAGATAAAATTGAAGTGTCTGTTTGTAATATCAAAATAACAACTTTTTACTGAATGCATATGAAAATAATTACGGCACTCATAACAAAAACGCATTTTTTTTTATTTTTGTCTGTATGTTCGTTCCTACTTATCTCCGAAACGGCTGGACCGATTTTGACGGGACTTTTACGTGCAGAAAGCTGATTTTATAAGGTCTAACATAGGCATACTTTTATTTTAGAATAAGAATTAGGGTTTAGTGCAAAAAAATTAAAACCCTTCAAATTGGTAACAAAATTCGATTCAAAAAGGGAACTCATATTTTTTACAATAATTTCACGCGGACGAAGGTCACGGGCAACAGCTAGTTTAAGGTCGTGAGCTAATAAGCTTACCTTTTCTTCAGGAACATGAAAAAACTTTATTTGATCGTGATTTAAGGTACACAAATCACCTTGAAAACAAGGTCAAATATGAAAAATTAAATAGGATTTATCACATTAATATACAAGTATACGCAAATAGGGTTTTTACGAAGTTCATATGAGCAAAGCCGCGGAGAAAGCAGCTTTTTAATATTTATTATATCCGCTACTAACACTTTGCATGCAGGTACAGAATTTTTTCATTTCACTCTGTTGAGCTCGTGTTTTTCCCGTTTGGCTCATACATTTATGATCAAAGTTATTTCTATGAATACGTGGAGTGTTTTCATGATAAATACAAGGTGTAAAATAGGGCACCCGTACGTTGTTTAAACAAAGATTTGAAAGAAACAGATAATATATGAATGAACGTAAATTATTCACAATTTAAGAAAGTTTCTTAAAACTGCGAAGGCGTGGTGACTTCCGATCGATGAATCGTGTGCTACTCGACTGTAGCTGGGTGCGTTATAGTGTGAGCTACGTCGTAGCCCGGCTCGTAGCACATGTCTTTTTCTATATTTTTTTCCGGCCAAACCCGATTTCAGGCCAAACTAGTTTTTCCAAGGCCAAACCGGTTTACTGGTTTATCGTGTCAGGATACAAGAGCAATTAAAATACGCCCAACTTAAATGTGGCGCTCGCCGGGCGCTGCCGTGGCACCGCTCGCTACGCTCGCTCGGCTCGCGCGTTGTTGGTTACAGTTGTAACCTAACCTAACCTAACCCATTTAGATGGCGTGCTCTATGATTGTCCTTTTGTGATGAGCCTAGTTTAGCCGAAAATCTGGTTTGGCCGGTAACATACAGGATGTAAACGGATCCTTCACGAAGCCAAGCATTATTTACATCAAACTAAGTAACTTTACGCAAAAATAATTGCTGGGAAACGGACTTTATTTGTTGTGAAAATTCACGTTGTAAAGTTGAGTCCTACCGACTCAGTGTAACGCATTAAGCATTAAGTCCGCCTCTGTACTTTTGTGCTTGAAGTGTTAAATAAATAAATAACGCACTCAAAACATTGTGCTGATGGATGGATTGAAGGGTACGGGCGGGTCGTGGAGGTGTTTAAAGTAAAAACTTACATTAAAGGCATGTACTAAAAAAAAAACTTGTGAAAAAGTTGGAACTTTGACCCCCAATATCTCCGTAACTAGAAGGTCGCCAGGTATGGTCTAGAACAAAAAAAAAAAATCGCAATGACGGGGAGAACAAGTGCCGTTCAGCTTCGTTAAGGGTCTTGTTACACCGTTTATACAACTCTAGTACAACTTGTATAAAACTAACCTCATCGTGATTATCCAGTCTTTTCTCTTCCATTTCATTTCACTACTAATTCCTATATTCCCTAGAACAGCGCACAACCAATCAAGTAGTAGATTTATAAAACGAATTTGAACTGTCGTAAATGCTTACACAGAACATAAAAGATAATCCATTGTAATTTTGATCCGCTGGGAACGCTGACAGCGTAATAATGTAATTTGATAAACATTTAACCACCTTGTTAGCCAAATTCAGGTCAACCGCGGTTTTACCATTTACCGTAGGCACTTTGTGATTTCAGGTGTTAATGTATTTATCCTGGATTTTCTGATAACGTAGGTTTTTGGTTTTATCTGTTAGTAATGAATAACCATATTCATCACTAACAGATAGAACTAGTGACCCGGAAGACGTACCGTTGGAAGGCCTCCCACTAGGTGGACCGATGGCCTGGTGAAGGTTGCAGGGATCCGCTAGATGCGAGTTGTACGGGACCGGTCAATGTGGCGACACTTGGGGGAGGCCTATGTCCAGCAGTGGACGACTTTCGGCTGAAATGATGATGGTGATGATGATGATGAATAAGGGGTGATCTATTGGTGAGGTACTTCAGAAAGGTCAGGTGCGTAGTACTCCCAACCGGTGTACGTGTATGGCCATATGTAAGAACGTAGTTGAGGTGCAAGGAGTATGTAAGGATCGTAGCAGGTGGCGTTCTATCGTTTCTGCTTACCCCCATGGGAAAAATGCGTGAGTTTATACACCACTATTTTTTTAATTAGTACGAAAAAAATGGAGCTCTATCCGTACCCGTTACTGATCATATTTGTGTAATCAAAAGTAAAAAAACGAAATCCCAAAATTGTCCACGAAAATTTGTCATAACTGGTAAATTCATAATTGAATCAATCATTCATAACAATTACCACTAGAAAATACAACGCGGTGCTTTTCCATTCCTGTCGCACTTCATAGGTCCCTGCAAACTATATTTCCATAAATTGAGTGACATTTTGGGATATAAATAAACGCTTATAACTTTGCTATTTAAGAATATTATTTATTGAGACTTTACATATATAATAACAAGACCTTCTCTAATAAGCCCTTTAAGTATTTGTACTAATTAAAAAATAGTGGTGTATTTGTAAGCGGTGGAAAAACCTAGCATCCTCAAGTGACAGAACCTATTTAAGTATTGTCTATGATCCTGGATACATGATCACCATGCCGCCTTTAGCACATACACAACTGAACGGGCATTGGGAAGCAGTAATGACGTTGAACGGCACGATACGGTTGACCGAAATAACAACAACACAATTATTTTAATTGCCGCGAGATTCGACTAACGATTAAAATAAATAGGCTTTTAAAGACCATTTTCTTTTTATACTTAAATAGAATTACGTTAAGCCGTCGGTCCCGGCTGTAATTTGTAGATCTTTGACAGTCGTTGCAGGTAGTCAGTAGCTTAAAAGTCTGACAATCAGTGTTACCAAGGGGTATTGTATTACCCAGAACTAACTTGGTTGTGCAGGTCAGATAGGCAATCGCTCCATGTAAAATAGTGGTGTTGGGAAAAGGGTAGACAGATGATTGCATTTATTATTTTAGCAAAATGTACAGACATTTTTTTACCTTTGACATTTTTATTCGTTGCTAATTTGACAGACATTAAATTATGATATTATTCTTTTTTTACTGTCGAAATGTTTATTTTTTGTTAAATTGCCTTAGCTTGGATTGAAATGATATTAAAAATCACAATTGTAGTATTCTAAACTTTTGCACGCCACGGTATATAGCAAACATGTCTGAACCAATTTTCTTTTATGTTATCCTACCTGCAATTTATATCGTTGTATGTGTACTGTGTGTGTTGTGTGTGTTGCAGTGGCGAAGGTTCCATAAAACTCGATTCCTACCGGCTTCCCTTTGAAAGCTGGCACAGTCAAAAAAAAATATTTATTATTATATTTATTAATAAACAAATAATAAAATCACATTACAGATATTTACTCCGGCTTACCTCTTACAAAAATTGACCTTTCGCGTCTGGTGTGTTGTGTGTTTGAGCAAACAAACATAAAAAAAATGATGTTGACGTATTTCTTTTAGAATTACTTCTTCCTTTCTCATCAACTCGCACAAACTTGACCTTTTTCATCCGTTTCGTTTCGCAACCTCCATCCTAATTACAAAAATGCTTCCTTAATTTCATCAACACCTCAAAAGAAGTCTATTGACCATTAAAAACGGAACGGTTAACTTGCTTCGCGCTAATTGGTTGCTCTAAACCGGTGAGTAATTACCATCATTGGTCCGCTTATATTTTTTATAGCCTTTTATTGGCTATTAACTGCGGCTGTAATGTGCTTTTAGGAAGTCCATTGGATAGAACACACGACGCTTGTTTACGTTGAAGGTTTTCAATAGTAATTAGTTGTTTATGACGGCAGTCATTAGTAGTTTCTGTTTTGAACGGTAAACTAGTTATGTTGTTGTTTTGGTGTGTTGATTGCTGGATTCGTTTATGAGTCCCGAGGCAGTAACGTCGCGTAACGTAAATTCTAAAGATTTTTTATCGAAAATAAATACTGGTCTAATATCTGCGGCAAGCATTTAGTGTCATCATCGTTCTCCTCCCATTTTATTTGGGGTCGGCACAACGTGACTTCTTCCTTCTTCAAGCAAGCATTTAGTGTCATAGATAATAAACAGCATTATTTTTAGTATATGCGAAGCCTGAATATAGTTTGTTCAGAATAAGTAACTGAATCGATTCCAATAATTTTTAAACCATGTTATATTTTTTCCCAAAAATATTAAAAAAAGTTAAAAGTTGTAGTTAGGATACCGAGCGACTTTGAGTACCTATCGCAATAATTTAGATACCTACTGCCAAATTATTATCAATGAGCTCAAGACGACGCTGTAGGCGCGCGCTGCGTGGTGACCGCGTTTTTGTGCGGACAACTAGGTAACAGAACAAGCTTATAACTTTGTGATTTTTCATGATACAGTTTTGATATTTTGTACATAGATTCTTTACATAAAAATACTAGACACGTGTATCAGGTTTCGCATATACTAAAACTAATGTTGTATACAAATAAGCAAATATTTTTAGAGTATTTACAATTTTAAAATTGTCAAAATTTCCCCCGCACGTTCGTAGTAGGACCACTGTTATCTTACACTAATATTACATTAAGATTTTTGCGGTCGTGTTTTGTTACATTTATTAGAAGTAAAGTAAATGTGTATCAATGATATAAGTCAATTCTCATTTGACCCTGAAATGTCTATACATGACAAAAGGTAGGATGAATCATCTAGTTCACTGAATCATCATTTCAATACCTGGGCACAAAAGTCACCTTATGGACTATTCCAGTGCTTCTCGTATTAGGTGGAATCCTTTAATATAATTTGTTTTTACGTGTGTAGCTTTTTCCAAAGAGTCAAGATTGTGAAAGATAGTTTAGCGCCAATTCATTGCATGATGGAATGGAAGACGATAATGTTAGAATGTTTGTAGTTCCTTATCTATTATGATTATTGGCACAGATATAGATAGACCTAGATAACGCAAGTATCACGATCTGTATGAAAACCAAGCGTGCCATTTTTTGACTACCTATTATGACATCACAAGCACTATTTAGTGATGGGAAAATCAAATCGATTCAAAGACGCCGCCGCGGACGGCGCCCCCCTCGTCCTACCCCCCGCCATGACGCCCACTGACGTCCGACTAGCTCTATGCTCCGATGCAGACTGAGTTCGAAATTGGCCACTTACGATTTTTGTACGTAAGCTACATAATAATATGGCACGCGAAGTAGTTGCTCTCGCGTTATCTAGGTCTATCTATATCTGTGATTATTGGCGACCACAGTAATTATTTATTTGCGGGTGGATGTAAAAAAATTGTAAGCTTTGTGTTTCTTAAATGTATTAACGTACGAAATTTTATTTAATTTAGAAATTAGTGTATTGTTATAAAGATAAACATTACCTACTTAGTTTGTATGTCAAAGTTCGTGTAATACTATATTATTTGAAGTTCCAAAAATGTTGTCAAGTAAGTGAAATCCTTGTAATTTCTTCTTGAGAAATAAATTTCTTTAACCATAGTTCTATGACAAGACCGAGTAAAAGGATTACTTAAGTTAATTTAGTATTAATGGCTTATGCTGTACTAAAAGTAGTAAATAAATGATGAGCTTCGTTCGAGTTCGAAACTAAACGAATAAAATAACAATTTCTGAAGAGCACTAATGCACTCAACAAAAATTATTATAATCCTCTAACAGAAATCACTAGCCCACTTACAAGATTAGCCCTCATTATCATCTGCCTAGCCTTTTCCCAACTATGTTGGCGTCCTCTTCTAGTCTAAATTTATTCAGCTAAATACCAGTATTTACCACGGAACGACTGCCTATCTGACCTCCAAAACAGAGTTAGTACGGGGGGGGGGGTAGGTACTTAATATACCGATACCTCTTGGTAAGACTGGTTGTCAGACTTTCAGGCCACTGACTACCTGTAACGACTGTCAAAGATGTACAAATGACAGCCGGGACCAACGGCTTAACGTGCTTTCCGAGGCACGGAGGACACTCGGTATGTAATGGGCGGTCACCCATCCACGGACCAACCTAGGCAAGCGCGGCTTAACCTTAAGATCGACCCCAGCGGTTGCTCTAGCACAATAGTCCACTATACAAACAAATAATTCTCTCAAAACTGATTCAAATTCACCAAGCTATACAATGCCAAAGCTTTTTGTTTAATATTTCAGCAGAGTATTAGCTTGACAGCTTCCTGGCTCGCCACAACATCCCAGTATTAGTGATCTACTCAGTCGATCATGGAATTAATTTAGGGCAAATAGTGTGCACTAGGGATTATTTAGGTCACTGGTGAAAGGTCCTGTTCACGGAATAGTTGGGGTTTTTATTTTGGGGTTGTCGTAAAATGTGGGTAGTTTTGTACCCGACAATGTTGGTGATATATTGTAGGATCAAAATTAAATTATTATAGAACTAGGTTTGGCCCGCGAGGTCGGAAATAATTCAACGGCCACGTCATACCGGGATTAAAAGTATCAAATGTTAAATTTCATCGAAATAATTAAAGCCGTTTAACTTTAAGGCGTGACAAACCAATTTTATACTTTCTCCTTTATGATATTAGGTAGAATTCTTGTCAAGTTTGTTTACAAAGAAAAAAAATATCAAACACAACAAAAACAATAAAATAAAAACTGTTTCTATATTTAGTTAGTAGTAATCTTCTGAAACAATTTCCTTACTGCTTCATATCAGCTATTTATTGGTTATGAATATATTTTTTTGTCAATAAAAAAAGAAGGTTAAATCAATCTTCAATATACCAACATTAAAGTATAATCTATATGCCTTGAAAAATTAATATACGTGACAACACTCCTATTATATGTACAATTATAGGTGTAAAATACTCTTAACGAAGAAAAGGCACTTGTTCTCTCCGTCTTTGCGATATTTTTTTTTGTTCTAGACCATACCTGGGAACCTTCTAGTTACGGAAATATTAGGGGCCAAGTTTTCAATTTTGTCGCGTTTTTTTTAATACTGGTTTATGATGTTATAACTTTACTATTAATACGTCCACGACCGTACTATTGTATGCATGCATCAGCACAATGTTTTGAGTGCGTTACATTGCGTCCTATCGTACAACGTAATTTTTCACCCAAAAAAAGTCGTTACCCAGCAAAAATTTTTGCGTACAGTTACTTCGTTTGATATACAGAATGCTTGGTTGACGGCCTCGTGAAGGCTCTGTTTATACTTTGTATTTACGATATACTGTTCCTAATCCTCCGGGGATTACAGGCGTGACGTTATGTTATGTGTAGGTATGACTGACCTACTTCTTCAAAACCTCAAATTTAACGTATCCTTCAGATTATGCTCTCATTCCAACATTGCTTGTCAAACCCAAAGAACCCGTTTCATCCCGAACGAAAAGAATTCAGATAGAACATAACCGCCTTAAAAA
The DNA here is from genome assembly GCA_905163415.1 of Noctua fimbriata. Lineage (NCBI taxonomy): Eukaryota > Metazoa > Arthropoda > Insecta > Lepidoptera > Noctuidae > Noctua > Noctua fimbriata. Next base: position 5,191,312 of record LR990942.1, on the reverse strand, counting down.
GGTCACACATTCCTTACTTCCCACGACAAGAACTAAAAGGGTCTATCAAGGGAATAAATCAATAAAATACTTGAATACCTGTCTTCTGGAAAACTGCGGGGTGATTGCGTAGCACATTTACAATCGCAATGCCTTTGATTTGACAATTCAACAACATACACTGCGTTATTTACGCCTCGACGGCGTAAATAACGACACGTTGTGCAAACTTAAGAAGCAATGGATTAGGAATTCCCATCAAAATCTCTTTTGATTGTGATAAAAACTGTGTTACGTAATCGAAATGAGGAGGAGCTCTAAAATAGGTAAAATAGTAACACTGGACACGAACTCTAAAAAGGTTTTATTCAATTACATTCCGCAGGTATAGACTGTCGAAACACCTAGAATACGAAAAGTAGAGGTTAAAGTCGGTTCTACCCAGCAAAAAAACTTTTAAAACGGGTTGAAAAGTCGTAATTGTGCTCTCGCAACTTATTGATTGTGCCCAAAACGTCGAGTAAGTAAAAAATTGGCTACAACTGAACATTGAACTAAAAGATATTTGTTTTGTATTGTTTGCTCGCTGCGAAGTTCGTTTCAGTAATCAGGTGTATTGGGAATCGAGAGGAACACCGAACGGGCGGACTTGATTTACATTCCAATTTAGTTTTGCATTTCCAGGCAGTTTTTCTGAATCACATTCCACTCCACTATATTCCTTTTTTTTTAGTTTATTCTGCAAAATCTGCGAGCCTAGAGAAAAATGTAAATATCCGGCCTAAAATCCAGACGCATAAATTATGCTCTGAATTCCTGGAACACGAGAAAAACTTATGACTGTTTGATTAGTATAACAGTCAGTGCTTCGAAAATACGTTAGACTATTTGCAGGAAATTGGTTTTTCGCGATTTAGTACGGGAGCGAGCGATGTCGGCGTCTTTTGTTTTTGTAAAGTAAATTGTATTGTCAATAAATCTGGGTGTGAAAAACGAGTAACTAGTGCCTTTCGATATTTTAACTGTGAATTAGTTGTAATGTAAGCAGGCTTAATTGTACAAGGCTTCATAATTTAATTAGAATGGTAATAAAACGAGGTTTTAATTCAACAATAGTTATTGTCCTAGACCGTTTTTAATTAAAGTATTGTTAATATAATAATCATTATTTTTCATTACCAAGTAGAGCTCATTTTTAACCATTTATGTAATTCTAGACGCTTAACAATTCGTACGTGTGTTTTGAAATAATTTCTGTGAAACAAGTATAAAACCAACTTCACAAAATCATTTCTGCCAAGCAAACTATCCTATCTACTCCTAAAAACTTTATACAGTACAATTTGCAAACAAAACACTACCAACAGAAACTGGCGGAAAAACTAATTGGCTTCACAGTCGCATCTAAACAAGCATCGTGCCAAAATTTAGCACCGAATAAGAATACGGGGGCGCCAGGGGGACAAAGTTGGATGTACTTTATTCCAACATCCACATTTTTGTTCTGATTGAATCCCGGTTCCAATTTAGCTGCTCCGTAGTCTCACAGTTTCAACGAGGCGGTCAATGGGTGGTCGCAAATTGATTCGATGTGACTATAAGGGTGAGTCTAAAGCCTACTGTGCATGAAGACGCAAGCTTGCGTCAGTTTGGCTTGATCCATGCGAGGGAGTATAAAAAATGGATTTTTGTTAAAACCCATTTGCTGAGAGTGATGGCGCGTCGGCTTCAAGGCCGTTAAATCCATATACGGCACTTTTTTAACCTTCGAGGTGTAAAGATCTTTACGTTTATCGTTCTGTAAATCCGAATGTTTGTTTGTGGCATTGTAGCTCGAAAATAGATGGTCCAATTTTACTGCAGTCTTTTTTTTTTTAAGCTAATTTTATTGAGGTGTTATTTTACATAGTTTTGTTAATGGTCATGACTGAACATGAGGTTTACCGACAAGCCTAACTGACAATGTATGGCAGCCTTATGGCTGTGACTAACATTATATGAATGACGTCATGTTAGGTATATGCTAACAAAATACGGTAAGGTATTTGAACAGTTGAACTCAGTCGGCCGAATGCATAATTTGGACCCAAAAGGGATGACGCTTTTTAATTGGGTTATAAGTTTAAATGTGGAATAATTATGGAGGTAGTTGTAATGTAATTTCGTATTTAAATGGGTTAGAAAGTTTTAGAGCTGGAGTCTTCTTGATACCTACTGCTGCAGGTATTTTGAGTTTATTCATCATCTGCCTAGCCTTTTCCCAAAGTACACTCAATCTATTTATTTAGAAGTTAAAGTTTAATTTAAATCAAATTGTTACTCTATGTATAAGGATAATCTATTCTTAATTTTCTATGAGGTAAGAGCACAAGGATTTATGTCTCAAATGTCATCATCATCTGCCTAGCCTTTTCCCAACTATGTTGAGGTCGGCTTCTAGTCTAACCGGATGCAGCTGAATACCAGAATTTTACATGAAGCGACTGCCTACCTGACCTCCACAACCCAGTTAGTACTGGGTAATACGATACCCTTGGTAAGACTGATTGTCAGTTTCGGGCCACTGACTACCTGTAACGACTTTCAAAGATCTACAAATGACAGCCGGGACCAACGGCTTAACGTGCTTACCGATTCACGGAGGAAACTCGGTATGTAATGGGCGGTCACCCATCCGAGGATCAACCTAGGCAAGCGCGGGTTAACCTTAAGATCGACCCGAGCGGCTGTTATTATTTAGCCACGAGCTTCTCATTTCGAATTTATTATTAGTGTTTTAATAGGCAATACGAGAAACCTCTGTAACAACTAAGGGCCATGTCTAGATTTAGCCCTTGTTGCGCCTAATCTAGCAGCACGAAATCGCATTTTGAATACTCTTTTCATTTTCTGTCACTCAGAACCGTCATTTGCTAGAGCGAGACACCGAGCGCGCATGGTCGATGCTGTGCGTGCGACAGTAGTCTAGCTCTTTGACTATTTTTGAATATGGTTTCAACCACTGCTTAGCGCCAACTAGTACCCCAATTAGGAATAGAATACGATCTTTCTTTATTGCGTAGTTAGTGCCTAACCTGGTGTTAGAGTTTTTATTTAGCTAGTATCTACCATTATCATTAACACTAGAAACGGGAAATTTACCATGTTTACTGATTGTTTTGAGGTCTTGATATTTCGGTGCTGTTGCAAGCACCATGATCACGGATAAACTGAACAATAAAAAAAAATGGTAAATATCCCGTTTCTAGTGTTAATGATAATGTTAGTGACCATGATAGTTTAAAAACTAGTATCTACTATTTTTAACTTAGGACTTACTTGCACTAAAGCTACTTTAGCTCTGTGTCTGTTGTCACAGATGCACTTAGGTCACACTAGTTCTTAAGTACGGACAGTTGGTTATACGTCTACCATAGTCTAAAATATACCAAGTCAACGTCCCATCCAGTCTACGTGCCGCCCACGTTCAAGGATCTATCTTAGGAGTCACGTTCGCCAAAGATAGCACAGATGCACTTGTGGCTAATCCGAACAAGTTGCTCTTTAGTTCGGCTAAGCTTTTATTTATAGAGGAATTCTTCGGCTTATAACGTTGCATTTTCTGCGAGCGTTCGAAGGCGAGTATTCTAACGTTTTTCAAATGTTTTTATCCTCAGATGACTTGACCAATGCCTGAACTTTAACAGAGATAGTGACTACTGAATTTGTTTCAGATGTTTCTTCTCAGAGTAGTCAGGTACGAAACACCGGCCCCATCTAGTTTTAAAACAAAACATGATGAGACATAAGTGTTTTGTAAAACCAATTTACAGAAATAAATATGATTTATAATGTTGAATTTTCTGCGAGAGTTCAAAGGCGAATATTTTAACGTTTTTCAAATGTTTTTATACGGATTTCTTCTCAAGAGAAGAGTGCTATTGGTGTGAGTGTAGGATCTAGGTTTAGTAAGAAATTAATTAGTCTTGAAATCATTAGCGGTGAAACTTGGCAACTGTTTATTTTTGTGCAGTGTTCGAATTCTTCTTCTTTATTGTGTGGATAGTACGTAACCTGGTGTCAGAATTTTATGCCACCCATGGGCCTCTGACTTGGCTTTACATACCGTCGAGAAATATCTCTCAGGTATGTTTGTTTTCCATCCCCGAAGCTAGTGATATTATGCAATAAGCACATGAATTCGAAAAATCAGAGGCTGCCTTCGGTTCGAACTCGTGACCTTTGACTTGGCAGTCTGACGGTCACACCACTAGACTATCACTAAATATGATAAAGTTCCAGAAACAGTTCCTGTTAATAAATACATTATGATCAACTAATTAAACGCTGTGAATTCTAACCGCATTGTTACCTAAATAATTAAAACAAAGTAGAAAACAACAAAGCAAATCTTTTCCGTAAACAACAGACGCCAAATTAAAACTTCAGCAGGTAATTGTATTTTTAAATTAAAAAAGATTTTTGTTACTTCATTATTTTTTCTATCTTTCTTTTTTATAATGCAACCAAACGTTCCCCAATTATGAGTTGGTAAAGTATCGGAATACAATTTTACAGTTTTCGTGAAGTTTCAAAGAACGCTGGTAGTTATAAAGTTTCCGGTAACGATGTTAAGGAACTGACGGTGTAAGAGAAGACAGAAGATTATAAGGCATAGTACTCACGAGAAAAACTTTGATACTAAGAGCGTTTACGACTTACGTTTGAAGTTAAGAAAAGTTATCAGAGAATATTTTTTGAAAAATAGTGTTACAGCTAAATTAGACCGATTTTAGATAAGGCATAGAAAAAGTAATTTCCAATTCACTTTTTTTTTTAAAGGACATTTCGTAAATGTTCTCTGATAACTTTTTAGACTTATGTATCCTGATTATGCGTATGAAGTATCATTAAAATCGGTTCAGTCATTTCGAAAAAAAAGAACTTGAAAATTTGTATGAAATGCCGTAAGTCGTAAACGCTCGAAAAACTGTTTTTCTTAACGCTTGAGGCACTTCTTAATGGTAGAGGTAAATTCGGCATGATTACTAAAAATTACCCGGCATGATTACCCAGTATTGACAAGCTCTTGTTGACCCCAGTAAAGTTAGGTTTGTTTATGGTTGTCGGTTTTTTTTTTCTTTAAAGCGTTGCTCCACACTAGGAACTTTGCTTATACCGTGGATGCGTTTACAAACATTTAATCTCACATACACAAACAGCCTGAAACAACTACCTGCAGGTCATACAAATATTTGTTCAGTGTGGCAATCGAACCCGCGACACGCAGCGCAGCAGTCAATTGCCCATCCACTATGGCAACCGTGTCGTCCAAAAACAATTGATTTAAGACACGGCCCCATTCACGGCCTTTGGTGATGCGACTTGCGACTAGGGTCTAGCGACACGCGCGAACGTCACTAGCTGCTTTCGCGTAAGTACCGGTGGCGTCGCAGTAACTCCTGGCATGCTCTCAGTTTCTTTCATCTGTTTTCTTAGCAGTCACTGGCGCTATACATGCGTAGCGTCGCCAAGCAGTAAGCAGTATAGTGTGTATCAATGATATATAAATAAAAAGGTAGATATCGTACTAGCGCGCACAAATTGTTGCAGACAAATTCAGACAATTGTCGTAATTTAAGTATTTTAAGCGCAATAGCTATCTCTTTCTGTATCATACGTTCCGTATTATCTATCGCAGTCGTAACAATGCATCGATATTTGAACGCCGCTCAGTATGAACGTAGAGTATCTCTCTTTATAATATCGTTGAGATGTATGTCATTATTGAACTCTTTTCAAAACTGTATGTATGTTACTTCAGTATTCATCATCTTCCAGCCCTTATCCCATGTTACTTGCGGTCAGCTCTACACGTTTTATTCTTCCATTTTCCTCTGTCAACCGTCACCCTATCATTTACTTCTTTTTAGCCGACTTCATTCTTTCATATCATTCTGTTAAAAATCCATCAATCGTTTCCATGTTCTTCCTCTCCCTCTCCATCCATCAACATTTACATTGATCACTCTTTTACTCACGTCATACCATGACAGTCAAAACTTCAGTATTAAAACCATAAAACAATAAATTTATTCATACTTTAGTATATTGGCTTGAATTTTCGTTATAAATAAAATGTTACCTCTATCTAAGCTAGGGAAGTGATCTGTACCTCAGGACCTTTCTACTTAAGACACCTTTCTCTATACATTATGTCGGATATGTCAGGATTTATTCCGTTAGGCTCGTACATCATGTGGGCAGAAGATGGGTTTCGTGCTATGAAAACACACTGAGTGCGAAACACCGTTTTCAGCAAAACTAACGAATTACTTGAAATGACAACTCAACACAAAAACACGGGGCCCAATGAATCGGATATAGTTCCAAGGCATCTCAACTCCGCCGCAATTAGACATTGAATGTCGCCCTCGCCTCCAGCTGAACATCAGGGCTCTGTAGAAGCACGCTGTGGTGTGGGTAGACTTGTAAGTATTAATTTATGCCCGTACTAACGACCGGATACGACGCATATAAGATTATGCATATGTGAACCAGCGCCTGTAATTTCTGATGTCGAGATAAATAAAGATTTATGATTATATTGTTAAAAGTATAAATAACACGCTTCATGGGGCTTTATTTTGATATTTATTTTAGATACAATCTACTTATATTTTGGCATTCAGAAAACATTGTGAAAAAAGCTCGACGCTTCACTTCACTCGTTATTTTGTATCGACACGAGCGGAAAAATTACAATAAATACATGACAGGACCATCGACACCTGCTCGATTGTACTGATATGCACGAAAAAGGTACAAAGCTAGTGTGAAAACCACTTTATTTTCGACGAATTGTGCTCAGATACGTGCTTATATGAAAAAGGCACACAGATTGTGTGCAAACCACTTTATTTTGTAGAATTCTCGAAGTACTGCAAGTGCAATTTTATTATGGTTGAATTTTGAATAGCTTCCAAACTTTCAACACTTTTCAGGTCGTGTGGAGTTTCAGAATGTGTGCTTGTATTTTAAGCTTTATGATTTGTGAGTTTTGAATTTAAAATAAAATGGAGAAAAGGTAAGAAAGGATAAACTTTATGTGATGAACTTTGAACTAACGAATATGATTCGAAGTGAAAACTTGGATCTTTATTCAACTTTTCTGTAGCAATAATAAGATTTTTGTCGAAGTTTTCTCTAATCTGAAACCTAAAGTTATTTCAAAGCCTGACTTGTGAACTATCACTGAAAATAATATATATGTTCGACTCTTCTTTTTATCTCTCCTTGTATATTTTATTTTTCCAGAACGATCTCAAATATTCAGACACAACACATTTTCTTAACACTCCAGTACTCCCGAACATAGACAGCATTATAATTCAAATGGAAACACAGATACGCAACACTCGTTCAAGCAATATAAACGAATCAACGAATCTTCCAGACTTCAAGATACGGTAGATCGGTTGGCATATAAAGGGTATTTTTGGTAGAAGAAGCGACACATTACTTTTGAGGGATTAAAGAGACATTTACTACCAAATATAAAAAAAAATATATATATATTAAAAAAAAAACGTAGGCTTCCAAGCTCATAAAATTGAGATAACATTTATTTGACTTTGGAAGTCTATTATTTTTCTGAAAAAAATTAAATTGTTGATGGCACCAAATATTATTGGGTTGTAATACAGCCTCAAACAAAAAAGTTTTGAAAACACTTTTTTTTTTTTTAAACATTGCCGGTACTAGGAATTTCTCCTGCACGTGGGTGCGTTTACAAACATAGACGTCAATAGATGTGAGATTTCGCGAAATAAGATTAACAATGTCTCAATTACCCTGAGACTTAAGACAGAGATTCTGTGTGTGAAAACAAGGATATAACCTCCACCTTGCCCTGTTCGTCCGCTTTCAATACACCTTGTATTGTGTGTACCTTCCTTTACATTTTCAAGGTTATGTGAAGGACACAGGATTTGTAAACGAAGACCGATTTCTTTGTATTTTTATTTCTGGGAATGTACCGAGGTTGGTATTGTTACTGATATATTATCAAGAGACTTTCAGTTTCTCATTGCGTACCAAACCCATGCGTTTTACATATTATATTTTTAATTTATATTTGGCCTACTACCTTATAGTATTAAACACTACTGATACTGTTCGCCTGTGTCATCCCACTGCTGGGCAAAGGCCTCTCTCCATGACTTCCGAATTCTTCGATTCAGGCCCAATGTGGACCACTGGTCGTTAGTTTTATCCAGCTCGTCCCGCCATCTCCTGCGAGGTCTATCACGTCGTCTTCTGGCTGTGTCAGGGCTCCACATCAATCATCAAAACTAAACACTTTTGAGAATATTTTTTACACGAACACATTTAAACTGTATTATGAATTGGTGCTCTGCATTTCAGCTCGGTATGAATAAAAGGCCAGAAAACGGTGGCGAGACGACCTATATGCGTACCGCGAAGGCTGGTTCGAAATGACTCGAGACAAGAGTTCGGAAGGAATTGGAGGAGACCTTTGCCCAGCAGTGAGACAGTATAGACTAAATAAAAAAAATAATGAGAACAATAAACAAAAAACATAAATCAGACAACATTTAAGCTAAATCGACAACCGAAGAAGAAAAATATAAATTTTCCATGGTTGCTATAGTATTACTGACTTATAGGATAAGGGCAAGAGAATGATAATAGGGTTTTTTAATTGTATTTCCAAATGTTATCGGTAAGTCACTTAAAATTGTGTACAATATCTATAATAACTGCTAAATATATGAAAAGCCCTCTGTTTGGGCTTCACCCATTCATCCTTCATTCATTTACGAATTCGTATCGGTCGCATCGCGTCGATGTGATTGGCCGCCATTGTTCCCACATCCCCTTTCCTCGACTGCTGTATTAATATTATAAAATACACTTGCTTACGAACACCATCTACGACAACATTATTTTTTTAATTTAAAAACCCAAACTACAAATAGCTATATCACACAGTTACACCCTCTGTTTTCCAACCAATAGCTTTTAAAAAAGCTGTCAATCGAATAAAAAAACAAAAAGAAATCTACTACATATCTACAAATCCATCGTCTCAGTTTCCCTTTATCATGACATCACTATACATTATAATCCGGACCGAAATCCCGAACAAAGTCGGCATAAACGAACGTTTTATTCTTGGCACGGTTGATCGCCTCGACATCGTGGGACCCTGACTGTCTCAGGGTTGCCAACCACAGTCGTATATTTTCTCGGTAGAACTTAGAAGCGGATCGATTGTGACCAATCCGATCTATTATTGAAGTTCCATAAGTGAATGGTTTAATGAGTAATACCACGATGAATTTTCAAGGAAAAGTATATCTTTTACTTGTAATGTTTTCTTCTGCAGTAGATATTTGTTTATTTAACAGTTTATTTAAGTGTCATCATCATTATTTCAGCCGAAAAACGGCCACAGCTGGACATAGGCCTGCCCCAAGTGTCGCCACATTGACCGGTCCCGTGCGATTCGCATCCAGCGGATCCCTGCAACCTTCACCAGGTCATCGGTCTACCTAGCGGGAGACCTTCCAACGCAGTGTCTTCCGGTTCGCGGTCGCCACTCCAGAACTTTTCGGCCCCATCGGCCATCCGTTCTGCGAGCAATGTGCCCTGCCCACTGCCACTTAAGTTTGGCTATTCTTCGGGCTATGTCGTACGTATTTAAGTGTGGTACACACTAAATACAGAAAAGAAGAAAGGAACAATAAAACAGGAACAAAGATGATGTTTATTTCTAAAGAAATATCTTCTGGCATACCCATGAAGGCGGTGGCTGCCGATCCTTCCTCCACCATAATTAGGCAATGTGGGAGAAGACTTATACCCTAGTATGTCGTTGACCTAGTTATTGGGGTGGTCCTCTCATTAATTCGTCTTTACTTAAGTTACTAACAATAGTGTTTCTGTGCAAATCTGTTACTAACAATTTATGGATCTAAATGATCCATAAATTGTTATATTTATTGTCATAAATTGTTGTTGTCCGAAATAAAATGATTTTATTTATTATACCTGCGAAAGGAGAGTAAATAAAAAAGAGATGTAGACGAGGCGATCAACAGAGAAGAGACCGTTGTCCCAGCAGTGGGAAACTTATAGGCTGCTATGCTATGCACAATTTAAATCCAAAGCATCTAGTCCAGGGCATTTCTACCTGTCTGTTTAATTGTGCTCAATCAGATTCATTCATTCACACTTTTACATTAATATTTAATATTCATGCCAGTACGTTGCTTGGGATTATTTTAGATACGATCCAACATAATATTAGCAACAAAAAAAAAATACGCTGTCTTTACTGCCACGCAGTCGAATAAAAAAAAAGATAAAATAAACCTCACTTTGCCACCCCTGACGCACTCAAGGTTGACAACACAGAGCCGTCCATTTTCCCGATAGAACGTAGAACTAAACAATTGATCAACCGCATCCGCTCCCCTTCGATCGAAGTCCAATAAGTGAATGGTATAGGTAGAAGAAAGTTTCGCAGACAACCCTATGGCACAAAGTGGTTTGGTCCAGAAGGTCAGCTCCACACAGCTTGGGAAAATAGGAACCTATACGTCATAGAATGGACGGGTATAGGTTTGTCTTTTTCACCTAAACTAATAGTCCTCCTGACCGTGTTCGGTCACGGCGGCCAATCTTAGCGGAGATTAGCCATCGGCGCGGGAGATTTTATAGTGCACAAGTATGTACGCAGACACAGGTGCAATCTCTGTTCCTTTAATCTCATAGTCCGATGGGACGGCAATCCAACACGACCGGAGAGAGATCAGGCGCAGGACCAATGGAGTAACGTCACCAACGTTATTTCTTTCTTTCTAACGTCACCTAAAGTAGGCAGGGTAACATATGCACATCACTGCCTAACACTTCGGGGAATCAAGCGTGATATTCTGACTTTATCCACATAATTAACATAGCCAAGGAAAGAGAAAGCTGGTACGGTTAGCGAATTTTGCCCATAGAACGCTTACGAACTGCGATCTCAAATAAATGCCGTTCGCGAGTGCGCTTGCACTCGCTGCACGTCTGTCTCGTTGGTCTCTCGTTGTTTGTAACTGATTTACTGTACTTCTCTATTCTGTGTCCATAGGGTATTCATTAAAGTTGCTCCTTTAATTAAAAGGTGTTTCGATCGGTGACCCTAATGACGTAGCCATGTGTGCTCGTTACAACCGCTTTGGGTCATAAAAATGGGTATTAAAAGACTTTAGGCTTGCTTTGTCTGTACTTTCGAGCTGATCTGGAAAACCGCAAGGAAAATATTTTTCGAACTTAAACTTACCGTTCTTTTGTTCGATTCATTTACTGGCAACTTTTTAAGTACCTACGTATTCCCTGAATAAAACTTTGTGTTTCCGTGAAAGACAATTTTCCTCGTGCTTGGTTAGTTTGAACCTAATTAATTGGACTGCTTCGTTGGTCTATTGAACTGTAGTGGTTGAAAGCGTTACAGCTCACCTGAAGGTCCTGGGTTCGATTTCTGGGTTGGGAAAAGTGTTATTGGGTTTTCCTGCAAGAAATTTCTCAAAAGCAGCTGCGAGGCCTTGATCCTTGGCCGTTGATCACGATAGGCTTGCCATCAACTACCATAACTGGCGAAATGTGGATATAGGTACTAAGGTACATCTCTGCCTTGCCATTCGGGGATTACAGGCGTGATGTTATGTTGAAATAGCCAAAAGCCGCATTTAAGCTGATATTCTATAACGTTTCTCATTCGTTTTAGTACAAAATTGTGCTGTGAACAGTAACATAGTTTGCATTCAATGGATAATCAGGTCACAACCATAACATTTCCAGTTCATATATTAAAGCGTATTAGTCTTAACGATAATTTCCTATAATAATATTATTAGTAATATTTGGACGCATGATTGGCGCATTTGCCACACTGTGCTGTTGGCACGATAAGGCCAATTAATATAATTAATACTAAAGGACAATGCCATAAAACAGATACGTCTTTTCCATTTTTAACCGACTTAAAAAGGAGGAGAACTTAAAAAAACTTTTTTGAAAAAATAAAATTGATTTTAAAAAACACCAAAATTGAAAAATAACTATCTCGAAAAATATAAAAACCAGCCAAGTCTCTCATAAATACCAGCCAAGCAGTGGAATTGCTTGCCTGCGTCGGTGTTTCCAAGTTCATATGACCCCAATATATTTAAGTCGCGAGTTAATAGGCTTCTTTTGGGCTAGCTCGTTCCATCGTCGACCTCATCTCTGTCCGACTGTAGGATAGATTTAAGCGCTATAACTTGGTATTTATTTTATTTTTTTATGTATTATATATTTGTCTCTGTCGAACTTTTACAATTACCAGCGAGAAAGATAATTATAGTTTTCACGGTACGCAGCAGCGGTAAGCACCGTATCGGGCCGTTTTTCTGTGATCCGCAGTGAAAGTGCTAAATCTCAGTTTTGTGCTTACAAAAGAAGAAGAGTCGCTTCACTGTTCACACCGCGCGAATTTTCTAGCTGCCACCCTATAGCAGGTGAAGGTCAGACCTCTCGCGACATGTCCCCACACATTGAACACCGTTTGAGCCAAACATTAGGACTGTAGTAGAAGACAGCAATCAGTCCTTTATGAATATTATAATACCTACATACATGCTCACTTAGGCTTCTACTAAGTACCTAGAAACCCTTTAGAAGCCTACTCAAGTTGAAAATACATAAACGGAATTCCTAATAGCAATTCAGTCGATTTAATACAAAGTAAGTATATCAATCATCAGTTTTGAGTATGAATGTGGATGGGTATATGAGTAGAGGAAGACCAAAGAAACGATGGATGGACTGTATAAAGAATGATATGGCAAGAAAGGAGGTGTCGGATGAGATGACGAGTAATAGAGAAGTATGGAAGAAGAAGACATGCTGCGCCGACCCCAAATGAATTGGGATAAGGGCAAGAGAATGATGATGATAAGTATATCAATCATTTTGGAGCTCGTGGCTAAATAATCACAGCAGCTCGGATCAATCTTTACGTTAAGCCGTGCTTGCCTAGGTTGGTCTGAGGATAGGTGACCACCCATTACATACCGAGTTTCCGCCGTGCCTCGGAAAGCTCGTTAAGCCGTTGGTCTTGGCTGTCATTTGTAGATCTTTGGCAGTCGTTACATCGTCGGGTTGTGGAGGTCAGGTAGGCAGTCGCTCCATGTAAAATACAGGTATTCAGCTGCATCCGGTTAGACTGGAAACCGATCCTAACATAGTTGGGAAAAGGCAAAGCAGATGATGATGATTTAAGAATCGGATAAACATTTAAGTTTTACAACAAAAATAAACCCTGTTTCGCGTTTCATTTCGATAATAAACCACATAACGCGCTTGGGCTACATTCCGTGCCGCTGAGTGTATTAGGCAAGATATCCGCATCAAAAAGGTAAGCTTTACCGCTTTCAATACCGAAGCATACCAAACAACACATAACTTCACATTGGAGCATTAAATCAACACGCACGTCGCTACATACCAGTACATAATTGCTCCAGTATCGAGTCTATAAACCCTTAAACGTTATCAGTACCTCCCAGACACAATAACTCACGTCGACAAACTACATACCAAAAACCTCGCCAAATATTAGCATACACTAAATAATTTTGTACGCGGCAGTACGTAAGGCGACCCCACTTTATGTTTGCCAGCGATGGCGTAATGTTGGTACAGCGTAATGAAACCAAATACTCTCTGTACATGACTGTACATTGTGCTCCCTGTTGTCACGTGTTTTATTTAACCATTCGTAATTTCTTGTGTTAACTGCGTGCGCTGATGACTTTTAGGAGATATGGTCCTCAGTGAAACAACATGGCGTGTCGGAAAGGGTGAGTGACCTTGAATATTGATATTTGCTTTTTATTTTGTCTTTACATAAGGGAAATTTTCATGGTGATACTATACACAGCAGGTATGGAGGTTAAGTAACTTGTTCACGAAACTTTCATGAGTGTTATTGCCTCGGTGGTAAGCGCAACTGCTAAGAATGAGATCGTGCGCTCGATTCCCTGGTCAGGCAAAGTATTATTGGGTTTTCTCCTACTTCTCTCCGAGTCTAGATCTATGCTCGGTTGATAGCAATAGAATTACTTCCTATTACATGGGACTCAAAAAATGCTGGCTAAATGTAGGTGTGTTATATCTACACCTCTAACTAGCCCTTCATGGATTACAGCCGAGATGTTAGGTTATCTTTGACAGCAATACACGCGTTCTAGGAATAAAGTACGATGCTATTGTGTCTGAAAGGGTATTGGGGCAGCAGCAATGTCTCGTATCTTAGACAGATTGCAATGACTTCTGGTGATTGCAATACGGTGTTATTACGCTTGGCAGACGACTATCACAGTTCGGCTTGGCAGTCGCATTCGGGATCATTCCCTGTTTCAGTTCCTGAAGTGACAGACCACTAGATAACAGAACTGTGCTTATGTGATGTATATCGCTTGCGTAGGGTAGGTTAACAATTATCAAAGTCATTGTTAACGTTATTGTTGACACTTTCTCATGATAAGTTGTTTCGGTCACATGTACTTTCTTTAACAAAAATATATTACCTTATTAGTCTAGTGGTCACTAAGTTCACCCTCTGAGTGTGAGGTCCTGGGTTCGACACCTAAGGCGAGCAAAGTGTTATTGGGTTCTTTGATAAGAAACTTTCTCTGTAGCAGCATGGAGTCTCAATTTTTGCTCGGTTGGTGTCAATAAGCTCTCGATTACTTTAACATAACTGACATAACGTCGGTGTTACTAAAGGGTGTAGTAAGATCCTTAACGAAGCCGAAAGATCACCGTGGCCGCCGTCATTACAATATTTTTTTCTGACTTTTATTGACTCGTTGGAGTCAATGTAAAACGTGATTTTTCACCCCAAAAAAAAGTCGTTTCCCAGCAATATTTTTTTCGAAAAGGTACTTAGTTTGATGTTCATAATGCTTGGTAAACGGTTTCGTGAAGGGTCCGTTCACATCCTGTATAAACCTCGGCCAAACTTTTCGTGAAATTCAGGCGAGGTGTAATGAAGAAACATAAATATCAAAACTTCTTAAATCATCATGTTCCTGCTATGGATGAGATATACAAACGTTTTTGTCTTCCTTTCTCCCCTGTAAATCGTCACGCTATCATTTACTCCCTTTTCCTTCATATCATTCCTCACACAATCCATCAATCTTTTCTTTGCTCTTCCTCTCCCTCTCGATCCATCCACATTCATATTATTATTATGTGACTGTTTTAGTCACATGCGAATCGTCCATCCTCATATATGCCCAAGATATGGATATAGCAATAAACGATTTGATTTGATTTGATTTGAAAGACCGTCGATTCCCTTTGAATAAAACCACAACGTGAAGTAAACGTCAATTTATTAAATATCAGCACGTCTCCTCGTAGAATCTTTTAGTTAAGCGAAGTTTATCGTTTCATGTAGGGTGGATCACCGCCTGAATAATGGAAGGCGGGGCCAAATGCGATTCGCGCTTAGCGCTTAAACTACTTTAAAGTCAACTCGTATAAGCCTTCTTACCATCCGATGCATTTTCGATACGTCACGTATAAAAGTTTATAACTAAAAGCGCAGCGCTTCTTATCTACTTTCAAGTTCGTTTAGCGCTTTAAGATAAAGGAATTGCTATGTTACTGTCGAACTGAGAGTTGGGAAGTTTTGTACACAAAGTTGGTTACAGTTCAAGATTCTTTTGGTTGAGTGTTTTTTTGATTGGCTGTGTTCGCGTTTTGGTGCAGTCGTTTGTTTTTGGGAATAGGCAACTACTGTCGCAGTAAGATATACATTCCTAGATTTGAATCTTTTTTTATTTGGTTCTTTTGTCAGTTGGTTCTCCTGTAGGTACACATCTATCATAAAAGTAAATTACTTTTATTGACCAAAAATACAATTATTTTGTTTTAAAATGTATTCACTAATATCTATTATCTATACATATTTACCGTCTAGTTCGGGACTCACTGGCAACTTACACCATGTATGTAAACTACCAGTAGGATATACTTTAACCAACTTGTGACATTTTCACTTGTGTATAACCTGCGTACAGTCAGCCCTTAAATGATGTAAACACGGACAAGGAAGCATTTAATTGTCTACAACCATTATTCCATAATTGTGTTAACAATCGTTTTATCAAAACCTCGTACACAGACCAGACCCATAATAATATAAACACCCTATGACCAAAACAAGGTACACAGATTGACAATGTCATAATTATGACTTTCAACGATTGATATGTCTCGAATTTCGTTTGATTGAAAAACAAGAACTTTATTTTTGTCCTTTTCATTTCATGTCGTAATATGTATATACCTGCACGCGTAGCATGACCACCGTAGATAAGGATTTCTTTGACAGATAGTGCAAACAAGTCTGTCATTGTGTCGACACAATCTGTCATTTTGTCGATTCTTCCGTCAAAGAAATCCTTGTCTACGGAGGTCATACTCCGCGTGCTGTATAATAAAGAATTTTCTATTTAAGAGCTAAAATAGACCCTTCCAGAAACGGTTTTGAAAAACAATTTTCGTGCAACAAAAATTTTCATATCAATCGACCCGTGAGAAGGGACGACAAGAAAGCTTGGAAGTATGCAGCTTATCTTTGACATGAGCCATAAAAATGGACTGAAGGGAAAAGGGCTACTTTACCATAATACTGTGAGACGACGGTAGGTACCTTAATGTCGCTATCAGTCGATTATTACCACATTCAGGCGATGATGACACCTAAGACCCTATTTCCCTAGAAAATTATGATAGTGAAATGGAAATTGTGAAATGAAATGATAGGTAGGTGTAACTGTCTATTCAAACGTTTGATGCTTTGCATAAGTATTTTTCTATCTGGTCCCAGTTATATGCAAAATAATAATAACATAATTTATTTGGTCAGACAACAAGGATCCACGGGTTAGTTACAAAAAACATTAAAAAACTATGTTAGTGTATAATATATGTCGCCAATGTTTGGTGATATTTCCTGTTGTAATTTCCTACTTTAAAGCACTTTAACTCGACGTAACCTCATCATCATCTGCCTAGTCTTTTCCTAACTATGGTGTGATCGGTTTCCAGGCTAACCGGATGCAGCCTATCATATAAGTATTATTATAATGCGTTGGTTAGTCGCTTAAACGAACCGCCTCTGAAATACTAGTGCTGTGACAATTTGCTACTGTTCGGTGATTTCATCATTCACCGACCATTGGCCCAATTTACTAATTTGTGGTCGGCGCAGCATGGTCTTCTTCTTCCATATTTCCCTATTACTCGTCATCTCATCAGTCAACTCCTTTCTAGCCAAATCATACTTCACACAATCCATTAACGTTTCTTTGATTTAACTTCGTAGAACGTTACTTCTGAGTTTCGCTGTGAACGATGTTCCTGATTGTAACTATATAAGGTCTAACTATTCATACACGAAATATTTTCAGGGAATCATCTAACGGCTATAACGAGGCCATTTCAAGGGATTTTTTTTTTTTATCTGAGTATTTTTTTATAAATAATAAATAATTTAAAATTACTTGATCCACAAAATTAATACTAATTCCTTATTTTTGAACATCCATTACGATAGTTTACTACGTCGTATTTACCAACTGTCATTGTTAGAATATGGGAGTAAAGTTTTTATGCAAAAAGTCTCAAAATATTTTAGAATTATAATAATTTCGTAAAAAAAACACTCGGATAATTTTTTTTTCATTGCTATGGCGACTTTACAACTTATAGAAGTTACTCTTAAAATATTTCGTGTATGAAAAGATAGACCTTATATATACTGCCTAGAGGTAATTATTTGGCACAAATGCCGCTAATCTAGGGTGTCGAGATGACAAGTCTACGACAAGTTTGTTTATGTGTAATGTAATACACACATTATTCTAGAGCTATTCTGATGTTGTAAAGCCTCAGTTGCGCTAGAAATCAAGTCACGTAGTACTACTTATTCTGAGTAAATTATCCGTCTTGAAGTATTTAAGTCGAATCTAAACCAATTGAAAAAGCCTGTTCTTAGGGTTCCGTAAAAAGAAACCCTTACTGGTCCTGTCTGTCGGTCTGTCACAGTCATTTTATTCCGGGACTGTTAACACCACACAGTTGAATATTTGACAGCTGATCTTCTATGAACCGTTACACAAAACTGATTTGAAATTACGAATAAAAAAATAGGGGCGCACCTCCATGCATGTAGATAAAGTTTGAAAAAAAAATTCTACGTGTACAACTTTGTGGGGTGTCTATCGACAGCTCTTAAAATATGATATCGAGGTGCTCAAATACGTTTTTTCTTAAGTCAATGGTTGATGGTTTATTTAAGTACGAGGAGGAGGAAAATTCTGTAAAATAAAGGTTTCTAGAACGTAATAAAAAAAAACTTTCAACGATTTTTTTAAAATAACATTTGATATTTAGCTTTGAGTTATGGTACTTTTAGTGAAACTGCAGCAGAAACTTTGTTATTCATCAAAACATCGAAAACAAATTTAATTTTTCTGTTGAGTGTAACCTATGAATGAGAGTTAAACTACGGTGACTATATTGTTTGATGCTACGGAACCTTGCGTGCGAGTCCGACTCGCACTTCGCCGTTTTTTTTTCAATTGATTTAGTCTACATCGAGAAATGTCGTTATTTTATTTATTTATTGAGGGTAATTGCTCTCTTTATTTTATTTGCTGGGTTTTCGACGTTTGATATAAATTATCTAAGAGTGCTTAAATTAAGAAGGGTATAATATTTATCTAGATACCCATAAAGTTCATTTTCTTCCATCAAAATGTTATGACTTTCACAGTAAAGTAAACGGATGAAACATAATATTATTTTTTAATTTCCCCTCCGCCGTCACTTTAGAAGTTCAAATAGATCAAAGTACACTTTTTACACTTTTCCATCACTTTCTATAGTAAACATTAATTGATTCGCCAGGCGACGGTGCACGAGAATTTTCTTTAAGAATTTGAATTAAGGCTACCACATTTTTTTCAATTAGTTTCGTAACGATTGCAGTTCCGAATATGGAAAAAAATGCATATATTGTAATAATTCAGGACAGGTTATTTTATTTTGGTGGAAAAAATATTTCAAAGTGACATAGATTTGTATTTTCGGATTCGTGGCCCTCTTTGATTAACTATCCAAATGACTTAAATAACGTACATAAAGTAAAAGTTTTATACAAATAGGACAAGTATGGGATTTTCTCTTAAAGCTGAAAGACCTTACCTAAACAGGATGGATAGTCCAATGATGTGGCAATGGATGACCAGTCATCGTGCGTCATTCCAATATTTAAAATAAGTTGTTTAGTGTATTTTTTGTGTAGAATGTGTTTTCATGTATGTATTGATGTTTTGTGTATAAAATTGTAATGTGTGTTTGTTTATGGACTTATGGTCTGAAATAAAATTTTATTATTATTTCCTTTATTCATTTATAAACTTATTTTTAATATTTTTAAACATTTCTTAAAAAAACATTTAAAAATATAAAAAATCGTAGCCCACCGGTATCGATATTATAAGCCTAAGAAATAAGGGAGAGAAAGAAAATCAAAGTTTGTCACTGCACAGAATACTGGTTTAGTAAAGGGCATGAACACCTACTATCAGCCCCCGTAGCGTGACCACCGTAGACAAGGATAGGAAGGCAAACAAATCTGTCTTTGACGGAAGAATCGACACAATCTGTCATTTTGTCGATTTTTCCGTCAAAGAAATCCTTGTCTACGGTGGTCATGCTACGGGGTCTGGGAGATAATAGCCAAATGTGAGTTCATTATCAGATAACTGAACATCATGTTTCTTAATTTAATTTAGAAATATGTAGAGTAAAACCAGTATTATTTTTGTATTATTTCGGAATTTTAAAAGTTTAGCACATCCGTTTTGCTATGTGTGATTGTTGCTCAAAAGGCTTGATTGAGCTGACAAAATAATAATATTCATCATCATCATCATCATTCTCTTGCCCTTATCCCAATTCATTTGGGGTCGGCGCAGCATATCTTGTTCCATACTTCTCTATTACTCGTCATCTCATCAGACACCTCCTCTCTTGCCATATCATTCTTTACACAGTCCTTTAATATTATTTCATTAAAATAGTTTGATAGATTTTACCTACTACAAAAACTTTAGTTTAGAGCCTAACTTTAATGAATAGTGAATAGTGATGTTATGAATATTAATAGATTATGTTTTGGCCTAATTTCAAGAGTAAATATAACTTTGTTTTCGTCTAGACAGAAACCACAGAACGCCACCACACCTGCTACGATCCGTACATACTCCTCCTTTTGCCTCGTCCACGTTCATACATCTGGTCATACACGCACGCCGGTTATGAGTATTACGCACTTGATATTTCTGAAGAACCTCACCAATAAGGTCAGTGTATGTCCTTTTAGGGTGTAGGTTGCCACTCACGTCTGCCTTGTAAATACCTTTAATAAGTTGCCTTTCACACATCCTCTCCACTTGATGAAACTATCTACAACATTAGTTTTAGTATATGCAAAACCTGAAACACGTGTATTTTATGTAAAGAATCTATGTACAAAATTTCAAAACTGTATCATGAAAAATCACAAAGTTATAAGCTTGTTCTGTTACCTAGTTGTCCGCACAAAAATGTGGTCACCACGCAGCGCGCGCCTCCAGCGTCGTCTTGAGCTCATTGATAATAATAATTTGGCAGTAGGTACCTAAATTATTGCGATAGGTACTCAAAGTCGCTCGGTGTCCAACTTTTAACTAATATTTTTGGGAAAATATAAAACATGGTTTCAAAATTATTGGAATCGATTCAGTTACTTATTCTGAACCAACTATATTCAGGTTTCGCATATACTAAAAATATTGTTGTATACGCTTCTTTTAAACCGCAACGTTCTCGTTTAACCTCATTCCTCAATGTATCATTCAGAGTTACACCACACACGTTTTCGTCTAATCTAAAAACACTTAAAGCCGAGAAATGTTAAATGAATTGAAAAATTGAGAAACACCTGCCATTACATCCATCAAATACCAAATATTCCACGGGGATTTCCAACGGTTTGCGGAACAAAAGGAAGGATCGAAAGGGATCCTCTGACCCATTAGGCTGTTCCCTAGGTAAGTAGAAAAGGGTCTAAAACTCTTAAAAGGATTTTTCATGTCGCCACATTCATTTCCATTAGAAATAAATTAGTAGACCAAAACTTCGAAAGAGATATTTATTCACTACCGAATATGTCAACTAGTTGTTTCATTATTTAAAGATTGTAGAAAATGGCGGCTCGAACTGGACAAAAACCATCGACCACATCCTATTCTTATTCTTATTATTGCACACAAAATAACAAATATAGGTACATACAAATTGCAATGATATAGCTTATGTACAATGGCGAGCTTAACCCAGAATTGGGTTTTCTTACAGCAAACCTAATTTTGACTGCGAGATTTGCAGAAGAGGATATACTTATAATTGTTTTGTTTTTATTTTTTATTAATTAATTATTTGATTTTTGACATCAGTCCTGAGTCGAAAAAATTTGAAGTCATTTGCCCAGCAGTGGGATGAGGCAGGCTACCACGGTTACTATTTGCTCCGGTCACGCATACTCCGCTTTCAATCCTGCGCTATAAACTAAGTAAATTATTATCCCCAGCAAACTTCCTCATTGAAAGTCAACTCACTCCTCCATACACCTAGCAGAATCCGCTCTGAAATAGAATTTCAAAGCCACCTTAAAATAAATCGACAACACAAATATCCACACGACTAAGCTACCGTAATGGTGGGAATATTTATACCAGCACTTGCAAACGACGCAACGCAATTCTCAAGCACCGAAATGCCTACTCGATTTACATTGGGATTCTTCACGATACATTCCCGAATACAAATGGGATCAGCCTCTCCCGGGAGAAAATGCGTGACAGAATAAAAACTGCAGTGGGAGAACCACAATAGCTTTAGTAATTAGCTCAACATTCACGTACAACGCGAGTAACAATGAGTGACGTATCTAGATTTTTATTACGCCGCCATTTTTGCTCGTTTCGTTCCATTCCGCCAGGAAAATGTCATGTAATTTTAATTTAAGCTTGACTCAGACATTCCAATTTCGAACCGCAGTGACTACAAACACTCTTTTAATGAGTACGACGCGCTTTCTCATCTTTTTAACAACACAGAGCTTGGTACTCGACATGTTGTAAATTTTAATGTATATTCGGTGGTGCTGTGACCACCAATTTGTTTTGCTAGCAGTGTTTAATGTGATTATGGTCCTCTTCCTTCATGTTTTGGTTTTATGGTGATTATGAAAGTGTTGTGCTACGAGCTACTGGAAAATTACGTCAAATAATGGTTGAAAAGGTTCTACTCGTACTTTTAAAACAAGAGTCTGTGTTTATGTTTTTTTTTCTATTTCAGCTTAACGTAACTTAGTTATTGTCAAAATAAAATTTTCTAAGGTTCTCTCTACAAAGGATTGTGAAAATCGTGTTTCGAAATTGACTTTGAATGGAACGTTATTCTCTACTTTGATCAACACAATGTGAACTGAATATAAGTGTTTAATTCAGATTTTAAAGGCATTATTGCCTTGTTCTAAGTATAAAACTATGTGCATACTCACTATCGTCTCGATCTGTTTTCTCAATATAATTATTTTCAGATGAATTACAAACACAGCATGTAGGGGCTCATTACACCTCATTTTTATGTGTAAATAATAATATTTCCTTTTCATTATTGTGTTGATGATGAAGATGATGATTGTGTTATAGTTTTCAAAGCGTAAGCGTTAGCGTCTACGATGGTTATTATTATTAGCCATTTGTGTCCCACTGCTGGGCAAAGGCCTCCCTGCCCTTCTTCCTCTTATCCCTAGCTGTGATGGTTTTTTTTCTTCTCCGCCTGACTAGTTGTTCTTCATTTTACTCAGTGCAAAGTGGATTTCGCCGCCAGAAATTTGTGGAATGGTATCTGGGCAGAAGTAGCTAGATGTGTCTGGCATCGGAATATAGGAATGTGATAGTTAATAACGGAAAAATAAATGATGTATTTATTGCAATTAATTTAAGGCACAATGACGAATATCACAACAAAAATAACATTTTAAGCTCCACTTAAATTCATATACTAATCCCACAGCTTCACGAAAATAATTTGACAGTCCCACAATTTAATTTCAATAGTAAAGTTTTAAACAGCCGTCTACTTAACCGCAGTAATCGGAGTTTTAAACGGCCGCCATAATTATCTGTAGTACTCGTTTGAATGAAGTTTAATACCGTTGCAACAGTAAATTGTAAATGGAAATTGAAACCATGTCGTTATATCCTTTGGTGATTAAATATTTTTAATCATCTGTGGTTTTTGCGAAATATATACACCACTATTTTTTAATTAGTACAAACACTTAAAGGGCTTATTAGAGAAGCTCTTGTTATTATATATGTAAAGTCTCAATAAATAATATTCATAAACAGCAAAGTTAGAAGCGTTTGTTTATATACCAAAATGTCACTCAATTTATGGAAATATAGTTTGCCGGGACCTATGAATGGCGACACGAACGGAAAAGCACTGCGCGTAGTATTTTCTAGTGGTAATTGTTATGAATGATTGATTCAATTATGAATTTACCAGTAATTACAAATATTCGTGGACAATTTTGGGATTTCGTTTTTTTGACTTTTGATTACACAAATATGATCAGTAACGGGTACGGATAGAGCTCCGTTTTTTTTTGAACTAATTAAAAAATAGTGGTGTATATACTTGACTGCTTCGTTGGTCTAGTGGTCGCAAGATTGATTGC
Source organism: Noctua fimbriata (assembly GCA_905163415.1). NCBI lineage: Eukaryota > Metazoa > Arthropoda > Insecta > Lepidoptera > Noctuidae > Noctua > Noctua fimbriata. Next base: position 5,167,419 of record LR990942.1, on the reverse strand, counting down.
TGAGCATGAGTTTCTGGGTTCGATTCCCTCGTCGGGCAAAGTGTTATTGAGTTTTTCCATTAGGAATTTCTCTGTAGCAGCCACTGAGTCTGAATATGTGCCTGGTTGATGCCAATAATCTCGCCCCCTATTACATGGGACTTAAACATTACTGGCGAAATGTGGGTGTACTATTAGATACACCTCTGTCTAACCCTTCTGGAATTATAGGCGTGAAGTATATGTTATGCTATGTTATTACGTTTTTTTAGTTAGCCTATTCTGTCCCACTGCTGGGCAAAGGCCTCCCCCATTCATTTCACCGAGGAAGGCCCAAGAAACGCTGGCGTGACGATTTGGACTCGTTCCTGACTGATTGGCCAGAGGAGGCAAAACACCGGGAGAATTGGAATGTTCATTTAATGCTGAATATTTTTTTCTATATCCAAGATGTAAGTTCAACGACCTCATTCCTACGTATAAAAAAAACATTACATCTTCAAATGCAAACAAAGAACACTGTCTTCAACTAGCAGTAACGACCACCACTCCAGTACAAATTACATGCTCGTAAGCAACTCACACACTTTTTGTTTAGCTTTTTTGGTGAAAGTAGTCTATCTAGATAACAACATGGCAGTAGCGAAGGGTCAATTTTTGTAAGAGGTAAGCCGGAGTACACATCTTTAATGTGGTTATATTATTTTTGTCTACAGAATACTTACTGTGCCATTTTTCAAAGGGAAGCCGGTAGGAATCGAGTTGTATGGAACCTTTGCCACTGCAACACGGTATCTCTTACGAAACTTTTTCAGTATATATTCTACTTTATGTGTTTGATAATACCGTGTAGAATTCTGTGGGAGGTTTCTTTGAATTTAGAAGCATTTACTTGTTAGTAAAAGTGTTATTGTTTTGATACAAAATCGTTAAGGGACTTGCAACTACCAAAAAGTAGTAATAATAACATCGCATCCAAAAAATCATTTCTATGGCTATCAATGGAAAAAATTGATTGTACGTTGGATGGCCCTAGTGGTTCCACGCCAAACGGTTCAAACACCTACACATAACTACATAGAGGTTTTCAGCACAGCACGTCGTGCTGGGAAGATGGATGGCGTTAGAGTGTCGACGCAAGTTGTTATTAAACACCAAAGGCCATCTTAATCGTCAAAATAAAAAATCGTCAATGTTTTCATTATTTTTAAATCATAAATGTAACAATCGTTACTTACGGCTGCACTTACAGACGTCACTTTAAGATAAACAAAAAAAATCTGTCATTAAAAATATAACAAATAAAAATGATATTTCAATTTTGTTCATAATATGCTCAATCAGATCAATTTGTGGAAATGATAATTTTTAATTGGCTGAAAAATACGATACATTTTTTTTATATTATTTAAATTGAGAGAATAAGTTCAAATACAGAAAAGCAAATAACAGAGGCCAGGATCAGATATGGAAAATAATATTAAAAAAAAATCTCTGTTGACTTTTCAAATAAAACATAAAATACATTGAACATTCGTTTCTACAATTTATAGAGCTTGATTTAATTTGAAATGTTACGGGTCAACCCTTTGCCCACTCATCGCTTTAACAAATGAAACAAAAACACGAAGTTTATGTGGGTACAAAAAGTCAGACTCGGTTAAACCTGAATATGACATATAAGATGACTATATCACCGGTTAGAATGGGTAACACGCTCGTCCGACGCGGCGAAACGAGAATATCTTTAAACAACCACTGTGTAGGAATTGAACAGAAGGCCAATAATATTTTCCATTTTTTTTTTTGCTTTCTATTTCCCTCACGAATATTGTCCCTTTTTGGGCGAGCGGAGGGTTACGTAGGACTCTAACCGACGATAAATTCCACTGTTCCTACTACTACCATGTGCTGGGGGCCCGGGAGATACAAGTATATTCACGTGCACCCCCGACTGGTATCAGCCAGCCATTCCCGGCGGGCCCCATCACCAAAATGGCTTATCAAGCGACCGCACATTCTCCATGGATTATTTTTTGGGATTGCTATATCGCTTCTAAACTTATCAATTTCATAAAAAAATTAATGTTGGGAGTCTAGAGAGGCAAAAATTTGACTTTCCAGAACTTTTCAATCAGTACACTAAAGTCATCATCATCTGCCTAGACTTTTCCCAACTATAGTAGGAGTGGTGGTGGTCGGCTTCCAGTCTAACCGGATGCAGTCGAATACCTGTATTTTACAAGGATCGACTGCCTATCTGACCTATACAACCCAGTTAATACTGGTTTACGATACCCTTTGGTAAGACTGGTTGTCAGACTTTCTGGGCACTGAGTACCTGTAACGACTGACAAATATCTACAAATGACAGCCGGAACCAACGGCTTTAAGCGCTTTCCGAGGCACGGATGAAACTGAATATATAATAGACACTCACTCTCGGTGGTCACTCATCCACAGATCAACATAGGCTAGCTCAGGTTAACCTGAAGATTGATCCAAGCGGCTGTTATTATTTAGCCACGAGCTCCCCCAAATTAGTACACTAAATCTTGTTTAATTTTAATTCCTCTAAAATTGAGGCTCTCACTACATTTTATTGCAATTACATCAAATTTTACAGTCATGAAGTGCCCTAAATTAATGCCTATTCCATAACTTAATTGGAGTATCTAATGAAAGAAGACCCAGCGTGGTATTCAAACATAAATACCTAAGATGTGACATGAATATTTATAATTAAGTAGGTACTTGTGAAGATAGTTTCATAGTATTTGATAATTCAGAATCCCTACTGTTTTAAAAATTCGGTTGAAAATGTGAATGTTAAAGTTACTGGCAATGTGGTAAAGTTACTGACAGCGTTACACAGTAGTCGTGTTAATCCCTTCAATGACATTTTAATCCGACGGTTTGCCACATTGTATGGACTTCTGTACGTAGCTATTATGTAAAATAACCCAGTTTTAGTAGGTACTCACTGTCTGGAAAATTGTAGGTACACTATATTTTGCCACCTACACGCTTTGTAAGTAATTAACTTTTAGACTAGGCTCTGTTAAACAATCTCTTTTGCTTTAATAAAAACTAGAATTTGTATACACCTGAGTTCTTTTAGTAAAAAAATGTTGTAACGAGTTTCTTTTTTACATTTTTTGTAGAACAAAGATGGATTGTGATCCGAACCGTGGAACATTTCGTAGCATGTTGATGAAGCTACGCCGTAGCTCTCGTAGCGAAGTGCTACGAGCGAGTGTCGTAGCATTTCCAGCGAATGTTATCGAATTGTCATTTAGTAAATAAACGTTCATACTTGAATGGTACTTACCTCAAGAATAAATACCAAAAGATACCCGTTTATGAAACTTAAGTTTTCATGGAGGAAAAATTGAAAAAAAAAAACAATTTACTTTGAAAACAACGACGCTTAAACTGACATAATGAAACCGCTCTCAATTCCCTTACTCACGCGAAAATGAAAATCTGAACATTTTTCCGAAAAACACAACAAAAAATATAATACGCTGAAATGTCATTTAAAACTGTTACTGAACAATTCGTTTCTGCCGTATGCAAATTGTAACGATTAAATTGTCGAGCAACAGAACAAAATAATACCATTTTACGATGACAATATGCCCGGAAGCAGACTTTTTTGTTTCAGACAGTGGGTTACAGCTGAAAACAGTTTATGACATGAATTGCACTCAAATTGAGGCTGTAACGAGCATTAATATTTATCGGTAGTCTTTATTTTATTAAATAGCTAGAAACCCGGACTTGTTTTCGGTATTTTGTTTGGAGCTTCTTAATAAAAGAAGTTTTTTTTTCCCGAAATTTCACAATTTTACGGCAGTTTTTGGTTAATCTTGTCTATAAAAACCAATTACTTACCAAAAAGCATGTTCGTACGACGCACCGTTTCCGAGAAATGGGCCTTCGTTTTTTTTTTTAATTAGTCCATTTATTGTTTTTGTTTTCAGAAATGTACTATGTTTATGTACCGGTTGACCTTGTCCATAAAAACCATTTAGGGGCAGGGAAGTATGGCCCTACGACGCACCGTTTCCAATTAATGAGTCTTCGTTTTTTTTTTAATTTTCTGTGTAAATCCATCAATCAATCAATCTATATTTCCTAAAAGGTAGCCCGGATGAAAAACTTTTTTGAAAGAAATTGTTGTTCTAGTCAAAAACCATAACATGATGTAAAAAAACTGCCTATATATAAGCCTATATTCGTAAGACGACCCTAAAGTAAGGTAAAAGGTAAGGAATGTAATCTTCAGAACTTCTGACCAGATTGAATATTCCAAAGTGTCAAAATAACACACTACCAAGCAAACAGAGTAACCATCACCTTGGTATGTCTATTTCTGTTCCTTTCTTCTTAGTATTTCTGTAAATAAATTGTTAAAATATATGTATTCTCATTATATTACATATCATTAGTAAGACCTAAATATAAAATTTCAACATTACGCTGGTTCGACGTGTTTTTGTAGACTTCAAAAACGGGATTCTCAGAAACGGAGACCCAACTAAAACGTGCTGACAAGAAATTTGTTATTTCCTTGAAAAACTTGTTTCTTTGATGTGATTAATTAGTCTCTTCCTTTAATTAAGTAGCTAATTTTATTGTGTCCATTTGTATTTTATTAGGGCAGTCAGAACTTCAGAATCCTGAACGTCTGACGACCAGTCTTATGAAAGGTTGTCATTATACCCAGATACTGGATTATGGAGGTTAGATGGGTAGTCACTTGATGTAAATAGGGATACTATAAATCCAGGCACAGTTTTTTGGAACATAATTAGGAAATGCTACGCAGAAGATAATGATGATTTAATTTCTGTGAAAACGAAAAAAAAAACTCATGTAAAAATTTCGGCGTGTCTGAATTCCATACCATACATAGAATATCAACGTCTTTATTAATATAACAAACTGATATTTTGTGATATTATTATTATAGGAAAAAAAAACAAGGAAAAAGGAAGCGAAGTGAGAAATACGTAAACTGATATGAATGATATTTATAGAATTCAATGTTTTTCGTCGACAAATAAATACAGAAAGGAAAACTGTTGCAAGAATAGTGAATAAAATACTTAACACCCTGGGGTGTGAAACAGATTGAATGTATTTTTTTTCTGAATGTGGGTCACCAACAGGGAGTCTCCTAGGTCTTGTAAAGGAAAACAATCATAAAGGTATCATAACTAAAAAGCATCATCACACCTGCAATCTTATGTTATACAGATGTGTGATTAGTACACTCACAGTTCACTAATTATGTTTTGGTTCCATTTAATATAGGCACGTGGAATATCACTAATATACTTTTTTTGAATCCGTCTTTCTTCTTTGTGCTAGTCTCCTATTCATTCTACATGAGGTCGGCGCAACACATTTTCTTCTTCCATTCTCCCTTGTCCGATGTCGCGGCATCATTTATTCCTTTTTCTTTCACATCCTCTCCCAATTCATCAACATTCATATCTGTCACTCTTTTAGTCACATACATCTCATGCCTCCTAATTACATGTCTATACCAAGTCAGACGACTCGCTTTATTTTTTTCTACAACATTGGTTTTAGTATATGCGAAACCTGAAACACGTGTCTAGTATTTTTATGTAAAGAATCTATGTACAAAATTTCAAAACTGTATCATGAAAAATCACAAAGTTATAGCTTGTTCTGTTACTTGGTTGTTCGCACAAAAAGGTGATCACCACGTGACGTAGCCGCGCGCACGCCTCCAGCGTCGTCTTTAGCTCATTGATAATAATAATTTGGCAGTAGGTACCTAAATAATGGCGATAGGTACTTAGTGTCGCTGGGTGTCCAACTTGTAACCTTTATTAAATATTTTTTAAACAATTCAGTTACTTATTCTGAACGAACTATATTCAGGTTTCGCATATACTAAAAATAATGTTGTATACAGATAATTGGTATTGGGTAATTGTTATACAGGTGCCACTTTAAAAATTCCTTTACTATGCACATTCCTTACTATATCCATTCTTGTCACTCCCCACATCGATCTCAACATTCTCATATCCGCTATATGCAATCGTTTGTCATCCATCTTCTTCAAAGCCCAGCATTTTGATCCATACATTACGACAGGTCTAATCATGGACTTGTATTATTTGTGTGTTCGTCTCCTATTACATGGTATTAATCATAACTGGCAAAATGTGAGTTTTGCTCTAGTAGAGTATCGAATACACCTTTGTCTTCCTTTTTGGGGATTACAGGTGTGATGTTAAACCTTGTGGAAATATTCTCAATCAAGTTTTGAAATCCTTTCCTTGCTCTAATTTGATTTAGAGTTTCATAATACACCGTTACCGCAGATGACTAATTAGAAGAGTACGGTGCGCAGAAAAACAGGTGTTTTAAATTTTTTATTAATTTGGCGATGCGTGAAAAATGAGGAAAAAGTGTTGAGGAAAGTTTTGGATATGAATTTGAAGTATTTGAACGACTGTAAGAGTAGGTCAAAGTATGGATGGAACGAAAACGAAATAGAGAAGAAATTATAAAAGAAGACAAGCTGCACAAACACCAAACATATTAAGATAAGGCCTGGAGAATGATGATGTTACAAAGTTTTCAAGAAAAATTTAAATGTCATACAAAGTGTGTTTTTATCAAAATATTTATAAAAACCATATGTTGACTGTAGTAAAGTTGTGTTAGGGGTTAAAGTCAACTTGAAACTTTAGACAATTTAGAGTCAAAGACCCAAGAATCTGTCGGTCACCTAAAAAGGTCGTCCAAAATTGTTTGAAGCAAACACTACTATTTTCAGGTTATGTGGTGAATTTGTAAAGACTATTTGTATTCATCAGGTGTAGAGTAAATTATTTTCCAAAGTTATCAGCAAAACTTCACTTAAACCACGATTGCTGAATATCGGTTTTACGATTTACCCACGAAACCATTTTCATAGCCACTGACTCGAATAATTTTTAATTATAATTTGTCTGAATTAAAGCGCTGATTCAGCAGCTGAAACTGAAAGAACGGATTTAATTATCAGAACTGTTTATTGTTGTTAATGAATGTGGCTTTGAAGACAAATATTGGTAAGATCGTCTGGATTTGATGTTGATATACCGACGAACTGAACACACACACACATACACTGAATATAAAATTATAAAAAGAAGATAAATAAAGGATTGTAATAATACATACCCTTTACTTAAGTATTAGATAATCGAAGCATTATTTTTTGATAGTATATTTTGGTCTGTTGGAAGACATTTGCCTAAATAATAACAGCTGCTCGGTGTCGATTTACAGGTTAAGCCGCGGTTGCCTAGGTTGGTCCGTGGATGGGTAACCGCCCATTGCATACTGAGTTTCCTCCGTGCCTCGGAAAGACCGTTAAGCTCATGGTCCCAGCTGTCCAAAAAGGCTAGGCAGATGGTGATTGAAAAAAATTCTTATGAAATAAGCAGTACTTTCGTGTTCTTCTATCTTGATGTAATGTTTGTTGTTAAGTATTTTGTATTTACGCATAATAATAAATAAAATAAGTTATAGGAATCAGGCGTTACTTTGCGGAAATCCATGACATAAAACCTCATTCAAGCTTGTATCTATTTTGCGAAATTAAAACTCAATATTTTGCATCTAATTTGAAAAAGGAAACAAATTATGAATGTCAAACTAATAAGTACCTAACATTCACGAATTCAACCACCTTCTTTGTATAACAATCTACTTTTGTTCCTGACAGTACCATCACACACACAATATAATAATTACAAGGGACAGTTGAATAGGCAAATAGCGGATGAAGGCTTTAATTATTTAAAATTATTGTTTGCTATTAATGAGTGATTCGGGTAAAACGATTAAATACTGATTGCACGACCGCGTTAATGTATGTTGTCTTTTGAAGCGAGTACATATTCATCAACAAGCTTGATTAAGTGTTTTCATGCCATACAGCAGTTTTATTAATAATACCTTTATTTTGTTAAGTTTCCTCCGTGCCTTGGAAAGCACGGTAAGCCATTGGTCCCGACTGTCGTTTGTAGATCTTTGAATCGTTACAGGTAGTCAGTGGCCTGAAAGTCTGACAACCAGGCTTACCAAGGGGTATCGCATTACCCAGTATTAACTGGGTTGTGGAGGTCAGATAGGCAGTCGCTCCATGTAAAATACTGGTATTCAGATGCATCCGGTTAGACTGGAAGCCGACTCCAACAAGTTGGAAAAAGGTTAGGCGGATGATGATGAATTGTTTTAATCTCGTCACCAAATTATGGCCAAAAAGAACCCTAAGAAAGATTGTATGAACGCAAGTCAGATCAACTCCATGTTACCTAAGTACAGTTAGAAAATACTCGAAAATATTGTGTTGTGACTGGTGTCGGTACCCCAGCTCAATATCAGTATTAACTGATTCATTAATTTATTTTCATTTTGACGACTGTAATACTTCCCCCCTTTTGATACTTGTTCATATTTTTATTGCTCGCAGAACGGATGGCCGATGTGGCCGAAAAGTTCTGGAGTGGCGACCGCGAACTGGAAGGCGTTGCGTTGGAAGTCCTCCCGCTAGGTGGACCGATGACCTGGTGAAGATTGCGGGGATTTGCTGGATGCGAGACTCACGGGACCGGTCAATGTGGCGACACTTGGGGGAGACTTATGTCCAGCAGTGGACGTCTTTCGATTGAAATGATGATGATGATAAAATATTTTTATTATTTTATTCATGTCTTGGCGCATATATTGGCGTTTAAAAAACGACTTGTGTCAGCGCCTCACACCGCACTAAACCGCGGGGAGCATGTGGGGCTCGGGGTACCGAACCGCGCGAGCGCACCGCTGCGCGCCACACACTGTGCTCACAGACGCACCACCACGGGCACTACGGGAATTTCTTTGTACGGTCTTCACACGTTGCACTATCTGTTGATTGTGGTATTGCACCTATAAATATACAGTCCACTAGTTTCATTATAAAGTTCCAACCGAGTCTATTCAACTGCTTAATGCCAACATTGGCTCACTGACAATATACATATACCTGTGCTGGCGCATTGTCTATAGGCCAACGCTAAATAATGGTTACTGACAGCATGGTTCAGTTGTGTGTGGATGCCAAACAAATGGCTACATCGCAGGTACGTGGCGAAAGTCTACCTATAGCCCTTAGGTATCGAAGTATCTAGTTGTTAGTTTAGTCCACCGATCACAGTAACTCACCTTTCATTGAACAGCTAGTTTGTATGTTTTTCTGTCGATAAACATCAAACGCTACGGGAAGGTAATATCGGTCTAAGTTTTACCAGACGCTAACAAATAATGTTATTAATTTTCAAATACGTGCAATCCTTTACGTGCTTCTATATATTATACCATTGCAGAAGCCCTCAATGCGTTTTCCAGCAGCCAATGAATAATACTATCACATGTTGATACGTTATCAATATTTTAAGTAAATGCAAACATGATGAAAAGTAAGCATTATTATCAGAAATATTACAGTAAAGAGTCGTTCTTGTCTGTAAAAAGCGAATTTAGTAAAAACTAGTTTTTCGAAATATTTTTTAAGGACGGGCGGGGTCAGGACATACACTGATCTTATTGGTTCTTCAGAAAAAACAGGTGCGTAGTACTCGGAACCGGCGTGTGTTTATGATCAGATGTATGAACGTGGACGAGGCAAAAGAAGTATGTAATTATCGTAATAGGTGGCGTTCTGTGGTTTCTGCCGATCCCCATGGGAAACAGGCGTGATTTTATGTGTGTGTGTATTTTAAAGGACTTAAACCAATATATAGAGGGAGCAAAATTGCTTTTCACAGGAAAATTTCAAATATCCATTTGCAAATTAGTATCTATTAGATATGCAGGACCAATTTCCCATCTCATCTCCCACTTATTCTATACCTGCTTATAAAAGATTTATGCGGACCGTACCTTGTACGATTAAAGATTCTCTTATACGTGTTCTATGGAGGCATTCACGTCGTGATCCCGACGAGGCAGCGCTATCGCGCATAGAAACCCTTACGCGATGTCATCCTGCATTCTGCTGCTAGATAAAACGAGGATTAACCTATAAATGAGGATCTTTATTACGTAGGTATTACGGTATCAAGTCGGTTATTTATAAAAGCATACGAATTCCTAGAAATATCATCTGCTTAGCCTTTTTTAAACTATGTTGGGGTCGGCTTTAAGTCTAACCGGATGCAGCTCAATACACGTATTTTACATGGAGCGACTGAATATCTGACCTCCACAATCCAGTTAGTACTAGATAATACGATACCCCTTGGTTAGACTTGTTGTCAGTCTTTTTGAGCCACTGACTACCGACGATACGACTATAACGACTGTCAAATATCTACAAATGACAGCCGGGACCAACGGCTTAACGTGCTTTCCGAGGCACGGAAGAAACTCGGTATGTAATGGGTGGTCACCCATCCAAAGACCAACCTAGGCAAGCACGGCTGTTATCATTTAGCCATAAGCTCCTCCACACGAATTCCAAGAAATATATTCTAAAATAGCTATTTACTCATTCGCGGCTTCAAAGGATGTCACAACGGACGGACGTCGGCAAATATTGGACAATGTAAGATACTCTCGATACCCGAAATAATCTCCTGTGTTGTTATATTTTTAGAAAAGACCACCAGTAAACATTGGCCTCCTTTAAGCTTAGCCGAAAAGGATAAGCCCAGATCATTACGAACGCGGGGAACGCGACTATCTCCAAAAAGGTATAATTGTGGACAAAAATTTAATAAAAATCACCCACCGCCTTCAGCTCACCGAAAATATTGTTTGGTATTTATTTATTTTTTTCTTAAGTCCTTTTCTCGTCAGAAAAGATAAGAGAACGATGAAAGCTCAAAAAGGTCGCGATCACAAAGGAAGGCGAAATAATGACGTAAATTTTTGGCATAATTTTAATTAAAGCCTAATTTGCGACATTCACAAACCGGAAAATTACCTTTTGTTGGTGAAATTTTTAACGGGAAAGAGACACGTAAATTACTTGCTTAGGCATATATGGGTAGTATGTGGTAGTTACGTGTGTAAATGAAATAAAAGATACATACATTGTGCGGTCTAATTAAAAATATATTTCGTTACTAGCTGTGCCCGCGGCTTCGCTCACGTGAGCGCACATTTGTTTGTCATTCTCAAAGTTTATGAACGTAAGCAAAATATAGATGCAACTCATGATCTATCCTAGGCCCCAACGGATAATATCCTTAACAATTTAAAAAATAATCTTTCAGCTCTGAGAGCTCAATCAACCGATGGAAAAAATGTGATGGACACAAACGATGGAAACAAAATTGAGAATTTGCAAAAACCATTCAATTGAAAAATACTGCAAACGCTTGAATTTAATGTATTTTGCAATAGAACCAGAAAGACTATGCGCTTCGAGAATCTTTATGTTTCCGAATTAACACGAACATCGCTATAAGGCCTTGAAAAACCAAACTTAGAAGCTTTATAGCGATGTTCGTGTTAATTCGGAAACATGAAGATTCTCGAAGCAACCCATTCGCAATGTTAGTTTGTTCATATAAGAATTTTACTCCGTTAACGTAAGTTTTAAATAGCCGTTCTGAGGCTCGTCACTGCCGCCGGATTTTAGCCTTTTCCCACTCGCACAATGTGGACATGATCATTAATCTACTAAATTATTAGTATTCGAAGTCATTTCGGTAGGCACATATAAAAATACGAAATCCTGAAAGTCCTGTTTTAATATTCAAACGAAACTATTTTATTTAGTTTGTGTGCGGGCAACATTGGAAAAAGGTGGTCTGGTTGAATTTGACAACGTCATTGTCTTATTTTGGTATTGTCCCCATAAAGTTTTTATTTTGTGGGATATTGTTTATCTATCTAAGAACTAATCTTATTTAATACATCATTTCACTGGTCACCATTAAATATAGTAAAATCCAAATAATAGTAATTTTATTATTTAAATAAACTCAACCTGAGTTGCTGTAAATTGCTGCAAATAAAATGATATATCTAAGCCGGAGAGGTGATTTGTACCTCAGGACCTTCCTACTTCAGACACCTTTCTCTATTTAAGATTGTGCATATATCAGTGCCTGTTACTTCTGATGTTGAATTAAATAAAGATTTATGATTATGATTAATTTTTTAATACCTATCTACAGACGCCTAATATATAATAATAGCTTTCTCGTATTACTATTTTTGTTTATTATTTAATTGCCTCGGAAACGAAAATTGTTTTTTTTTTAAATTAAATTTAATAATGTTATATTCTCAGCCTTTCCATCATGTCCTACTTTTTACATAAAATGATTGGTCACCTTATTAGAAAGAGACTGAATTAGCGTTAACCTCTCTTTTGGTGGCAATTTTTTTAATGCAAGCAAGAATTGCAGTTGTACACACGGCGGCACATAAAGTTATAAAATTCCAGTATAAATTGACCTCGCTTTGTATAGATTTCCTATACAATGAGAGATCCGCATAAACTGGTTTTGTAAAGCTTGACTGGCCGTCGCGTGCGTACGTAGTACTTATTACTCCCGTGCAAAGAGTAAAGACAAAAGGAAAAATAAAACAAAATTAGTTTTCAGCCATTCCGAGTGACTACACTACGACTAAAACCTATTTACGTAAATTATTTTATCATAGAAATCGCGTATGAGGTTACTAACAAAATTTTAAAAGTTAATATCTTTTGCGTCTGTTGGTCGATTTTGATGAAATAAACGCTAAATAATACCCACAATAATGCTTCTTATTTTGTAATATTTAGATTTTGAATACAATGAGGGGTTTTTACGTGATGCGCGCACAAACGAACAGACAAACCGACAAACCGACAAACCGACAAACCGACAAACCGACAAACAGACAAAAATTTAAAAAAGATATTTTTACTTCCTATTACTTATTTCTCGCACTTTCCAGTGACTATTTTGCAAAAATCTGTAATGTACAGACACGGAAAGTCTACGATTTTATTAAATGTATAGATTATGAAAAGATTTTTCGAGGTGAGTGTTAATGCTTTTTTGGTTGAACCAAAGAGCTAGTTATAAAGCAATATTAACAGTAAGTCAGTTTATTAGTATATTATCTGTAAAGGATATTAGGAATATACTACGACTTCACGTTCCCATGTAATGTTCCCTGCCAATGCCAAAAGAAAACGCGGTCATGTGAGCGAAGCCGCGGGCACAGCTAGTAAAGCAATATATCTGTCTACTGTTGTTCTTGCGAAGAGTTCACGTTCAGTGGCTACAAGAAGTTCGTTTGTGTTTATCATATAATTGATTGCTTGGCTTGCTTTTCGCCCGGGGTCTGGATTTGGGCCCGATTCATGGCTAGCTAGCCCAAAGTCCCAAGTCAATTCATGCAATGTGAGTGTACAATAGGAACATCTCTGTCTTACCCTTAGAGTATTACGGGAGTGATGTTATGTTATGTGGATCGCGTTTGACCTTTATCTTACCTGTTGGTAATGAGCATGCGGTCGACGATAACGTCCGCTCACCTAGTAGTAACCTATTCACCCTCAACTTCAAGATTTCCAAGTAGCTGAATAATCAGTCTAAGAATTCAAGTTGAATGCCTGGAATATCTGAATTTATTTGAATAAGAAGATGGTTAACCCAAATACTTATTCACAGCGCACAGATGTCGTTGCTCGACAGATATGACTCTAATATACACGCGGTGTTTGACCTTAATCCGCGGTATGAAAATTTTAATGATACCAAACGTATATGTAGCCTTGGTACTTACGATCTCGTACAATGACTCTCATGTGAGATTAGTAAGATATGTATAAGCAGTCAAATAACGTATCAGACGTGTTTTTTGCCGTCTTAATATACTTTGTAACTTAAATAGGCTTGCGCTTGGTCGCAACTCGCCTGATATGAAGCAATGACGAGTCCTAGGGTGGAGCACGCTTGCCTAGAAGAAACCGATTCACTCGAACTTTAAAGAGATCTAAATTATAATGTGCAAGTCTTTAGATAAAGTCGTTAGGCGTTTACGTCTTTGAGCGATGCGAGTGACAAAGACGCGCATCATTTACATCCTTCGTGTGATTTCCACCGCTCCTCAAGCCTCTGCGCGGAAACTCGCGGCGAGCTTTAAACAGCTTCTTTCATTTGTAACCGCTGGCTGTCACAAGACGCGTGTCGTTTAAGGGCCGGACTCCACCGAAGCGGAGACGAGACGAGGGAAGAGGAGCTGGGTTGTAAACCACCAATAGAATGTCGTTATTTACAGTTCTCGTCTCCGCTTAGCTTTAGTGGAAACGGTTGAACACAGAGGAGAGATGTCTCGTAATTGTTAAGGCCAGCGGAGAAGACGTGATAAGCGGCGTGCGGTGAGCGGTGTGCAGTGAACGGCACACCGCTTTACGCATCTCCTGTATTCTTCACTTCACACATCTCCGCTCGTCTCCGCTTTGGTGAAGTCTGGGCCTAAACGTGTATCTCGTGTCGTAGCGGTTACGCTTTCAACGCGTACGTGGCAGTCACGCTTATCTCCACATTTTAAGACGCCCTAATTTCCGCGATAAACCAAGGGTTATCTCCGGATAATCTCGGAAAACACTTCACAATACAGGATTGCGAAAGAAAATCCGACTTAAGTAAATAAGGAAAGCTCTTCTGGAACCATGTTTGCGACATGTTTTTCTTTTCATTTGCCTGCTACCATGGTCGTTGAGTCAAGTGCTCCCGTGGGAGGTTTTGAGAATTCTCTTGTATTCAAGTTTTGTCCTCTCGAGAGGACTTATTTGTCTATCGGGTTCACTCGATTAATCGACAAAGGGGTCAATTCTAGGCTCGATTTATTGAGATAGGTACTCGTGTTTATTCATCCGGTGGATATAAAGAGGGTCAAATAAAATTTCAAAGTAAACTGGAGCCGGTGGAGTTCAATGCTATCGACACGTTTTTAGTAGTTACCTGATAGACCTCTTCAAGCCTTTGAAGTGTGTGTGTTCGCAATTTACTTACATGTTATAACTCGTGAAGCGAAATTTGTAGGTACACTTGTGGTATTTGGGAATATTGAGTATTGAGCGATGGTTTCTTTTTGAAGTTATGCTTTTTGCTTCCGGGTGTGTTTTGTCGGGAGAAAACTACATTGTGTTTGACTTGCATGTTTGATTTTGGTAAATAGTTAAATTACAATTTTGCACAAAAAGAGGCCCTGTTATTAGACTTAAACTATAAATACTTACCAAAACGTTGGTCATTGTTTCGTAGTAATGAAGATCCTGCGATAATCATTATGCACAAAAATGTGAAGGACAACATCGTGAGAAAAAATTCGAAGACATCTGACACGCACGTGGCCTGCGTGGTGGTTTATAATCCACTACATCTTACAGAGAGCTGACCTGTGTTCCAGCGTTGGGAACTTTGCCGGCTGATTATGCTGTGATAATAATCTGCGAGGCTTTGTTTAGACACAAAAGAAAATCAAGACTATGTTTCTTAATCATATTATTGTTTACTTTGTTATTCGTCTAAGCAAACAAATCACGTGTTTACTATTTCAGGGCTTAACAGGTGGAACAGAAAGCGCTAAGATGGAACATGAATGGGTTTTAGTCAGTACAAGTCTGATACTCCCTTCCGCTTCGCCCAGAGCGGTAGGGAGGGGGGCATTTGATGATTTCCCAGGCGAAAAAAAAAAGTGCTTGACAGGTTCTAGAAAACACTTAGGTACTTATAAGCTCATGACGCACAAACAAACAAACACACAACAACACACACACAAACAAAACAAACACACACACACACACACACACACAAAACACGCACACATACACACACACGTTTTGTCACATGTAACAAATTTATGACTGAAATATACCTTTAATGTTTAATATACAAGGTTAATATTTATTTACCCCTGATTTTTTCCTGTTTCTATAACGGCGTGTTTTAATGAATCTCAAGAATTTCTTTGAGGTCCTAATTGACATGTTGACACTTCACAGGTATTTTATTTCATAAGCACGTGTTTAACAATTAAATCATATTTTAGACAAAATAAACATTAAGTAGTGATTTTTTTTCTTGGTTTACATGTTATTGGAACATTATTTTTATTTATTTGTTTAATTCGTCATTTAAATAACTGTTTTTCTACACGGTGTCACTTGATGTCACCTTTGCATAATCTATTAATGACACACCGAAACACGTAGATACTTTTATAAAAAACCACTTACATGACTTATGAATTAGCAGTCAGTCAAAAACAAAAAGATGAAGCTGGCCACCTATTCTAAAGCGTAGATTTCTATAGACAAGAATAGGCCAGAAACTTCTAAAACACTCTTTTAAATCCAAATTTTGACTTCCATACAAACTAGTTCATTTCATAAAAGTAGCCTAGGGGTTGACGTTACAAAGGCAGAGAATTACGTACGTTTAAAAAACCTTACCTTTTAACGTACATGAAATATGTTTGAGGCATTAATGCTATGAATAAACAAGGTGTAGACAAACCCTTCATGAAACCGTCAACCGAGCATTTTGGATATCAACAACTGTTATTTAGTACCTTTACGTAAAAATTACGAGTATTGCTGAGAAATCACTATTTTTGGGGTAAAAATAAGGATGGCGGGGCGCGGGGGGGGGGAGGTTCCCCAAAAACTAGCTCATATACAAACCAAAAAAACAGGGAATGTATAAAAATGGATTTCAAATTAAAACTCAACGATAAATAACACGTAAAACGTATTTATTTACAAACCGTATTTACAATGTACTAAATTGTGTATTCACAGATTTATTTGACTAAAACTTAATCTTAGTTTTTATTTTCTATAAACTTCAGCTGGGTAATATGTTTCGGTACAATTATAATTTATTAGGAAAACAACATCAACGTCTATCTTTATCTTTTTTATTATGGTGGATGAAAATATTATAAAAGATGGGACTATTTACATTATTCTAGAGTTTATTGTTGTAAATTATTGAATTTGTACAAAATGAGACGGTAAGTAGTAAAAGAAATTTCCTCGTAATATAAAAAATAATAGAAATAAAAAAATGGCGAAGCGCAGACCTAGACCAAATAATTTTAAATCAAGTTTGTGTATCGTTGTCGAAACAGGTTTTTTAGGTGATCATACTCTTTAATCTATACTCTCAATACTCTTTGGTCTTGGTCAGCCCACAGCTTAAATAAGAAATCTTAGTATATGAAAAAACTGCGTAGCACAATAAATTTTCGTAGGCGTCTACGTAGTACGCGCTACGATTTTTTGTAGCAACCAACTAACATACTTATTACTTTAGAAAGTCGAAATTCTTCCTTATTACCGCTTTCATACAGCCTCAATTCGTATAGATTCTACAATTTACATCAATGTTAACATTAATGTTTCCTTACTTTCATTGTAATGAATTATATTTACAAGCTCAAAGTGAAAGGACCGGAGAAACAAATACTTGGAAATTAATTAGAAAATTTCATCTGTAAGTAATTTAAAACGTTATCGTTATTACAATAAGTACTATTATTTTAAAATGATTAGGTAATTCTATATTTACTTTGATTGCACTAGGATTTATGTATAAACTTCATTTTTCTTTACTGTACATAGAGCATCATTAGCCAAGGTTCTGCTTTTAACAAATACTTTTTAGTGAGAATTTTTACAAATAAATCATTTAGAGAGTGATTTAATACTTAATTAGAAATAATTTAACAATTCTTTAACAAAGGGTTATAATTACCAGAACAACCTACTCAGTCAATTAAAATAAAAGACGAAACAATTAAACGCAATAATTTAAAGTTTCAGAAAATAAAAAAGACAATGCTTAACGACAAATAATATATAAGATTTAGAAAAAAAATTGCTAATCATAAAAAAAAACAATTGAATAAAGAGATGCTTATTACAATAATTCGTTTCTTTATACGTCACTTTGACTTAAATCTAATTAAAAATCCTAGTTAAAATGTTTGTGCTGTGCATTTCATGCGACATTACCAACATTCGCTAGAGCTGGTCATCTCGTCACAAACCTTCTGATACAGTAATTGTTCCACAGGAATCTGATATTTTTGAGAGAATTCGTCGAGACCTGAGACATTAGTAAAATGTATAGCATGATTGTAGTGAAGAATGATTTCAATTGACTTGTACTCATTGAGAGGAACATTAGAGGCGGTAAAGGCGATAATCGCTTGGAGTTACTCTGCATCGCCGCCGGCCGCTCCCCGCTCACGACGTGAACCACCACAGACGCCGAATCTATTACAAAAAAATCTCACTTGACATAACTTTGGAAAGGAAATGAAAATGCAACGAAAATCCCCCAGCGGAAATTAAATCATACGTCAAAGATTCAGAGAAGGTATTTCAAAAACCAATGATAGGCCCCACGCTTCCTATTTACATGGCACGTTTTTTAAACCGTATCTTAAAAAAAAAAAGAAAATTGCGGAAAATATATTAATGGCGTGTAAGGAATACAAATGGACGATAAGAACGCCGAGTACACAGTGAATTTGAACACGTTGATTCAGTACTTGAGGAGGGGGAAGGCGTGGAAAAAGACAAATGGTTTTTACACAGCTATGGACAGAGATATAGTGAAGTATGCTGAGTGAAAAATGTAGGTACGCCATAAAAGACCCGATGGACGGCCGTTGTGGCATGTATATTTTTTATAACACCCGCATGTCCCGTGGGGGCAAAATAATAAAAGAACCGTGTAAAGTAGCTTAGTTGTACGCCGCTGGCGGAAATAACAGAACGCGGAACAAAAGCAACGATTAGTTGTTTCACTTCTGGGGCTTCGTTAAGAATTTTTTTGTACTCTCTGCCTAATTAAACTGTGCCATAATTCAGGCTTTATTAAACTTTCGTGTAAACTATGTTGAAACTTAAAATTGTGCTAAAAAGTTATTTATGTGTTTTTCCAAATTATACGTTAGTGTACAGTCACGAGCACTATTAAACTTGGCAACTTTTGAAAGTGATTTTTTCATCCTGCATTTATTGTAATTTTATGTTTTTAAAAACATAGTATTTTGGAACTCATGCTTTTATAAAATAGGCCTTATCTTAAACCTTATTATGTTTTGATTTTGTCTAAGTGTCATCACAGTCGAACCAACTTTTGACTGCAACAATCAGTAAAAAAATATTTTTATTGATTGAGGGCTAATTTCAATAATAAAACTGAACGCGATTTATTTGTGAAATTCATTCTAAGAGTTTTGACTGTAACATAACAAATAACTGCACATGTTGTCTGGTGTTATAAAGAATGATAGTTTACCGGAGCTGCTCGGCGCGCAGGTATAGTTCCCAGAGTCTCTTGGCGATGCGCGTGCGATGAGCAGGCGACTCGTGCGCGTACGCTGCTCCGTCTCCACGCTGATGCCGCCGCGTTGAGCGTAGTTTACCACGTTGGAGCCTCGGTACCAGTAGATGAAACTGCACAGAATATTTTACAGTTATTTCCTATAAGGGTATTTAAAATATAGTTAAATATTCAGGGTGCAATGTGTCTAGGTGAATTCAGGAAATGATTCTAGAACCCGCCATCTTAATAAATCGGTGGTTACAATAAAAAATGTTCCATACAGTACGTAGTTATTTTGACAATTTAGACATTGTATTTGTATAGAAACAGCAATTTTTTTTTAATGGTCGCGTATAGATGTCTGCTGGCAAATTTACAAAATTTATGTTCTGAATTAATGATAAGACCTTGATGTCGATGTTCCTTACTCGGCGTATAACTCCTTATCAATAAAATAAATTTGAAAACTGTGTTTGTCTCCAAGCTAAAGCATCAAATTCCCGCCACCTTGTGTACAAAACCCTGATTCAATTTAATATCCCGATCCCAACGAACGCTTGTCAACAAATAGTTGTGCATGGATTGTCTAGCTTCAAGAACATTGTCGCCAGCTCCTAACATGGCAAGTCACACAGTCTGTCTGTTGAGTCAACACCTCGCCGATTACTTGAAGCGAAAGTGAGGAAAAGCTTTATATTCTCGCCATTTTGAAGCTATATGTAAACGGAAGTGAAGCAGTTTTGAGCTCAGTTTTGAAGCGATAATGTTTGCTCTGAGTCAAGAATATTTTCTCCGTAAAATAAGATACGTTTATGCAGTTTTGCTACATGTCAGTTTTATATTTGTAGTTTTAGCTTCTGAGAAAATACTTACCTCGGAGGATCTGGAGCGTGTCGTGCGATGCAAGTGAGATTGATGTCAGAACCAGCTCTGACGAACAGTTCTGGTCCTGAGAGGATCTCTGCCTTTGATACTGCAACAAATATTTATCTTAGTTGCATTGCATATTAAATGATTTACTCTCGAAATAGGAGCGACGGAACTGAGTGTTCGAAAGTTTCTCAATGTCAATTTGACTAGTACTCTCAACGTCAAACGTTTACATAGAGGGATGGCTCGCTGTCTCGGCGAAGCTAATTGCGTCTAACAATTATACAAGTCTACATTTCGACTCATTTACAATTGAGGAAGTTTAGTAGTTAATTTATCTTAATTAACTAGCACCAACAAGGCCGTCAAGAATATTAAAGTAGATCTAATTATTTATGCAACCTAAATGGTAAGTGAATTTCGTCGTATTCAAATGTTTTCCGGCTATAACAATAATATAGCAATTGTTACGGTGTGGTTTATTCAGTTTAGTTTTACGAGACTGAAATAATTAAATATTAAGACTTTTATGCTAGAAATGTGTTCATAGAGAGGCGACGAACGAGATTCAAATGATGATCTATTAACGTCATAACCTTTAAGCTATTCTGTAACCGTAAGTAAAAGACGCGCGTTTGGGGAAAGTAATGTGGAATAATGTGCCTTTTGTGATGTGCTTTTTTGTTACAGCGTGTTTTTTTTGTTTTGCCTTATTTTATAAAAAAATTCTACGACGATTTTTTGCTCACAGCGAAAGTATTGCGGCCTTTGGAAAAAGATTTTGCAAATTATTCTTTTCTACGTCACGCCATCTTCTTTAAGGACTGCAGGGCACCTTTTGGCTGTGTCAAGGCTCCTTGTAAAGATCGCGGAGAGGGACACCACCAACGACCTGTAGTTGGCCTTTCTCCAGCTGTGGTATAATACAAGCAACTACTACCAGTAATTTCTACTCACCTACAACAGTCAGTCTAAACGACAGACTAATCTTAGGCTCAGTGGACACCTGACACTCGTACGACCCGGAGTCCCGGGGCTGCGCCGGCGCCACCCGCAGTGTCCATTCGTCCGAGCTGTCCGTGTGTAGTGCGGCAAAGCGGGCGTCGCTGCTGTACGTGTGGACACCCACTGTCAGGATGTGCAGGTCGCGTTTGCGGATCCATGATACCTTGGGACAAGGTAACACATGTTTTTACTTTTACAATTATCTGATAATGGTTCTTTTGGTGCGCATATAATGTTGACTGAAAGGCGCTGTGGGTGAGATTTTTGTGAAATGTACTGCAGACAGAATGGCGCTATCGTCTAACTAGCGAGTTATTTAAAACTAGCGACCCGCCCTGGTTTCGTACGGGTGCAATGTAGATAATATACATATACATATAAACCTTCCTCTTGACACACTCTATCTATTGCTGAAAACTGCATTAAAATCCGTGGCTCAGTTTAAAAGATCTAAGCGTACAAACAGCGGGAGTGACTTTGTTTTATACTATGTAAAGATGACCACGATAGTTCATATTGATGCCAATATAATAGGCACTGTTGGAACACTGGATTCCTATCAGTAAGAGGAAGTTGGCTGAATACCACCACGGGGGGTCAGTTAGACTTGCAATTCTTCGTTTTTTTTTTTATTCTAGGCCGTGGTTTCATCACGATGATTTATATATTTATTTAGCCTTTATTAGTCTAAATAAATATATAAATACTGGTATTCAGCTGCATCCCGTTAGACTGGAAGCAGACCCTCACATAGTTGGCAAAAGGCTAGGCAGTTGAAGATGATTTGCTCAAACATTACATTCCTTACAATACAATTCATTTAACATTACATACCTTACATTACATCAAAAAAACAATTAACATTTCGTTTAAAAATACACTTAACATTTAACATTTCTTTTACGATGATAGGGAAATAATATTTCAAAAACACCTATTACGATGTTTTTATCCTCGGACCTCTTTTTCCAT
Organism: Noctua fimbriata; assembly: GCA_905163415.1. Taxonomy (NCBI): domain Eukaryota; kingdom Metazoa; phylum Arthropoda; class Insecta; order Lepidoptera; family Noctuidae; genus Noctua; species Noctua fimbriata. The sequence goes on along the minus strand of LR990942.1, from coordinate 5,145,214 downwards.
CTCGATTTTTAAAGATTCGTTTGTTAGTGTATTTTTAAACGTGACCTTTGAGAAGATTAAGGAAAACCACCACATGGCACGGAAGTGTACCAAAATCTCTTACCCACACAGTATCTAAATCTGTAACAAAATTCGCATTATTTTTAAATATGGCTGAGATAACCCATTCTAAGTGTTTTTGGGTTTTTCCATTAGGAATTTATTCTTTTCTCGATAGCAAATCTGAAATGGAGCTTTAACTTATGGGTAAAATGCGAACGTACCATTGGTTCTGACTTCCTCCTTTCTAGATAAATCCTTCACACAGTTCATCCATCGTTTCTTTGGTATTCCTCTACTCTTATAGCCATCCACATTCATACTCAAAACTTTCCTCACGACATTTCAGTCATCGGCGGCACTTTCAGACTGCATCTTATGAACTCATTTCTTATTTTATCCATTCGCGTTACACCACACATCCCCCTTAGCATTTTCATCTCAGCTACATGCAATTGCCTTTCATTCATCTCTTTTGTAGCCCAACATTCATGACTTGCGGTGACATAAAAGTTGATGTTTCAGTGATTTATTAATACTTAAGTCCTTTGATTATGGTAAGTCCTTTGATACGGAACCTTAAACGGCGAATCACGGTTGCGTGTATGGCTAGCGTTGAGTTTGTAGAGGCAAGACAGGAAATGTGAAGGGCGTTCCAATCAATTTTCCGATATATCAGTTCATATTTTATTAAAGACACGTTCAATTTGAAACACCCGTTTCATATAAAATATTCAAAGATGACTTTATGTTAATGATCCTCGGCTTCTACAATTTCATAATATTAAATCTTATTGATTTGTAATTAGGTCTAGCTTTTGTCTGGTAAACGTCAGTTATTAGTAGTTTTTCCTACGTGCCTCCTTTATGGAGCCCCCTAGTTAGGTTGGTGGATGTGACATGTCTTCGAATTTTTGTTTCCAAGATATTTCTTACAATAGTTTCTTTCGATGGATGGACCGTGTAAAGGATGATATGGCTAGAAAAGAGGTGACTGCTGAGATGACGAGTAATAGAGAAGTATAGAAGAAGAAGACATGCTGCGACGACCCCAAATACATTGCAGGAGTATGCTGATGATGATGATATTTGCCGGGTTTCAACACAATTATGAAGGCTTAAATCACCGTTTTAAGTCCTTTGCGTGGGTTTTAATGTACGACCTTCAACCCGTCATGTAAGTCATGGCCGTTTCCATCGAGTCACGGAAATAATGTGATTTTCTGTACAAAATATATTTCATACTTGTTTCTACTTCATTATTTTTTCTCTAGGGAACAATTAGGATTAAATAACTTAATTAACCTCATTTACCGTTATACAATGGTAATCTATACGGTACGGTGGTGGTATTAATAATAATAATATTTATTTTAATTCAGATCAAATTATAAGATCTATTTATGTTGTTAGTAAAAGTCTTAACCTAATATTAGTAAAAAACATACTTGTATATAAAATTGTTACGACTGACACCTACGTGTGCAGCCGTATCCAGTGAGCCAGCATGGGGCTGTTCCACCAAATATTATAAAGATGAAGTCTCAGGAACTGCTGATTTCAATTAAAAATTCTTTTAGTGTTGGATACTTCATTTACCGAGGAAGGCTATAGACTATATAATACCACGGTACGACCAATAGGAACCGAGCAAAAAAAAAAACAAGTCAGAAGCGGCGGTTGAAACCGCGGGGCACAGTTAGTTCAAGAATATATCCTAAAGCTGTTGTTTGTTAAATCTTTTGAACAGAAACTCATGTCTTGTTGTGCAGTTAACTAAAACTTGGAGTAAACAACTCTTGGTTAAAGCCGGCGGTCTGCATTTAGTCATAAACCAGTTAAGTTTTGGAAATAGTGTTGGAACTGAAATTTATTCTGTTTTGCAACCGAAACTGTTCTATTAAGTGTTAGCATACTACTTTGGTTGTTTATTATTTTCATTTTCTTCAGATTTAAGTGTCCTGTTGTTCTCATGATCGCAAGTACGAGCACTGGTCTTGGGCGTCTGGGTCTGATTCCCGAGTCAGAACAAGTGGCATTGGGTTTTTTTATGCGATATTCTTAGTAGCGGTCTCGATTATGAAAATTGGCGGTGTGATAACTTAATGCTTCGGAAATAACGTTCAGTGGTTGTTCCTGCGCCTGAAGTCTCTCCGATCTTGTCAGACAGTCAAAGTGAGGTGTCAGTGTACACAATTGTCTTGTGTACTAATGTCCCCCTCGTCAATGGCTATTCTCCGCTGACATTGGCCGCCATTGCCGAAATACGTTTAAGAGGAGTATTTTTTACATCTTTCTTAAAATAGGTGTTCCTTGACTACTTCAAGTAAATACACTAGTTTTCAGCTGCGGTTTCGCCCTCTTAATTATTTTTTTACTGAATACACCTACATACATACTTAAACTCACGCCCTTTTCCCATGGGGTAGGCAGAAACCACAGAACGCCACCTACTACGATCTTTACATACTACTTTTGCGTCGTCCGCGTTCATATATGTATCTGGTCATACACGCACGCCGGTTGCGAGTACTACGCACCTGGCCTTACTGAAGAATCTCACCAATTGTAGCCTATATGTTCTATGCCTATATTATGTGGGTTCTGATGTACAATCGGCCAATCTAATTAATTTACATCGCACACATCGGTAACTGTCATTTTACGAGCCAGTAATGTTCATACAGCCGCTCATTATTATTGTGTGCGTAAACGTATTCTACCCTACACGGGGTTTATTTTTTTATCTTTACCCGTGTAGGGTAAACGGGTAAAGATAAAATAAACGGGTTTACAATAAGGCACAACATTTTTTACAAATGTAACATGGTCACCATTGCTGACTGGTGTAAGCGCTTGCATCAGTTAGTGATCTAAGCTCGACGACGTGAGTTCGATCCTAGCTGAGGAGTTATTTTTACTTTTTGTTCTTTATTAAATTAACTTTGTAACCAATAAAATCACTCAAGCAAAAAGTTAAAAAGTAATTAAATAAAACCAAAAAAATAATTTGATTTTTTATTAGATAAATAAACATTGATATTTGATTGAAAAGAGCTTATGGCTTGGGTCATTAGAAAATGATCCGTCTCGTTTCTTCCAATATGTTCCTTCCTTACATTGGTTGTTTTAAGGTTCAATTTGGTCGGGGCTATAATTATGTTAGCAAAAAAAACTTGTGTGGCGGATACAATGATTTAATACGAACTGGTTTTAAATATATATAGGCTATAGCTATCCATACTAGACGTTCAAATGAGTAAAACACTGTTGTTTACCAGTTTTTTTGACAATAATTATTGCGAAGGTTTATATTTGTTTACATTCGCTTAACAAATATGAACATTATTTGCATAAAAATAAGATTCATATTCGTCTACTAGTTATAATAAATTCGACTAATAATGAGTCGGCAAACCTTTGTTTTCTATTACTTTTTGTAACCTTCTGCTCATGCTGTTAACCATATTCGCGCACATGTTACTACTTTATACTTTACGCCCATCCTTATCCGATTAAAACGTTTTTTCGTAGCTATAAATCAGCACATTGTTCTCCCAATCAAAATTGATGTATGACCTAGCAAAGTGTAGTCGGTTTTGTCGGTGCGCAGTGAACAGCAAAGGTGCGGGCTGGCTTGTTGCAACGTAATCCAGCAGAATGTGGGTGATTTCTCACAGTTTGTAAGCACATATTGAGTGCTGTTGCTTTTACGCGGTTGGACAAGAAGAGATCAGCTTTGTGGCTTGCCACGATGTCGTGGTGTCGAGCCAATGAATTTGCCTTTGGTTTTGGCCTAAGATATTCTACGTCTCCAAAATCCGCATATCGGCGGACCCATAACTGCACGGTTCTCCTCTGTGGATATAAACAGTATTTATAATACTATTAATAATAGCTATAATTATAATAAATACATACTATATTTTTGTATTATATACACTATGTTTATGCAATATACTTATTTATACCTAATTAATTTTATAATAATACAATACATAAATACAAGATATACACTGACATTAGAAGGGCTAGATCAAGCTAATAATAGACCAAGTTAATTTTATCATAATCATCATAAGACTAAAAAAATAACAAACTATAATTCAGTTATAATATATTATTATAGCTATGGTAGGTATTGCACTTAAGTTACATTAACTATTTATTCCTAGTAAAGATGGAAAGGTGCGAGGATTTAGTTAAAGTGAAGTAGGTATAATATCAACATATGATGTAACTGTTACTCACCGATATCATTAAGCGCCTTCCAATTTCACTTCTTCTTAGCGTGTCGATGACAATTCAAATTGAGTCAGCCCAAAATTTGGCGACGCTGTTTGGCACTTTCAGTAGCGTCCTGTGATGCACATCACAGGAGCAAACAACAGGACAGAAGGACACGATATAAAGTGTCCCATCGTTTGTGGGGCAGCACCACATTTACACTCACAATTTCACATATAGATACGTTTTGCTCATCCAAAACGATTTCTACCCTTTTGAACATTGATAAATGTTGCATAGTTGGATCCACAGAAATAAATCCTCACACATGCGCATGAGTAGTAATCAATAAACTCAGTAATTCAAATACTCGTAGATTGACAACTAAGAACGCTCATTTTTATAAATGGAGGTGTCTGAAAACAATATTTTTAAATTGTCGGTAGTTATTTTCTAAACAGTCAATATAAAATGAACTGAGAGTTCCGTGTTTATCTCAAACGTTGGAAACTTCATTACACAACCATGAACGGAATCGAATCGTTATAAATTCTACTTTAAGTAATGTTTTAACAAAATGATGAATACAAAAAGAAAAAGAATATATTGTTGCATACATGGTTTGAACTTACGGCTTCTCGTGCACTGATCAAAGACGATAGCCATTGTGCCAAAGTGGCTATAGTAATATTATGCAAAATATTATATGTCCTTCAGTATCATAAGTGAATGATGATATTGGTATATGGTAATTGATGTGCCACACGCACACTAATAAAAACCGAGCTCGCTCGTTTCATTTAGTGTTTGTGTGCATAACTATGACTCCACCCACACTTATAAACTGTAAATCAATTAGTTGGTTCAATTGTACCCTCGACTGTAATGCGACCTGAATCAGGCATCAGTTCAATGTTCAACTTTGGCGTTTATAATATTAATAAGTTTATAAGACAAACGAGCATCTAAAAAAGGAGCACCATAAAATAAACTACCATTTACCTCAACCCGTTCTCATTATTCAATTATGAATTAAACTGTGGAAAGAAATATTAGTGCTAACACTTTCAGCGACCACAACCCGCTAAATAATTAATGAAACTTTGCGTTGGACAAACGTTAAATAATAACAGTTACTATGTTCCTATTCAAACAGTTCCGGAGTAACTGCTCTAAAATCCCGGGGTCCCGGGGTCATCATCTGCCTAGGTTTTTCGCAACTATGATAGTATCGGCTCCCAGTCAAATTAGATAAATACCAGTATTTTACATAGAGCAATAGTGTGCCTGTCTGACCTCCACAACCCTGTTAGTGTGTAACACGATAACCTTTGGTAAAGGACTGTAGTGTCCGGCTTCCGACTACCCGTAACGACAGTCAAAGAACTACAAATGACAGCTGTCCAACGGTTTGATGCGTTTTCCGAGGCACGTAGCGATGTCGGCAGCTATGTATGTACCTAATAGATGGTCACTCATCCACGGACTGCTTCGTTCGTCTCGTGGTCGCAAGGGCGACCGCTGAGCATGAGGTCCTGGGTTCGATTCCCAGGTCTGGCAAAGTCTTATTGGGTTTTCCCATTAGAAATTTCTCAGGAGCAGCCACGGGGTCTGGATTCGTTCCCGGTTGATGGCAATAGGCTCAAATCCAATTACATGGGACTTAAACATGTATGGGGGAAATGTGAATGTACTATTAGGTACTTCTCTGCCTTACCCTTCGGGGATTGCGTGATGTTATGTTACGTCATCCACAGATCCACCTCGGAAAGCGTTGCTTTCCTTAGAAGCGCGACCCGTACGGCTGGTATTTTTTAGTTACGAGCCCCTCACAACAACAGTTCCAAGAATCATTGTTCAAAAATCCCTGTTCCGATATCCTGGTTCCTGTGATGATTACGAAGTAGAACATGCTGTTAGACCCAACGTTAGTCAACATGTGGAGAGGCGGTCGTTTTAAACAATGCTGGTCAGCTCGAGCCTTCAATTAAATGCAACGCTAGCGAGGCACACTGGGGACTTGTAGCGACACACTGTGTAATTTTCTCTTGCACTAAGTTTGCAATGTTGGCAAGACAATACACACAGTTGTGCAAAAGGAACAGAAAATCCGGGAAAGTGCACTCTTAACGTTAAGCTTCCGTACCTTAATTTATACCATTGTAGTTTACTTTCTTTTACTTGTTGTTGCTCTGAGGATATGAACACACATATTCAATGAATATTGTATTGTATTGTATAACGGGCTGATGTCCGCAACTCCACGTCAATGCGCGTATTTTGCGTGCGGAAAAAATATTCAATGAATATTGCAACTTATCTAGTACTATTTTCAACATTACGTTGTTCCCACTGCTGGACATGGCGTTTTCTCAGTGAGGAGTGAGAGGGCTCTTTTTCGGTTAAAATGAAGCAATTCTGAGAAAGATTAACAGAAAGGCAGATGGCATGGGCTTAGTGATAAAATACAGTTTTTAAGTTTTATGAAGCGTTCCCTAAAAAAAAAACTCATTAATCAAATAAGGTATGACCAATTATGAATGCTTAAAACATTTCCCAAAATATAAATAAATCCACCTAATTTTCAGATTTCAAAATACTTTGCTTTTGAATTAATTAGCGAAATGATTGTGAGATAATTCAATTTAATTAAACTTTCTCGGCGTTTCCCTAGAGTACAAATGGAAATTTCCTGTCAACATTTCACGAAAACATCTTTCAGAACTGATTGTTGTTGCAGTTTATAATTAAAGTCAATATTTTGCTATAAATAATCATGAAAACGAAAGGTTTATGACTACTTTCCTCGAAGGAGATATAGGTACTCCCGAGTTTGATGACGGTCGACCACTTTTCAACCGTATTACTTAGGGCGTACGGGTGAAAAGTGGGGTATTCCTCAAAGCGCAACTATTTCTAAGCGCAACCAACTAAGCGCAACTAAATTATTCCTCAAAAAAATATTATGTTTATTCCACAAAGCGCAACCATGACGAAAAATAGAGAGGTATGGTGGATTAATTATTATTTTTTTCAATCATGGTTGCGCTTTGAGGAATAAACAGATAATATTTTTAATTTGAATTTGTGAGTGCAACTAATGGTTGCGCTTCGAGGAATAATTTAGTTGCGCTTAGTTGGTTGCGCTTAAAAATAGTTGCGCTTTGAGGAATACCCCCATAAAGACAGACCGTCAGGAGTACGTACAGTCCTTTCACAATTGTTGTTCCTTTGACTTTGCACTACTGTCAAAAGTACAGTGGTGGTTTATTCTCGTTAAAATAAGGTTGCTGTTGTATTGCACTGACAGGATTGCCAAATTAAATTGACCTTTGTTTTGAATTTTGTTAACCAAAAAGTTGCTGATGTCAGAGGTAAAATATATAACTATGAAAAGACTGCAGTCTCTTTGCCATTCATTCGTTCGGTTCGTGCTTTACATTTAAATGTTTCTTTTTTATTCAGTCTTTCCTAACAGGTGAAATTGCAAGATTAGTAAAAAGATGCTGAACAAGGAAGAAAGAAAGTGCTTACAAAATGACAAAAATAATGAACATACAAAGCATCAGGATCGAAACAAAAAAACTCAGCATGATGCTGTGCTTTGCGAGGCCTACAGCACAGCGCTGGTTATCAATGACCTGAGATAACACGTACTGAAGCATATTGGAATACATTGAGAAGGAAATAAAATAAACATCACGTAAATAGACCCCGTCTCATATTCTGTCAACTTTGATTACAAACAACGCAAAGTTGACTCTGACAGAGACTCTACACTGAACTTCCTGCAAAACTTTGACTGAAATAATTGTTGAAATTAAACAACAAGCAATTATCGTTTAACGTTTCACTAATTACATGAAAAACGATAATAAAGGACTTTAATCATCAGCTTTATCAACTTCTCCTTCCTTCAAATTATTTTTGTTTCAATTTGATAAGGATTTATTATTTAATAAGCATATTATTTCCGATATTTTGTTACAGATGAGTTGAATATCGTGGCAATTGACGTCTGCGTTGGTGGGGACTTTACGGAATTGTCGGATCAAAATTTAATTAATGCTTCGAACCGCCGATCTCCGCTTTCAAAGTCTTTGTTCGTAACAAAATTGGAATACAAAATACTTTCTCATTATCAGAATTTGTGAAAGCTTTTGTATTATTCAATGTGGCAGATAGATGTGCTTGGTAAAGCGTGAATATTCATTTATTTGCCGCGCTTGTGGATGACAGCGTTGGGTTAAAACGATTAGATTTTTACGTTACAGTGTCTATTGAAATATGCCGAGAACTGGGCAGGAATTTATTGCAATTTAAATGGTAATGGAAATTCTGAAATTTCAATGAAATAAGTTATAAGTTTCCAAATTGAAATTTCAATTGCCAAATTTCTTCCTAAATAATTGCCCTTTTAATTTTATCTAGATTTCGAATACTGCGTAGACAAGTGCCTACCTAGGTCCGTAGTATGACGTATAGTCTAGTCCAGAAAGAAAAATCGAAAAAAAAATGAATACAAAATCATAATTATCTAAATTCACGTTCAAAAATCAAAAGGCATTAACCCAATAAGCTTACGCCAAATAAATCTCAACAAGAAGTCTCATCCCAAATTACAGTAATTTTAAACCGATTTCCGTTACTTGTCACGTTCTAAATCCAATATTATTGGGTAATTCGTCTTGATCCCATCCCGAGGGATATATATCAGCCCTTTTTTAACGGCCTATGTACATAAATTCAGTTTTATCCCACATTGGGCGAACACTCACGTAACTCGGCTACTTGCTTTTATAGTTGGCATTGAGCGACGTGACAGTGCCGGCAGCTTCTATAAGATCTTTATACGCCTCAGATTTTCTAGAATGTTTTTTGTAAAACACTCGTGTTGTAAAATAACATTGCTTCTTTTTTTCACTTTTATTAATTTATTAACAGAAAAATCAAAAGCTATAACAGTTGTATATGTAACACAGAGCCAATTACAGGTTCTCACAGTTTTTATGTTATAATACGACTTGTCAGAATGCCTGAACAATAAATTATTCGTCTAATCTATGACTTGTATTATAAATATGAAAGTAGCTCTGTCTGTATGTTATCTTTTCACGCCTATACTACTCAACTAAGAAATATTTCAGGTGGGTATCTAATCTGGAATCTTAAGGTAGGACATACGATAGTTATCAACAACGATAATTGTGTATAAATGTAGTACAACATACACGCAGACGAAGACGACGACAACAACCAGTCGTTTTTAAAGGGTGAATGTTTTAAGTGGTCGTGGATGGTCACATCCGAAACTATGAGGAATAGCGAAAAATACTCAAAGGAGTCTCGAGCTCGATTTTGATAAAAACTAAAACTGCATCATTAGATTTTTGGAAAATTCATAATCCTAGTCAGGAATCGATCCCGTTGATTTTGGAAAAACCAACACACACTATATTACTGTATCATTCGATAGTGTCGCTAATAGGAATCAAATTCTGGAAAGTAATGACATGCCCCAAATTCAAGGAAAAGGGTTAAATTTAATGTTTTTTCACATTTTAAATAAATTCAATGTCCTTGATTGTTGACACCCGCAGCGCAGTCATCTTCACAAAATTGTTCTAATTTCAATTTTTTTACTAGCTATCCACGGTTGTAGGCGAAAAAAAAAAAAAAAGTTAAAATGGAAAAAAAAAAGAAATTAGAAATAGTGCCAATAGATTTAGTTCGAAGTTTCGTTGATTACTACTAATAATTAATTTACATACTGTTTTGTGTTTGTGTTTCCTTTAGTTTGCCGTATGTCATTACTTCCCATAATTTGATCCTTAATAGCGACGGTATCTAATGGCGTAATAATACAGTGTGTGTTTTTTCCCAAAATCAACGGGTTCGATTCCTGGCTAGAAATATTGATTTTCCAAAAATCTAATGTTTTAATTTTAGTTTTAATTTTCATCAAAATTGGGGTCGAGACTCCTTTGAGTATTTTTCGCTATTCTTCATAGTTTCATATTTGGCTATCCACACACACTTCAATAATTCACCCTGTATAGGTTATAGGTATAAAGTATAGGTATCTGAAACAATTTTTTCGAAGATCATTATCGACCCATGCGAAAAATAAGTAAGTAATTGAATAAAATTGACGTTATTTCTACCAAATCAATCTCGCTGAAAGATATTACTTTGTCTATAAATAAGATATAAACTTTTATATTTGGCAACATTGACATTGTATTTTACGACAGTTCTTTAAATCATAAATCCTGCTTCGATTCGTAATGTAAGCACTTACATAACCGAACTCGTTCTCTTTAGGCTGAATAAGGGAATCTAACAAATTGTTCACATATCATTGATTTCCCTGTTGTCTGTAATCAGGTGAGAATACCTTGAAAGGAGTACAAATCTGCTGATGGAGGCGGCTTTGGGTAATTTGTCTCGAGGGAAATTCTCAGTTAGCTGTCTTATTCGCTGTTACTCTGTATGCCGATGTTCGGTAGAATTATTGCCTCGGTTTTAAATAAATGTTTTGACATTTGTTCAATGAAAATATAATTCTTTACCAAATATTATTTATTAAATATATTCGAAAAGAATCCGGAAGTCAGATGTAAGCCGTAATAGAATCGATATTGAGAGAATATTTCCCCAACAGCACGTGTAAGTAATTACATAAAATTGGTTTCCGCCGACTCGATCGGAATGCTAATAACCCATAAAACATTGTTTTAAGCCTTTACAGTTCTAAATGTAAAGTGTTGCAAGCGTCATGATCGCGGGTTGACCCATGATCATGGCGCTTGCGTCGAAATATCGGGAGCTCAGAATTATGAACAATCACGGAAGATATCGTAAGTGACAGTACAAGTTTAACCCATAAAATATTATATATGTTTATTCAATGAACTTATTTTTCTTTAATTAATTATCTAAACAGAGAAGTAATGCCAAAATTATCGCCTGTAAATATTTTATAAACAATTTTAGCTTTAGCTTACCCAACCTTTTTCTGGTAAAAAATATATTATAAGCTATTCCACCGTCCCGAATTACACCATCGGCCCTCCCTAATCTGTTTATTATGAACCTTAAAAACGCGATGAAAAATTTTAACCGTTATCCAATAACCGCTATTCCACATGCAGTCATAACCGTTATTAACCGAGCTAAATCGTTATACAGTACGTATTTTATTTTTGTGAAATAAAACAAAATCGCCGTTGCGGCTGGCTTTGTTCCAAAATGTGTGGCTTCGTGGGCCACGACCCAATTCTCTTTGCTTTATTCGGCGGCGGGACTCACGCGACACTTCCTATTAGTGTCCGACTGAAGGTCGATTTTTGGCCAAAGCCGAAGACGAAGCCGATTAATTGGCTACAACCTTCAGCTATTGCTATAACTCTAAGAAATTCAGTTCATGATTTATTCAAAATGGTTATTAATTTGATTTTTTAATTAAAAGAATATGTTGACTGTATATAAAGTCCTTGATAAGATGATAAAATGGCCTTGAAACTCGTCAAAAATTATAACACATTGAAATGAGTGACCCCTGCCACCCGCGCGTCACCCGTTCCATTACTCTCTCGCGCACTCGTTAAAGTTTGTAGAATTTCGGCGCTCGCTAGAAACTTTCGGCTTCGGCTATATTGACGGAAGCCGAAGGTTGTTATTTTGGTCGAAGCTGGTCAAAGCTGACCGACGCCGAAGATTCGGTCGGTCACTACTTCCTATTGCACTTACTCGGCCTTGTACGGAGAACCAAATCCCACATGCAGACTGTTAAGCCACATTGCCAATATACACCCACAGCTTGAGTTCAGTAAAGATGTATAATAGAATTCTTTTGCACTTTATTGCTTGTTCGCTGTATTGAATTTTTGCTTGGTTGCACGTGGCGTGATTGCTGCTCCATTACATCATTATTTTCGTTATCAAAGGAGTACATCAGTATAGCAGCAGATGGCATTCTGTAGTTTCTGCCTACCCCCATGGGAAAAAAGCGTGAGACTATCTATGTATGTATTTTGGTCAGCTGTTTGAATGGTGATCTTCTTAGTAATATAGGTGGCAAAGAAATATTAATCTATTGAAATGGGTTGAGTTTACTGCTGCTGTGAGAAACAATGTCTTTTTTACCCGACTGCCAAGGAAGGGTTATGTTTTACGCGCGTATCTTGTATGTTTTTTTGGTAATTTCTTTATTAACTCGTATGTTCCAAATGGCTTGATGGATTTCGAGGATTAAGGTATTAGATAGGTGATTAAAAACAAAAAAAAACAAAAACAAAATGGCGCTAAAGTGTAAGTCGTTAATATATTTTCCCAACCAAATCTATCGAGTATGGTATAAAAATGATGATCAGGTAAAAAACGCGACTATGAATTGTATAATATACATTATGCTTTTAATGAATACTTTATGTAACTGTTACGTGTTTTTCTAGTGTAATTTAAAAATGCATATCACAAGAATGTTAACCAAAGAACGCATACTATCTTAGTTGTATTTGAGATTCGCATTTTAATTGACGAAAAAAAACATTTTCAAAACTTCTAAATGTAGCTTAATGTTTTTCTATCCTTCACGAAAAATAGGTGACGAATTTCAAGCCACCAAACATTTAATCACGAGGCCTTTTTATTAACTCGTGTGCCTTATAAACTTAACACGCACGAAGTTAATAAATCAAAATGTTTCCTTGGATAAGTTACTTAGTAAAAACAAAAACAAATCCAGTGTTTTTCAAGAAATCTTGAAGAAAACAGAAAACTTTGTACCAACATTGCAATAATACTTAGTACGTAGTCGTAGTCTTTTTCTTATGTTTATTTTTTTATATAAAATTTTTGTATTATTGTGATATCAACAATTTTTTTTTTGTTTTGTCCTGTTTGAGTCTAATAAATACTTTTTCTTTCTTTCTTTCTTTACACTTCAGGAAACAGGAAAATAAAAACTGGCGAAGTGCGAGTCGAACTCGCAGACGAAGGGTTTCGTATCTCCGTACAATATTTAACAATCCATATTGTAATTAATACGATTAAATTAATTAAAGTATACAAACTACAAAAAGGGTATCAAAAAACTCCTCCTCAACATTGTCAGCTAGTAATGTCCCCAAGAGACTAGCAGTATTGCCACGGCGTACAAGCGTATACGCTTAGCCTCTAGCCAAGATAAATACCAGCCCTTGGGTCAATTAGAACCGTCAACTAGGCGTTTAGAAATTTGCTTAAAAAAGCTGTGAGCACTCGGACCCCACGGCCCCAGATTTTCAACCCCAAACTGAGGTTTCTCCGCACTCACGCTTCTCTACTGCTTGAGGTTCTCTGCAGCCGCAGCAGCAACGTCAGCACAGCACGAAGACCTTGGAAGATGTGATAGTGCAAGAATACGGACACACAGTCGCCCGGACAGACAGCGGAGCCATAATAGGGTCCCGTTGGCACTCTTTATAGACGGAACCCGAACAACTGCTGTTTTAAAACATTTGTCCCGTTTATTGTCAAAGGCTTCTCTGGTAAGTGCTTCCGGGTGATAAAGTCATAATTGAAAAGTATTTAAGGTCTGTCGTAACCCTAATTTCGTTCATTAGGGATGTGAAGAGGATTAAGTGCGTTATATCGTTTTGTTTTATTTAGCGGTACTTTTCGCCCGTTTGAAATGTTTTAAGGATTGATCAAACACATTGGGGGCACTGTTCCGAACACGGACACTGACAGATACTTGAGTAAGGGTACAGCTAACCCACACGGACAGATTGTAGCGGCTTCGGAGACTGAACTCTGACAGATAAAGTATCTGTCAAGGTGTCCATAGTCGGTCCATACGGCTTTGACCACACCTTATACATATTTGAATAGAGGTGTCGACTCATCCTTGATCCAGTAAAACTGGTGGTATATTTATAGTAAGTACGACATGTTAGGTTATATACAGGGTGTAATAGAATAATCTCAATACCTCTTAGTTGGTGACTCAGAGTTCAAAAACTGGACAATTTTCCAAAGGAAAATGGACCGAAAAAAATTTGCTTCGGCTGGCGCAATTAGTGAAGTTAATCTAATTTTTTATCCATTTAGATTAGGGAAACTTGATCTGAATCAATAATTATGGCCATTCTTATGCGACACCATGTGTTAAGCATCAACGGATTTCATACAAGCCAATGCGACGTAAGATCTGCTTCACCTCCCGACCGTGTCGACGAACGGTGTCGTGAGAGAATCGCCTAACAGATATTGCACTTACACCCTGTATCATCATTTCAGCCGAAAGACGTCCACTGCTGGACATAAGCCTCCCCCAAGAAGGGGGGTTTTGCCATAATCGCCACGCTTGGCAGGCGGGTTGGCGATCGCAGTATGGTTGTTATAAAACACAGAGAACGCTGCTGCCCATTCTCTGGTAAGTCCCTTAGTCGCCTCTTACGACACCCACGGGAAGATATGGGACACCCTGTATATCGCGCTGTATTCGTACCTCTACAGGCGTGATGTGCTTAACGTCGCGTGCCTCCGCCAAATAGAGACTTTGCCACGTTTACCCAATTTTTACGGGAACTGTGTTCCAAAGTTATGACCGTGTTGTGCGGCCAAGTTTTACCGAAATTGTTTCGTTGGTTTTACTATGTAATTTATTGCCTGTGGAATTACGATTTTGAGTTATAACAACATCGTTATATCATTTCATTTTCATGACTTGGAAACTTTCGTTGATCTATGATCGCAAGCGATATTGCTGAGCACGAGGTACTTAATGTTTCGGTTCTCAGGTAAGGCCAAGTGTTAAGGAGCTTAATACCATCAGAAATTTGTCCGTAGCGGCCAGGAGTCTGGATTTGTACCCGGTTCCTCATCATCCATGAAAAGGAAGAATTCTCCAACCAGACGGGTGTTGAGTCTTTGATTTCGGGTCTCTGTATACCTATACTTTAATAGCGCGATGTAGATTTGTCACTTTAGTTCGCTATAGAGATCGCAACAATGATCCTACTACATGGAACTTAAACATAACTGGCGAAACTGTCTTCGTCGTGTCGAGAAATAAAGGTCCAACTATGCTGAACCCTTCGGGTATTACAGGCGAAACGTCCTAATGTATGCTGAGTTTAATCACTTTATTTTGTTAAAATAAATTGGTTGTATTTTTGTACAGTGAACGAACAAGGTGTGAACACGGAACACGATCCTTTTCGTAACATTTTACAGTTGAGCGCTTATTTACATAACTCTGTTGGCATAGGACGCTATCGACCGGCAAAATGTTGTTAAATTCTAAATAAACGACGCCCTTAGCCGGTATCAGCGAAACGTTAACGGTTTATTTTTAACATGTTTCAAATTTTATGACGCATTTCTCAAACGTAATCTGTAAATAATGATGTACGTCGTTGAATATGAGTCTCGATATTGAACAATATGAAAATTTAAAAGTATGTATTTGATTTATCAAATGTTTTTAATAGTACAGCTTTATTGTATGTGTCAATGTTTGCACAAGAACAATAAGCATGGATCGGCATGGATCGGCATGGTCCTTCTCCGTCTCCTCTGATTCCCATGTGAAGGTAATCACATCCAGGTAAAGTTATCAATAGTACTTTGATCTTTCCATCAGGAGGATTTCTCCTCGCCTGGAGCCAGGATTTGTGTCTGGTTGATGGCAAGAAGATACCTAATATTCCTAATACATGTGATTATAAACTGGGGAAATTTGAGTTATTTATTTAGTAGAGGAAGACTTCTGTTAGCTAGATACAACCTTAAGTTATTTTTTTTTATTTAACAGTTTATGTACACACTAAATACAGAAAAGAAGAAAGGAACAGAAAATAGTACAAAGGTGATGCTTATTTCTAAAGAAATCTCTTCCAGCATACCTGCGAAAGGAGATACTAAAAAAAGAGATGTAGACATAGTGTGTAAAAGAAGAAGAGAAAATGGAATACATAAAACACAAAGCAGAACTATTTAAACATAATAATATAAGAATATACTAACATACTTATAAATACAAAGACAAAATATAACAATATTGTAAATACAATATTCATGTATTTATTTTAATAAATGTTTTTACAGTACATTTTGGCAGAGTCGTCGCTGGAGATGACGATAATAATAATGTTGTCCCATTTACAAAACTTGCGTAAATGTTCCTTATCTACCTACCTTATAATAAAAATGAATTGTATAGTTTGTTCACTTGACGATACTTTAGCATCGATGACGAATCGGTACTAAGAAAACAAAAGATTTTTGAAACAGTTGTGAATCGTGATCTTTTGTTTTTCGATGACGAGTCGGCCATTAGCCCCTATAACTTAGGTATGAATCGATATTTGGCAAACGAATAAACATCTTTCTTTTGACTGTGACAAAAGTATTATTAAAAACTTTCAGTGGAAATACATACACTCTTACTTAACTCTTTGTCTTTCTATCTGTGTCAATGCCACGGCTATTTTCGTTGAGAGCATTCGAGGTAGACAAGTTCCACTCGGTTACCTATTGTTTATTCTCAAAGAAATTCAGCACACTAGGTTTCATCATCTGCCTAGCTTTTCTCCAAACATGTTGGGACGGTTTCCAGTCTAATCAGAAGCAGCTGAATATCAGTATTTTAAATAGAGTGACTGCCTATCTGACCTCCACAACCCTGTTACTTATAAACCCCAAGGGTAACACACTTGGGAAGACTGGATGTCAGACTTTCGGACCACTGGACCACATGTGTAACGACTGTCAAAGATTTACAAATGACAGCTGGGACCAATGGCTTAACGTGCTTTCCGAGGTACGTAGGAAACTTGGTATGTAATGGATCACCCATCCACTGACCGACCTAGGCAAGCGTTGCTTATCCTTGACGATCGACCCGTGCGGGTCGCATAAGCAACGGCTGTTATTATTGAGCCACGAGCTCCTCCAGTCTAATAGAGCCAAACGTTTACCGTATACTTGCTGCATTGGACCAATCTGCTTGTCTTATTAAACAGCAAAAATAAAATAAAGTTTTCTTGTTCGGAAACTTGGCAGGAGCTATAACTCATCTTGTTACCTCATTAAACTGACTCACAAATCTTCGAACTGACCTCTTGGCCCGAGCACGCGACACGCGTATTGCGACAGTGGCTACGGAGAAAGCAAAGGAAAGACGCTGTTTGGAGCATGCCACGAATCACCAAGATGCGATTTGCACTGTGAGTCACACGGTGGGTTGCGGTAGCAGTGTGGCAAGATTTCACCGCATTGGTGAGCACACGAACGGTGCAGCGTCGCGGCGTTGCTACGGCGCCACAGCGATGCTCCGACGCCACGTTCTGAATACATGTGTAAGTGTGGTTGCTCCTATTACTACGCACACGGCACTATTAGATTAGTCCCTTAATTACATTTAGAAACGGTGATGGACAGTTCTTTCACCAAAAATACAGAGTTGCTGACAGTCAAACATAAAGTTTTGCCATAGATATAGACACCTGAGGTAGCATGTCCGGTGTGCATGAGACGCGGCGAAGCGATGGCGCACATCGTACCGCAACACACCGTGTACATAGACCCTAACGGTCACGCCACGGAAACAAAAGACGCGGGCGAATCACTTAACGCAAGTCGAATCGCCCAAAGCCATGAACGAGGCCTAAGGCAATAAGGTGCTTGACTACCAAATTTCACACTTACCAAGGAGTGTTATATAATAGAAATTAATTAGAAAACAGAGCACCTCCCAGTGAAATAACTTAGGTAAGTATTTTCCAGAATTTATGGAGCACATACAAACTATAAATCAAATTTATGCTCCCTAATAACGGATAGTATGGCGTCGCAGATGACTTGAGGCGACTAATTAGTAAAGTTATTTATATTAAGACGGCGGATAGATGGCGCTTGTAACAATATACTATCTTAGTGAGGAGTATATCCTTCTACGCCATTACTGCTCAACGTTATGAGGCGGAAAATGTTTTTCTTTTAAGATGTACGACGGGATGTTTTTGCGTTGTAGAGATAGAGGAGTTTTTTGTATTTTAATTTAAAGAAAGGAAAGGAAGCTTTGCGTTTTAATTTGTATCTTTGGATAATAAATGAGTTTTAAAAGTTATATATTTACTTCAAAATCGTACACGATAAAGAAAAACTAAAACTTAAACTTATGTGCTGTTATGTAGGTTTTAATTTTTCGTAGTCAAGAACATAAAATATGAAACCTGAAATATTTCAAAATCCAACCAGTGGTCGTATCCCGTTGTATTTTCTACGGGTACCAACTCAAATTTAAGTAGCATTCATGCTACTATGACGGAACTCGTAATATATAACTACACAGTACCTAGTGCTTGATGTGAATACAAGTACCTCTCATTAAAATTTAACACTTCCTAGATACCAGAGGAGAATGTCTCCAGGAGTTTGTTGCTTAATAATAAATTCTAATCGCATGTAACGCCTGGAGAACAACGGGGTGGATGCCACCTGCTGTGTTGGACCTGGAATACGAGAGCAATACATTTGAGACATAAATCGGATAATAAGAGCCGCTTGAGAGGAGCTCGTGGCTAAATAATAACAGCCGCTCGGATCGATCTTTAGGTTAAGCCGTGCTTGTCTAGGTTGATCTGTGGATGGGTGACCACCCATTACATACCGAGTTTCCTCCGTGCCTCAGAAATCACGTTAAGCCGTTGGTCCCGGCTGTCATTTGTAGATCTTTGACAGTCGTTAAAGGTAGTCAGTGGCCCAAAAAGTCTGACAACCAGTCTTACCAAGGGGTATCTTATTACACAGTACTGGGTTGTGGATGTCAGATAGGCAGTCACTCCATGTTAAATATTGGTATTCAGCTGCATCTGGTTAGACTGGAAGCCGACCCCAACGAAGTTGGGAAAAGGCTAGGCTGATGATGATGACATTTGAGACATAAATCCTTGTGCACTTACCTCATAGAAAATTAAGCATAGATTATACTTATACATAGACTAACAATTTGATTTAAATTAAACTTTAACTTCTAAATACATAGATTGAGTGTACTTTATTGCACACCAAAATTATTACACAGCTCTTTTACGATATAAATACGATGGCGGTTTTTTCGCTGATAGCCAAATCAACCATTTGAAAGACGTTGTAACTTCGAAGGGAGAATAAACAGAAAAAATGCAATAGAAAATTACATAAGTCTAGAGATTTATGTAATTTGAAAATAGAATGAAACTGAGGTCTTATAGATGAATAAATAATTCCTTATTTGATAAATAAGAACCATCATCATCAAGTTTATATGTGTTTTCTTCATAATATACTATTATTCTATCCATATATATCCTATTTCACCAGTTCTTGTTGTTTTAATTAAGTATAACTAACGACCCTATTATTAGAACTTACTAAATCAGATATTTCTTGACTCAATTTCTTTATAAAAGCTAGTTAATTACAACAAACCTCAAATGGCGCAAATACAATAACCTGATTGTAGTGTGATGTACTGTAGCTATGTGTTTGAGCTGTTTGGAGTTGAAACACTAGGGCCAAGTGTTCCGAGTGTCCACCTAGTCTTTCGGGATGGTCGACTCTTCACGTGACCAGAGGGCTGGTGTGTTTTTTGGTCAAAAAATCAGCATTGCCATCCAACGTCCGAGTGGGCACTATTACTGTTGACAACGATGTGGACGAATTTTTTAACGCCCTTTAATGCTTTTCTTTGTTTCTATATGTACATTTTTTATTATTATTTATTTGCATCAGACACAACGATCCATACTTGAGTTAGTAAGTACACTTAAAAATAATGATAGTTTCAAAATAATCAGAGATAAAATAAATAGATTGTACACACCACACAATAATATTATAACTAAGTTGTACACAAAATAAAATTTAAATTAAATTAAGACAATCATTTTCCGTCAAATAAAAAAATTATTACTTTAAGTTGTGGTTTATGTAAATTGGAAAAATAAAAATGTATAATTACTGTAATAATTGTTTTATTATTCACAAACAAACACTGATCCTAGTCTATAAATAAAAACCCCCATTCTTCTTCCTTCTACAGCCACTTGCCTGATGCGACACCCACACAAAAAGGTTAAATAATGTTAAGCCCGCCACCCACTTACTAAATCTTCTGACACCGACATTACTGGAATTCTAAAATCGTAAGTACAGTCACGCAGAGGAAGCTTTATATTAAATTCCTCCATAGATGAAGGTGACATTAATATGTGGGATTTTAGCAAACAGCTATCCATAAGATATTTAATATCCTGACGGTTCGCGTCTTCGAGAATTTTGACTTTGATAGAACTTATCAACATAAAAACAGTGCAGTATGCTTATAAGAGGAGCGAATATGAAATAATATCAACGACTAGGGTTGGCCCGCAGCTTCGATTGCGTTATGGCCAGTTTTTTTTTTTAATATAACCCTTGACTCTCGGAGGTAATGTAGCTTCCGAAAACTGAATTAATTTTCGGAATCGGATTAGTAGTTCTGAAAATTTTCGTCTACCTACAACCAAGCTGACAAAGAACTTTGGCGAAACGGAAAACCCATTAATTTCAGAAGTGTTCATCAGTGAAAGTATGTACATTATATGAAGCAATTGTGGGGTCTTTTTCTTCATGTAATACCTTTTTTTAGTAGACGGCACAAAGAAAAAAAATAAAAAACAAAATAATATTTTACAAAATCTGAACATCTAAACGCAATTTGCAAGATCTAATCGTAGTAACTGTGACGGCAGCAATAGAGTTACCATATTCAACAGAATATAGAATTTATATTTCTTTAGTAACACTAATTGGATCGATTCGTAGAGTTTTATAGTTTTTTTTGCATTTCACTACGTTTAAATAAATTTTGCTGAACCTAGACTTAACAAACTGTGACAATATTAGACAGATAGGCAATCGCTCCATGCAAAATACTGGTATTCAGCTGCATCCGGTTAGACTGGAAGCCGACCCCAACACAGTTGGGAAAAGGCTTGGCAGATGATGATGATGACATATAAAGACACCCTATATACATACACCCTATTTGTTCACCCTTATTACTCTAACGAAGTTCTAAAATCGACGCCCAAGCAGAACCCCTATCTCAGCAACACATTATTAAAAGTTTTCCAGCTGAAGCAACTGCACAGACAGCTAAACGTCTGCCATTAAAATGAAATGCAACGGTTATCTCGACTTGTATTTTATACTAGCTTATCCCTCAGCTTCGCTCGCGTTAATTTAGAATTTGATAATCAACTCGTCTTGATTAGAAAGACACGTGGTGCCATCTATAATCCTAAGAACGTTATTGTTGTTTGCCTCGGGAACATTTTTACGGGATGAAAAGTATCTTATGTCCGTTAATGTACACCTGACAACGTATATGCAAAATTTCAGAATGATCGGTTCAGTGGTTTAGGCGTGAAAAGGTAACAAACAAACTTACTTTTGCATTTATAATATTATTTAAGATAGTGACCTCGATTACATTTTAGGACTTAGGTACTTTGAGAGCAGAAATGGCCTTAAATGCATTTTTAGTTGCGTATGTAGTTACAGAATTATAATCAGAATATCATTAAAATTTATCAATTTAATCTTCTACGTTCATTTTAATCCCATTCAATGACTATTTAGTGAAAAAGTCATTCAATGGAATTAAATGAGCTTAGAGGCTTGTATTGATGATTTTAATTATTATAACCGGAAGACGCTGCGTTGGAAGGCCTCCCACTAGGTGGACCGATGACCTGGTGAAGGTTGCAGTGATCCGCTGGATGCGAGTCGCACGGGACCGGTCAATGTGGCGACATTTGGGGGAGGCCTATGTCCAGCAGTAGACGTCTTTCGGCTGAAATGATGATAATGATGATGATGATGATGAAAGTCGTATTTGTATACTGAAGTACAAATGGAAAAATACTTTGAAAATTTGAATTTAGCGGTCTACCCTGGTACTTTCCCCTTAAGCAGATTTTATATCTTCTGTATGGTAGCTTCTTACAAAACATAAAATAACATCACGCCCGTTTGTCTCCAAAGGGTTAGACAAAGGTGGTGTATAGTACCAACAGCAACATTTCGTATTTATGATTTTAAGTCGCATGTACTAGGGCGAGATTACTATCAACAGACTCAGTGGCTGCTACTGAAAAAATCCTAATGAAAAAACCCAATAATCGAATCGAACCCTGAACCTCATGCCTAGCAGTAGCGCTTGCGACTACTCCATCACCAAAGCAGTAGTTTATGTATTGACGTCCATAACATTTTAAGACTTACTTTAGAAGCTAAACTAGCCTTAAACGCAAGTAGTAGTAGTTTCTTTGATCATATTTTGCTAATTTAATCTAAGATTTTTTTTCTTGCGCTAGCAGAACATTGTATTTTTTTAACTATGTGTATTGTCTGGGTCACCAAGATACAGGCTATGCCTAGTTTGGGACTGGCTGTTAAACCTGTCACTATACGGTTGTGTAAGTTATCAATAAATGAATTTGCTGACCTAAAGAAAAACTAGACAAAACCCTATCAAGTATTCGAGTTCAAACATGAGCATTTTGATATTATAAGGAGTGATGCATTCCTAGTACATAGTATATATCTTCTTACAAAGATATTCATATATTCCGTTTATGTAATATTAGAGAGTAACTTCGTACCGTTTTTCCTTAAACGGAGCGAGGTTATGAGGTTGTAGTGTCGGGGTAGACCTTTTTTCCTACTTGATTAGATTCTTACTATACAGTGTATATCGTATAGACAAAGGCAGCGAAATTAAAATGTAAAGCGAAGTTACTTTCAGTCAATTAATGACCTTCGTTTGCATTTTGTTTTTTTTTCACATTTTTTAAGGTTAATGAGACAATGAACCTTTTTTGTTGCAAAAATAAAAGAAAATATTTTTATAAATTTTGGCACGATTATAAATTAGTCATTTTCTTCAAAAGAGGTTCATTAGGCATCAATGTCTAATAAATCTTTTTCGCTGCTCATTAAGTGTCAGATAAATTATTAACACATTAACAGTCTACATTGTTTTAATAGGTGCTTAATTGAGAAATATTGATTCCATACTTTTGTGTTCATCATAATCTATTGTTTATTTTTTTTTCTTATTCGTTATACCTATAAAATACTTACAAGGCTTATTAAAACTTCTGTGAAATCTTCTACACCGCGAATTCTCCTTATATGAAATTCTAAAACTGTCTGTTCAAAATTTGCATACCAATCCTATATGCCTACATTAATGTACATTACATGTACTAGATTAATGTAGGCATATAGGATTGGTATGCAAATTTCAAGTTAATTTAGACTGAAACTGAAATCCGCGATGCAGCTTCATGCATTATCGTTGTGTTTGCATGCCATATTTGTTCTGTTATCAAAATGTGTAGTTCCAAATTCGAGATTAATTCGTATTATGTCCATATATTGTTGGATTCACTTATGTATTCTGTATTGGATATGCTTTAGTTGGTCTAAGTTTGATGAAATTAATCCAACAAATAAAATTATAAGAGTTCTTTGTAGGCTACGGAACCACCAACTAACATAACATTACGACTATAATTCCCGAGGTGTTGGCAACTAAACTTATACTGTCACTTACGGAATATCTTCCGTGATTGTTCATTATTTTGGGCTCCCGATATTTCGGCGCAGTTGCAACAATATTATAGCAGTAAAAACAAAAAAAATGCCAGCGGCCAAATCTATTGTGGAACGTCAACCAACTTTCTTGCCACATCGTAGAGGAGTAACGGACAAGATAGGTCGTTTACTGAGAAAATACTCGATAAAGACCGTGTTTACTCCTCATAAGAAAATTTCACAAAGTCTGCGTTCCCCGAAGGATAAGATCCCGTATGAACATCCTGGGGTGTATAAAATTGACTGCAGTTGCGGCAGTTCATACATCGGTCAAACGAAGCGAACTATCTCATGCCGCAGCAAAGAGCACATAAAGGCTGTGAAAAACAATGATGAGCAAAAATCTGCCATAGCTGAACACCTACTGCAGTCAGGACCTAATCACTAATTTCACATGCCACGTATTTTGTCAACGGGCAAACATTATTTACCAAGGCTGACAAGAGAAGCAATTGAAATAAGAAAACACAAAAATTTCAGAGGATTCGAGAGGATGGCTTCATATTGTCAAGTACGTGGAATCCATTTTTGAGTAAGCTCAAAAGTAGCAACCGGCATAATAAGGACTCCACAAAACCTGGTGATACTGTGAGTGTGTTTTGCCGTGACTTAGTGTCGAGTTCCAGTAGTGCGCGTAGCAAAAGACAAAGAAAGAGGGTAGATAGATATGTCTCCTCTTAACAATTTATTTTCCATCCACCCGCATTCTCCAGTCAACCCGCGATCATGGCGCTTGTAACAGCGCCGAAATATCGGGAGCTCAAAATAATGAAAAATCACGCAATATATCCCTTAAGTTACAGTATAAGTTTAGTTATATTTTTATGTCTCACGTAGCAGAGGACGAAAAAGAAATCAAAACTGCGGACTGGTTATCAGAAATTCCAGATTCAAAACCCACTAACACTGCCTGCTCGAAGTTCGAACCCAAGATGTACACCCGTATCTATAGTCAAGTTAAAATAATTACTTATTCAAACATTTATATGCAACAGACAAGAATTTAAACGAAGTAAGAACCTTCAAAGCATGTCAAAAGTTAGAATTCTTAACTGTGCTTGTTCTAATTCCAAGCAATTACTAAACCACAGATTAAAAATCGTATCTTAAATTATTACTTTTAATCAAGTAATCACTTTGAATTGTTTATAGATATAGCAGGTGCTTGCACTAGGGATTTTTTCAACTGTTGTTCAGAATAGACTTAAAAGTGTTCATTTTTGTATTTTCTTGGCTGAGGTTTTATAGGTTTTTTTTCGTAATCCACGCAGCCAAAGCCACGGTTGAAACTAGTACATTCCAAAGATCGTGTCGACGCAATCGTGGCTACTAAAATGAGGGCCTGGATCTATTTCGGTCTGTCCCAGCTTAGACCTTTCTATTTCCAGGCACTGTTTAAGGGATACTCAGCCTTGCTAACAACCTTGCTGACTGGTTAATCTTTTAAGGACGAATTCCACCAAACTTTTATATAAAGTTTCTACTGCCTTTTTCCTGCTGTTTCGCTCACGTTATGTTTGGAAAATATCACATAGGAACGTTTTAAACATAGTCTATGACACTCGGGGATAATCTAGCTTCCCATTAGTGAAAGAATTATCGGAATCGGATAACTTAGTTCCGTAGATTACTCCCAACATCCAAACTTACAAATGTTATCTTTTTTATAATAATACTGTGAACTAAATAAAGGCAAAAGTAACTTTTTTCTTTCTGTCTGTATGCTACACTTTAATTGTTGAAATAATTTGTATAGACACACAGATAAGCACTGATCTGGCGTTCTCTTAATGTAATTTACAATCTAAACGCGGGTGAAGCTGCGTGCAAAACCTAGTATAGTTTTAAAAGTACTGGTCTTTCCTTCCTTCTCATATAAAATCAGAACAATGTTTAACAAAGAACTGAAGGCCGGTTACTATCGACACAGATTTTGCAGACGGCAAAAAGTCCAGTATACACGCAGCGTCCTTTACAAAAACTGCTGTACAAAAACAGTCAGACGTCAATATTATTGCGTGCCTACGTTTTATCTTTCATCCATCACGAATCGAGCCCTTAGCTAACTATTTTCGCCAATTTTGTAACTACACAAGACTACCTAAGATATTTGTATAAACAAATCTCAAGACTACGACGTACAGCATTTCATACAAACTTTCAAGTCCTTTGTTTTCGAAATGACTGAACAGATTTTAATGAAACTTCATACGCATAGTCTAAAAAGTTATAAAAGATCATTTTTAAATGGCTTTAAAAAAAAAAATATACATAAATGGACATCTGTTTCTATGGACAATGTAAAATCGGTCTAATTTAGCTGTAACACTATTTTTCGAAAATGTTTTCTGTAAACTTTTTAGACCTATGTATCTTGCTTATGAGAATGAAGTTTCATTAAAATCGGGTCAGTCATTTCGAAACAAAGGACTTGAAAGTTTGTATGAAATGCCGTAAATCGTAAACACTCTTAAGGTCCACTGACAAAAAGATATATTTGCATGCTCTTATTTATTGGCAGTACTTACTGACCCGGGTAGGCACATAAATTCTCAGCCTTTTTTTGTATGTTAATATTTTATACATTTTTATCGTGTTATATTGCAGCTATCTGTGGAAAATGGATCACGTATTTTGAAATATGGCCGGCGTGACATTTTAATGGAGTACCTACACTTGATGTCTATCGTTTTGCCTGTAAAATATAATTTGTTGATCCATTTTTCAGTGTTTATTTCTATGGTAAACGAGCTTTCTGTTTTAGTGGAGTTTTGAACGCTTCGACATCCATCATAAGATATTAATGATGTTTTTTTTGTGAAATTAATATTATTTGAAATGCAGACGACCCTACATTATTGTATTGAAAACACTACAAAGGTTTACTGAGGACTAAAATGC
Organism: Noctua fimbriata; assembly: GCA_905163415.1. Classification (NCBI taxonomy): domain Eukaryota; kingdom Metazoa; phylum Arthropoda; class Insecta; order Lepidoptera; family Noctuidae; genus Noctua; species Noctua fimbriata. Next base: position 5,118,367 of record LR990942.1, on the reverse strand, counting down.
GACAGTATTTTATACTTGCTTGTGCCTATTTCGTGTGAGAAAAGTTTATATAAATAAATAAATCCTATCTGTTATTTTTTATTTTAAAAATAAAGATCGGTTAATGAAATTCATCAGTTATCGGACCTGGAAAACAATGTGTGTTGCTTTACACCCGGTAAACTGGTGAAATACAAAGAGAAAAGTCGCGGGCAACAGCTAGTATGATTACAAAACTGCTGTGAGCTCTCATATAAAATCAGAACAATGTTTAACAAAGAACAATATTATCCTTTGATATGAATTCTGCTTACTATCGACACAGATTTTGTCGACAACAAAAAGTCGAGTATACACGCACGATCCTTTACGTTCGCGTGGATTATTCTGGCCCTATTAGTTTTAGGAAAAAAAAACTGCTTATTTCACAGACAGAACTTTTCCTTGAAATAGTGTTTCTTATTTGTTCTGTCGTCAGACATTTTTGCCATAGGTCCTTTGTGAAGAAAAGGACAGGCTGGAAATGCTGTCAGTTTGAAAAGGGAATACGGAAGTTTGATTAAGGTTCCACGGAGTTTCTTTTTTTGTAGTTTACCATTTATCTATTGAGTAATATTGTTTTTTTTAAACAAAGTTACTGAATGAAAATCATTATTACTTTTTGTTGCTATATTTTATTATAAACTAGCTTATGGCCGCCTGGATTTCGGTAATTGTCCCACGGCATCGTACTACCGGGATCAAAAGTATTCTATGTATTAATGCAGATTATAAACTGTCTATGTGCCAAATTTCATCAAAATCCGAGACACAGTTTTTGCGTGAAAGAGTAACAAACATCCATCCATCCATCCATCCTCACAACTTTCACATTTATTATATTAGTAGGACAGAATGCAGAATTTTAGACCTAGATTAAAATCTGATGAACCTAACTTAATCTAAATCCAATACTGAATTGCCCTGGTAACTTTTTCATCTTGAGGTTTGTTGAGATTTTCAATCAAGAAATAATTGTATTGTATTAGTACCACAAATCTTTAATTAAATACAACTTTGTAAACGCCTTCTGACCTCTTATTTACCCGAGCATACATTAAACAATCCAATGTTAATTGCGAGCGAGTCACAACAAGACATTTCGCTCGTAATTGCTATGCAAACAATGTTCCTAAATGACCAGCATTGTATCGCAATTATGACGTCATATGACTCGTTGGTCTAGTGGTGCATGACTGCTGAGCATGAGGTCCTAGGTTCGATTGCCAGGTCGGGCAAAGTGTTATTAGGTTTTTTCATCACGAATTTCTCAGTAGCAGCCACAGGCCAGCGCTGTGGGACTGTTCGAAAGAGATACCGCGGCCCTAGACCACAAAGGGCAAAGAAGGAACATGGATGGGTTTTAGTCAGTAGAAGTCTGACACTCCCTTCCACTCCGACATGATTAGTAGCAGCCACAGTGCATGAATTTGGTCCTGTTGATGTCGATAGGCATGGGATGCAACAACATAACTGGAGAAATATGAGTGTACTATTAAGTACACCTCTGCCTAACGCTTCAAGGATTTCAGGTGTGATGTTATGTTATGTTACGTCCGCCACCAACTCATACCTTCCCGCAAAAAAATCAATCATAACCCACAAAGCACATAAAACATTTTATTGTCCAACCAAATGCCGTGTAAAAATGTTAGTACAACGTTATGGTGATATACAGGAACATTTTCGTGAAGCGTAAAAAAGGTCGTCATTTTTCATTAAAATAAATGGCTTCCCTTATCTAAAACATTTCCTCAAAAGTTTTGCTCCACGCAGTCGGCAGTAGGCTACATTTTCAATAAAGTAGGTAATCACTTAGGTACACAATGTCTCTCACAAAAGCAGGCTCACTTTATTTAGGAGGGCGAGCCTAATTTTGAAACTGCTCTCGTCACTCTCTTTGCTTTGACTTCTCGTGGGTGACTAACCTTTATTGCCACTTTATTTTAAGGAAAGACTAGGCTAATAAAAGTGAATATATTAATTTTGTAAATGGGGTTTATGGTTGTGTATTCTGTTGTGTAGCGAGGAGAGTATTTCTATTGCCATGGCTAGCAGTAAGTGTAACACTTGAGAGGGTTGGTGTTTTTGTTTAGATAATGTTTACTTACGGAAACAACAGCTAGTGTTGCAATATTTAATCATTACAATTTTGAATATGTCTTTCAAGTGACGTAGGCTTGCGTTTGACTCGTAACTCGCCTGATGCGAAGCGATGATGCGACCTACGGTGGAGTACACTTGGCTAGAAGAAATCGATTCACTCGAGCATTGAAGAAATCCAGATTTTATTTCCATGATACCTACTATATCTGGAAGTTGGCAAACACTATCTCTGATCACAGCCAGGATCAGGCGAATCACTGCTACTGGCTGACGGTTACCGCTAAGCAAATTGTATGTACCAACCTAAGAATTAAACCTTTACATGTACCGGTATAATATACCGGCTTGAATTACACATATCGCCAACGGGTACGTATTACTCAGATTTAGTCGCTCAGAAAGAACCTTATGTGTTTTATAAATAAAAGTCTCGACGCCCTTCGTCCAAACCGAAGCGCGGTGAAAGACGTCTTCTTCGCTTTTATTGCTAAGAACTCAATGGTCTGTTTGATCGGCTCAGCCCGATTCCAAGGCTACAAGTGTGGTGTCTCCCTTTATAGGTTCTTATGGCTGTAAATTTGAGGCTAAATAATAACAGCCGTACGGGTCGATCTTCAAGATTAAGCAGCGCTTGCCAGGTTCAGCCGGTTGAGGCCCGAAAATCGGTCAATCAGTCTTAAGTTGAGGAGTTCCGATAGGCAGTCGCTCCATGTAATTCAGCTGCATCCAGTTAGTATGAAATCTGACATCGTTGGGAATAAGGCTAGACAGATGATTAAGCAATAGCATAATCAATGTCCACCATGTCGAAGACTATCTATTTCTCCGAAAAATCCAGTAGACGCAAAGAAAAACTTAATAAAAAGAACAAAAAAGGCGCGACACTAAAGGTTTCCTAACTAGATAAATATTTAATGTAGTTAAGGTCCAGACAAAAAGTAGTAGACTGATACTTGATTGAGGTCGCGACCATTAATTTTCGTTAAGGACGCCTTCTGTCTCGGTGAAACAACACAGTCTTAACGATTTTGATTTTTTCGGAAGAGAAAGATTTGCGCCGTTCTTTCAATAAGAAATTCGAAACTAAATGGACTTCTTTTATAGTTTTTTTATAGGTTAAATGACAGTTAATGCATTTTGGGTTAAAATACAACATTAGTTTTAGTATATGCGAAACCTGAAACACGTGTCTAGTATTTTTATGTAAAAAATCTATGTACAAAATTTCAAAACTGTATCATGAAAAATCACAAAATTATACGCTTGTTCTGTTACCTGGTTGTCCGCACAAAAACATGATCAACACGCAGCGCGACTGCTGTCGTCTTGAGCTCATTGATAATAATAATTGGGCAGTACGTACCTAAATAATTGCGATAGGTACTTAATGTCGCTCGGTGTCCAACTTGTAACTTTTTTTAAATATTTTTGGGACAAAATATAACATGGTTTAAAAATTATTGGAATCGATTCAATTACTTATTCTGAACAAACTACATTCAGGTTTCGCATATACTAAAAATAATGGTGTAAATCAATGTAAGTCGTAGTTGACATTTAATTGTATCGATAACGATTCGGTTAAATTTTTGCTAATGCTATTTGCATTGTGTCGTAGGATTGATTTTGAGAAAATTTAATGTTAGTTTTTGAATCAAGAAAAGGTCATGAAAAAATTTTTACCCATAATAAAGTCTCAGAAAAGTAGAATTGCAAATTAAATTATTATATGTTTTATACCTACATCTCGAGAAAAATTTGTGTCGGGTCTATCTAACAGGCCATTACTATTATACACATCACAAATATTTCTTTGTACTAAGTGATACACCTTATTCTACAGGGCTGCAAAGTTTTTGTTCAATTTAGTGACTGTCGGCCCACTACTGCATATAATTAGACTGGAAGCCGACCCCAACATAGTTGGGAAAAAGCAGATGATTGTAGGTAGAAACTGCAGAACACGAACACCATGCACCTACTACGATCACTTATACATCTGGCCATACATGCACAAAGAATGCAGTATTAAAGTTTAACACTAATAAAGGATCCCGATACCAAGAAAAACCGATACAGTACGGCAAAGCCAGCTGTCTAAAGAACATGCAGTTAAATTTAGTATTATCGCAATGAAACTGGATGACGGTCCCGGCGCTCGCTTTAGTGTTAGAGTAAAGCCTGCGCGACTAATCCTATGCAAGGTGTTAATCTGCATCCTCGTTGTGTGTACCGCAGTAGCTATATTGCTGATACGGAACACGATTCAGACAGCTCGTTAACAGTTCTGTTTCAAAAAAATGAAACAAAGAGCCTTCTATAATACGATGGGCTACTCATTGCATGTGTTATGATAGAGAAATACACTCATTTGGCTGAGTTATATTGTTCCCTTATAAAATAGCACAATTACCAAAGATCGGGCACAACCATCGATAAGACTCCTTGTACCATCGAAAATTTGCTAAGAGAAAAACCCAATAAAACATTTATACTGATCTGATATTCCAACCGAAGAAACAGTTACACTGATGCTTGAAAACTCGAGACTACTACCTACGGGGCAGTTACATCTAGTACATAAAGTTTTAGAGAGCTGCTGTTGGATGTAGACCTCTCTCAAATATCGCCACCACAAACGGATCTACGGACTTGTGTTTTCCGGATACAGCAGATAATCTTACATCAGGTCGTCGCCCCACTTTGTAGAGGGCCTCCCCACACTGCGCTTTCAGGAAAGTAAACGCCACTTAAAATTACAAAATACTCACTGCTCGATCTCCAAGATTTTTCACGCGACAGTGCAGATACGCCGGCTGACCCACGGCCGCAGTGTAGTCCCGTTTGGTAGCATTATCGAAGTATGGCTGGGCGACGCTCTCGGTGCTAGATGTGGCATTGAACGCGAAGTCAACGGTGCTAGTGGTTGCTTCCTCGCTGGTGTCACCGCCGCCGCCCGCTGAAATACCTGGGACAAAGAAAGGGGCTAGTTTTAATACGGCATCGGCACATTGGGCACTTAAGGCCAGCGCACAACAAGGAAGACAGGGGATTTTTAAAGAGCAGTTCTGGTGCAATAAATTGGTAAGTTGGATATCGACATGGTATTACATAGTTATGGTCGTAGCGCCATAACGACCATCCATGAAGGGTTATCCACTAGTGGGGTGTGCTAAGTTCAGAAAACGCTGCTACGCTGCTCTATATTTGAGTTCTCAGCTGTATTTGCTGGTAACCTTATAGACCTATGTTATGTGGTAGGCTTTTTTTGTAAATAGAAATGAAATTGTTGGGAAATGTGGCACAATGTAACCTTAATTATAATAAACTAGTGACTGACCCCTGCCTAAGCACGGTTTTGCGACTTCAATATATAATGAACATACCTTCCGGGATAACTTCTCTATATGACGGTAAAAACGCCATCGAAATGTGTACTGTAGTTAAAAGGAACAGTACTGTCCCACAGGCAGAAATAAAAAGCGACATCCATTTATAATATTTGTTTAAATATTAAATTGCCCACTGTTGTAAAGCACCATAAGTAAACATTTCATCTTTTTTATAGTAAAGTGCGTGGCTGTTTCCGAATTCCCATCTCATTCATTCCTTATCACACACACAAGTCGTATCTTAAACACATATAAATTATTTAACAGTCCCTTTTCAAGTACAGATACTCAAGCAACATCTGCTACTTCGCTGCGGTACAGTAAAATAGTTAATTTCTCTTTATCGCTACACGGATCCATGGGGTGCAATTCGACCAGCAGTTCATTTACATAAAACGACGTTTTTGCACTAAAAGACATCACTAACCGACGCTTACAAAATTTCTGAGAACATTGGATTAAAAATTATTGCGGTTGTTTACTGAATAATAGATTGTTTTGCATAGAATTTAGAGTCTAGTTTGATTTGATGAATCTTTCGAAGATTGGGAGAAAAAGTGGTCCATAAAATGTTTGTATAAATTCCATTTGATGGGAGCAGGAAGTGTATGAAAATTTCATGCTCGGGGAGTAATATCATTATGGAAACAAATTGTTAGACGTTGTAGGAAGGTCATTGCGATGAGGACTTTGAAGGTTCACGATTCGAATAGGATTAATACCGGGAGCTCAAAATAATGAACAATCACGGAAGATATCCCGTAAGTGTCAGTATAAGTTTAGGAGGTCTTTGCTTGAGCACTCTTTCTGGGTAAGGTAGTCTTTCTTTATCTTATTCGCTAAGACATGAAAACTCTGATATTTTAATATTCAGAGAAAAAAATCCCTTCAGGCAGTTAGAAATACTGATTACGCTACGAGTATATTCCTGGAGGATCTGAATATAGGTCTACACCTATATTCTTTATATATTATTGACTAAGAGAATAAGGGATAATAATCTACATATTACCCCTTATTCTGTTAGTCAATAATGTTATTCTCATAAATGCATTAAAAACATTATTTTTTGTATTTCAATACTCAAACTTACATAATACAATGTGGTAAAACACAATGGGAAGGCAGGTACTATACACAATGCTTTGCAATAAGTCGGTCCTCAGTTTGTCGGCGTCACTAGGCTTTGTGTGTCTGACTAGAAACAAGATTATCTTGTCTCGAACGTTGGCCGAAAGGTGCCCGGTACCCTTTGCTTGACTGATTTATATGTACATATACCCAGTGCGTTTACTGTGCATCGTTTGAGGTCGTTGGATAGCTGGACCAACTGACAGACATATTCAAATACGATTTTGGATAGATACATTTCTGGATATACCTTTATAAATAAATTGAAGTGTCTGTTTGTAATGTCAAAATAACAGCTTTCTACTGAAAGTGCATACGGTACTTATAAAAACATTGTTGTCTGTTCTGAATCTGCGAAACGGCTGGACCGATTTCGACGGACTTTTACGAGAAGATAGTTGATGTTATGAGGAGCAACTTAAGTAACTTTTATTTTAAAATAAGGATTAGATTAAGTGCAAAAAAAATAAAACCCTTGAAATTGTTAACAAAAGCCGATTCAAATATGGAACTAATCCTTACTAATATTATAAATGCGAAATTTGGTTACTTTGTTTGTTTGTTTGTTACCTTTTCACAAAACACTGAACCATGATCATCCTGAAATTGTGCATATACGTTCTCAGGTGCACAGAAACGCCAATAATATACATTGGCATAGACATAGGCATTCATCCCGAAAAAAGTACTGTTCCGAGGAAAACAACAATAATGTTCTTATGACAATAAATGGCGCCACGTGTTTTTCGAATCATGATTGAATTATATTATTACAAGCAGAGTACAACCCGAAATGATTATCAAATTCTAAATTAACGCGAGCGAAGCCGCGGGCAGAAGCTAGTATTTTCATAATAATATGACGCGGACGAGGCCGCGAGAGTATCTGGATAGATAAATAAAGTCTCATCATCATCATCATTTCAGCCGAAAGACGTCCACTGCTGGACATAGGCCTCCCCCAAGAAGGGGGGTTTTGCCATAATCGCCACGCTTGGCAGGCGGGTTGGCGATCGCAGTATGGTTGTTATAAAACACAGAGAACGCTGCTGCCCATTCTCTGGTAAGTCCCTTAGTCGCCTCTTACGACACCCACGAGAAGACATGGGATGGTGCTATTCTTTACGTCCGGACACCATACAGAACAAATAAATAAAGTCTATGAATGCATAATTTGTGAAAATGTGACCAACATTATTTCATTATTTTTTATAGTTTGTAGATAACTATTGTAGTATACCACGTTTTTATTCCGGGTAGGTACATCGTCGCCACATATAATTTAATGACTCATGTATACAAAATATTGTAAAAATTAAAAGAGTTATGATGAAGTTTTAGCCTGTTCTTCTCCATCCGAAACTACATTTGCGAATTGGCAATAGATTCAATTCTATTTCCATATATGACGTTTAAAAGTGCCTTTTAATGACCTAATTGATATGAATAGTTTGACTTTGACCGTTAAATTAAAGGTATTTGTGACGAAAACATTTGTAGATCTTTGACAGCCGTTACAGGTAGTCAGTGGCCCGAAAGTCTGACAACCAGTCTTACTAAGGAGTAGCGCATTACCCAGTATTAACTGGTCGCTCAATGTAAAATACTGGTATTCAGCTGCATCCGGCTAGACTGCAAGCCGACTCCAACATAGTTGGTAAAAGGCCAAGCAGATGATGATGGCGTCGAAAACACAAAACGACGTTCAAACGCACATAATGGCCTGGATGAACAAAATTATAGTAACACCTAGGCTACTAGCCGATACAGGCATGGCAACTAACTTTCAGTAAAAGAATATACCTTGTGGTAATTTTTCTTCAATATTTCATCGGAAATTGTTGGACCCAAAAATGCGAAGTAAGAGATAATAAACGGGATGACCCTTCATAAAAAGTCGTAAATTGTTATCAGGTCAGTGTAATAAAACTATTATATTACAGTCCCATCTGTGTCGACATTAAAAATAGATATCGAATGCATAACCTCTTAATATTTGAAATCGGTTTAGGATAATATTTTAAACAATACCCGTATAAAAATGTTTTGATTGATTTCAACTATTTAATTCTGGTACTTTTTTATTTTTACAGTAATTTTATGAAAGCTATTTTAACTATTTAATTTTAAATTGAAAGGTAAATTTCAACATAGGGACTTCTCGTGAATAGCTTTCATTGAAAAAATATTCAAAATACTTGCTTTGATTTCGTAAAACATTTAAAATTTGTATCAAAATAAACAATATTTTCATGTTTATTTTACAGAAATTTAAATTGGGTTTCATGAAATACTATATCTCTAAAAGAAATATTAGAGCTATCGTGTTTTATCTTCCAATTTCATCAAAAGTTATGGCCCATCCGTTTTGCTGAAGTTCTAAATAGTGCTTGCTAGCCAAAGCTGTTTGTACACACCCAAGTCTTTTGCAACGAATTTTAATAAAGCATTATTGAGAGCTAAATTATAAACTTCCGAAACAGTCCTACGAATATGTACTACAAAGAAGGCCGGCAACACAGGACCCAATGAATTAAAAAAAATAACGAAGCACCATCCAAGTGTAAATATAAAATAATTATAACTACAATTTTATGAGATATTTATTTTAAAAAATTGAATTTTTAGGACACGCAATCAAAAGTTATAAATATTTTCAATTAGAGTGACAGTGGAGAGTGGGTCCCAAAATACATGTAGCCTCGCCAGCCTTCTTTCAGTAAACTTAAAATGATCTAATAACTTTTGGCCCTTTAAGATATTGCTAACATCTAAAGACTTTTAAATGCTAGGTACATTGTTGATTCTTTTTTACTTTGTCTAGTATAAATAATTAATTGTGTCACCTTCCAACTCGTACTGGGCCTGCTTAGTGGATTACAGCCCATTCCCTCTCATAGAGAGGAGGCCTGTGTCCCCGCAGTGGGAACATTATAGCACTGCCTTAAAATCCCTTTCAAGACTGAGTATCGTCTTATTTCGTGTCTGTGTGTCTACGGGTGGAAGGGACACCGAGGCGAAAACTGTTATCACATATACAACATTAGTTTTAGTATATGCGAAACCTGAAACACGTGTCTAGTATTTTTATGTAAAGAATCTATGTACAATATTTCAAAACTGTATCATCAAAAAAAACAAAGTCAAAAAGAAAAATCACAAAGTTATAAGCTTGTTCTGTTACCTGGTTGTCCGCACAAAAACGTGGTAACCACGCGCGCGCGCCTTCAGCGTCGTCTTGAAGTCATTGATAATAATAATTTGGCAGTAGGTACCTAAATAGTTGCGATAGGTACTTAATGTCACTCGGTATCCAACTTGTAACTTTTTTTAAATATTTTTGGGACAAATATAACATGGTATAAAAATTATTGGAATCAATTCAGTTACTTATTCTGAACAAACTATATTCAGGTTTCGCATATACTAAAAATAATGTTGTATAGCAATTTTTCATCGGTTATTAAAAAAAAATCTGCTGTTCCATACATTTTGACTGTGTAGGTATTGCACTTTTATAGGAAACAGTTGTTTTTTTATTTAATAACTGATGAAATATTTCTATGTCTCAGAATGATGTACTGAATACGTGATAACCATTATTCTTTGAAACAGCCAAGGACATTAAATTCCAGAACCTTGTATGAAATATTTGTTCGGACAAAAGCATACCTCTAAGAATATGGCGAAAATTCCCAACTGCAATAGAATTCTTTCTTCAACCTGATATTTTCCGAGGACCTGTCTATCATCCATGTTGGGAAAAGATATGGGTTTAATATTAAATAATTTACGAAATAGATCTGAGGAGTATCAAAATGTTTATCTTGTGTACCCACATCATATTATTATAATGTGCCAAACCATTTTCTTTCTTTCTTTCTTATTTTAACAATAATTGTGTTCTGATTGAAATTGACAACGGTTCTCGTATTATATAATTCATCTTTCTTTAGATAAATAATTCAACTCGTCATAAAGGAAAAATAAAATAAATAAATTCTTGTTTGGCATTTCCTATGTTTATTTTTAACTTCGATAATTTTAGTATATCTTTTATTTTTGCCTAAGTTTATTTATGTTTACCTATTAAAGATATGCGTAGGTAGAAGATAGGCGTTATGGGAGAAGATATAATTAAGTTTTTGATACTGATAAACTTGATGAACTTATTCTGTTCATTTATTTTCGGTCAATGATAATTTGAGGACATGTATCGTTCTCCCTCACGTATATACTCTATCAATTATCTCAACCTATCGCAATTCACTCCTTGGGGTATAAAATGGCCGTTTTCATAGAATCATAATAGGATACCAATATGAATCACAAGTCACAGACGCAGTTAATATTATGAATTGTCACTTTGTGACCATTTTAAGAATTGTAACAAAATTCATAATTATTATTATCTTATAAAGCGGCCATTTTAGAACCCTGGACATAGGCTTCACCCAAGTTGCGCAGCAACATACGGAGTGTTGTTTGTATTCCACATTCAGTATGTCCCAGGCATCCACTGTTCCTACTTCATTGGCCCATTAGCCTTCACAAACAAGAACTGACTTCTGCCTACGATTAAAGCAAACATTTTTTAAGTACCTAAATAAAAAAAAATAAACGATCTCATTACGCCCAAACTCAATCATTCGATTGAACGAACTCGTAAATATGTACACAACAAATTGTAAACTGCTAATCGAATTTCGGTCAAGGGATTTCAATATCGATGTTTTCTTCGGAAATTCAAACATTTATACATAATGGATCAATTGGAAGTTTAGGATCAACATAAGGAAATAGTTTTGATTGTTCAGTCAGGCAAACACGACTTGTTCAATCGAGGTATAGTTAGTTTTGGACTAGCAAAACAGGGGTAAGTAACCCATAGGTACTAAAATATTAGTAAAAAATAATAAATAAACTAAATAAACTAGCTTATGCCAGCGGCGTCGCCCGTGTGGAGTTCGGTAATTGTCCCACGGGATCGTACCACCGGGATAAAAAGTATCCAATTGGTAATCCAGGTGATAAACTATCTGTGTGCTAAAGTACTGAGATGACGAGTGATAGAGAAGTATGGAAAAAGAAGACATGCTGCGCAGACCTCAAATAAATTGGAAAAAAAGCCGGAGAATAACGCGGGCGAACCCGCGGGCAAAAGCGCGTTATCACTTGAAATAATTTGTTCATAAATCACTCAACTGCGTGATCGAGAATTCGAGACAAAGAGATAATTATTATTTACCGGATCCGGTCATTAGTACGGACATAAAATGAATCGCAAGCGCGCCAGTGGTGAGATCACGCGACCTACTTACAAGTCTATCACACCACAGCGTGCTGCTACAGAGCCGTGATGTTTACAGCTCGAGGCGAGGACGACATTCAATGTCTGATCGCAGCGGAGTTGAGACGTCCCGGAACTGTACCCGATTCAATGTGCCCCGTGTTATTGTGTTAAATTGTAATTTCAAATAATTTATTAGTTTAATAGAAACAGTGTATCGCACACGGTGTATTTTCATTGCACGAAACGGTATGTTATTATATAATGTAAAATAATATAAAGCTGTGTTATTCCTTTTGAATTTGCGTGGAGTCGAGAATTTTAAAACGTTAAACATTTTACACTGGAAAATTCTTACGCTCGCGAAAGAAGCTGGCTCTCAACGTAACATTCAGGGGTCAAACCGGGATTTAAAGTCTGGCGAGCGAAGTTGCACGAAACGAGCCGCAGAATACTGCTGGTATTACCATAACAGTGTTAATTAAAAAAGTTGAAAAGTCCACAGAATTAAGCTATGAAAATAAAGATCTTACGTGTTACTGACATTAATATATTGTGTAACTACAGTGCTTCAGCAGTCGATCCTTTTGGGATACTGAAGCAAGTACGGGCGGTCAAACTGAAGGGAATGAACTCCGCCACGGACTGCGGACATCGGACAAATTAGTACTAAAATATCTATCAAAGTCCGGTGCCCGTAGACAGTCCGTAGTCTGGTCCGCACGGTTTGACCGCACCTTAATGTCAATGCCATATGGACCAAGATCCCATGAACGCACGACCTACGTCATTTTTAGGTTATACTTTTAAGGTGTCTGGTGGGGACTTTCCACCGCACAAAGCGTCTGGCAGTGGAGGAGTTGAATCATTATACTAGCCCTTATATTGTAATATCAAAAAAATCACTCTTTATAGTATGACGTAACTTAGCAGCTATTTAGCACACCTTTGTTACCTGATATCTATCAAAGCCACCACGATCGACTTTTCATAATATCCAATTGTTCTTACTCCTTCTACTGAGAAAGTTTCAGATTTTGTAAAATGACGTAGGTCTGATAGTCACGGGATTTCCCTCTAATAGTACATACGATTTCGTTGTCATTTAAAAAAAAAACCAAATAATTTCCTATGTAAAGATGAACAGCTTTGGAGAAAACGGAGTCTTTACGCTACTCGCACTAGAATTAACCCGGTTTCCGAGTGTCCTAGATAATCTCTATAGAATTCACGCCTGGACATCAAACTGGCCACTGCATTATTGAATGCCATCCGCAGAAGGGATCCCTGATAATACTTGCTCGTAGTCAGTGATAAAATATGTCTACAGGGTGTAATAGGATACCAGCAAGACCTCTTGTATGACTTAGACCATGAAAATGAACAACTACACAGAGACACACAGTACATCCACATTCATACTCAAAACTTTCCTCACGTCATCTTCTCCATTCCTCCACATCACATGCCCATACCAAGCCAACCGATTACCACACAACTTTTCAGTCGCCGGCGCCACTCTGAAACTTCCTCTTATGTACTCATTTCTTATTTCCGTTCTCCCGCATTATGAATACTAATTAAATAGAAATATAATAAACACCATCCCATTTATTTGTCATCTACCACCCACACTCTATCGAGGGCTTAAATTATGTTAAACATGTCAGTAATGGTTTTACACGCTTTCATAATTAATTACATTTTCGTAAAATCAGATTATTTTGCAAAACTTACAAGCGTAAACTGGGCCAGACAAAGCTAAAATATTGATATTGTAGTGAGATTGCGCTGAAATATACACATTAGGTCCTATCTAAAATAATAAAAAGCAAATAAAATCTCTAACGAAAGTAACAGAATTTTATTACGTTCTAACTATAAATTCGAACGTTTTGTTTACGTCACTAGATGCTTTTTAGAGCAAAGCAAACCGATCGATGAGCACTTTCTCTTATTTTTTTCTACCTACTATGCCTTAGTGCAGAATCCGTGTTGATTGCTTCGTTCTATTATCTGAAAATGAGTTCAAGTTGGAAGTTGCCAGCTCATCATTCGTTTACACCCTTAGAACACGTTAAACATCTAAGGCGGGGATGACAGGCAGGTGTGAAAAGCAGCCTTATACATCGTTGTAAACAATTAATCAAGGAAATGGAGGCAAGCGATGCATTAATTTTATTACATTAAAGCTAACACAATAAACTCTGTAGGAAAGTCTGAACGAAGAATAATGACGTAAACGTCGACAAAATAAACTTACCGCCATAAAAATGGTTGTAAAATCGAGCGCAAATATTTTATTTAGACGAAAATGAAGATATTAAGAAAGAAGATGAAGACATAACAAGAACAATTAAATCCAATGCAGAGAACAGTGAAGAAAATGAACTAGATGAGAATGCCAGCGAAATGCACTATGAAATAAATTGTCGAGACGGTACACGTGGGACCAAACAGGGTGGTGAAATATAGCGCGGAACGATACAATGTTCTACGACAGTACTTCTCTCTAGGGATGCGGATAGTGCCCATCTAATGATGTATTATTTCACACCATAAAAGAAAGGGAATAAGAAGAAATGTTGTTGTTTTTACTTTCGCAGAGTTTCTTTGTTAAAGTTGTGTGATGTATCACATAAGAGATGAAATGCTTTTGCTTAGATTAAGGTTTTTTTTTCTTTTTTGTGTGCTCAGTGCCTAACCACACGTGGGTCTCTGACTTGGCTTTACATGCCGTCGAGAAATATCTCTCAGGCATGCTGGCTCACGATGTTATCCTTCACTGAAGCAAGTGGTACAATACGCACATGAATCCGAAAAATCAGAAGCGCGTATCTTGGGTTCGAACTCGAAACCTACGACTTGGCAGTCCAACGGTCCACTAGTCTGTCACTGCTCTTAATTTTGAGAATGAAGCAAGGTTATTTATATCACTCAACCCTACCATCTCTCTTTTATAAGGTCTATCTTTTCATACACGAAATATTTTAAGAGTAACTTCTATAAGTCGTAAAGTCGCCATAGCAACGAAAAAAAATATTATCTGAGTGTTTTTTTTACGAAATTATTATAATTCTAAAATTTTTGCATAAAACGTTTACTCCCATATTCTAACAATGACAGTAGGTAAATACGACGTAGTAAACTAGCGTAATGGATGTTCAAAAATAAGGAGCTAGTATTTATTTTGTGGAGCAAGTAATTTTAAATTATTAATTTTTATAAATAAAATCCCTTGAAATGGTTTCGTTATAGCCGTAGATGATATTTCGTAGATGATTCCCTGAAAATATTTCGTGTATGAATAGTTAGACCTCATATACTGGCTAATATTATTACCAATGTAAAATATACTCCCATGTATTTCGTACAGCTACGAGAGAATATTAACTAATTAATACATTTATTTCATCCTCATTACCTTCAACATTCCCAAACGAACTTAGATGTTAGCTTAGCACAGACTGCTGAAAGTTACAGCTAAATAAGTTAAAGCTAAAGATCAACTGTTACTTAGTATACTAACTTTTCCTTCGACTAGGGATTTGAAAGCATTAGCCATTAGTGATCCGAAGCCAAGCTAGTTAACTCTATTTCATGTAAAGTGTATCCTGGGATTTTCAGAACGTAACCGTACTACCGAATTTTGTAATTCTCTAGATTATAGAATACAGAAGAGACATACATACATAACATCACGGCTGTAATCCCCGAAAGCTTAGGCAGAGGTGTACCTAATAGTACACCCTCATTTTGCCAGCTACGTTTAATTCAATTCAAGTCATTTCATTTATTTCAGACGCAACGATTCAAGTCCAAATTATTCCTCGTAGCGCAACCATTGGTTGTGCTCACAAATTCAAATTGAAAATATTACATGTTTATTCCTCAAAGCAAAATCATCATGAAAAATAGACAGGGGTATGATGGATTCATTAATGATATCTCTCTATTTTTCATCATGGTTGAGCTACGAGGAATAATTTAGTTGCGCTTAGTTGGTTGCGCTCTGAGGAATACCCCAATTGACCATAATAGCAACAGTCAATCAATTCACTTGACTAATAAATTGACAACAGATTAATTTCAAAAGACTTTCATGGATGTCCCACTGCAACTGCTTTGTATTGGGCCTCCCCCATATCGTTGCCCTATTTCAATAGAAAGGTATCGTGAAAAAAATGTGCTTAATTTATTAAAATGATACCTTACTTACGTAACTTAGTTTCATACGTTTGGGAGTTATTCATATTTCAATATGAATAAATCCTGACGTTTCATCTTATGCTATCTAAAGAGATATCATAAGATAAAACTTGAACTTGTGTACGGCAAAAATACGCAAATTTCTCAGTGAGATATTGAAATTTAGGCACTTAAGTTGCTTTTTACATTTATCCAATTTTTGAATCAGATACAGGAGCATTTTTTTTAAACAAAACTTATTTCAATTTGTTTTTTTTAAAGATATGTTACTATTGAACTAGGTCAGCGATATCCCCGGCCGAATTTAGTTTAATAATACGTCATGCAATAATATGAAATACCCAACCTCATAAGGAGAAAACGTCTACAGTATCAAACGAGAAACATGACATACCGTTATCATGTCACGACGGTTATCATGTCACAAACAAACGGTGCGTCGTAGATACGGGAAATGTCACTTACTCCATTGATTGACACTTGGTTTTGTAGCTTGCGAACCCTTAATATGAACGTGTAAAGCCCTGTCTGATCTCCACAACCCAGTAATTATGTATAGCGAAACTGGTCTCACCAAGGAGACCAGCTCTTGGACTTACGGGCTTTTCGAGTACCAAAAATCTACAATTAGCAGAATATATTAATGTTAGGTGCAATCTATCTACTAGGTACCCAAAATGATACGGTATACAGGGACCCTTCACGAAGCCGTCAACCAAGCATTATGTACATCAAACTAAGTAACTATACCCAAAAATTATAGCTAGAAACGACTTTTTTATTGGGGTGAAAAATCACGTTTTACGGTAGGACGCAATGTAACGCACTCAAAGCATTGTGTTGATAGACGGATTGAACAGTACGGGGGTCGAGGAGGTGTTTAAAGTAAAAATCTTGCATTAAAAACATATATTTAAAAAAAAAAAAACTAGTGAAAATGTTGGAACTTTGACCCCCAATATCTCCGAAGAAAAAGGTTCCCAGGCCCTTTAGAAAAGAAAAAGCAAAACTAAAGATTTATTAAAAGGACAAATTAATTAACCTTCTATAAAAAGCCCACCCAAGATCCAGGAATATAAAGATTAAGTAGAAAACCGATATCTTTAGTTCTCTCTTATTCCAAAATTAGAACTTGAGTAGCTTCTTACGACGAAAATAATACCTATTAGTTATCAACAAAACCCGGATTCACAAAAAAAATCAAAGCGTAGCAAAGCGTTTGGCATTCTGTAAAGTAAAAAGCCACTTTCCTTTCAAGTCGAAAGGTCGATTTGTTACTTCCACTAGGGCTGTTTATCGAATTGCCTGACAGTCACTCCTGACGAAAATAGTCTCAGGATTGAATAGGCGGTGGGCGGACGCACGACTCAGTTCCCAACTACGTCCATCATTCAGACATCTGCCAATATCACTAACGTTCTTTCTCAAGGCGAAAATTATAATACGATTACTATATAATACAATACCTGACCAAATTCAAAACTTACCGTTGCAAAAATTAAAAAAAAAGTTCACCGTATTACTTGTAGACAATTACTTGTAGACAAATTCTGTGCAGGATTTCTTAAATTATATTTTTTTGTAATATCCTTATTATCCTCTATTACATATGCATGTTATATTAAGGCATGAGTCCTATTATATAATTTAACAATTTATTTTTAAGTCTGACAACCAGTCTTACCAAGGGGTATCGTATTACCTAGTATTAACTGGGTTGTGGAGGTCAGATAGGCAGTCGCTCCATGTAAAATACTGGTATTCAGCTGCGTCCAGTTAGACTGGAAGCCGACCCTAACATAGTTGGGAAAAGGCTAGGCAGATGATGATGATGATGATTTTTATGTACCATGTAGGTACATAAAAATAAATTGTAAGCAAATAAAGACCTATTCTAATAAAGACCTATTCTAAGCAAATAAAGACCTATTCTATTCTATATCCCAATCCGAGGCCCTAGGACGAGCGCACGGTGTACACATAAAGTGAAAACGTCGATTTTTTAATTAAAAAAACCCGTATCACATACAATATTTTAAACATTATAACAATTTATTTATATCTATTGATGATACTGATTGTACTTGTTTAGCTTAAATGTTAATTGTGAATGGATAATTGTATTTCGATTAAAAAATCGACGTTACGTTTACACCGCGCGCTCGTGCTAGGGCCTCCGTTATGAATGCAAAAACTTTATCTATCGATCAAGCTCCGAATAGATTAAATCTAACTTTCGATAGCACAATATTAAAGAGTCAAAGTCAGATTGAACAGTATTGATAAGATGCTTATGACATGAAAAAAATCTCAACGAAACTTTGATAAGTTCGGAATTGAACATCCAATTGAGTACCTATACATTCGTAAGATATCTCGCAACGGCTTCCAAATGAAATAGAAAATGTTCTCTCCAATGTTTTAGTCCTTGAGCCAGAGTTAACAAAGGACAAGTGAATTTGTAGACGCTTTCAGTTGACCTAGAAACAAAACGTTTGAGCATAAAATGTTCTAGATTGCGAGGAAGAATAAAAATCCCTTGGAAAATATTTTTGTATTCTTATTGCCTTTGTTTTGCATGCCGGGCGGAACGTAATGGACTGCTGATCAAATCATAATGGGATGATAACGAATGAATGATTAAACATTATAATAGCATAATTTATGTTATTGGAGAACAAGTTCTACGTGGTTTGGAACTTAGAAACAACTTGTGTGCCTATTGATTTACGTTCAGTTCATATTAATTAAGATGAATAACTTATTAGGTAGGTACTGAATTTATGCATAACTACAGAGTAGGTATCAGCACTATGTAGACTTAAACTTTTTAACAAATTAATTTCAAAACTAATAATAATAATATACTTTTATGATGGCCCGACCGGAGATTTATTGTGAAGGACGGTACGGTTGACATATGTCGGGCATGCCACCGTCCAGGCGAATCAATCCGTCACATTATCTCCGGGTGAGCCTCGACCAATACCTGAGGAGGCTCTCGTTAGGCAGCTGGATCAAGGGCTTGATTCAGAAAGCGGTACTTTTGGACACGGCTCGTATTGTTAGGAGGTTCCTCTCTCTGGAGCCCTGACCGCCGGTAGCTTGGACCCTGTTCCCGATACCGGTGGGCTACATTTTTTTAATATTTTTAAATGTTTTTTTTTAATATTTTTTTTAAGGAATATTTAAAAATGTAAAATAATTTGTAAACATTTAAATAAAGGAAATAATATACTTTAATGATACAATTCCTTACAATACGCTTACTATCTAGCTAACGTTCACAATATTTAAAGGCGCACAGAAGTTTAAACCCTGACTCCTAAACTAGGAATACTTGTTAGTTAGGAGTCAGTAAATGTATCGTTTTACGTTTAAGTTTAGTTATAATTCAATGTATTAACTTAAATCTAGCTATAATTAAACATTATATTATAAACTAATCAAAATACCAAAACGGCGGACTAACACGTTTAAAGTTCGATATATTCGAAGCGTTCCTATTTGCATTTAATAAAACGCCAACAGAGGATCAAACGTGAATCAATTTAGAGATAATAACATTTCAATTCACCCACAAGCCCGTGGATCGTTCGTTCATCGATCAGACTGAACGTGTACGCTCTACAAACTAAAGTTCACGCATACAAACAGCAGCCCAGCTATGTTGGGCAATCTTGGCAAATGTAGGTACTTGTCCAACTCAGAACTCAAATGCACTTAGTCTGTGTTGGCTTGAATCTGGGTGCACAGGAGGACCCTGCCAATATCAGGATATTTTGAATAGTTTCAGTCGTTCTCGAAAACGTGGATTACAGAGTTTATAATTTTAAGCTCTTGGTACAGGCTATTGGGGTATGGGTAAGTATATAACTGATAAGAAATGAATCAGTTACTTACCTACCGATAATGAGCATTTTATAACAATTCTTACTGTGATAAACCAGAATTGTTTCACAGCTGTACTATAATTATGCGGATTACAACAAATGATATAACTCAGGCATAACTGGCGAAATGTGTGTGTACTATTAGGGTACATCTCTGCCCAACTCTTCGGGGATTATAGGCGTGATGTTATGACGTATTATGTTTATTACTTATAACATGACTTAGGTATTGATTTGATAGATGTTTCAAGAAGTAGAGAGCCATGTAAAACGTAAAACCTTTTAATAATTTGCCAATTCTCATCAAGCTAAACCATACCTACTCGTATTTGTAATAAAGTCTTTCTGACAAACTTCAATTCAAAGTTATCAAAACCTCCAACTAAAGAATGAGCTTTACTTTGAATTTACATCTAACTAGACGAAATTTCAGTACATTTTCATGATCGAAGTACTAAGTAAAGTCAGTAGCAGTCAGTTTGAGAGAACCAGCTTAATGGATGGGTAAATCCCGTTAAAACCCTGTTAACGGCGATACGTGAACACTTGAGCTTAAGCAAGGACTTTGAAAGCTTCATCTAATTCGCTTAAGCGCTCTTGTACAGGGATAGCCCAATTACGGGCCGAGACAAATGTGAATACTAAGTGAATGTTCTAAACAATGTTTTAAGCATGTGTGAAACTTTATTTTTTTGTAAAATAAATGGACTTTAAAGAATAATACGGGGTGTAAGCGGACCCTTCACGAAGCCGTCAACCAAGCTTTCTGTATATCAAACTATGTAACTCTACGCAAAAAATATTGCTGGGAATCGACTTTTTTTTTTTACGGTAGAACTCAAAGTATTATACTCAAAACATTGTGCTGATGGATGGACTGAATAGTACGGGGCTCGTGGAGGTGTTTTAAGTAAAAATCTTACATTAAAAACATGTATAAAAAAAATGTCGGTCCTTTGACCCTCAATATCTCCGTAACTAGAAGGGTATGGCCTAGAACAAAAAAATAATCGCGACGGTGACGGGGAGAACAAGTGCCCTTCGGCTTCGTTAAGGGTCTATTTACATCCTTTATAGGTTTGGTTTTCAGTTATTTTGAATATCCAAATATCTAATTATAATATTGTGTATTATGAGATGTAAAGACGTTTTAAAATATCGACTATATCATAATGTATCCATGATTACTATTTGATTGCATAAAATTGTGAAAAAAGAGAAATTCAAGATGAAACTAATAAGACATCAAAACTGTAAATTGATTGATGAGACATCAATCATAAAAACATCTTCAATATTCAATGGAAACAAATATAACCCTCTCCAGTCATTTATCACTTAATTTATGACACCAAACTTGAAAATTAGGTAGCAAAGTAATTATATTCGGTTGACTGACATGGTCTGAACTAAACAGTATTGGCAAATCAATTAAGATATTAGGTATCTGAAAGATAAACTTGTAAATAAAAACTGATATTAAAAAAGAAACTAAAAAACACGCTTTAGAGTAAGGTTTCCTCAGTAAACCATTTCATTTGATACGCACATCATGGGAATGCATGGAAAATAACTAGTCCGCCATCTTTGGAGTCCACCATATTGGATTTAGAATGACGTCATTTAGCTAACCATGGATTGTCATCCACACTAAACATGTATGCTAAATTTTAGCTCAATCAGAAACGGGGAAATGGGTCTAATTTAACTTCTAAGATTTTTTACATAGTTAGTTTCAGGTGAAGCCGTTAAAAGCGTGTTAAAATAAAGAGATAGAGAACCTCACCAGCTTCGATCCTTACTTAATCCTTTTGCTTCGTCCATCCTCATCATACACGCACGCCGGTTGCGAGTACTACGCACTTGTAATTTCTGCCTACCACCATGTGAAAAAAGCCATCAGTTTTTGTAAATTCCTTTCAGAGCATCAACATCAAAAAAAGAAAACACATGACAAAGTGCAATTGGTGGTCTTATCTCCAAATGCAATTAAAAAGTAGTCTAGCGATCAATGAAGAGTCACAACTGGCTTTATCTGATCGGTAGCTTGTTCGCTACTTTCCAAGCTAGCTTTTTGTGCTATCCGATTTTACAGGACCTGAATCAAAGTGATTTAGCTTAACGGTTTAAAAGGCACTGAGTTGTGTCGAGTATTTAAATGGAATTTTCACCTTTCAGGACGTAAATAAGACTTTTAAAGGTTTTGTTCTCTTGGTCTGTTTGTCTATTTTAACTAAAGAGAAATGTGAAAAAATACTTATCAAAGTTGCTTTACGAAAAGAAAAAAAATATTCGTCGGCGCCATCTTGAATTTTCATTTTGATTTTGAAGAAAAATTTAAAAAAATCGTTGCCGCCATTTAGAGTTTTGACCTCCTTATACACTGAAAATATCATTCGCGCAAAAGTCCATTAGCGCTAATGTCGTTTCGCACAAGTGTCTTGATACCAGCTAAGCAAAGCTGCTTTTTCGCATAGGTATATTCGGTTTAGCCGCCCAACAGTGCCGAGATGAACATGTGTAGGAGTGTCCCTGGGAAAATATAAAACAACGACGTCAGCTGCTGAAAGTCAGTCGGCGGCTGAAGTTGTATTTTAATTAAGTGTTGTGTAAGGATGGCCTAAGTGCACCATAAGCGTAACATGATTTCAAGTCATTTGTAAGTCATCAAGACATAGTATAAAACAAAGTCACTTCCCGCTGAATGATGCTGATGAATTATATAGCCCATTCCCTCCCATAGAAAGGAGGTCTGTGTCCCAGCAGTGTGAACATTATAGGCTGATTATACTATGTTTACGCTTATAAAAGTTTGCAACATACAAAAATAAGAAATAATAAAATATAATACGTTTTATTTTTAAATACAGTACTTAGTTCAATTAACAGAGCTAGCACCTTAATGAGCATTGAAATAAAACATTATTTATCGCTAATGAGTGTGTTGAGTTTCAAGCTTATGTTTCTTTTATTTATTAATATCCTTCTGATGGTTTTTATGGCCAGTGTATTAATTAATTGTACGTGATTAAACTACACATTATAATGTTGCAACTGTTGTAAATAAAATAGTTTAGTGATTTTTTATTTCATCTCTATGATTTTATAATTAAGTTTTTTTTTATTGCTTTAGTTTAACTATATTAGTTTTCGGATTGTTAAGTTATCTATTGCTGAATTTTTGTTGTAAAAACCCACTAATTTTTAACATTTCTGCTTGGTAGCGGCCATTAATTATTTATTATTTGAGGGTATTGATTGGCGCTGATAGCCGAAATACAGGCTTTTGCCTAGTTCGGTTACAGATGTTTTATTCTTTTGTTAAGTTTATTTATAGCCTAAAACATATTTGTAACATTGTAAAAGTTATAAATATAAAAATAAACAGCGGGGCTGCAGAGTGTTATTGGGTTTTTGCATTACGAATTTCTCAATTGTAGCCCGAAGTTTTGAAGTTGGCGATATGATACTCCCGTGCCTCGATAAGCACCTTAAGCTGTTGGTCCTGCGCCTGATCTCTCTCCGGTGTGTCGGAATGCCGTCCCATCAGACTATGAGAGTGAGGGAAGAGAGTGCACGTGTGTATGCGCATACACTTGTGCACTATAATTTATCCCGCGCTGATAGCTGATCTACGCTGAAATTGGCCACCGTGACCGAAAACGGTCAGGAGGGCTATTGGGTTATATGTTGTTCATTGATTTCGATAATAATAATCGGTCAGAAATGTTTCTCTTGTTGGGACACAAGCTTCCTCTCCATGAGATAAAGTGAACATCAATCCGCCAAGTTTACTGGTTGGTGACCTGTCGCTCGGTTGCGACAAGAATGACATAACTCAAAAATTTAGATTTATTAATGTTGTTTATTTTCTTTCTTAATTAAAAAAAAAAACGCTGTCCTGCGTTTCTTATTTTTCGAGTTATGTCATTCTTGTCGCAAACAAGCAATGTCTATGATTATTGTGACTTTTGGACATCTTGGTTATCTATCAATGTAAACAGTATAGTTACCCAGTTTGAATTTATACGACTCGTAGCCCCCAGTACTCAAAAGTCTGAAATGAAGAATTAACTGATTTTCAGAATTAGGCCATATTAATTTTCCAACGAATTCCATTTGACATTTTCAAGTATTAGAAAACGCGAGACAACAAATTATAATGACATTCCAAAGCCCAATTTAACGTTAATTTATATGCCCCAAAGATTTCATTAGCGGAATGATCGGTTGAATATCATCGCCTTTAGTGACCCATTTCTGAAATTTCCATTTCATTTCGCTCTCATTTCATCACATTTCATTTCAATTTCACCCTGTTTTACGTTCTATAATTGTGTAACTAACGCTTTATTACATCGCAAATGTGAATACCGACGTAACATGCAAAACGCTTAATGTTTTCTTGAACGAGGTTTTCATTATACTCCTACTTGAATAAAACGTTTCATACCATTTAAAATTAATTAAATAAACATAACTTCCCCTTGAAAAGTTTCAGCGATACGCTTTACACGTTTTCTAGGAAAACGCGTTATTATTTTTGCATCGGAGTTAAGCGGCACTCAATACCATTTATATGAAACAAAGAAAGGAATATTGCATAGCATTTTTACATATTTCTTAACATAGCAAATATTTGTGAGTTTTTTTTATTTATTGTTTACATCTCGATCACCTTATGATTTTAATCACGCTGAAAAGCATTCTATTGTTAACAGCAAAGCTTACAAATGAAATTCCACTTTTTTTTTCAGAATTAAAGCACTTAAACATTACAAAGGAGTTTATCATCCTTTCTTCTGCATTTTTTTCTTCAGACTTTGGAACACCTTTTCAACCTCTTGGCAATTCAGTATTGACAAACAAATTAAGACATTAGGTATCTGAAAAATTAAATCGTAAATAAAATATTATATCTAAAAAAAACTAAAAAACACTTGTTAGAGTGACGTTTTCTCAGCAAACCATTTAATTTGATACCCACATCATGGGAATGCATGGAAAATAACTAGTCCACCATATTGGATATAGAATGACGTCACTTAGCTAACCATGGATTGTCATCCAAACTAAACATGTATGCAAAATTTTAGGTCATATTATTTTTGCATCGAAGTTAAGCGGCACTCAATACCATTTATATTAAACAAAGAAAGGAATATTGCATAGCATTTTTACATATTTCTTAACATAGCAAATATTTGTGAGTTTTTTAATTTATTGTTTACATCTCGATCACCTTATCATTGAAATCACGCTAAAAAGCATTCTATTGTTAATAGCAAAGCTTACAAATGAAATTCCACATATTTTTTTTTCCGAAAAACAAACACTTAAATATTACAAAGCTATTTATCATCCTTTGTCTGAGCGAGAAGCGAAATCATAGCGACATCACTTAGATAATTTTGGATAACTAAGTACCGCATCGCTCGATAGATGGCAGCACAGGTAAAATTAAAAGTCGCTATGGTTTCGTTACATGCGTTTAGTTGGGTCCGGTGGATTATTTTATTTTTGTGAGCAGCGCACCCACCGGAGTTACGTGTTACTAGTCATTTAATATACGGGTAGTGACGTAATTCAGTGGTGTTATTTCGAAATCCCTCTCCAAGTCGCCCCCGGATATACATCCTTTCTTCTCCATTTTTTGGCTTCAGGCTTTGGAACACCTTTTAAACCTCTTGGCAATTCAAAGTACTTATAAATGTTTGGTTCGTAATGAAAATACTTTGAGTTTGAATATACGCGGAACTAGAGAGAAATAATCCGATATTCTCTGAAGTATGTCAAAACCAGACCCGGGCAACGGTGAAGTGATAACAACTATCTGAGGAATTTGAATCAACAAAATCCTACTAATATTGTAAATACGAAAGTTTGTGAGGATGTATGGATGTTCGTTACTCTTTCACGCATTGCAAAAACGACTGAACGGATTTAAATGTAATTTGGCACAGAGATCGGTTATAACCTGAAATAACACATAGCCGTGTGCATAAGCTAGTAAGGAATGCTATGATTGGCCCACACGTTTTGGTAACGATTTGTTACCTTTTTTTTAGATACGTTGACCCCCGCACTTTGAATTCTCCCTTATCGTAGGTGCGTTTACAAACATTTAAACTCACATACACAAACAGTCAGACCCGGAATAACCTGTAGACCATACAAATATTTGTTCCGTGCAGGAATCGAACTCACGACACGCAGCGCAGCAGCCAATCGTTCAGCCACTACGCCAAGTGTGTCACAAAAAAATTGAGAGCTAGTACGGTATTTTCTATTGAAACTCCGTATCACGCTAGGCCAGCTCAAGATCAAAGTGTCACGACTGTCAAAGATGTACAAATGACAGCTAGGACCAACGGCTTAACGTGCTTTCCGAGGCACGGAGGAAACTCGGTATGTAATGGGTGGTCCCTTCCACGGACAAACCCATAGTTAACCACGACCTTCTCCCATTCTAGAAATCATTACAAATTAAAAATTACTCGAGCTTTTAGAAAAAAAACTTAACAAAGCAAAATATAAAACTGTTGAAATGAAGGCAGTCTGGTTTAGCAAAAGGATTGAAATATACAGTTTGGACTTGCCGACTAAATTCAAGGTTACCAATTCAAAGAATTCAGGTAGGATTAATTCAAGGCTTAAATTATTCAGGTTGAGTATTGAACTAACTTTTCGAAGGCCTGTCAATAGCTGAAAGCTGTATTGTTTTATATTGTAATACCCAAGTATTAACCAACTCGTTACCTAAAGATATTCCAAGTAATAAGTCAAGTTCTTGAAGGCTTTATTTTGAACTACACAATATCTTCTTATACAACATTATTTTTAGTATATGCGAAACCTGAATATAGTTTGTTCAGAATAAGTAGCTGAATCGATTCCAATCATTTTTAAACCATGTTATATTTTGTCCCAAAAATATTTAAAAAAGTTACCGAGCGATATTAAGTACCTATCGCAATCATTTAGGTACCTACTGCCAAATTATTATTATCAATGAGCTCAAGACGAAGC
Organism: Noctua fimbriata; assembly: GCA_905163415.1. Taxonomy (NCBI): domain Eukaryota; kingdom Metazoa; phylum Arthropoda; class Insecta; order Lepidoptera; family Noctuidae; genus Noctua; species Noctua fimbriata. Next base: position 5,091,299 of record LR990942.1, on the reverse strand, counting down.
TGGAGGTGCACGCTGCTGCACCGCGTGGTGACAGGTAACAGAATAAGCTTATAACTTTGTGATTTTTCATGAAACAGTTTTAAAATTTTGTACATAGATTCTTTACATAAAAATACTAGACACGTGTTTCAGGTTTCGCATATACTAAAACTAATGTTGTATATAAAAATCTCGTGTCACGGTGTTTGTGGTCGCACTCCTTCGAAACGGCTCGACTGATTTTCATGAAATTTTTATGTAAGTATATTTGGTAGGTATGAGAATAGATCGTAAAGTATATTTCACACCGCTAGGTTGTCAAATTCTAAATTAACGCAAGCGAAGCGGCGGGCAAAAACTAGTAGTTTATAATTTTCCATTCCTCTTGCGTTTAACTGTTACTGGTGGTGTATTGATTACAGAGTCGTCTAATGAAAGAAAAGCGACAAAAAGTGTATACAGGGAGTCTTCGACCCACAAATTGTTCAGTACCTGCTTGATTTTAGACCCCAGAAAGATGAAATATCTCACTAGTTATAAAACAATGTGCTAGTATAGGTATTGCACTTCTGTACTAAATACCTAGTTGTTTTTTTTATTAAATAACCGATGAAAAAATCGTCTGCTCAACAACACAAATAAACTTATGAATGTAGCTGAACTATGAAAATTAATAGCATTGCCATTATAAGTGCGACTAGCTGTGCCCTGCGACCTAAGTTATTATAAAAATACTACTTCCCTATTTGAATAGGATTTTGTTAACAGTTTCAATGTTTTTTTCTAAAATTAAAGTAGCCTAAGTTACTCCTTATAACATCAGCTATCCACCAGTGAAATTCCCGTCAAAGTCCAGCCGTCCAGCCGTTTCGGAGACTAGACGGAACAAAAAGACAGACGGACAAAAATGAAAAAAAAAGTGTCGTACATGCTTTCATAATACATTCAGTTTTGAAATTACAATCAGACACTTCAATTTTGTTTATAGATGTCTTATTCTTCTTCCTATTTTCCTCATGACTGAGGGTCGTGACCACAGGAGGTAGTTGCTTTATCCACCAACGCTCACCATGCTTGACGGTTTTCGGCCATGTGGACAGATGCCTGGAAATTCCGAGTTTATAGCCGTATACACTATTTTTTAATTAGTACAAATACTTAAAGGGCTTATTAGAGAAGGTCTTGTTATTATATATGTAAAGTCTCATTAAATAATATTCATAAACAGCAAAGTTATAAGCGTTTCTTTATATCCCAAAATCTCAATCAATGGAAATATAGTTTGCTGGGACCTATGAATGGCGACAGGAATGGAAAAGCACTGCGCGTAGTATTTTCTAGAGGTAATTGTTGGTTGTTGGTTGTTGTTGTTGGTTGGTTGTTGTTGGTAATTGTTGTTGTTGTTGTTTGTTTGTTGGGTGTTGGTTATTGTTGTTGATTCAATTATGAATTTACCAGTTATGACAAATTTCGGGATTTCGTTTTTTTGACTTTTGATATCACGAATATATTATGATCAGTAACGGGTACGGATGGAGCTCCATTTTTTTGTACTAATTAATAGTGGTGTAGATTCGCAATTACCCCAACCACATGTCCAATAGTCCAAAACCTTTTCACTAAATGAAAGATACCTCAACGTACCTACAAAACGGTTTTCAATCCAGTTCCCTTCTATTCTGATTTCTCATCAGGTCATTAGTGCCGCGTTGTTATCTGATGCCGTAATTAGGGCTTATCGTCCCTAACCGGAGTCTGCGCGTCTTTACGATTTATCTGAACGGATAATTACGTCGTGCGTGGTGAGCTGATACGGTTTAGTAGGTATTTTATGAACCCAGGGTTTTTGGTCACCCTATTTTTACTTTGATATTTATTTTTGCTTCTACTTATAGGATTTTGAACTTTCATAATTATAGACTTTCATACTCTTTGTAGGTAACTCTTTTAATGTGATCAAAAATTCTTCGTTATAGTAAGGAATGCTTGAGCAAAACATATAGATCCAGCGGTTTGTGCGTTGTCTGTCTGTGAATGAACGGATTTTTTAATATAGTTCTTCCAATACTTTCAAACTTTGGTCACCCAATGCTGAGTGACAAAAAGTCTTCAAAATCTCTACACTTTCGGCGGTTTTGTGTCATGGCTATAGTTTCTTCAGGCCACTTTAATGTGATTGCCTGTCCACCTAGACGGTGGACAACAGCCAATACTAGTTAGTAGTCAATAAACTGATTTATTAGTGACGCCGTACGACACATTTATATGCGCGAAAAGAAAATTTGAATCAAAAAAATATACCGATGAAAACAAAAAACACGACTTTCATATGGTTTCTATTGAAAATACTTCCAGCATGATATGTCTTTTTGCACATAGTACTCATATCAACAGAGATTATTTACACGTTTCTGAGATTATTTACTACATAAAAGGTAATAGTCAACACGTTTCTTTTGATACTTATTTATAAGGTTCCGACAAGGCATTTTTTTGCTGTCAGAAAAATTTCACTTACTTTATACAATATTGCTGAAAGCTAGTAGGAAACGTGAGATTTAAGATTTTATAGTTTTTATTACCTTGGGGAGCTCTGAAGGTACTGTAACCTCATAATAGTGTACTATATCCGGCAGGAATATGAGTACGGTAGTAACTTTAGTGTGAAAGTTAGTAATAACTCCTTCCGACTTCGAAGCCAGGTGAGCCGCTGCAGGTACATCTTGGTCCAGTGGGGTATACCGATGAAGTCACCACCCACTGATACCACTGCCACCACTACAGCCTACCACTGTTTGTCTCTGCATCACCCAAAGGTTGACTGGTAGAAAATGCCTATGGCATTAAGTCCGCCTCTGTACTTTGTGCTTGAAGTGTTAAATAAATAAATAAATCAGCAGAGAGCACCAGTGGAGTCTCATCCCAGACTGCGGCCTACCACCCGACCTGCTCTCTGTATAGCTCCACCTGCACTTCAAGGGGACCTATCCGAAGCCACTACCAACGCCGTCGATGTGGTTGAGTTCTGGTCGAAACGAATTTAATTGAATAATATTGGGAATCATCGACGCGAAGAAGAACTCCTGTAGAATTTTCCGGTGACCATTTATGTTCACTTGAATTATGATTAATTAAAATAAAATATCGTAAACACTCACTACGTTTATGAAATTTTGTTAAATATATAATGTACTTCAACACTCGGTACTTAACAGCTTGAAATTTTTGTTATCTAGTAAATAAAAACAAGATTCTATTGCGAAAGGCTTGAAAAACCGCTATTAAAAATCTAGCAAGTAATTGAAGTCGCAGCAATCAGCAGTGTTCGGTACATCATCTGCCTAGCGTTTTTCCAATTATGTTGGGGTCGATTTCCAGTCTAACCGGATGTAGCTGAATACCAGTATTTTACATGGAGCGACTGCCTATCTGACCTCCACAACCCAGTTAGTACTGGGTAATACGATGACCCTTGGCAAGACTGGTTGTCAGACTTTAGGGTCACCTGTAACGGTTGTCAAAGATCTACAAATGACAGCCAGGACGAACGGCTTAACGTTCTTTCTGAGCTACGAAACAAACCTACGCAAGCACGGCTTAACTTGAGCTCCAGCAGTGTTCGGTATAATACAACGAATAATGTAATCAATTTCGGTACATCAATTTATTTAAATAAATTCTTCAATTATAATTCTTCAATCATCCAATTCTTTGATGCAGAATTGGATGATAGGAATCATCCAATTCTGCATCAAAGAATTGGATGATAGGAATAGCGAGCTCAATAAACTGATTACTCACGCCACTTAGTCATAATGACAGCAAATCTCACACATACATCCCTATTTCAATATAATATCTTTATCGAGCCCGGCAGTACCCTATAACACAATGAATAATGTATAAAGTTTAATATAGATCTAACCATCCTCCTTGAAATGGTTCTAATTGTGATGGCGTTGCGTAGAACGGCTTTCGTTTCTCAATTATAATTCCGTCTGCGATTGTAAGGGTGGGGACACAATGCGGTGCCGGGATTCGCTCCCGAGAGATAATAATACCTACCGCTTCGGGCTTTCAGCTAACCTATTTTATAGGGTATTTCATTATGTTGATAATTTTCAGTTTTGTGCACCGTGAAGTTTATAATAGCGATGGCAGGGGTTCTTAATAGATTAGGAATACTGAAACGTTGCAAATGTTTTGTGTTTTCGCCCCCTTTTCTACTACAGCCATGGGACTTTTTATATTATTGTGGACTTGAAACATTGTTGGAGATAAGATATAGTCAGATTAGTCAACCTTCTTTATTTAATTGTGAGCGAACCCTATAGAACACAGTTATTCTAATTGTCTACGGGTTATTTTGAGCATTAATATTTAAAGCCTTTGTTCAATTGTGTGCTTAATTTGCATACTTAGAGGGAACAGGTATCTCGAGTACTTATAGATAATGTCTTAGAGCAAACTAGGGGTAGAATAGATCTACATTTTCAAGATGAATTAATGGAGATCCTTTACACAACTAAGAACGAGATTCACAAATCACACTCACGATCAGCACATCTAAACTGTGTTCAAGAGCTGTCAGTGTCAATATTCAGCAGCAATCATGACATCGACCTCTTGGTGAAATTCAGCATAAGGCGGTATTGAAAAGAGGATATCGAAATAGAAACTTCGACTAGTAAAGCATAATATCAAACTCTCCCAAGGACCTATAGAAAACTATTTCCGTATTTTCTTTATGAAACAAATTCCGGGAGCAAGTTCGGGAACGAGTCGAAGTTGCTGACACAGCTCTTAGAAATGGCAATTGAAGTGGCAACGGACAAGCCAAGTGGTGAGAACTGACAAGTGTTTCGCCACGAAAGTTTTCGAGAGGCCAAATTGCGGTCTGCCCTTCATTAGGTAAACTGAAAATAGTGGCTGCAAGGAGCTTTGGATGCAAATCAGTCAACTTTCAGGAATTGAAAGCTAGTTATGCTACAAAAAGGGTCAATATTACTTTCGGCGTTGTGTGACTTTCAGCTGCCCATTGTCACTGTAGCTTTAGTTTGAAAATTTGATTCAACGTAAGCATTTGACAAATTGGACAAATTGACTCTTGATGAACAGTGTGAATCGGATTATGTTTCTAGGTATTCGTTCAGTTCTACAAACAGTTGCTGCTACAATTGGGACTGAACATTAACTGTCGATGGCAACACGATAACGGTATCTATGTTATTTTATGAGATGTTCGTACAAGGGGAACCGCTGTCAGGACCACGCCCTTACGAAACCCACTCGTTTTAAAAAACAGATAACAAAAATACCATGATAGTATTGCTGTTTTTCTTTTATAGCGCAATAAATGTTATACTGAATAATTTTAAGGAATTATGAGAATGGAAACGTCTGGAGGGAACACCCTAGAAGGACATACACTAGTGATGTGCTCCTAAAACGTAAAAAAAAAAAAAGGTGCGTAGCACTCGCAACAGGCGTGCGTATATGCCCAGACATATGAACTTGGATGAAGCAATTAGTAGGAATATGCAAGGATTGATTGGCGTTCTAAAGTTTTTGAGTTTATCTGTGAAAGTTTTCTGGTTTTTTCTTGAATTTATCTGAGTATGTCCGTCTAGGGCATTCTTTTAAGGCGTTTCCATTATTCATTCGCCTTGCATTCATCCTCTTAACATGAACAAACTCATCATCTGCCTAGCCTTTCTCCAACTATGTTGGGGTCGGCTTAGAGTCTAACCGGATGTGTCGGAATAACAGTGTTTTATGTGAAGCGACTGCCTATCGGACCTCCACAACCCAGTTAGTACTGAGTAATACGATATCCCTTGGTAAGACTGGTTGTCAAAATTTCACCTGTACCTGTATCGACTGTCAAAGATCTACAAATGACAGCCGGGATCAACGGCTTAACGTGCTTTTCGAGGCACGGAGGAAACTCGGTATGCAAGCGCGGCTTAACCTGCAGATCGACCCGAGCGTCTGTTATTATTTAGCCACGAGCTCCTCCAACATGACCCAACCATTCGTATCTAAGCAAAGTCACGATCTTTTTTCTTTTATATTGCAGCGAAGTGTGTAATATTGAGGAATCGTCCACAGTCTTGTGAGGTCATAGGATGGCGATTGGTCTACTTATCAAGTCACGTGCTTACCTACTGTGCCAGTATCTAGCTAGAAGATATGACGTCACAGCCACAGCTGGCGAGAATGCAGTCGATTTTATGTCATTTGCATGCAAGCCAGTGTTTCTATTATACCAAGATACTAGTTACCTGGAACTTGGATCCTTCGTGTGAGTTTATTATTGTTTACGGGTCTAATAACGCTGCTTTCTCTTACGGGTTTGAGCAGAATTTCAGGTATTTTCAGATTAAAAATTAAGGCTTTTTTGAGTCCGAAACAGGGGGTATTTTGTGTAATATACTCAATCCTAATGCTATTCATTACGATATTTCAAAGAGGTGTGCAACTATAAATACTGTCATGTTTAATTAATGTAGGTATTAATATTTTTACTGGGTGTAATTTTACTTGTATTATATTTTATGTTCTTGTATTTTGTGAGTTATAGCATCGTATGGGCCGAGTCTGTAATGTTGCTATAATTGGATGTAAATAAATAAATAAGTAATTTCATCAAAATGTACTAGACGGTACGTTATTAATGCTGTCGAGCAAGCAAATAAAAAAAATGAAGCAATGAATACGTTTACTTCTTGGCTCATTTATGTTACATCCTTCATAATACTGTTTGGGCGCGTATGGTTTAGTTCCAGTAAGTTGCCACGTTTATTCCAGTGTCAGATACCTTGTTCAGATCGTCGACGGTGTAATCGAACAACATTCAGGATATTCCATCAGGTGGGACATAGTCTGATGAGGGGCGCAGATCTCGCACTTGATATTGAATAAGGAGTCCCCTTCAAAATCCTTCAAAATCAAAGCATTTATTTCAAATAGGCCAGTTACAGGCAGTTTTGAATTGTCGAAACAAAGACAACAATGAAAAGTAGCTACAGTCCCAGTCACAAGGCATAAAAAACTGTGAAAGTACTGTAGTTACCCATTCCCTAACGTAGATCTCTATGGAGAAACACAGGCAAGAAACTCCATGAACACTCTTTTAAATCAGAAAACTTTTAAAATAACTTGGTTACATCGTTTATGTTGGGATGGTCCATTATGTGAGAACGATGTAGCAAGATGTGTACGTTAAAAGTGTCCATAGTAAAAATAATTTAGATTGTGAGAGAAACAGTGTTACGCAATGAAAATGCTGGTTTGAAAATCCCGCAACTTACAAGTACGTTAGACCAAGTGGTAATAAAATGAATACATCAATTCTATGAAAGTTAGAATAGGTACCTATAAAAATTCTTTATGCGAGATGTAAGTGGCTTGTAAGAATGTACTGTGGTCTAGAATTCTAGATAGTATACTACATTACAATGTTATCTTAGGTAACGAGACTTCACATTCGAATAATAGTGGTATTACCTGTAACAAGTTATTTACCACTTCTATTAATGCTATGTTGTTGTAATACTATTGCAGGTAGTACTTTTACGTTCGACCCGACAGGATAAACTTTACTTTTTTTGTGTATTGTATATCAATTGCTCGTGGCTAAATAATAACCGCCGCTCGGATCGATCTTTAGGTTAAGTCGCACTTGCCTAGATTGTTCCGTGGATGGGTGAGCACCCTTTACTTACCGAGTTTCCTCCGTGCTTCGGACAGCACGTTAAGCCGTTGGTCTCGGCCATCATTTCTAGATTTTTAACAGTCGTTACAGGTAGTCAATGGCACGAAAGTTTGACAACCAGTCTCATTAAGGGGTACTGGGATGTGGAGGTCAGATAGGCAGTCGCTTCATGTAACATACTGGCACTTAGATGCACCCGGTTAGACTGAAAGCCGACCCCAACATAGCTGGGAAAAGACTATGTAGATGATGTGTACCGTATTAGTACACGGTTAAGAAACTTAGAGTGTGAAAACCGGCATGCTCTAGAACCAGAAAAAAAAAAAAATCTACAACATGTGCCTTCCACATGCACTGGGCCCGCATGGTGGATTACGACCCATTGCCTCTCGCAGAAATTGAGGCCTGCGTCCCATTGGGAACATTACGGTTTTCATCACCCTCCTAGCCTTTTCCCAAATTTATTGGAGTCGGCTTCCAGTCTTACCTAAATACCAGTATTTTACATGCAGCGAGTGCCTATCTGACCTCCAAAAACCAGTTAGTACTGGGTAATACGCTCCCCTTGATAAGACTGGTTGTCAGACGTTCGGGCCACTGACCACTTGTAAAGACTGTCAAAGAACTACGAATGACAGCCGAGACAACGGCTTAACGTGTTTTCCGAGGCACGGACGAAACTCGGTATGTAATGGTGGTCACCCATCCAGAGACCGAACTTGGCAACCGCTGCTTCACCTTGAAGATCGACCGGTGCGGCTGTTATTATTTAGCCACAAGCTAATCCGAACATCATGGTTTTGTTAAATTCAATTTATTGCATAAGCTTCAAAGTTAGTTTTGTTCACTATGGATACTCAAATGAACTGCCGGCGTGCTATATTACTGCGTTCGCATTTAACAATTTGTCTTCTATATTTTTAGACTGTCGACGGCAAACTCCCAAAAAAGTTCTTAATCTGCTTATAAATCGTCTGAAGGCTGATTTACATTTGCATTATTAATGTAGTAAGTTTAACTCAAGTAACAAGTTTGTTATCCAAACGTCAGCCAAAAAGGGTCTGTTTTTCATTGTGAAGTCTCATGAATAGACGTCAGGAGACTTCTTACAGTATAACCACTTTAAGTGTGCAGTTCAAGGTGGCGCTGCTTGTCAAGAAAAAATGCATCGATATGTCAAACTTGGTACATTTATTTTAGTTCTGCGTTTTTCCGCCTGCACAGATAGGTTGGCTGAAGTGAAACTATACGAATTTGTATCAGCGTATAGGAACAAGTTCTGTCATTCATGTTTCTATAGCCACTATTTTGGCTGCCCTTAATTATGAGCAGCAAAATTATGTGTATCCCATTCACTAACTGCATTGCCAGTATGCTTTTGTCCGTCATGAAACCTTATAAATAGCCTGGTTTCCATGGCAACGATGGATTATTTACATTTCAAACACACAATCCAATTAACATCGCAATGTAGACAAATGCGTCCACACGCGCCTGTATTTTTCTAAACCAACGTTTTGTTAAACACCAGACCGTCGATCGTTAGTTCCTGTTCATGTTCAAATATTTGTTATTTACTACAAAACCGTGACGCAATGTTGCAGTAAATTAATAAAACACGACAAGTGCGAGTCGGACTCGCACACAAAAAGGTTCCGTAGCACCAACCATTATAATAACAATATTTTTTTTATAATTATATTAATTTATACTCAACAGCAAAAGTAAATTTGTTTTTCATAGTATGTTAATGAAAAACAAAGTTAGTACTGCAGTTTTACGAAAAACTCCCATATCTCGAATATTTAATATCAAATCTCAATCAGACCAATTTTCGTTGAAAGTTCTTTTTGCGTTCTACACATTTTTTCAGAATTTTCAGACAGACGAATCTATAAGCTTTCACGGTTTAAAACTAAACTTATACTGTTTCTTACGGGATATTTATTTATTTATTTAAACTTCATGTACAAGAGTGGTACATAGGCGGACTTAATGCCACAAGGCATTCTCTACCAGTCAACCTTTGGGTCAAATAGGATAGCATTGTGATAGAGTACAAAAAAATAAATAAGAAAAAAAATCCAATTAGTTAACATAGATTGATATACATAAATAGGTACATACCAATACACATATATACAGTAAAATGAAATAAACTAATGTATATTATAATACATACAAATAGTCCAAATACGAGAAACCTTATAATAATTACTATGACTACTAACTAATATCTAGCTTGTGAGCAATTTAGTCTGATATCAAATAATACTTCCGAACTGTTCTTTTGAAAGCCATTTTGCTTTCAGCTTTTATAGTGCCAAGAGGTAGCGCGGGGTGCGGGATATCTTCCGTGATTGTTCATAATTTTGAGCTCCCGGTATTTCGATGCTGTTGCAAGCGCCATGATCGCGGGTTGAATTATCCCGTAAGTGACAGTATAAGTTTGAATCTGTAAGGACTTCGTTTTTGCCATTTAGCAGCGGTACCCTAAACAGGAAATTCGTTTATTTAGAAAGCGAGAGTATCTAATAAACGTCGAGCGAAATAATAATTTATTCTCTCTCGACTATTACATTAACACCAGCCTATAACAAACAGGCGATAACAATTCGCCATGTTTATGGCCAGCCGCTCCTTCCATTAGAAATGAGAATCTAATTCTTATTTACACGACAAATATATCAAAATTAGCAGGAGCCAAATTAGCCACTACGCACGTTGATCAGGCACGATAAAATGTTTTTATGGCACCCATTATTACCCGGCAACCATATTTTTATTGTGGTTAGCTTTATAGCATTGTAAATATTGGTAACTGCGAATAAATACGAAGGGAGAAATGGGACGATCGTGTTTTTTCTCTCACAAATGGAGAAATGGAGGGGGACGGAATAAAATAATATGACGTCGTATTGTCCCAGAATGTTTTATGAACAGAAATATACATACGAATGGGTCTCATTTAATTTCATATTCATGTTTTTGAAGCTTCAATTCAAAAGTCTTATGAAAATGGTAGGTTTTTTGTATGATTTATTTGTTTGACCCACATGCAAAATATGTTAAACCCCGCTATTTGTCACGAATGCCTAACCATGATCTAAAATTGACGTCATCAAAAACTCAATATCTTCATGGCCTTCCTATTGTCGTCATCGTTTGGTAAACACGACTTAACTTACGATCGTGAATCTTCCAAGGAATAAGTTTTTTGCGCCACCTCTAGTCCTTGATGACATACTCCATGGAGTTTCTATCCAGCGATTAATGGATCTGATCACCTCATCGTTATGATAGGCGTTTCAAGAGTGTTTCCGACAATCTTGTCTGTAACCGTCCAAGGTTGTGGCTTTATTTATTGTCAATGAAATCCAGGAGTTTAAGTAGATATAATTATTGCTAATTGAAACGGAGGAACCGTTTCATTGCCAGAAAAAGAATATGCTTGGGAAGGCAGTCCGATGCGTTTGTAGAATTTTCCTTGTCGAATGCATCGATTCAGACTTAATCGGTCTTCTTTAACTTCGACGTTTCTGCTCCGCAGTGGAATTTGGAGAATGTGGAGTGAAGTAATTAAAAGTAATTTCATTTGTTCCTAACGCACTTTTTTCCACTCCAAACAATTTCAATTAAAAGTACGAAAGCAAATCGGAATTTGGTATCGTATATTTTATCACGGTAGCGACAAATAAAGCTCCAGATACTCCAAACGCAGGTCCTCTCCAGTGCGTGGTGTGCGAGTTATTTACAGAAAAAAATAAGAAATATGGCACATTGATGAGCTCCGCTGATAAGCTACGCCGCCAAACTTTACTGTCGAACTACGACGCCGAGTTACACTGACGCTACGCCACCGAGCAATACACTGCCTAGCTACGAAAGATGCGCTAACCCTCCGTGCTACGCTGATGACCTACACAGGGGACCTATGAAGACGACTTACGGCTACGAGCTACGCTGATGATCTATTTATTTATCGAAATTAGTTTTCTAGAGCGGACTCTGTTGCAATTCATCAACACTCTCAATACGCTTTCAGGTTGCCAGTGTCGTGTAAATATCGCTTCGCATCGCATTTAGTATACCAAAACCTTCAAGTTCCACACATACATAATTCATTACATATCAAATAGGCTTCGTCGATACAAATGCCTTCAATTGGCAAGAGTAATGCGCGCCAGAGATTCACGAATCGTAAGCGAGTAATTAGTGTAAGCGACATTTTACAGAGTAAATAAATTAGGTACTGTTAACGAAGTCATTAATATTGGAAGCAAACCTCGTTTGTCCTTGTTAGGGTATGTGTGTACTTGTACACTTATGTTCGTAACACGATCTTGTGGTTGACAAGATGGTTTCGACGCTGTCTTTTAGACGATGTCTTCATTTGACTTAGAAACTTGTTAGGTATTTTGTGTAGAAAGAAAATTGTGTTTATTTGGCATTAAAAACAACAACACCTTAAAATTATAAAAAATAAATAAACAAACAAAACGAATAACGCTAAAAGGGCCTCAGCTCAGCATAATGCCTGATGTCAACACAAGGTGTACCACCTGACGCTGATTTTCAGCTGCAGGCGACGAGTGCCATACGCTCGAAAGCATAAACAAACACATATAAAAGTCTAAAATATTTTGCACAAATACCAACTAAAATAAAATTTGCAACCTTTAATTATATAAAAAAAAAATGAAAAGAATAACCTGCCCATTAAAAAAAAATATGCTAAAATGATGTGCAATGTGAAGCGTCACTGTCTTAGACAGTCGTCTTTGCCCCAGCATGGGGAGAAGAAATAACCGAATCCCAAATTTTCCACTTCTTCTTATATGCAAAAACACTTGGAAATGGTGAGAGACGGGTGTTTTCGGTAAATGTATCATTTTGGACCGTCGAGAAGGACTGACCCTCAGTGAAGAAAAAAGATCTCTGAATTACTCAACTTTGAAATACCTAAGGTTCCTTTCTGAAACAATTATGAAATTCCTGAAGCTTCTCATGAATATCAAACGCAAATCAGATATCTGAATCCGAATAATCTCGATTACAAATTAATACGGCAGCAATATCGATGTTCCTAAATGTATTTCAACGCTACCTAACGCTATCCGATCTATGTCTGAAACGTAATATTACGAAAATATCCCTTTTGCTAGTTTCCAGCCAATATCGAACTGATTGAATTTAAACCAGCATGAATATTGGTAATAAACAGGAGTTTCTTAACAACTTAGTTTTAATTAATGAAAACTATTCAATGGGGAAGACCGTTAAAAGCTAATTGTAGATGGCGCGACCATAGCTAGGTCTTAATCTGACCAGACATTACCAGATTTTCAACCAATGACGATGCTTGGCACCAGCTATGCTAGCGCCATTAGTTTCACAGTTGCCATCAACATTTGAACTTTATTGTGTTAGAATACAGTTCAAATTGATTTAAACCTACCCTTGCGCTGACAAACGAGGTTTGTTGCTAGCCTATCTATTTGTAAATAAATAAATAGTATTTTTCTTGAAAAACTGACACAAAGGATGGATTTCAAAATATTTGCAGAAAAAGAAGCCATTTTGAAAAATTCTATAAATAACGGGTAGTCGTCCATTATGTGAAGTATTTACGTAGGGACCGTAAGTAAATCCTTTAGTCGATATTTTCTCAAAGTAAAAGATAAGAGTAGATAAACAATTTCTATTGTTATGCAATTGAAATTGTTTATCCATCCTCTTATCTTTAACACGAAAAATAAAGTAGAAAATTCGTATTTCAAAATATGGGAAGATATTTAAAATGAAGAACGAACTGCCGTAAAAACATTTTCTTTTCAAAACGTACCACTATCTGTTATTGGATTAATTAAACATGTAAATAATGCTTATAGTGACGGGTATTACATTAATAAGATATCCTTAATACAGAGTACATATTAAGCTTAAGCTTTTCAGTTTTATTTATTGAACATTTTAAGCACAAAAGTACAGAGGCGGACTTAATGCCAAAGGCATTTTCTACCAGTCAACCTTTGGGTGATGCAGAGACAAGCAGTGGTAGGTGTATATCTGAAAATAATTTTAATTAATACTAAGATTAGCTACAAGGATATATAAAATACTATAAATATATATCAAAATTTAGATTAATGTAAATAGACATTTTTACGAATATACTTTAATAAAAACACAAACAATAGGACTTTTCAGTTTTTACGGTCGGGTTTTTTAGTTTTTTAAATTATTTTAATCTTGTTGTGATACACATACGTTGGATCTGTCACACTCTTAATAAGTGGTCTAAGATAGCTAATGTGATTTTCGAAATCCTATTACACCTCATCATTAAGCCTCGACCGCATTAAACAGTGGGCCGTAAGTGTTATGCACATAGTGTTGTGCACGGATATTGTGGCCCGTGGCAAAAACGACATTTTATTTCTTTTTTCTATAAAATTTCATGACACACTGTAAAGAAGAGAAGGAGGATATGGCTAGAAAAGAGGTGTCTGACGAGATGACAAGCAAATGGAGAAGTATGGAAAAGGAAGACATGCTGCCCCGACCCCAAATAAATTGGGATAAGGACAGGAGAATGTTAATGATGATCTGTCAACGACTTCGTCCGCGTGAACGTCAGTTATACCGTAAAACATAAATATATATACAGGGTGGGTAAAAAGTCGTGGATCAAACGCAACAGGACGATAGTTGGAGTTATTTGCAGTCAAAAATATCTCTGTGGCAGAGTCCTATTTTGATGTCCTTAAAATTTATGACTTGAGTTTTTTAAAGAAAATACCAACATTTTTACTAAATAAGCAATTGGAGTAAAATTGGTTGCTTCTAAGAAATGTATCATCACTACAAAAGTGCTTTTATGACAGTATGTACCACGATTTATGAGTATTGGTCTTTTTTCAATATCTTTTAAGCCTCACGAAAGTATATTTGTAACTTCAGAACCTTACTGTAAAAAAAAATGATCCGTTTCGTTTGATCCATAATTTTTAACCCACGCTGTTTAAAAGATATTTTTTTTTCTATCTGTGAAAGAATTTTTGACATTACAAATGTACACATTTACTTTGTATGAGCCTTTTACCTATTACAAACTAAACAAAACAATTTAGCTCTTAAAAATATATATTTTCAGAGATTTATATAATAACTGCCAAATAAATTGTGATAAATAACTCAACTGACTACGGCCTTCGATGTATAATAATCGCATGCGCATCATCTACGATCTCCAAGCTCGAGCATAATGGTCTTACCCACAACACGTAGGTGTGCATGTTCAAACATAACAGTATTATAAGATAGCATCATGTGTTTGTTCCACACCACTATTTCCCATACAAATCAGTAGCACTGCGTATATTCCCTATATACGTTGTGCTATCAAACGATTCTCGATTACCGTGTCAGTGATCAATCACATCCCTAGTCGGATATTGAGTCGGCTACCTCACCTTCTGTCATCGAGAATTCGAGAGCGAATATAAAGAAAACATGTGAAAAAATATACTTATTCAGAAACGAAAAACGACAGAGGTATCGCACAATTTATCTTGAAACTCATCGTGTTTTTTTATTTGAATGACATGTATGTATGTACCTACTTATTATTTGTCGTAATGAATATTTTATCTTCGAAATGAAGTAGGTTGTTTGTCAATCAAACATCTAAAATTGTGTTGAGTTTTGTTATTGGTCGGCATCGACGTGAAGGGAAGTGACAGCGATTTTTTAAATAGTCATCATAATCATTTCTGTTTTTAATCATCCACTCCTGGAAGGTTACCATGACGTCTTAAAGCAATAGTGGTTTAATTTCACTCCAGTTTGGGAAAGTGATGGAGCTATAGAGGACATTATTACTTAGACAGGAAACGGGATATTTACCATGTTTGCTATAGAGGACGTCTAGCGCCATCTCTTTCCCACTCGGAATAAGATAAAAAAATACTGCTTTAAGACGTCATGGTAGGCCATACTTTTCTGTTCTGTTCGTCCAAGTGTTTACCGCGACTTTGACAAAATGGTATCTTTGACATATTCATGGTTGGCCCGTAAAGAAAGCGGTAGCGATTTTTAAAATGGTCATCGTCATCATCTTTTCTGCCCCGAATCACTCACTCCTGGAAGGTTACCATGACGTCTTAAAGCAGATTGTTTTAATGTCACTCATGTGTGGGAAAGAGACGGAGCTATAAATGACGTCTAGCGCCATCTATTTCCCACTCTGGAATAAGATTAAAAAAATACTGCTTTAAGACGTCATGGTAGGCCATACTTCTCTGTTCTGTACGTCCAAGTTTTTCCCGCGTATTGACAAAATGGTATTTTTGACATAATTCCTATCATGTCATTGACGGTATTTGTAACGGTTGTTAGACAGGTAACTGACAAATTGTTAAATTTTTCAATAAGTTAAATCGGTGCTTTTTTGGTGCGGGGGCTGAAATAATGTGTCGCGAAAGCACCTCTGCTGCACCTTGTCATCAACTCAGGCACTGTCTCAAATCAAACTATAGACCTTCTATAGAATCACAAAACATAAGTGAAAACCTAGTTTGGGAGCCAGAGGACCTATCTGTGAGATTTAATGTCTGTATGGTGTACTTTAAGATGTCTGTAACGATATCATTAACACTAGAAACGGGATATTTACCATGTTCACTGGTTTCTTTGACTTCCCGATATTTTGGCGTTGTTGTTGTTGTATGTCAGGAACTCAAAGAAAACAGTAAACATGGTAAATATCCCGTTTCTAGTGTTAATGATAATGCTAGTGACCATGATCGTTTAAAATCTTATGTCTGTAACGATTTTGAAATAAATAATTTATTTATTTAATATATTCTAATAGGTGAACAAGCTACATATATGTACCGTTTCCTCGTAATAAACAGTTCCCGATACGAGATAACTTGGTACGAGTCAACCAACGCTCCTTGCTTCGACAAAACTCTTTGAATGATAAATTCCATTCCTAAGTTCTCTAACTTTTACTTTGTGTGACATACACTTTTGTCGGAGCAAGGAATCTACCTTTTACGAAGTAAATTGAACGAAATATTAAGGAGTAATCCATACTTACGTATTAGTAACTTATGTGATTTTCGTGTCTTGTGACCGCGTTGTTTTCCTATCTATACAACGGAAATTGATGTGGTTTTCACCAACATTTAAATAATTTATTCTGGACGGTCTATGTCTAAAATACATTAATATTAAACTTACTGAATAAAAAATCTCGATATTTTGTCGATCTGTATAATCTGTGCGAAGAACGGGTAACTACTATGACGTCTTAAAGCAGGAATAATTCCAGTGTGGGATAGAGACAGAGCTATATATGTCGTCTAGCGCCATCTCTTTCCCACGCTGGAATTACTCCTGCTTTAAGACGTCATGGTAGGCCACCAGGTCACAATATTTTTTTTTTTTTCTTTTTTTTATTGCTGTCCTTTAAAGTATATTCTAACTATCTATTATTTTATTTCTACTTTCGTGATTACCTAATAAGGATATCATAACATATATTATCTTATCATCTTCTATGTTTTATTATTCTACCTAAGTATGCCCCAGCGGAGACCAAAATTGATGGGGTGGCAGTTAACAGGATTCACATGATATATTTACACATTAAGGAAGGACAACATCCATCCCATAGTATTAGGGTGGACCCTTACCGCAGGGATTGTAGGGACGTAGGTACTTATCTAGGAGCAACATGAGATTCTCAGTGTTACAATATTTCTTGGTTGCAACACAAAGAAGTTGGTTTAGAACTTTAGATAGTATAATGAAAATGGTAATAAGAGCAAGCATTTTTCACAAAATTGTTATAAAAACATATTAGTATTTAATAAGTTATGCTATTTAAACATTTTTCTACATCGGTTATTTTTCGTAAAAAAATGACTTCAAAAAAAATATGTCGTTTCAAAACACTTGCATACAAACAAACAACGGAAAACGCCAACACAACAAATTCGAAGAACTTTGCTGTTTGTCAATATACAAATGCAAATTCGTAGACAACCCCAGACCTACGTGGCTGCACCTAACGGCTTTATCACGTTAAACCACTCGGATATAATGGGGGCATCATCCAAAACAAATCACTGCGATACAGGGGGAGGCTACATCAAACCCAGCCGACGATAGGATGACGACCTCTTGCTCTTCCTTGTATATGTACAGTCGAGTTGCTTAAACCTTTGTTAGTATTCATATTCTTTTATTTATGAAGTCAGTATATCTTGTACCTGCACCACTAATCAGACTACAACGCGTTTCAAATAAGAATAGGAATGTCAATGAGATCGATCTGTCAACTGTCACTTGAAAAGTACGATTTGCAATATAATGGGTGTAAATAGACCCTTAACGAAGCCGAGAGTATTGAGAGTATTGAGTATTGAGAGCCGAAGCCGAAGACATTTTTTTTTTCTAAACCATACCTGGGAACCTTCTAGTTTTTTTTTTTAAATACATCTTTTTAATGTAAGATTTTTACATTAAACACCTCCACGAGCCCCGTACTATTCAATCCATCCATCAGCACAATGCTTTGAGTGCGATCCATCGAGTCCTATCGTAAAACGTGACTTTTCACTCAAAAAAAAAAATTCGTTTCCATGCTATAATTTTTGCGTAAAGTTACTTAGTTTGATGTACAGAATGCTTGGTTGACGGCTTCGTGAAGGGTCTGTTTACACCCTGTATATTTTACGCAAATTAATTTTAATAATATCTTGTATCGTTATTATCTTCTTTTTCATATGGGTATCGTATTATCCAGTACTAACTGGGTTGTGGAGGTCAGATAGGCAGTCGCTCCATGTAAAATATTCAGCTGCATCTGGTTTGACTGGAAGCCAACCCCAACATGGTTGGGAGAAGGCTAGGCAGATGACTATCGTTATTATCTCCTCAATGTTATCTTTACGCTACGCTAGACTGTACTTTTAAAGTGACAGTTGACAGATTGGGGTCATTGACGTTTCTATTCGAAATTGAAAATCATTGTACACAACACATGTTACATAATCACCAATTAGCTTTCCTCTGCTAGGACACAGGACTACTTTTTGTGAGCAGACTACGCACATAAAAAAACTCTTGAAAATAAAATTCAAAATAGCACGAACCCTTGACCAATGTCTAATTGATATCAAATGAAAACCTTTTTAATAGACTTTCTTTCTTTTTTTTAAAAAAAAAACGTTGCCGCACACTAGGAATTTCTCCTGTATCGTGGGTGCGTTTACAAACATTTAAATTCACATACACAAACAGCCAGACCCGGAACAACTATTTGTAGGTCATACAAATATTTGTTCCGTGCGGGAATCGAACCCGCGACACGAAGCGCAGCATTCAATCGCTCAGCCACTGCGCCAACCGTACCGTTTTTTAATAGACTAAATCATAAGATTTCGTGAAATGCTAGAATAATAATAAAATCTGATTTTTTTATGCCTGTGACATTATGATAATATCGAGTCCATAAAGCAGTAAAAATACGTTCGTCGAACTACAAAAAAATCTGCTTTTAAATGACGAACGTATTTTGACTGCGACTGCCCCATCTCATCCCCTCATCCATTTGCGCTTATTACTATTACTGTCACCGCATCCCATTAAGATTCCTCAGAGATTTGCCAACGAGTGCCTCCTCAGATTTTCTATGTAATCGTTTGTCATGTGTCGATGTTACAATCTAATAAAAATATGGAAATACAATGTGATCAAAGAACTTTTCACCCTTATTATTTACGAAATTGTAATAATTTCCTCGAATCGTTTGTCAAGTTGATTCTATCAAAAACAGGGTTTTTAGACATCGAACTACTTAAGAAGTATAGTTTTAAATCTATAAATACAATACAACAGGGTAGTTGACAAACCAATCAATTGACATACTTTTTAAGAGCTGTCAAAACGTGATTCCCCTTTATATTTTGAATGGAAATAGCACGCTATGACGTCACTATTTAATCAACTCAAAGACTCAACTATTTATTGATTTCAAAGCAACTAAAAATCTAATTTTGCAATTAATTGAAAATTAATCGGGTTTTCAGGTCTAAAATGAAGTAATTTTTTAGAGAAGTTGTGTCTTGGAATTGTTTAATGGTGTCAACTACCCAATACTTATATAACATGATTACAATGAAGGAGATTCAGTTTTGGCGCATAATTTATATGTGCTATGTAAATTATCTTTCCCAAAATAAATTATTGGCTATGATTTATTGATAAAGATAGTACGTGATTGATAACGTATCTCCAAGTTGTAGAATCTTTTCGGAATATAATTTAATTTTAGATAGGCCCTGAATTGGTATTCACCCTAAAATGATAAATGGCGTACACTATATCGAGGTTTACCCTTTTTTATCCTTTTCTAAAAATAATCGGGATCTTGATCATTGATCATATCTAGCCTATAAAACTAATCAGCAATTTAAATCTATCTGAGTTTTTTACGTGATAACTATTTTAAAATTAAAAAGTGTACATTTATACAACTTCAGTTTAAAAGCTTTCACAACAACTCAAAAAATTATTTTCTAACAAAAAAACAGAATACAGCTATATTTTATCTGTTAGGAGTCTTAGTTTACTTGCAGGTCAGAGGTGTATCCAGTGGTTGACAAATGCCGAAGAATATATCACAGTATTTTCATGTTCCTACGTTGGGAGAAGCTCGTGGCAAAATAATTTATATTAAGCCCTTGGTCCCGGCTCACAAATGTAGATCTTCGATAGGTGTTACAGGTAGTCAGTGGCCCGAAAGACTGACAACCAGTCCAATCAAGGGGTATCGTGTTACCTAGTACTAACTGGGTCGTGGAACAGTCGCTGCATGGAAAATACTGTTATTCAGCTGCATCTGGTTAGACTGGAAGCCGACCCCAACATTGTTTCGAAAAAGCTAGGCAGATAATGATCTCCATATTCCGTTCCGTTTCGATTTGAAGCACCTATTGACCAAAACGGGTTATTTAAATATCTACACTACGAGTTATCTTCCTACTTCATTGCAGTCCCTTTCAAAAACATTCATGGACAGGTCCTCAGTAAATAACATTTTATTAGAAACCGTTTGAAAGTCTCAACGTCGTTTTAAACCCCTTCCTTATTACTTTGCTCAATCCTAAAACCGCGACTAAAAGTTGATCCAAAAGATTATTGAAACGGAACTTTAAAACACCAGTTCTAAAGTTCCGGTTCAATAATCTTTTATATATTATTTCCTGAAGTTTCATTTCAGTTCAATTTCTGAATTCCTTTTGTATGGCTCCTTCTCACTTCCAGGGGGGTTACTATGACGTCTTAAAGCAGGAGTAATTCCGGTGTGGGAAAGAGACAGAGCTATACAGGTCGTCTAGCGCCATCTCTTTCCCACACTGGAATTACTCCTGCTTTAGGTCACCAGTATTTAGAAATATAATACACTTGCTGTGTTATAATAATAATAATATATCCATCTTTCGTGGCTCTCCTTAGACGGTTGGATCAAGGGCCTGATTCAGAAGGCAGTACTCCTCGATACGGCTCGTATTGTGAGGAGGTTCCTGTCCCTGGAGCCCTAACCACCGGTAGCTTGGACCCTGCTCCCGCTACCGGCGGACCACCATTTTTTATATTTTTAAATGTTTTTTATATAGTTTTTTTTTAAGAAATATTTGTAAAATATGTAAAGTAAGTTTTTAAAATGAATAAAGGAAATAATAATGTACCATTTATTTGAGGTAACAAAGACCTATAACAAATATAAAACACGAAAATATAAACTATATACTACACTTTCTTTTATACTATATGTTATATCCTCACAGTCTGCATTTATGTCCAGTTTAAAGCAATAGGATCGCCCTTTGTTACTTGGAACTTTAACATAATGGGCTATTTGACTAGATCCTTTTATTTTTTGATTCCTAGATCCTAAATAGAATTTGTCCGTCAGTTAGATCACCAAAAAATGTTGGACACGTATTTTTTATCTTGTCACATAATGAAAAATTAACGACGATACAAAATCATCGAAGTTCAAGAGGCTTGTGACGTCACTGGCTAGTAAAAAGTAACAAAAATTGTGACGTCAGGCGAGATTTCAACGCGCTGAATCGTGGTAATTTTTTGTTTGACAATAGAAAAAATACGTGTCCAATATATTTTTGATAATCTAACTGACGGACTAAATAGATTTTTTCAGTCAAATACCCAAATAGCCGAATGTAATACAAGGCACCTCTGCTTACCCCACGGGTGATAAAGGTGTGATATCATTGAGGCTCGCTAGGCATGTCAGGCTGATAGTTGGGGTGCGCGTCATTGTACTTGTTTCTCCCGGGACCCCGACTCACGGCAATTATGGACCGTCTCATAGTGGGCATTTAGTAAACAAAAATGGTCCAACGTTATATCGTGATTTTCTTCCAAATATTTTTCTATGATTAGTTCAACTTCATCATAAAAATATTAAAAGTATTCTTTGAGAGCTAAAACTGTAATACTTTGTCATAAACAAAAGCCTATTTATGTAGCAAGCTTTTGTAAAGAAAGCCTAACTGATTGAACTGTAATTAACTTAATGTTTATGTCTTCTGTAACGGGGCCATTCTTGAAGTTCAACATTAATTAAAAGATTGTAAGTACATAAGTATTTCACTTAGGTCGTTAAAATCACAGACACTTGTCTTTCATAGACCGGACAGATGAACAAAATGGACCTATGCCCTTGGTAGTCTGAGGGCTGATTTCGAAACGGCGCTGCCCCTTTATATTACGTGTCTTTATTTTAAAAAAAACACTCCGCTCTATATCAGAGAAACTACTCTGACAACTCTCTCTCTCTCCCTCTTAAAAAGAGGCACATGTTCTGAAGGATGTACAGAAAAACAAGCCTTGCCATACAAAAAATTCCAAATGCCTAGAGTAAAGAAGTTGCTCTCAAAAACGGTGAAGGAAAATATCGTGAGGAAATCGGCATGTCCTAGAAAAAAAAAATCGAAGACATGTGACATCTACCAACCCGCACTGAGCTCGTGTGGTTGATTATAGCCCATTCCCCCTCTGAGAGGAGGCCGTGTGTACCAGCAGTGGGAACATTATAGGCTGATTATGCTTGAGTAAAGATATTATTTTCTCATTTACTTTCCTCGGAAGCGCTTAATTAGTAATTTATTTTATAAATAATCTGTAAACCTCTATTAAGTACAATCAATCTTTAAAAAAAAACATTTGATCAGTAAAACAATATATTTTCATGACTGGACCTGAAAAAGAAAATCGAAGCGTACAAAAACTCTGACGCAACTCGCCTTTCTGCAAGTGCGACAAAATATTAATCACAAGTCTTTGTCAGCTTTCCAACTTCGAAGGAAAATGTGTAGGTAGGAAATTACTTATTGCCCACTAACGCAACCCCTTTTCATACGCGACCTCACGCCCCGCACCCCCCACCCCGCCACACTTGACCCTCTGCACAAAATAAAATCGCTTTAGGTCGAGCCAACGAGCAACTAACTTACCTAGTTGTTTACGTACTAGTTGCGAAAATTGGGGACCCGCAGTGACCCCGGCCTTTGGGTTAGGATCTACTTTTGTAATCTTGTTTTCATACATTTACCTAGTAATAATTTTAGCTTGTTATTGTACTACAGGTCTTTTTGGGGTAACGAAGTTTGTCTGTCGTGCCAACGAAACGAAAGAGATAAAAAGGTCTTCTTTGTCCAACGATAAGGTATTTAGATGTATAAGGCATCAGAATTTACCACCATGCTGTATATGCATTGCATATCTATAGTAATAAATAAAAGTTAAGTGTGTGTTTGTAAATTCAAAATAACAGCTTTTTACTGAATGCATATGAAAATAGATACGGTACTAGGGTATTTTTTCTGTCTGTTTGTTCCTGCTAATCTCTGAAACGGCTGCACCGATTTTGACAGGACTTTTATTGGCACAAGGCGAATGTTTTAATGGTAACTGTTACTTTTATTTTTGAAAAATGATTAGGGTTCTATGCAAAAAAAATTAAAACCCTTGAAATTGATTTTCATAATAATTTCACGCGGATGAATGTCGCGGGCACAGCTAGTTTTAACTATAATCCATCCAAATCCATCATTTCATTACCTCTATTCAACAAGCCAAAATCATCCGCTGGTCATCAATATGGGGTTCCCATTATATTTCTCCAACAAAACACTAATAATACATTGTGAAATGTACCTAAAGATATGTTATAGTCACATTCATGTCCTTAGTTGTATTTAAGACACTCACGAGACAAAATAACGACCGCATTTTGTACTTTAACTACTTGAAAGTAAAGTAAAGTAAAGAGAACAGCCCATTCCCAAGTCTCAAACCGCAAGTTACTAAAATACTTTAAACACAGTCTTTGGGATTACTAACAGTACCTAACTTTACCCTTCATTGCCAGTAAAACATTTTAAAACTAATTTTGCTCCTTTACACTGATCTAGGGATAAGCGGAAAACATTGAGAACCAACTGTTTATCTTTGCCCCAGTTTGGAAAGTTTGAGCGAGATAGAGAGTGAAAGAGTGAGATGGCAGATTAATAGTGTTTGTAAGCAAACGTCAGTGCTTATGCTATCGCGATTTGTGTAGGATAAGCCGGTGGTACACGGCTTAAGTAAGTCAGATACACCTTAAGTTAGTACCTATCTTTGTTTTTTTTTTGGTGGATGTATGGGACTTCCACTCCGGGTGGAGTGGAAGGAAGTGTCAGACTTGTACTGACTAAAACCTCTCCATGTTCCTTCCTTGCCTTTTGTGTTCCAGCGCCGCGGTAACTCTTTCGAACAGTCCCGCAGCACCTATCTTTGGCTTAGAATTTCTCTTTTTTTCTGCTAGTAGACGAAACGGCAACAAATTGCTAACTGAGGAGTTAAAGTGTATGCGCATTATAATTCGATGCTAATCATATCAATGATCTCAAACAATTATCAACAATCCCTGGATATAGTTACGTAGTAGAGAACCCTTTTATTGAAACCGAACCCCGAACTGGTCTTCGCAGTTCTATAAGTTAAAGCTGGAAGCCGAACAACTTGTATTCCAAAAGTTTAAAGGCTAAACCACGTGCAAAAGTGTTCCAAAATGTATAAAAGCTTTAGGATTTAAAGCTGTTCCATTCCAACTAACTCCCAGCGATAAAACTTTTGTCTTGAAATAAATAACACAGGATTTTTAAATGATTAAGAACAGGTATATACCTACAGTTTATACTTAGATCATGACGTATGCTGACATACACAAGATCGCACGTCAGTGGTAACTAGTGTCCGACCGAAGCTTCGGCTTCGGCCACCTTTGGCTGAAAAAACCATCTTCGGTTACGGCCAAAATGCGCCGAAATTTTCGCCGAAGCAGAAGGTTTCCAGCAAGCACCGAAATTAAACACTGTTACTAATACGCGATGGAAAAGGAGGCAAGGGTGTGACCAATTCGAATTGTTTTTATTTTTGACAAGTTACAAGGTTATTTCAATCACCTCATTAAGCTACAACCAATAACCAAGAACAAACGTTATGTCAACAGTCAACTTTTAGTTTTAAAATATAAAATAACAATAATATTATTCACTTTTAGCCATTCTTGAACAGAGTTCCTAGGGTTATCAAACCTTGGGCTTTTGCCGATGGTTGTGGCAATAACCGATTAAACGGATTCGACATCAGCCAGAAATCGACCTTCGATCAGACCCTAGTGGTGACACTATGCTCATCAGCTGGCCTAACGTAGTACCTACGGAATTTCAATAGAATAAGAGGCCAGGTGATACTAGTTTTGTACCACACTTGTTTGATAGTGCACAATCACTCGTAACATTTTCAATTCACAAATACACGGTTAGTTTTAGGTCGTTCTGGAACCGAAAGCCATAAACTCGATCATCGAACTCGAAACGATTGGGACTATTTTTTTCAAAAAGTAACAATAAAAAAAATCACGAAAAATTAAATTTATTGTTTTTTTTGTTAAATAATGAGAACTCGAAGTAGTAGTTCTTGCGGTAAATGCATATGTATGTGTACGTAACGTATCGACGATCGGCAACACATGCAAACGATACCCATTGAAAAATCCATTCATCGATCAGACAGCTTGATCCGTAAGCCACGCCCCCACCCCACGCTTACACAGTCTAGCCGACGCGATTGGCGCCCTTTCTTCCTAGTGTTGTCGCGCGCTTCGCTGTATTAGGTCACTCACGCGTAACCTAATCACGTGTCAAAAATGATTCGGCAATATGTCTACTCCAATGTGGAGTAATGGGCAATGGTGGATTTTTATGGGATGGCGCACCAGAACTTGGAAGAGGCTAGACTCTTGTATGCTCAGCCGGAAAACCTGAACTCACTGCGCGCTCGTGGAATCACCGATCCTCAAGTTCCCTTCACCTCCACCAATCTGGCTGTAACCCAGCGCCTCCTCGATCATGGAATGTTTGGGCAGGCATTATTAATGACCAAATAATAGAGCCTATTTTTATTGAAGGGCACCTGACTGGTGGTTCTTATTTGGATATGCTGCAGAATCTGATACCGGAGTTGCTAGAGGATGTGCCTCTGGCTTATTTACGCGGTATGTACTATCAGCATGTTGGATGCCCTGCTCATTATGCGAATTTAGTGCGTGCGTATCTGAACAGTGAGTTTGGTGAGCGGTGGATAGGTCGTGGTGGCCCTGTGGCTTGGCCCGCAAGGAGCCCTGACTTAACCCCACTGGATTTTTATTTGTGGTCTGAGATAAAAAGACTAGTTTATTTCGAGGAACATACCTACTACTCGAGATGAGTTAAGAAGTGCGATTGTGGACGCGTTTAATATTGTGAAAAGTGACAGAGACGCATTAGCTAAATTAAAAGACAATCTCATTAAACGTGCCCGTTTGTGTATCGAGGAATACAGAATACAGGGAAGTATAAATTGTGAATAATGATTATGTTTGTAAATAGCTCAATTTTTTTTAAATACGCCTGCGCCTGTATTTATTTTTCTTACAAGTGTACAAGTAAGTAAGTATTTAGATACGTAAAATGTATAACTGACGCGACGTTCCTAAGCCTGTAGAAAGTATGACGGAAAAATTAGAGTTATTGAACTTATAAGTAGATAAACGCAATTTAAATCAAGCAATAATTCGGCGCCGTGTTCTTTAAGATAGGTACATCAACATAAATAATAATACATACGCGGTAGATAAATAGGCAAACAAATAATAACACGAAAAGCGAATTCAGACTTTATTTCTTAACCGTAAACGGTGAAATTTAGAAATTTCATCAAACTAGGTAAATACGCAGTTTACTATAAAATATTCTGAGAAATCTATTGTATCGTGTTGGAGTGGACTTTACAAGGATGCACAACCGAATTCCACGGTTAACGTTATGAAAATAGGGTCTTTTTCTGTTCGAATTGCCTGCCTTTGTAGAAGCCGCCACTAGCATTGCCGCAACAAAATTGTTTTAAGCTGTAATACTATTTTTTATTTATCATATGGTAGGGTATTGGGTATGTTTCTTAAGTACCTATTAGATCGATTGATCAACACTCGATTTAATGCCTTAAAAACAACTCCCAAGCGTACTCGTCGTTGTGTAGTTGAATAGGTACGAGTATTAGTGATTTCGTGATGCGAGACTGGTGAATTAATTTCTCTCGTTTACGAGGAGACGAGAGATGATGGAGGTAAATGAACTTACACCAACCTTAATCGTACCTGAAATGAAATATCTACTTGCAAGTACTTTTTCAGCTGGTTATTCGTCCGGAGTCCATTGACCCACCGCGATCGCACGACCTTGCGTTTATGAATGAAATATTGAAACCGCTACTAAGATTTAACTCGAATGACAGAATAAAAGTGATAAATTTCTAACTTCTTTATTTGATGTCTTAAAAAAACAATAACAATGTTAATAGTAACTATTACTCGACTGGAGTTACTATGTTTCGGCTCCAGAACGATGTAAAAATATTCGTGTATAAGACTGACCAAGAACCGCAACACATCCACCTTTTTTTTTTTTTTTTGAGTATGGGTAATCATCAAATGACCCCCCCCCCCCCGCTCTGGGCGGAGCGGAAGGGAGTGTCAGACTAGTACTGACTAAAACCCATCCATGTTCCTTCTTTGCCCTTTGTGTTCCAGGGCCGCGGTATCTCTTTCGAACAGTCCCGCAGCCCTTTCCACCTAAGCTCTTAATGTGCACGTCTTTCTACATCGTTCTCACATATATGTATAATCTCAACATGAATGATGTTACCAAGGTTTTGTAACAATATTTTGATTTAAAAGAGTGTCCATGGAGTTCCTTGCCCATTCTTCTCCATAGAGATCTACGCTTTGGAATGTGCAAGTACAGTACTTTCTCAAGTTATTATGCTTTGTGACTGTGACTGTAGCTTCGCTTTTTTTTTTGACATTCAAAAGTGCCTGTGATGGTCTAATTGAAATAAATGCTTTGAGTTTGAGTTTAAGATCTGCTAACAATACCCCTAAATGTCCATCCCCCCCCAAATCAATTCCCCATTGCCCCTGATTTCATTTGTTTTATCTTTTTCTTAAGGATAGTTTTTTATATAATTTTGTTTTATTGTTAATTCAACCATTGTTTCCTTTTGTTCTGTGCGAGTCTAATAAATACTTTTTAAATAAAAGATCATCTAAATGGTCAAACAGAAGTACTAAGACTTCAGAGAATTGAGACATCCAATCGTAAAAGGCACTAATTTATCTCTGTACCTGCGAGACTTGTTTGCCTTATCCAAGCAGTTCTCAACTTTGCAATTACTCTCAGATGATTCCTTTGAAAGACGCTTTTGATTATCCACTCACTTTCAATGAAAGCCAAAAGCTTCTAAGCTTTCATTTTAATTTAATTAATGTTTTAATAGGCTTATAATGATATCAGTGCGTAAATATTTATTTCGGGCGACAGCATTGAGTTGAATGGCCTGTAAATGAAAATGGTGACGAGAAATGTACTCGTGGCCGTATGCTCTGTGCCTTTGTCAGTTTATAATTATACGCTGTTGAAAAAACTCGAAATTTATGTTCCCACATAAGCCGACAAAATGTAGGGAGCAGTCGATCTTTTTTCGCGGTTTTGAGCTTGGTCTCATAGCAATAGATGAGATGATGATAAAATATACAGATAAAGGTATTCAATAACACCTTGACCACGCATAAATACGAATACAGTGAATGAATCTTTTAATCAGACACATAAATTCTGTTACCTTCCTCTATTCATTCTTTCTCTTATTTAATACATTTTTAAATATTTTTAAAAAACAAAAGTAAACAAAACATTTAAAAATATAAAAAAATAGATGGCCCATCGGCATCAGGAACAAGGTCCAGCTGCCGGTGGTCAGGGCTCCAGACAAAGGAACCGCCTTACTATGCCTGCCGTGTCCAGGAGTACTGCTTTCTGAATCAAGCCCTTGACCCAGCCGCGCAATGAGAGCCTCGTAAGGTGTTGGTCGAGGCTCTCTGCTATTAGTCCATTAACCGTAACGACTATCGGTACAATGATTGCAGAGTCCACGTCCCACATGTCGACAAACTCGTGTGCTAAATCAAGATACTTGATTTTTTTATCATTCTCAGCTTTCACGAGATACTCCTCATGATTGACAGTGATGTCAACAATCATTGCATGGTGCTCTCGGCGATCTATCACCACAATATCATTACCTTCCTCTTATTATTATCAGAACTGCCAATATTATAAGAGAAAGATAAAAAAAACGAAGGCTACGAGTCGATGTGGGTGTATTTACCTAAATATAGGACTCATTCCTATAGTACACACGGCGGCACATGAAGCTGTACATTTCCAGTATAACTTGGCCTTGCTTTGTATAGATTTACTGTACGATGAGAGATCTGCATAAACTGGTTTAGTATAGCTTGATTGGCCGACTATAATTGTATTGTACAATTATGTCTCAATACCCATTCAGTAATAACCTTATTAACAAAACTTCCCGTTACATATTCCTGTATCGACAATAATACGATAAACAAAGAAAATGATAATAATTCTTATAAGATCAGCCTTGGAAACGGAACGATCTTTTATTTGGCAAGTATTTACGACAAATAATTACCTATCTTGTAATAAATTATTACTGTATTTATTTCGGCATAAATATAAGGAAATAGGTTTCCTCGGTAATATTTGTGGTTGAGTTATCAACCATATTGCTAAAGGCATAAGCACACATGGGTGGAAAATGGTCTACCACCAACTTTATTGAGTGCACTTTTAATTCTACTGCCTATATTAAAAGTAAACGTTTTATGCTGTTGTTGCCCTTGATTCAAGGGGTATTTGTGTCATCTAAATTTACTCCGGCATCATTTAAAGTAATTTTTTCCCCCGGTTATTATTACAGTGGCAAAAAAAATGTGTTAAAGATTATTTTAACAAAAAATAATTATTTTCATTTTTTTTTTTATAATTGTTTAGTTTTATACAAAATGTGATCTGCCAACAAATGAGATATGTATGGAACGACTCCAACAAAGATCAAAATATTTTAATTCACTTACCATAACTTGGGAGCTTATAAAACGTCAGAAGCTAGGTACACGGCTTAAATTGGTCGTTATGGAGAAGAACCGGCAAGAAACTCCACGGTTACTCTTTTACAAAGAAACATACGTCTATAAATACGTCTCTAGGTATATAATTACCAACACATCCGACTTTTCGCGCCAGTAGTCACAGGCTATGGATTACGTCTTCATATATCGGAAATCGAGTGGGCCAGTTTCCTGAATTATACGGGCTGGGGAGCCAATGTACTGATCGGACTTTGTACGAACATTTTCCCTAGTAACGGAGCAAAATTGTGACGGTGCCTATTCAAGTATGGTTTCACAGTTTCGCATAGTCAAGTGTTTTTCGTCTGTTAAATTTCATAATTTGAGTAATTGGTGCGCTGAATAGGGCATTGTTTTACACGGAGTTCAGCACAAAAGGTGCTTCAAAATTCTAATATTAAAATTTTCATTACTGGTGTTGTGTTGTAGTTCCTCCGTGTTAAAATTTTGTTTTTGTTTACAGCGTCAGCTAACCGGTAATTATATGTATAAAGTACAATATATATTATTTTGGAAAGCACTTACATTTTGGACAGAATGTACAAACGCCAGCACATCAAGCTATTACAGTCTGTCAAATTTCTTTAATTGATTTTCAACTTTATCGTTAAAGCATTAGGTTCAAGGTTGCTAAGAAAAATTTGACAGTTTCGGGTAGTATGATGCAAGTTGAAATGCCGTTTGTACACCTAACGACCATTTGTGGTGTTAGAGCCGTTTCTTAAAACTTTTAATGGCAGTTATCATTTGTGTTTACGGACTATTTAAATTGCATAACAATAAGTATCCTGAATTTCCCTCACTATTTTTCTTCATTGAAAATGAACAAAAGATTACTTAAAGTTATTTATACACGTCAAAAACATACGAAGCATTTTCTCAAGCATCGTTATTTAGAAGAACATAACAACAATACTATCGGAGACGTTCGACTATTATTCTCTAAATCTTTTCTTGTGCCATAAATTTAACATCGACATTTGTCTCAAATTCTCAACATGTCGGCAATATATCTTCAAACATTCAGACTTATCTAATTTATTACTTCGTTCTGCTAAAGAGACAACCTAAAGTGGACTAACCACATTCGCTTCATTCATTTGTTTTGCAAACATTCATTTCAAAACAAATTCTAAATCTAATTCGCTATGTTTGCGAACGAATGTTCGTTTCACGAATAAATGTTCGCCGCGTAAACTCAACTCGAGTTCGCGGCTCTGGACACAGATCCATACAAATACTACATTGTCCGGTGTCCGCAGCAGGTCCTCATTGAGTCTGTAAGTTTGACTGATCTTAAATTTTTACAACTTTGATTTCATGAAGCGAATGATCGCGATGAAAAAGTCACATTAAAATAAAATGTTGGTTGCCATGGTATCTGCTTACTACGGATGTCGGCTTACTATTCCGAGAAATATAATGGCGTCTATTGTCTCAATAGAAAATCGATACAAAACAATACAAAGTATACAAAAAGTTTGTTATTAATATAAGCTTCAAAAGGGTTTGCCAAACAAAGGATGTTAGCGAAGTAATTTTCACTGTTCTTTTGTTTATCCGGGTTGATTACAACCTTGATCTAATAAGATTTTTTTTTTTTGGTCGCCTATATTGTGTCCCACTGCTGGGCAAAGGCCTCCCCTTTCTCCCTCCAAACCTCTCTGTGCTGAGCAATTTCTGACCACGTTTGCCCCAAGAACATGATCAGATCGTCACATAGTACCTACACGTACTTAATAGAAAAAGTATTCAGCTGCATCCGAGACTGGAAGCCGACCACAACACAGTTGGGGAAAAGCTAGTCAGATGATGATTTCAAAGAAATTTTTTTTTTTTTTAGGTTCACCATAATGTCATAGCAATTTACCTAATTATAACGCAAAGTACCCCAAAAGAATAGTAAGTTATAACGAACAACAAAAATACACATTTACCAGCATAGCGATATTAATAACAATAATTTTCTTTTATAACAATGTGCCATTATGTACAGGTTGCACTCCCATTGCTTACAAACCCCATTACGTCGACCATTTTCCTCAGTTAAATCTTATAACTTACACGCAACACTAAACAATCACAAAAACAAAATACGTTACATTTTAGCTCCAAAAAAAAAATACAAAAACAGTACGGTCACTAAAAAGTTCCCCTTCACACCCGAAAAAACGGATTCATTCAAATCGTTCAAAATAAACGAAAGTCGGGCACGGATTGAACGGAGTTTCACACAACACACGCCCCGATTTAAATACAAAGCCTTCGATAAAAACGCGTTTTTGTATGCCAAAGACTTTCGTGACCTTATCACTTACGCTTCGGTACTCTCTCAAAATTAACTGGCTCGGCAAGTAACGCGTAAGATAAGAGAGAATTGTTTGGAATTGCGATGTTGTTTACGTAAAAAGTGCTACACACTTTTCGGGTCGGCATAGCCGGACCGAATGATAGTTATACGTTTGGGAAAAGCCGCTTGGCATAGCCCGAAATAAAAGTAGATTCCGAACGAAGTTTTCCGATCGGCACGAGTTGATTGAAACCGAATTTGAGTAGTAAAATGAGATTTGAGTAGTGAATGTGAGTGCTCCATCGTCTGTGGAACAGCACCACGTTTACACTCCAGGACAGAGCCATAAATGAATCTTCTAATATCGTGCTCTTTGTTTGTTCATTACTGAAGGCGCCTAACTCGTAGTTCAGGTCTGGG
The DNA here is from genome assembly GCA_905163415.1 of Noctua fimbriata. NCBI lineage: Eukaryota > Metazoa > Arthropoda > Insecta > Lepidoptera > Noctuidae > Noctua > Noctua fimbriata. The sequence goes on along the minus strand of LR990942.1, from coordinate 5,058,209 downwards.
TCGACTCAATTTAGATTGCCATCGCCTCGCTAAAAAGAAGTTGTTCAACAAATACTCCCGAATCGAATGTGCCGATCGAGACAAGCGTGTACAGCTCCTCTAATAAAATTGTCGCGTCTGTGCGCTAATTTCGGGGCCCTTCCTTGTATATGTCAAGTGTTTGAAACACATTGTAGAATTAATAACCTCGCATACGGTTTACCAAATTACCAAGATTGGTATAGAGTATACGTTTCGTATGTAATTTAGCCAATTAACTGTATGAGGATGAGTTTTCATTAAATTAAACAAGAAACTTGAGGAAATATTTTTTGTGCTAATTGAACCTTTGAAGATGTATTCAGTTCTTTTTTTTCTCGCTCGCCATCTTGTGAATGTTAACCTGAAATAATACGAGCTTGTACCTAATTACCCTTCGGCATTTCAAAGGTTGAGAGTCCTACCCGTGTACCTTACACAAGTAGGATTTAGATTACTATTTACCTGATTCGATTTCTAAAATAAACAACATTAGTTTTAGTATATACGAAACCTGAAACACGTCTCGAGTATTTTTATGTAAAGAATCTATGTACAAAATTACAAAACTGTATCATGAAAAATCACAAAGTTATAAGCTTATTCTGTTACCTGGTTGTCCGCGCAAAGCGCGCGCGGGCGGGCCTCCAGCGTCGTCTTGAGCTCATAAACATAATTTGGCAGTAGGTACCTAAATTATTGCGATAGGTACTTAATGTCGCTTGGTGTCCAACTTGTAACTTTTTTCTAATATTTTTGGGACAAAATATAACATGGTTTAAAAATTATTAGAATATATTCAGTTACTTATGATATACTGAGCAAACTATATTCAGGTTTCGCATATACTAAAAATAATGTTGTATACTCCTTTACCGAAGTCACTTGTACATAGACAAAAGACAATCCTGAATTAATAAAGCCCAAATTAAACCAATGCTAAACTTCCCAAAGAATTTCTTTTCAACAAAAATCTCGCGAGAGATAATATTCTCTTAAACATTAATGAAATTTCTGCCGTTCATTACTTTATTAATTATATAGGATTAGAAGATACGGAACTTTTAATATTCCTCTTATTAATACGATTGTTCTTCCAATTACTTTTAGCAGTACTCCTCGCTTAGCAGGAGTAATTGGGTGTTTAAGGTCCGTTGCTCACTGCAGACCCTTTTGTGTAATTATTTGATTAGTATTATGTTACAAGCTTTTCTTCATAATGTTTTAATGAAATTTAATCTTGTAGTTAGTGAAAAGAGAGTTGAATTTTAATAAATGGTGTTTCTATTAAGACGGTTTTAGGATTTTATGTGGTTACCGTCTAAATTGATAGGTGTTCTTTTTTATGTCAGGGGTTTATTTATTTTCAAAAGTAGTGTTATTTATACCAGCATAAACTCATGAGTCACTAGGATAATGAGTTTCTCACTAGGACCTAGGCTCTAGGGAAGGGCCAGGTTTAGTAACGAAAATGAACGAGTAAACCGCACTCAATTACTAGCCCTGTCATTACTCTACATAAATTATGACTCTGACAGCTCTTGAACGCGGTTCAGATGTGCTGGTCGAGTTCAGTTTCAATGCTAAAATGCGCTTTTATAGCAACTAGCAACAATGTTAACATTTCAACGACTATACGTAGTCTGCCTCGTTGGTCTAGTGATCGCAATCGCGACTGCCGAGCGTGAGGTCCCAGGTTCGATTCCCCGGGTCGGGCAAATTGTTATTGAGTGTTTCCATCAGGAATTTCTCAGTAGCAGCCACGGAGTCTGGATTTGTGGCCGGTTGATGGCAATAGGCTTGCTCCCTATTACATAGGACTTAAACATAACTGGCGAAATGTGGGTCTACTATTACGCACACCTCTGCCTAACCCTTCGGGGATTACAGGCGTAATGTTATGACGTTGTGAATCTTTACATTCATTCATTGTAGACAATGCTCTTTGTTGCAACGAGCAACAATAAACCGTTGGATTACGTATTGGTTCGTAAAGGGTCTGTTCCAAATCCCCCTGTAGACGAATGCTCCATTTTAAACCCTCTCCGGGACATATTTGGGTCAGTTGGGTTATTTAAAGTAACACTTGTTAATAGAAGTTGAAGTTTTGGCAAACATAATAAATCATCACGCTTTTACTTTCAGAGAGAGAGGGCAGATGCAGAGTACAGTTGAGAGAGAGAGACAGAGAGAGACAGTATTTTTTTTATAACAGTAGTAAATAATACAAATTAAAGATCACCCTATATTTACAGTTCCCGTAAGGATCTTAGCTCCAATCTGTTACTGAGAATTTCCTAATAGGAAAACCTAATCTTACTATTAAATAATTAAATTTCTTGATAGCAGCCACGGAATCTGGATTTGTGCCCGGTTATTTTTATTTTTCCTTTATTCATTTTAAAAACTTATTTAATATATTTTTAAATATTTCTAAAAAAAAACCACATAAAAAAACATTTAAAAATATAAAAAATAGTGGTCCGCCGGTAGCGGGAGCAGGGTTAAAGCAAGGTAGTTAGAGTTTGGTTTGAGCAGGTTAGCTTTTTATTTTTATTATTAGGGACAAAAAACAGTTACATGTTAAAGTTTAAAATTATGAGTCGTTACATAAATAGGTAAACATGTAACCCACACCATTGTCCACGGGTTAGTAAATGAACAAATAAAGAACTGAATGATAATTTTGTCTTATAAAGTTTCAATTAATTAATTAATTTTAGATTAAAATTGTGGTGTAAGAATGTTTATAGCCAGTGTTTTAAATTTGTTACTAGAAAAAAAGAAGATATCTATGTCCACTGATGTCGGTTGATGGCTATAGGCTCGCCCCCTTATTACATGGGACTTAAACATAACTGGTGGTACACCCACATTTCACCAGTTCTCCAGGTCAGGTTCCCAGGTTTGACCAGGGGGTCAAGTACAGCTGTTAACGCCAAAGACTAATCTCGGGAAGCATCATTGCTTTAGGGATTATAAGCAATTAACAGTCTAGTTTAAAAAAACGGCACTCAAGTTTGCCTTGTACATTTCCCCGTTTTAATTCCATGGCCAAGTGTAACTTGGCTGCATATCCTTAATTACAGTAATGAAAATTCTTCATCAAATAAACTACGGCTCCCAGACGGAATCGGACCATTTCCTGCGAGTCATCTAGAATAACTCGGAGGATTTACGGAAATGGGTTTTATATGTAGGTACGAAATAGTACGACACAGCTTATAGGTTCCATCGGTTAAATTCGTAATCATATCTCAACTTAAACTTCTACAAAAATACCGGTGACTACACCTATGGATAAGATATGCTGACTTTTAATTTGTATGACATCACTGAGTAATTCAATTGTAATGAAATCAATGAAAAATTTAATGTGTATGATTTCATTAAAATTAAATTACTCATTAATTTAATTTTAATGAAATCAATGTCCCTATTTACTTATATTTTTTTTTTAAACTGACTTGTGAATGAACAACTTTATTAATGCATGACTAATGATGGACGTTGATTTAAGACGAAAAAGGATTACGATGTTATATAAATATTGAACCAACACTAAATATTGTACACCTTAAAGATATGTTACAGCGATCCTTTATAATAATCATAAGAACTGATATTTCACCTGTGACAAACAATAAATAATTTTGAATTTGAATTTGAACTTCTTAGTCCGATTACCCTAACTTCATCTTTAACGAATTCAATTCATGCAAAAATGTATAGAGCTAAAGCCCTTTTTTGATTCGTAAGTTAAGATGTGTCCTTTTGATCGTTTGGTTAGGAACAAAAAGGTAAAATTAGTTTGTAAATTAGTATGTAGGTGGTAATCTTCGGAACTGACCCCATTCTAAAATTCTTTTACTGGCCGAAATCTATATTATTGGTGGGTGTTATGGACTATAAATTATATTTATATCATGCATATAAGCCGAGCTATCGCATTTTCAAAGTTCTATGCAAAATATGTATATTTTTGTCACCTGCCAATGTTCATTTTAATTGTGTATACTTTATGGCGGACAACCTGACGGCTCGCAATACCGACATTTTGCGATGACTGCAGAGAGCGATGGCCGTCAGGGGCATAAGAGGATATCGTACGGTCTCCTTCGAGGCGAGCCTTTTTAGCCGGATCATAAAACTTATCTAACTTAACTGTTTACCTTTTAAGACACATAATTTTATATGAGAGATGTAAAAGACTTGAATACCCAGCACATTAACAACGTTGTTTTAAAACTACGTACGTACAAAGATAACCTGTTTTAAAAAGAAGATGGGCCATATAATGCAAGACACTAACTAAACTTAGTTACAAGTCAGCTGCCTGAATGCCGCTGTCTTTGTTCAACTGTACATCAAAGAAACAGTATTCCAATATTTTTTTGCAACTGTACATCGCTGGAACACTTAGGTTACATCGTACTATCTAGATATTGTAGATACCTAATGTCAAACTGGATGTGTCAGGTACCAAGATGTCAAGCCGTCATGTCTTATCTCCAATGGAGGCAGCCACAAATCAGGAGTGACAGATGTAGTAAGGCTTATTTTGGCGTATTTGTGAAATACCTTGATTTTCGGTAAATCAAGATTTGGTGACAACGAAAACTTAACATTAATCTCACGCCTGAATTTCCAAAGAAGCGGTTCTCCTAAAAGAAGATGTAGTGCGACAAAATTGAAAAGAGTATGGTCAGATGGTTTGGTCGTGTGGAGAGTTTGAGTGAATGGCAACAACAAAAGGTATTTACAAGGCAGATGTGAGTGGCAACGCCGGGAGGGGACGCCCTAGAAGGACATACACTGAGTTTATTGGTGAGGTTCTTCAAAAAGGTCAGGTGTAAACTATACCTCTTTCTTAATATTAGTATAGATAAGTACGACTAGATATGACTCGAGTCAAATTATCACACTGTCATGAGAATTTCGTAACTGAAAAACCCATGTGTTCCTACCTAAACCATACCTCTTTCTTAATATTAGTATAGATAAATACGATTAGATATAACTCGAGTCAAATTATCACACTGCCATGACAATTTCGTAAATGAAAAACCCATGTGTCCCTACCTAAACCATACCTCGTTCTTAATATTAGTATAGATAAATACGATTAGATATGACTCGAGTCAAATTATCACACTGCCATGACAATTTCGTAACTGAAAAACCCATGTGTCTCTACCTAAACTATACCTCTTTCTTAATATTAGTATAGATAAATACGATTAGATATGACTCGAGTCAAATTATCACACTGCCATGACAATTTCGTAAGTGAAAAACCATGTGTCCCTACCTAAACCATACCTCTTTCTTAATATTAGTATAGATAAATTAAATACGATTAGATATAACTCGAGTCAAATTATCACATTGCCATGAGAATTTAGTAACTGAAAAACCCATGTGTCTCTACCTAAACTATACCTCTTTCTTAATATTAGTATAGATAAATACGATTAGATATGACTCGAGTCAAATTATCACACTGCCATGAAAATTTCGTAAGTGAAAAACCCATGTGTCCCTACCTAAACCATACCTCTTTCTTAATATTAGTATAGATAAATTAAATACGATTAGATATAACTCGAGTCAAATTATCACACTGCCATGACAATTTCGTAAGTGAAAAACCCATGTGTCCCTACCTAAACCATACCTCTTTCTTAATATTAGTATAGATAAATACGATTAGATATGACTCGAGTCAAATTATCACACTGCCATGACAATTTCGTAAGTGAAAAACCCATGTGTCCCTACCTAAACCATACCTCTTTCTTAATATTAGTATAGATAAATACGATTAGATATGACTCGAGTCAAATTATCACACTGCCATGACAATTTCGTAACTGAAAAACCCATGTGTCCCTACCTAAACCATACCTCTTTCTTAATATTAGTATAGATAAATACGATTAGATATAACTCGAGTCAAATTATCACACTGTCATGAGAATTTCGTAACTAAAAACCCATGTGTCCCTACCTAAACTATACGTCTTTCTTAATATTAGTATAGATAAATACGATTAGATATGACTCGAGTCAAATCATCACACTGCCATTGAGAATTTCGTAATTGAAAAACCCATGTGTCCCTACCCGGAGATCAAACTTGTGACCCAACACAGCATTCACCAACCATGGTGACCACACCAACGAGGGAGCCAAACCTCTGTCGTGATATCTCTTGTAATATTATGAAATAGTTTCAAAACTAAGTATGTACATATTAAAAGTTACATAAGATTTGTGTTATTGAGCAGTAGACTTTTACTTCATCCGAAATAGGTAGGTACCTACGTATAATAAGATGCCAATTCCGATCGATCCCTGCCTTCAACAAAATATAATTTGTTGCCAGTTGCCATGGCAACGAACGGTCTACCACGCCAATCGTAATATAATTGAGATATTCTGAAATGTATTTCAAAAGAAAGGTACCTACTTATTTACAAGATGAATAAGACTTTTTATCAGTCACAGCATAGAATGCCTTTCGTGGGAATAATATTTTTGTTGACTGTTATGTCTAAAATGACATACATACTCATCAGCTCATTTAAACAATAATTTAAACATTAATATCTAAAAGTGAAGATTTTTGAAAATTCATATCCAAAAGGAACATTAATTAATTTATTTTTAGTTAAACAAAATGAACATTTGTTCAAAGAAATCGATACTCACACTTGCATCTACAGGGTGTAAACAAACCCTTCACATAGCCGTCAACCAAGCATTCTGTACATCAAACTAAGTAACTTTACGCAAAAATTATTGCTGGGAATCGATTTTTTTGGTAAATCACATTTTACGGTAGGACTCGATGGAAAGCACTCAAAGCATTGTGCTGATTGATGGATTGAATAGTACGGGGTATAATAGTCGTGGAGGTGTGTAAGGTAAAAATCATTCATTAAAAACATGTATTAAAAAAAAACTTGTGAAAAAGTTGGAACTTTGACTTAGAATGTGTCTAGAACAAAAAAATGATCGCAAAGTCGGGGAGAACAAGTGCCTTTCGGTTATGTTAAGGGTCTATTTACACCCTTTATAGTCAAGTTAAAGTTATAACTTGAGTTTTAGTATTTACCCTTTTAATGCTATAGACAAGAATTTGAACGAAGTAAGAACCGTCAAAGAAAGCAAAGCTAAGAATTCTAAATTTCGGCAGTTCTAACTTCAAGCAATTACTGAACTACAGAGTAAAATCCCTTTGATATATTTACAGATACGGGTATGAAACTTCTATTTGTAACTGAAAATTATTTGTATCATCTGTTTTGGCAAACTTATCCACTAAGGCTCCTTAAAGTTGAAGACGAGGAAGCTCATCAGACACACAGCTTGTTTTTAGTAACTGATCATTTGCCATTAAGAAATAAAATCCCAAAGGGGTTAGGCAGAGGTGTACCTACCTGTATGCCAAACGGTTACAAATCCAGACTCCATATCTGCTACTGAGAAATTCCAATTGGTGAAAAAAACCAATTGCCTGACACGAGAATCGAACCCAGGACGCTCAACAGTCGCGATTGCGACCACTAAACCAACGAGGCAGTCATTTTTTTCAAGTTAGATTTTATGGACTCTAAAATGTCAGTTATATAATCCAACACACTTTGCCTTTTCACCACCCATTGTCAATATAATCTGTCTAAACCTAACTACGAAGGCTTTCACTCAAGCAATTCTAATTAAATATGACTTGAAGGATCAAACTACAATAGATGAATTGAACCGACTAAAGATGGAAACGGAATAATGGAAGGAAAATGGAGGCCGTGGACTGTACAAATGGAATAATACACCTAAACAATTTGCTTGCCCATTGTATTTGGTATCCCATTATTAGGGTTGCTCATATTCGGGTCGGCACATTCGATTTACCAGTACCTATTTGTTGAACAATAACGTCTTGGCTATGTACACGTACGTGCGTCTTTTGACAGAAGATTGCGTAGAAAACAAATGAAAGAAAATTGTTTGAACATGCCACGAGCCACAGAGATGCGCACGTGTGTCTCTTGATACAAGTCACGTCGCAAGTTGCATCACCCGAAGCTGTGAACGGGGTCTAAAGCTAAGTCGAAGCAATTATCATGCCGACCGTCAGATTTCGTTCGGCATCTACCCTCACTGTTCGGGTCGGCTTAACCGATCGGCATTTTCGCTAAAATATACTTAGGTTTATTGGATTTTACCGCCCGGCTGATCCGAAAAATGCCGGACCAGACCCTGAATGTACCACGCCTAAACACCCGCACTAGATTTAGTATTTATCTACAAGATGCCAAGACAATTTCTTGAGCTTGAATACAAATAGAATAAATAAATGAACTCTAAGTAACGACTGCTCACGTAGTGGAAATAAAAGGGTGTCTGGTTTTTACGCGACTGTACAAAAAAGGAATGCAACTTTTTATAGTTAAGTAAATTGGTTTTGTATTTGTATGTCACATCTGCGCACCAGTGAAATAAGAAGAAGGTGTAGCTGTTTAAAAATAGAGTAAAGAAGAGGCCTCCTAGATGGACTCCTTAGGGTATACTGTATTGGGATCGCACAAGCATGAACAATGTCTTTTCAAAGCCACGAAACTGGGATCTAGTTACCTCGAAGATTTAAATATATATAATAGGTTCGAATATCTCTTACACAGATTTTACGACTTCATGATTTTTACCATTTTAATATTTGTGTGGCGTTTTATCAGTTAAACCCATCTTTTGATATCAAATATTGACTTTATTTTGACATTTTATTTTATTTTTTATTTATCAGACCATATGCAAAAAAAAATTGCGCACCAATGCATTAAATTGCTGTAGCTGCAAAGTACACAAACAAATACACTGATCCAGGTTATATTTACATAAAGTATCCGAACGAGTATCGCACACAATTAAATAAATCAATAGCTGCCTAGCCTTTTCCCAACTATGTTCAGGTCGGCTTCCAATCTAACAGGATGCAGCTGAATACCAGTATTTTACAAGGAGCGACTGCCTATCTGACCTCCAAAACCCAGTTAGTGAGTAATGACTTTTTACTTAAACGAGAAAGTTTGTGAGGATGTTTGTTACTCTTTAACGGATTTGGATGAAATTTGGCACACAGATCGTTTTTTAACTGCATTAACACATATAATACTTTTTTTCCCGATAGTACGATGCCGTGGGTCAATTAGCAAACTACACACGGGCGAAGTCGTAGGCTTAAGCATGTAAGAAATAAGTAAATCAATGTCCGGACAATGAAATTCTATATAGTGTGAAAACGATATTTGGTTAGGTTTGTATGTAATCCCGGATAAGCCGGAATAAAACCTACTTAGGATGAGGGTCTACCTAATTTGCCACCTAAATGGCTAGGATTGCGCACAATCAGTAGATTATCCAATGACTTTGTCCTCACCCGGGGTCGCGACTTAAGTTCTTTAACAGACACCGTCTGTTTAATAGAGATTGGAGATATACAAACAAAATTTATCTACATAAGATTTGCTGAAGGCAATGTCTATACAAAGGTACAGATGTAGGTGTGTATGTAAATGCTTAGCTCTGAGAAAAGTAGATTAACTCTGCCAGCTGCGGATGCATCCTACTACTTTCTTGGTTTTAATGAGAAATTTCTTCACACGCATAACATCACGCCTGTAAGCCCCAAAGGGTTAGGCAGAGATTTATCTAAAAGTACAACCACATTTCACTAGTTATGTTGAAGTATAAACCTAATTAGGAACACTTTGCCCGACCTGGGAATCGAATCAGCTCAACTAGCTCAGCGGTCGCGCTTACCATCAATAGACCAACGAAGCCCAAAGGTACTTGTTCTCCCCGTCATTGCGATCATTGTTTTGTCCTAGACCTTACCTGGGAACCTTTTAGTTACGGAGATATCATAATATGTAAGTACCCAGTGCAATGAGGAAATGAGGAGTGCTTTGGAGGGTGCGATTCGAGAATATCGGTTCATGCAACCCGACCTTAGACCACGCATACCTCGTTTGCCCATGCATAACAAAAATAGGGCGCTGGTGGCTGTTCTGGATTCGCAGTTGTCAAACTATTTTGATAACTGCGAAGACCTCACCGATGCTCACTCAATCCTGTATTGTGCGGCTGTAGCGGCATGTCGTGTAGCTCATGTAAAATTTTCTGATGACAGAGCTACACGACCTAAACCAGCCGTACCGCCATGGCAGTACAGGATTGAACGACGTATTGGTGGGGCCAGAGCACTCATCGGCAAACTGATCTGCTTCAGGGAGGGCAATACTCGTCCTAGAGTGATGCGTTTTGTGAGGCGGGCGTTCTCGGGGACTGATATCAGTCCTCGAGACTACATGTCCCGTATCACAGAGCGCATCGACTTCCTGAAGCAGAAAGTGTATGCATGGGCAAACCGTATTCGTAGGTATAAACGGCGGGTGGACCGATACACTCAGAATCGCACTTTTCAAAGAGATGAAAGGTGGGTATACAGGGCTTGGGAGCGACCGGACCAAGGTGTGGCTGACACGCGCCTACCGGATGATGATGCCATGTGTTCGTTCTGGCGCAGCATCTGGTCGGTGCCTGTTAGCCATACCGAGGGTGAATGGACTCAGGGGGTCGAGCGAGCGTGCGATCTAGTACCAGAAATGGGGGCAATCACTATCAGCCCCCAAGACGTAGTTCGTGCAGTCCGTCCGTTGCCTAACTGGAAATCTCCAGGGCCGGATGGACTGCACAACTTTTGGATTAAATGGTTCACAAGGTCGCACGCTCGCCTGGCGATCCTGTTCCAGTCAGCCTTAGAGTCAGGGTCGCTGCCAGAGTTTCTGACAACAGGTATAACCCACCTGCTCCATAAATCGGGTAGTACTGCGGAGCCCAAAAATTATAGACCGATTACCTGTCTTCCGACGGTCTATAAAGTTCTTACATCCATTTTGAGAGCTAAAATTAACAAACACATTGATGACAATTCTATCATGTCCGCTTCTCAAAATGGATGTAGGAACGGGTCCCGCGGTACTAAGGAGCTACTCCTCATTGATATGGCCATTAGTCAACAGGTTCGCCGTTCCCGAAGCGATCTGTCGACATGTTGGATAGACTATAAGAAGGCCTATGACTCGGTGCCACATAAATGGCTCATGAGGGTGCTAGAGTTGTATAAAGTTGATGCAACTCTGCGCACCTTCCTGATGTCATGTATGGGGCAATGGAGGACAGTCCTTCGCTATCCAGGATGTCGGCAAATCCAGAGGAATAGCGAGCCGATAAGGATAGAGCGAGGTATATTTCAGGGCGATAGTTTGAGTCCACTTTGGTTCTGCTTAGCCTTGAATCCTCTTAGCACGCTGCTGGAGGATTCAGGTCTAGGCTATCAGTTGAGGAGAGGTGGTCAAGTTATATCTCACCTCCTTTACATGGATGACCTGAAACTCTTTGCCCCCAACGATTTGCAACTGATGGAGCTACTGAAGGTAACTGAAACTTTCAGTAGCGCCATCAGGATGGAATTTGGTGTGGACAAATGTGCGGTCATGCATGTAAAGCGAGGGGAGATTGTGGAATCTGTGGGAACCCAGCTCTCGGATTCCATAAATCTTAGATCCCTCTCAGCAACCGAAACCTATAAGTATTTGGGTATGTCAGAAGCGCTGGGCATCAATGTTGCTGACATGAAGCAATCGTTGAAGGAGCGCTTCTTTGGCCGCCTGAAAAAAGTATTTAATAGTCTTTTATCAGGCGGCAATAAGGTACGTGCCTTCAACGGTTGGGTCATGCCGGTTTTGATGTACTCTTTCGGCATACTCAAATGGACTCAAACAGAACTAGACGCCCTAGATAGGAGGGTCCGTACATTTTTGACGGCATATCGAATGCATCACCCGCGTTCTTCTGTTATGAGACTGTATATCCCGCGGAAGTGTGGGGGTCGAGGCTTTTTAAACGCTAAGACTCTCCACAATCGCGAGATATGCAGTCTCAGGGAATATTTCCTTGAAACCGACGTGGGGATGCATCGAGATGTGGTCGCAGTGGACAAGGGCCTCACCCCGCTTTCCTTGGCTAAAGAGAACTGGCGCAAACCCTTAGGTTTGACACTAACGACAGCATGGAGGTATGGCAGAGTAAAGAGCTTCACGGACGCTTTTTCCGGGCCCTGCATGGGCCTGATGTAGACCTATCAGCGTCCGTAGCCTGGCTACGTTCCGGGGACCTCTTCGGAGAAACCGAAGGTTTTGTCTGTGCAATTATGGATGAAGTTATGATGACGAATAACTACCGGAGATTTATTGTGAAGGACGGTACGGTTGACATATGTCGGGCATGCCACCGTCCAGGCGAATCAATCCGTCACATTATCTCCGGGTGTTCTCGTCTGGCTAACGGAGAGTACTTGCATAGACACAACCTTGTAGCCAGGATTATCCATCAGCAACTTGCTCTAAAATACAACCTTGTGGAATCGGAAGTGCCGTACTATAAGTATGTGCCCGACCCAGTTCTCGAAAATGGCAGTATCACATTGTACTGGGATCAATCCATCATCACTGACAGGACTATTGTAGCCAATAAGCCTGATATAGTGGTGGTGGATCGATCAGAGCGGCGCACAATGATTGTTGACATAACGGTCCCGCATGATGAGAACCTCGTGAAAGCCGAGAAAGATAAGAAAATCAAGTATCTTGACTTGGCTCGCGAGGTTGTCGACATGTGGGATGTGGACTCAGCGATCATTGTGCCGATAGTCGTATCAGCCCATGGCTTAATTGCCAAGAGCCTCGACCACTACCTGAGGAGGCTCTCGTTAGGCAGCTGGATCAAGGGCTTGATTCAGAAAGCGGTACTCCTAGACACGGCTCGTATTGTTAGGAGGTTCCTCTCTCTGGAGCCCTGACCGCCGGTAGCTTGGACCCTGTTCCCGATACCGGTGGGCTACTATTTTTTATATTTTTAAATGTTTTTTTATATGGTTTTTGTTAAGAAATATTTAAAAATGTAATTAGTGAGTAAAAAAATAAATAAAGGAAAATAATAATATAATATTCCACAACTATCACACAACGCCGTCTAGTCTCAAGCTAAGCAGAGCTTGTGTTATGAGTACTAGACAACTGATAAACATACTTAGATATTTCTAAATACATACATATATAGATAAATTACACCCAGACACAGAACAAATGATCATGCTCATCACACAAACATTTGTCCTGGGTGGGAATCGAACCCACGACCTCCGGCATAGCAGTCAGAGTCACTGACCACTAGACCAACAGGCCAGTCAAAATATTGGCGGTCAAAGTTCCAACTTTTTCAGAAGGTTTTTAAATACATGTTTTTAATGTAAGATTATTACTGTAAACACCTATACGACCCCCGTACTATTCAATTCATCCACCAGAACAATGTTTTAAGTGCGTTACATTAAGTCCTACCGTAATACGTGATTTTTCAAAAAGTCATTTCCCAGTAATAATTTTTGCGTAAAGTTACTTAGTTTAATCTACATAATGCTTGGTTGACGGCTTCGATAAGGGTCTTGTTACATCCTATATAGTCGCTTTTTACCCAACTAGAGATATGAAAATAGCAGATACTTATAAATAAATCAATGTCCACATTCCAAGAATATTTATAATCGCTAATGGCTGTCACTTTGACCTACTCGTAAAAATTAACAACAAAAAATGTACGGTCACTGACCTTTCCTTATCAAGCCATTTAAGAAGGATAATTAAAATGAAGAAAGACAAAGATTGGGGTCAATCGTTTATAAAGTCGTCGTTAACACCCGAAAAATACTTTACACGTGGTAAAAAACACGAAACAACATTAAGTTCTATTGTTAAGGAAAAATAAATCAAAATCAAATTGGAGCATTGGGCATTATTAAATCAACTTTGCCATCGGGATTGCCAAATACGCAGAAACCGCCACATTAAAATAAAATAAAAAAAGAGCTTTCTTTTTTAATAAAAACCGACTGTTACCGAAAAAATGTTTGTTTTGTGTCCTCGTTTGTTAGTCATCTTCGTGTTTTAATATTTGGTTTTATTTCATTCAACTCCATGTTTATCTCTTTATTGTCGAATATAAAATGGTTTTAGGCGTAATTTGAGATGAATGTACATAATTATTTTTTTTCTGTGAACACTGACAGGGTTGGATATTAAAAACAGGAGAACTTTTGAGAGACATAACCCACTCATAATTTAGGCATACCCATAGCGATATACACATTTTTATTTGATATATTAATATGTACTGACAATAAATTATACCTATTTAACAAAATTTTCAAAATTTATTTCACTTTTGATTCCGTAGTAAATGTTTGTCATAATAATGAGGACAACGAAACGTAAGGGATTTTCCTGTTTTTCACTAAAATATTACGTCGTGAGGAAACCAACCAGCATGCCGGAGAATTTCTCGACGGCGTGTAAAGCCAATTCAGACTCAGGGCGGCCAAACTCTGACGCCAGGTTAGGCACTAACCACAAGATAAAGAAAGAAAGATGACTAAAATATTTAACATAAAATCACGCCTGTAATCCCCGAAAGGTTAGGCAGAGGTGTACCTAATATTACATCGACATTTCGCTAGTTATGTTTAAGTCCCATGTATTAGGGGGCGAGCCTATTGCTATCAATCTGCACAAATCCAGACTCCGTGACTGCTACTGAGAAATTCTCGATGCAAAAACCAAATAAAACTTTGCCCGATCCGGGAATCGAACCCAGGACCTTATGCTCAGCAGTCGCGCTTGCGACCACTAGACCAGAAAAACCAGTAAAATATTTATTTTAATGTAAATTAATGTTTTTTTAAATGATAACCACACACTACTTAAAGTTTCAGAAGTAACACTACAGTTTATCGAACTTTAAATTGTTACTAATACACAATAACAATTTGAAGACCTATCTATACCTATGGGGATATACAAAGTCATATTCGATAGACTATATCATAATTGGAATTCGAAACAAGTAAACATACATATGTCGGATCCGGTCATTAGTACGGACATAAAATGAATTGGTAAGCGCGCCAATGGGCAGTGGTGACAGGCGATCTACTTACCAGTCACAACACAGCGTGCTTCTACAGAGCCCTGATGTCCAGTTCAAAGCGAGGGTGACATTTATTGTCAGATCGCGGCGGAGTTGAGACGTCTTGCAACTATACCCGATTCATTATGCCCCGTGTTATTCTGTTAACTTGTAATCTCAAGTAATTCGTTAGTTTTGCTAGAAACAGTGTATCGCACCCAGTGTGTTTTCATAGCACGAAACCCATCGTCTTCCCACATGATGTACGAGCCTAACGGAGATGAGTGATCCGGGATTTAATTTCCGGTAAGATCAATATTACTCAGGCATATCGGCTAACCTCTTAGACAAAACGAGCATTGTGTATATTGACTACGCACTGCTTCACGTCGTGTATCAGATATCTACTGCACCGAACTAGAACATGCTTCCTTTACAAAATGATTTTGTCTATAGAAGCTTCTAGACGTGCTGATGTCTTCCATACAAACTCAGTCACTAGAGTCTCGCTGTTATAATACATTTTTGATCCAATCTTGAAACTGTCGAATATCGAACATAAAGTGCTGAGACTGCCTCGTTGGTCTAGTGGTCGGAAGCGTGACTGCTGAGCATGAGGTCCTGGGTTCGATTCCCGGGTTGGTCAAAGTGTTATTGAGTTTTCCATAGGGAATTTCTCAGTAGCAGTCACGGTGTCTGAATTTTAGCCCGGTTGCAGGCAAGAGGCTCGCCCCCTATTACACATGGGCCATGGGTATTATACATGGGCCTAAACATAACGGGCGAAGTGTGGTTGTACTATTGGGTATACCTCTGACTTATCCTGCGGGGATTGCAGGCGTGGTGTTATGTTATGTAGTGCCGAGACTTGGTGCCGAAACCATGTTCTAGATACAACATTTCTTCCTACGATGTGTCCATCTAAGTTACGATCATCTTTCCCTGTTGTAACGTTGTACCTTATTTCTTTTCAATAATATTGGGTTGATGGTAGATTGGTAATATACGAGCCGCGCGCCGCGCGCCGTTGTCGTGTGACGGAAGCCGGTTGGTGAACTAGTAGTGGGGACTGGTAGTGGGGACTACGACGCGACACTGCCACGGCCCGCGAAGAATCGTGATACGCTCATTACCACGGAGCCGCGAGCCGAGATAACTATCTACCTATCATTCGTCTTCATTGTCCTTAAAAAAATAATTCTTTTTAATATTTCCCTCACCAATATTAATATATTGTGCTATTACCCTGTTAATATATTGTGCTATTACCCTGTAAATTCAGTGTCAACCCCAGATCGGGGTTCGAGTACCGGGTTTAATACCGGGTTAGAACACCTTCTTGAGGGTGTCTACCTACGTTCCTGTGTCTACCTACGTGCCTGTGCCTACCTACGTGCCTGTGCCTACCTGCGTGCCTGTGCCTACCTACGTGCCTGTGCCTACCTGCGTGCCTGTGTCTACCTACGTGCCTGTGCCTGCGTGTTCTGCACTTAGCTACGCGTCCCGCATCTACTAGCGCGCTGCACACCTACCCGCCTGTCCGCTGCCGAGCTGCCTGACTACCCAGGATAGTGGTGTTCTATAGGCGGGAAAGAACCTGACGCGCGCTCGATATTCTTTTAACTCACTCCCTGCTCTGCCGATACTATACATATTTGTAGATATACTTTTTTAAAAAAAAAACAAATCTTTCTCATCTTTGCCCGCCGATTCGTACAGTCAACATAGGTGTTTATTTGCTCTGTGTTCAAATATATCTAATTACACTAAATTCGAATATAATCTCAAATAAATTACATTTCAGTGATAATAAAACATCAGTAAACATCAGTGAAGTGGATTTCTTAAGAAATAAACGTAAAAAAGTGCATAAACATAACTTTAAAAGTCATAACTGTTACAAAAATTTAAATGACAA
The DNA here is from genome assembly GCA_905163415.1 of Noctua fimbriata. Classification (NCBI taxonomy): domain Eukaryota; kingdom Metazoa; phylum Arthropoda; class Insecta; order Lepidoptera; family Noctuidae; genus Noctua; species Noctua fimbriata. The sequence continues at coordinate 5,041,186 of LR990942.1, read as the reverse complement.
CTGGTCAGCTGGTGAGTGAGTGACAGGACACTTTACGCGCAGTACACGGAATTCTCACGGTTCGGTAGCGCACAGAAGTCTTATTACCGCTTGCACCGACGCGCGGTGACGCATACGACGGCCCGCACCAAAGAGTAAGCGACACTGATCGTGCAACGTTTTGTGCCTACATTAAGTTGCCTCTGGGAGGACGATTGAAAAAAAACAAAAATAGACTGCTGATCTGTGTTTTTAGCGCTGTTACTATCTATTGTCGTAAGTAAATAAGTGCAGATACTATGCCGAGGACTGCGCGCTCGCCCCCTGCCACTCCGGCCCGAGAGACGGATAATCCACCTATTTTCTCAACTCCAGACATTTATAACAATCCAAATGAGCCTGAAACCTCCAACATTACCTCGCGGTCCAAGCGACTTCGACCAAATTTTTCTCCGGAGTGCGACTGGAAGAATTTCGAAACTAAAATAATGAAGTTATTTACCTCTTGGAAAACTGACCAAGAGGCTCTGTTTGGAAAATTAACATCGGAGTTGACGGAAATAAAAGTACAAAATGCGGAGATTCAAAAAACGAATGCTGAAACCCTAAAAACTATAGAATTTCTGAGTCAAGATTACGATTGCATTAAAAAATCACTGCAGAAGTTAGAAAAAGAAAACAGTGAACAGCGCAATTATATACTGGATCTAGAAAAAAAAGTAGAAGATCTACAGTTGAGCTCGCGAACATCTTGTATTGAGATAAGGAATGTCCCAGCAATTGAGAAGGAAACAGCTCGCGACTTAACCTCGATTGTTTTAAAAACCTGTGAGACCATCAAGCCGTCGGAAAACCCCCCGCAATTACGTGAGGTATATCGTCTGCCCGGGAAAAAAGGCTCAAACAGACCGATAGTCGCTGAGTTCCTGACTGTCCCCTTGAAGAATCAAGTACTGGATGCCTGCCGTACGTTTAATAAGGGTCTGCCATCTACTGAAAAACTAAACACGGGACACATTGGTGTTCCCGGTGAAGTCAAACCAGTCTATGTCGCCGACCACCTACCTCGCACCCAGCGGCAACTATTCTTCGAGGCCCGTTCATATGCTAAAACTAACAAATATAAATTTTGTTGATCGCAAAATGGAAAAATTTTTCTTCGTGAACGTGAAGGAATGGACTCCGTTGTTATCAACTCATCCTCGTGTCTTAAGAAACTGCTTACCCCTGCAAAATAAACGCAAGGCATGTCATTTCTATTCACATTGCATGCTTTTAGAATATATTGCAACCCTACATTTTCGTTTACTTAAAACTCGAGTACTTTCTAACAAATCAGTCTTTTCCCATATTATCAATATAAGTTACCTTATAATAATATCAGTAAGATTGTCAACTTTATATAATGCATCTTGTATATATCAGCCTCTTTATACATCGTACCTTTTTAAACCGTGCAAAAATTACAATCATTTGAAAACTTGTTATTACAAACACACAACTCATATAATACCTGCGTTTATGTACATCATATTGACTATCTCATTTCTACTTAACTTACCTGCACCTTCCAAAACAGAATTACTAAATGTCCACAAAACTACAATACACATATTCCACATATTTATGGTTGAAATCAATATGCACTTAACATCAAACATCAAAATTCGATTCTGATACTTTAAATGATATTGACTCCCTTGGTATGAGTGATTCACATATTTGTGGACCTGAGTCGTGCAGTCGATTCATAAATGACACTAAAAAGACGCTTAATATAATACACCTAAATATACGCAGTGTAAATTGTAACTTTGAAAGCTTCCTTGTGCTCCTGGCTAGAATAAAAATTTCATGTGATGTTTTGATCCTATCGGAGTGTTGGCTCAGGGTGGCAACAGTTCCACCTCTGGAAGGGTATGTTTCTTATCACACGAGCAAACTTACTAATCAGAATGATGGTGTTATAATATATGTAAAATCAGAATTACCTCATATCGTCACCGAACCTTCTATATCTGGTGCTAGTTGTCTGATCTGTAACGTAAAATCTCACAATATCTTACTTCTAGCCTTATATCGCTCACCCTCCACGCGAAATCTTGACACTTTTACCGATAACTTAGACACTATCCTTACCCAGACGTCAGCCCAGAAAAATTTTGTGATCATGGGTGACATCAATATTGACATCACACCGGATGCTATTTCCCAACAAGCAAATCAGTACCTGAACCTTATTGCTTCCCATGGTCTGCTTCCTACACATCTATTCCCAACCCGTATTAACTCTTGTATTGATCACGTAATGTTGAGATCTGATCTAAAAAATACGACGCTGGTTCTCGATACTTATATTACTGATCATAGGCCTACGATTATTAGCATCCAACGTGTAATGTCACTCCCTGCTTCTAAACTTAGTCGCACAGTTGTTGATTATACAGCTGCAATCTCTGAAATCCTATCAACGGACTTTAGTGAAATATTGAATATTCAAGACCCAAACAATGCCGCCGAGTCACTGGTTTCCATAATTAGATCTGTTATCGCCAATCACTCCAAATCGGTGCAAATATCTTCAAAACGGCGAATTTTAAAACCTTGGATTACAAATGGACTGCTCCGCTGTATCCGAAATAGAGATAGCATGGCTCAAACGTTAAAGGCAGATCCTGAAAACTTCATTCTCATGGTTACATTTAAGCGATACCGTAACTTCTGTAACAAGCTTCTCAAAAATTTAAAACATGAATATGAAAGGAAGGAGTTCCTAATGGCGAAGAACAACCCTAAAGCTACATGGAAGGTCATTAAAAATGTTACTGGAACTAGTCTCAATGCTAAATCTCCCAACGAGCTACTAAGAATATCTTCGGATCAAAAGTCCTCGGTCAATAAAGTCAACGAGTTTTTTGCCAATGTTGGCAAGAACTTGGCTGACAAATTCTTGTCCACCTCGTACACTTCGGAATCTTTTCTCGATGCACTGCCCTCTAACTCCCTAGTACTTCTACCTACAGATGAAGTGGAGGTCTCGAATCTCATTATTGGGTTACGAACTGATGCTGCGATTAGTTGGTAAAATACGCGGAACTTGCTCTAAACTCAGTGATGAAATGGCTGTCAAGTAATATCCTAACCTTAAATTTAAATAAAACGGTATACTTACCTTTCTCCTTACTATCCCATACTGGTTGTTACTTAGTAATTTGTATGACTCAAGATAGTCTACCAATCGGTTATTAAGGATCTTTTCTAATATTTTAGAGATAGCAGGCAAGACTGAGATCGGTCTATAATTATCAACACTGTGTCTGTCCCCATTCTTGAAGATTGGGTGAACAACAGCCCTTTTGAAAACCTTGGGAAAACAGCTTGTGGAAATAGAGCGATTGCAGATATGAGTAATAGCGGGAACAATCGCGGGCAGACAGGATTTTAATATTCTCGATGAAATGCCATCCCAACTAATCGCAGCATCAGTTCGTAACCCAATAATGAGATTCGAGACCTCCACTTCATCTGTAGGTAGAAGTACTAGGGAGTTAGAGGGCAGTGCATCGAGAAAAGATTCCGAAGTGTACGAGGTGGACAAGAATTTGTCAGCCAAGTTCTTGCCAATATTGGCAAAAAACTCGTTGACTTTATTGACCGAGGACTTTTGATCCGAAGATATTCTTAGTAGCTCGTTGGGAGATTTAGCATTGAGACTAGTTCCAGTAACATTTTTAATGACCTTCCATGTAGCTTTAGGGTTGTTCTTCGCCATTAGGAACTCCTTCCTTTCATATTCATGTTTTAAATTTTTGAGAAGCTTGTTACAGAAGTTACGGTATCGCTTAAATGTAACCATGAGAATGAAGTTTTCAGGATCTGCCTTTAACGTTTGAGCCATGCTATCTCTATTTCGGATACAGCGGAGCAGTCCATTTGTAATCCAAGGTTTTAAAATTCGCCGTTTTGAAGATATTTGCACCGATTTGGAGTGATTGGCGATAACAGATCTAATTATGGAAACCAGTGACTCGGCGGCATTGTTTGGGTCTTGAATATTCAATATTTCACTAAAGTCCGTTGATAGGATTTCAGAGATTGCAGCTGTATAATCAACAACTGTGCGACTAAGTTTAGAAGCAGGGAGTGACATTACACGTTGGATGCTAATAATCGTAGGCCTATGATCAGTAATATAAGTATCGAGAACCAGCGTCGTATTTTTTAGATCAGATCTCAACATTACGTGATCAATACAAGAGTTAATACGGGTTGGGAATAGATGTGTAGGAAGCAGACCATGGGAAGCAATAAGGTACCAACCTCCCTCCTCAGGATTCAATGGTGCTCAGAGCTCATACCTGTTCCATCCGTCTTTCTCCTGCACAATGTGGTTGTCCTCAACTCAAAAGGTGTGAGTCTGCCAAGTATCTCGGAGTCTACGTAGATAGTTCTCTGAGCTGGAAACCGCACCTTAGTAATCTCATATCGAGAGTCCGCAAGTGTATATTTATTTTTAAAAAGCTAAGACACTCCGCGGACAGACTTACGGTTAAAACTGTTTATTATGCCCTGTGTCAAAGCATAATAAACTACTGCATCACAGTGTGGGGTGGGACTCCCAAGACAATCCTCCTGCCTCTGGAACGAGCACAGAGAGCTGTTCTCAAGGTTATGACCTCGAAGCCTTTTAGGTATCCCACCACGGCTCTCTACACCGAATGTCAGGTTCTCACTGTGAGACAGCTCTTTGTCCTTAGTACTATTTTGCGCAAGCATCCCTTTGTGGTATACGATCCGAATGCTACCAAAAAGCGTAGACACTTCGAAGTATGCTCTACTCACGGATGTAGAACGGCCCTTGCTCAGCGTCATTTTGGTATACTGTCAAACCATTTATATAATAAAATTAATAAACTTTGCTACATTGCTCCCATGTGTCTAAATGGATGCAAAACCAGGGTGACGAAGTGGCTTTTGACAGTGTCTTACAAAAAAACTGAAGATTTACTACAAATATCAATTGCTTAAACTAATGTAGTCAATATGTTTGTTTATAATTATATTTATACAGGCTTACAAAAACACAAGTTTTCACCATATAATCTATGGCTCACACACATATACACAGCCACACAGAGATATGTAAATAGGCCACATCTTTGGTTGCATTAGCTAGTTATTAAAAATAATATTGTAATTTAATGTTGATAAACTATGTTCGATTTATAACTAATGTTACATGTTCAAACCATAGGCGAGGACGCTGGCACCCTAAACACAAGTTAAATCTTACATTGGGTGCCAGAGCCCATCGAAACCACTCTTTTCCCTAGTTGTAACGCTGCATAGTGCTTAGATAAGTGTTTCTTGTACAATTATTTAAGGTAATAAAATACTTTTTTTTTTTTTTTTTTTCTTTTTTACATCTACCTACCACTAACCAAACGTCACACTGTCATACTTTGAAAAAAGGCGAGGCAGGTGATGGTGATGGTTTGCCGCCATCATAAGTCACATGTGCAAGAAAAACCTTTATTTCAATGAAATAAAAGTGAAAAAGATGACATTCACCTCGTTTCGCGTTGGACGACGCGACTTCACACGACGGCAGACTATTCGCTTTTATTGCATGAAGTTCTTTCCGACCGGCTCAAGCTGCATCTACAGGGTGTAACAGAATAAGCGCAATTCCAAGAGGTGGTGATTCAGACTACCAAACTGGACTGAACTTTTGATGTGGAACATGTGTCGAAAAAACAAATATTTTGTGCATATTTTTTACATCCTGTATGAATGTGGTAACTGTGGTCAAAGTGCGTTAAAGCGTTTCTCCCACTCACCACTCGCACTCCCACTCATCCCAGCCAGGCTTCCTAGCTCCCAAAGTTGTACCTATCTCATCTTTTTACCTCACCATGCATGAGGTAATATTCTTATTTACCTAGCTTGCATCAACATGAAATAAGTAGTACATACTTACGTACTTATCGCTGAAAGTTATCTCTTACTAAAAATAAAACCTTATTTAATCCGCTTCTGTTACAACTGTCACATACCAACAGTTGTTCGTGCAGCCCTGGTATTATCCAATAGCGCTTGTAGAAACTGACAGTTTAATTGGCTCGCAAACGGGCGGCGACATTCTGTGGTGGCTCGAACCACTTTATAAACCACAAAGTTCGCTTTGACGACTCAATATCTTTGAAAGTTGGTGGCAAGCAGGTTCTCAGGTTGGATAAAGTTTTGTGTGAAAGATTTTTCAACAGCAGCCTGTATAAAATGTTCTGAGATCAACTCATACCTTGCGAGGAAGCGAGCAGCTATGGCTCAAGAAATGACAGTAACCTACTACACCTACGTGTATATTAATAGTTGATCGCTGATTGTTCACAATGTCGTCGACAACTCTCTCTCCGCTAGTTAGTCGCAGCGACAAGAGATATCAAGGAAAAAGTGACTGGCCGCTAGTAATCGCCCGTCGCACTAGTGCACTAGTCCAGCGACAAATCTTTCCGAACTACACAGTCGCTGCTTATTGGCCTACCCGTTTCTAGTTGTGAGTAACTCGCTAATTGTCAGCGGTGGGACACGTACCTAAATCGAGATTAAACTAGAATGTACTGAATATTTAGTCTGTTTACAAACTATCATTCTTTAAACTACAAGTCCTCTGAGACTTGGACAACACGTTACATCGTCGGACCCCGCTGTCATACATAAGATATGACAGTTACAGGTGGCCAGACGCCTGAATGTCTGAGAATCGGTCTAAACTCATCAATAAGGTCAGATAGCTCTGACTAAAATATTGAAATTGGAAAGCATCAAGTTTGAGTTTCTTTTTTTTATATTAAATGGGCCTACTCTTGACCTCAATCTAGTCCTGAGGACAGAGATGAGGTCGACGATGGAACGAGCTTACCCAAAAGAAGCCTATTAACTCGCGACTTAAATATATTGGGGTCATATGAACTTGGGAACACCGATGCAGACAGGGAATTGCACTCCTTGGCTGTGCGCATAATAAACGATGAAGCAAAGCAAAGCAAAGCAAAGTATGAGTAGACCTCAAGTAATACGTGTTTGCAGATTGGAAAACGGGTATGTAACAATGGTTCCTTTAACGCAATAGGAGTTCGTTATGTTTGTGTGTCCAGCAAACTGGGATTTAGGCAGAATAATCATGACTAGGCACGATTAAGAAATGACTACGTACGAGGAAGTCTGAAACTAGCGCCGGTGACTGAAAAGTTATGTGTTAAACGGCTGACTTGGTACGGGCATATGATGCGGAGGACTGACGAAAATGTCGTGAGGAAAATTTTGAGTATGAATGTGGATGGGTATAAGAATAGAAGAAGATCAAAGAAACGATGGAAAGACTGTGTGAAAGATGATATGGCAAGAAATGAAGTGTCTGATGAGATGACGAGTAACAGAGAAGTATGGAAGAAGAGGACATGCTGCGCCGACCCCAAATAAATTGGGATAAAGGGAGAAGAATGATGAGTCATGACTAGGCATATTATTGAGTTCGTACATGTTGCAGAACGCCCCTATTGGATTAGGCCGTGATGTTCCCCCCTTACTTATCGAGAAAATTGATCACATTAAGAATTATCGACAAAATGAAAATGGCTCCGGCTATCGTCACGCTTTGCCCGTAGATCAGGAGTAGGATATTTTAGTTGCATGCATCAGGTTATAAATGCTACCTAATGTTGATCTGACTCATATATTTATGAATAGGTTCTAAAAATAAAGGCACATAAGATTCTAAAATAAAACGTAGGTGAAACGTGAGGTTTTGAAAATCTGAAATGACAGTCTTTGTACGTTACCTCGCGGCCCAAACAGCTTATCGTCAAAGAACCTAAAAATATCATTGATTAGTTCATTAGAGATTGAATTAAACAGGGTGTAAACTGACCCTTCACGAAGCCGTCAACCAAGCATTTTGTACATCAAACTAAGTAAATCTACGCAAAAATTATGGGAAACGACTTTTTTTTTGGGATGTAAAATCTCGTTTTACGGTAGAACTCAATGTAACACACTCAAAACATTGTGCTTATGTATTAGGATCTGGGAGGTATTTAAAATAGAGTTATAAAATCTAGAACTAGTATTTGAAAAAAAAATTGTGAAAAAGTTGGAACTTTGACCCCTAATATCTCCGTAACTAGAGGGTTCCCAGGTATGGTCAAGAGGAAAACAGTGATCGCAATGACGGGAAGGACAAGTATCTCTCGGCTTCGTTGGGTCTTTTTACAACCTTTATCTTTAACTTTCTGTATAAAAGATTAGAAGAACCAAATATACTGCGACAAACAAATTGCGTGGAGTTGTTTTATGTTTAACTAGCTTATGCCCGCGACTTCGCCCGCGTGAAGTTCGATAATTTTCCCACGGGATCATACTACCGGAATAAAAAGTATCTTATGTGTTAATCCAGGTTATAAACTATCTGTGAACAAAATTTCATCCTGATCCGTTCAGTAGTTTTGGCGTGAAAGAGTAACAAACATCCATCCTCACAAACTTTCGCGTTTATAATATTAGTATAATAATAGGAAGTAGGATGGTTCCCATGTTTGTCTTATATATAAGGCGCTTGTAATAGCCTTAACTATAGTATTATTACACGATGTACGTCTAGCATAGTAAGAACCCTCGTCAGTTCCGACACCAGTTGGTGGCTGGCTAAAATTTTTGTCCCAGGATAAGCGAGCCTATACCACAGAAGTGCACAAATATCAAAATGTTTTATGCTGATGACGATTATATCAAATTGAAGACAAATCTTTCCTGACGGTCTGTAAAAAAAAAAAATAAGTTTTTCATCACACTCAAGTCATCTGAAGTGAGGCTTAAGTCTATATTGTTTTTGCCCATATTGTCCCCCTCCTGGGCAAAGACCTCCCCCCATTCCTTCCACAACTCTCAATGGTATGCTTCGTCTGGCCAATTTGCGAGATTTGTCTAATCCCCTCCTTTCACATGACCGAGAAAAAACCTTTATCTTTATCTAACTGTAAGATCAAATGCATCCAACAGCCAGATAACTTTAGTCCGTTTAATAGGGTAACTCAAAGTGGCAGTTTAATTACTTACTAAGCTGACTCGCGGTAAGAAGGCGTGTGCTTGAACCGCAAGATTAAGAGATGCAATCCATAGCTTTCTGCACCGAGATGTGATGGCTCCTTTTTAAATATTACTAGCTTGTTGCTTAGAAAAGCTGGATTGGTGAGTGAATTTATTTATACAGGGTGTAAGACAAACTGAAACCTCCACAAACTAACAGAGTGCATTCAGCTCCTTATTTTAAAACATATTCCACCGGAATTTTTCTCCGGATTTTTTTTTCTGTTGTTACATTCCCTGTACGCAACACTCCATTTATGTAAATAATACGGCTAAAATCAAAAATCCAACAATGGATGTTGAAATACTCGAACGAACGACACGTTAAACCAATCAAGCTATGCAAAACTAGTATACGCGGTAAGCTCATTCAAAGTGAGATCAGGTTTTACTGGAAATGTATAACTTCATGTGTCGTGCCGTACATTAGTACACTGCGGAGACTGTCGCACCTCAATTCTCGCCAGTTTACAAACTAGGAAGCTGTGAAGGGCCACACTCTTCGCTGTTAATTGGCTTTGACCTATTTTGCTTAGGTCAATGCTTTTACGTGCTGATTGAGGTAAAGCTTTGTTTGTGTCTCAGTTTTGCACGACAGAACTGTTTTTTAAATGTTTGTTTTGTTAAAATTACGTCAATATTATTGTGTAAGTAGGCTTTGAAGCAGATCATTGTGGCGGCACTCATCATCATTTGCCTAGCCTTTTCCTAACTATGTTAGGGTCGGCTTTTAGTCTTACTGGATGCAGTTGAATACCGTGCGATGGCAGTATAATAAACTTGATAAGAGATTTCTGTAACCGAAGCTTCAGCAAAATCAATGTCTTCCCAGGCATGCATTTTAAATGAACTTTTTTATTTATTTTTTATTAAGTCTAATGCCTCGTTCTGAGGCACACGTCACTTGTGTGGCTTACCATTTGAAGTACATGCCTCTCACTGTCTGGTCGCCCATTAAATTTGCAATTTTAAATAAAGTTCCAAACAGTACCAACAACGACATTGGACTCGTACGAATATCAAATTTTCAGTGCGCTCTGGATCTCTAGATATAATTTTAAAGGTCACTACGTAAAACACGTTAGTTAGAACTGACAACTTAATTGAATCGCCAGCTGGCGGTCCGGGCGCACTGTGTGTGGCTGCAGGAACCACTGCGCGCTTTATCAAATTCGGTTCTTGGTTATAATCTGGTGTTGCGGATTCTGAGCTTATACTTGAATGATTATTATGATGCAGGGTCATTGTTTTTGCCTCTTATGAATAAAATTGGCTTACATTGATATTTCGTTTAAATTACACCTGATGACGTGTTATAAAGTGATTACACACAACGAAGAAGGTTTTTCGTCCGAAAAACGTTAATGGCTGCGAAAGTAAAGAGAAAACGACGTTATTCGCTTCATTTTGATTGCGATGACTTATTGACTCAACACCGTGGCAAACTTTACCCTAGATTCATAAATAGGGGCACTATTTATTCATAATCTTTTTGAGTTTTTTTTTTATTTTTCAATTAATGAAATAGAATAAAAAAGATTTTAACTGTTTAGTTATGTTTATTATAAAAAAAAAAAATTAAACATTAATATATTTAATCTGAGCATTCCAGATACATTTGGCCGCGGTGACCATACGCCATCTTTCATGCTTTCATTTTCGACATCTTTCTTTTCAGGATAAAATACACCGATTTTTAAGCTTTTTCACCACAAGCGATGTTCTGTGTGCAATCTAAAATCAGTTGGACGCGACAAGTTAATTGGCTGGGCTGCCGGCACTGGGGCGCAGTGTGTCATACCTAACCCGATATACCACGCTATGATTAACATCGGTGCAGTTATATTTGCCGCCATTTTTAATTAACGTTGGCTGGATAAGGTTAGCTTCATCCTAGAAGCTGTTCAATGAAGTTAAAAATAAAGGCGAATTCCAGGCAAATGCAAGCAAAGAAGCACAGGAAAACTTAGTAAACATATTGCAAAATATACGTCGTTCATGACAAAAGTAAATATTGGTCAATGTGTAATAAATATTCAGATTACCTGAACACGCAGAAACGAGTGAGTCTTTGTCTTGGGTTTTTTTTTAATATAATGTCTGTCTTCAAAAGAGACCTTACGGGTCCGTGAAGACATAAAACCTATTTAGTGGATAGAATCCCAAACTAGAAAAACCTAAAAGAATATAACTTTTTATCCTTTACTGTAAATAGTGCTCAACTCAGGTCGCAGAAGTGCTTAAGAAACTAGTCCAGATGACAAGAAAAAAGTCTTCTTTTTGCTTTCTTTGAAGATTTATCCACGGCGCGCAATCTTTTTATTACAATAAAAAGATACTGTCAGCTTTCGCTCGGCTTGTCAGATAACAAAAAAAAAAGAACTGCCAAAATCCTGACATTTGCTGAAAACGGTGGACATATTCCAATTTCAATTTTCATTTGCGCCATTTTGAACGAGGTACTTTGTAGTACACTATTCTCTATGCATTGCCTCGTTCGTATGTAATTTAACGGATAACCGTGATTGAACATGTGTTACACAGTGAAAACCGTCTATGGACGTTTGTCGGCAATTTCCCTGGCGGACATTACGCACGTTTACTGTATTTGTAGAGGATTTCGGAAGGCTGATTGACAAAACAGTAAAGTCGATTGACGTGCGTTTCGAACACGGAAACCTAAAATTACTCTATTAGACTAACCAACTCGACAGTAACTTCATTACTTATTGCATATAGTACGTATGACCAAGGTATTCATAGCCGAATTGTCATGAACTTTTGACAATTCTCCCAGTTGACTCACCGTGGAACGGTGCAAATACAAAGAGTACACATTACACATGCAATACACAAATACTACTGAAAATACACCCTTGTAGGAGGGCATATCAACGAGACGCCCGCGTTTACTTGGAAGCGAGCGCATGTAGGTATAAACCGCTCGCCGCTCCACGCCGCGGCAACGCGCACGGCCAGTCCAGCTCGCATCGCTGTCGCATACGGTCACGTTTTTGCAATGTTCTACCTATACTGTGATTTTTTTAACATCTAGACTGTATAACCGTAATACCTGTGTCCAGGGACGGTTACCGTTACCACAAAAATACCGGTAAAATTACCAAAACCTTAACGTTATGCTACGTTAACTAGTAACGTTAAAAATATCGTTAAATCATAGGATTTACCGGTATTTAAATAGCGTTACCAGTAGCGTTACTTCGCTAAAAACTAATCATTTCTGGTGCGACGTTGCCAAACCGAACGTGCGCCGCGAGTTCTTTGGTTCGGATCTTCTAATCGGAGCGGCAACAGCTAGCATTTTTCGACGATCGGACAGATACCTACGAAAACGCGACGGCTCGCGCCTTTTTCATTTTATAAGACGTCTGGTCACACAAACATGGCGAACACCAAATACATCTATTTGTTTTTTTGTTCTAATTATTAGTTGTTTGTGTAAAAAATATCATTATAGACCGAAAGAAGTGCAACAAAGTATATCAGTATAACTATAACCTTTTAAAGAATAATAAATCTACTTACCTTCCTACTTTAGCCATGGTAGTGAATCATACGAAAAGTAGTATAGTCTATGAAAAAAAGACCTAGAAAAAATTGACCACAATCGTTCGCCTAATCAAGCCTTCGGGACCCGGTGGGATGAGGGAGTAGTAGTGTAGGGAACACCATGGAACACCTCAATGGCATTGACCTTGAGATCAAGGGATCAAGGTCAAAATTCCAAAAGTCAAGACCCGCGGTTCTCAGGAACAGTAACAGGTCATTTATATTCATGGTTAGTGACCTTGTGGTCAAAATCAAGTGACCGTAGGGTCAAGGACAAGTGACTTTGAGGTCAAGATCAAGTGATCCTGGAGGTCTTGAAACCTTAGAGTTCAAGGTCGAGTGACCTGTCTTTGAAATTCCAGTGCCTTGACACTCCCGACCCCATAACTTCGAGCGCAAAAACAGTGTTTCTTTTTCTTCTAAATTTGCTTATATCTCGAAAACGGTGTGTCCTATCGCAAAAATAATGAAAAATTTGCCCCCCTTAATAACCCACTGGCGCGTAATTCTCGACATGTAGGTAATAATTAATTACGAAAAATTTAAATTTTATTATCCATACAAAAAAAAAATATAATCAGGCTTATCAATTGTAAGCCTTTATTAAAGGATTCCTTCGACATCGTTTTTACGACAAACGGTTGGTCAGCCAAAAAACACCAAGACGCTTTTATCCTTATATTTAGGTGGTAGGTATATACGATAGAATCGAGAAAATGAACGATTTGCTAAAATAACAGTTTTTTGGCTAAATTTTTCTGAGTTTTTTTTTCTCAGTGGCCCGTTACATACACTCCAACCGAATGTTCCACTATGGAACTGTGAAGAAGGTACCAGAAAGTTGTAGAACTTTCTCGAAGGATGGTTCAGTATATAAATAGCTGTCGTGTTTGCGGGAGGAGTCAGCCGCCCGATACAAACCATCACGTATCAGTATGACTCGCCAACCACGGTATACTCTAATCACCGCCGACGATCCCATCACCCTCCATCAGGAAAGCAGTAGGGAAACCTGTAATTTACGCAAACACAAGCCGGCATCATTGCGACCTCACCGTCGAGGTCCGTCGCGAAGTAAGTGTGTTCAAGTAATCATTGCAGATGCATCGCAGAAACAATACCTATTACACGCCCAAGCTAGTTGTAACCCTAACATCGTAAGATGCTAGACTCCCCACCGACATCGTTAGAAAGAGACAGGCGAATAAATTACCGGTATAAGTATTGTTACTTTTACCGATACTAATATTAGTTACTAGGTAACGTTAACGGACTTACGGGTAACGTTATAAATATCGTTACTTTTTTAACGTTAATATAACGGTAATCGGTAACGTTAAGAAAAAAGTAACGGTAATTCGGTCCCTGCCTGTGTCAATAAACATTATTTGTGCACCATATATCGTCCATCCGATTTAATTCGTTACCTGTCCCACTACACCATCTAATTGCCGTAACCTGATTTACATAGCTCTCAAAACGAAACTCCCGTACCTTAAAAACTAACGAGTAATAAGAAAAAAAATGACTCACCCAAATGACAGAAAAAACACACCAACGCCGCAAGCCACATCACGATAGTTTTATTTTTTCACATCATTAGGGCAAACACTGCTCTTTATTATCACTTATCTTCATTAGGAGTTCACAGTTCACTCTTTAAATTGTCATCGCCAGTCACATTCACCATTCACTCGGTGAATCACCCGCACAATGGACCTGCGAACAAAAAGTATTGACAATTCTTTACTCTGGCAACTTTTCTTTTAATGGATCTTTAGTGTATCAAACTCTTTGGTGCTGTCCTTTCACAGTTTATTTACCGTTATTACTAGCTATTAAATTGGCTAACAATATTTGTAAAAAAAAAAAATAGATTCATTGAAACCTCTGCTTGACAAATATTTTGTATATTGTATACCAACCTAAAAAATTACATGTCATGTAGACATGTAATTTTTTTGTACCTAATAGTACACCCACATTTCGCCAGGTTATGTTTAAGTCCCATGTAATAAGAGTATATTGCCATCAACCGAGCACAAATCCAGACTGAGAAATTCCTGATGGATAAATCCAATAGCACTATGTCCGACCTGAGAATCAAACCCAGGACCTTATGCTCTACTAGACCATCGACGCAGTCGAAAAGTCTGAGTGTATTTTAAAAGGCTTGACATTGACAGTCTTTATGATTGATAAAAATATGTTTGGGAATAAAATCTGCGATTTGTAAAGTAAGTAGATCTAAAAGAAAACGATTCCTTAGCATTCCTACTAAATCATTTTTTTCGTTCTTCAACACAACTAGCTCATTCTTTAATAAATAAAACTAAAATATATTGTTCTAATAAAATACCGTTTGAAGTTCGTTGCTCCTAAGAGAAACCATTGAAGGTCTTGTTCGTCGAGTACAATCTGAATTAAATTATTATTTGCCGGTGAAATTACGGATTTCAGATGACAATTTCAACAATTTCTCTATCAATAGGATTTGCTGACGTACTGACAATCTTAGAGGCTATAGTTGCCAGTCTTTACGAGGTGTATCGTATTTCTTAGTTATTGGGTTGTTGAAGTCAGATAGACATGGTAGGGCTCGTCTGTGATTTGTAGATCTTTGTCAGTCGTTACAGGTAGTTAGTGGCCCGAAAGTCTGACAATCAGCCGTACCAAGGGGTATCGTACTGCCCAGTACTAACTGGGGACCCGGGAATAAAACCCAAGAAATCTTGCTTAGCAGTTGCGCTTGCGAACACTAAGACCAACGATGCAATCAAATACATCATCATCATCATCATCATCTGCCTACCATTTTCCCAACTATGTTGGGGTCGGGTTCCAGTCTTACCGGATGCAGCTGAATACCTGTATTTTACATGAAGTGACTGCCTATCTGACCTCCACAACCCAGTAAGTAATGGGTAATACCATACCCCTTGGTAAGACTGCTTGTCAGACTTTCGGCTCACTGACTACCTGCAACGACTGTCAAAGATCTACAAATGACTGCCGGGACGTACTTTCCGAAGCACGGAGGAAACTCGGCATGTAATGGGTGGTCACCCATCCACGGATCAACCTAGGCAAGCGAGGCTTAACATTAAGATCGACCCGAGCGGCTGTTATTATTTAACAACGAGCTCCTCCGCTGCAATCAAATACAAATAAAATAATTAAGAATAACTAAAGAAGAAAGTGTTCCATTGCTTAAAATTTATCACGGTCTGTTTCAGTTACTTGTTTTCTATAAAGTACACTCACAGCATTCAAGATGAGGTAAGTTCGCATTATAGGACTCGCCGTCTTAAAGTTTCGTCTTAACAACACAATTCAAGTTAATAGTTAGACAGTCTATCTGTTGGATGTACAATATCATAATCTTTATGGTAACAAAGCTGGGAATAGTCTTGCACAAAAGTTTGCAAGGAGCTTGCTTGCCATTATGCAGTAACTTCTGATTGGTGATACTCATAATATGAGGAGTGTCGCAATATGGCATGCAATTTGCTTTCGAGTACTTTTATGTTTACTGCGTGTATGTTCCTGGCTTAAAGGCGCAAACTCACCGTGGTGAACGGATAGGCTACGCACGTAGGTCAAGCTTAGCTTTGCAAGAAAATGTATGAGATAGCGTCCACTACAAACCACGGACACACTATGCATCAAATGACGTCATTAGTACATGCGTAGCTTATTCGAATAAGGCGCTCAATAGCTCAACGCTATCAACGCCATGTACGCTGTGCACGCGGTACACACTATACACGAATATTAACCCACGACTAGCCGCGGTGGGTGCTACAGTTGTACTTAGCTGTGGGTGTGTACCGTGTACTGCTATGGAAACGTAGACACACGTTGTCAAACAAATGAATTCACGCAGCTAAAATGCGCCGCGAGCCCGTGCAGAGCGTGCACCGCGTTGGGTTTGCGCCTTTATCTCATAATGAGGTGTTTTATCAGCGAGTCAGTGGCGGCATTAGGTTTAAACCGTCAGTCTTTTTTGAGTTTGGAATTTTATTACGTAGTGTATTTTTTTACCCAAGTCTACCTCGTTGTCTCGTTGACTGCTTCGTTGGTCTAGTGGCCGATTCCTAGGTCGGGCAAAGTGTTATTGGGTTTTTCCACCAGGAATTTCTAAGTAGCAGCAACGGTGTCTGGGTTTGTGCCCGGTTGATGGCAATGGGCTCGCCTCGTATTACACGGGACTTAAACATAACTGGCGTAATAGGGTGTACTATTAGGTACACCTCTGCCTAACTCTTTGGGGATTAAAGACGTGATTGTGTGCATGTATAACTTATAACTGTAAGTAGTTAAAATTAGGTTTGAAATGCAAAATTTGTCTGAAAGGATTAAGATTGAACCGCAAGCTTACCTACCAGTGACGAAGGTTTCCTACCGGATTCCCTTTGAAAAATGGCACAGTCAGTATTCTATAGACAAATAATATAATCACATTAAAGATATGTACTGCGGCTTACTTCTTATAAAAATTGACCCTTCGCTACTGTTACCTACGGTTACCGTACGCTTCATTAAGGGGTAAATCGTACCGTAACCCGTTACTCGCAAATCATAATATTACATCTAACTTGCCAAATCAATACCTAGTAATAACAACGATTGTTTAAATCCACATAACTTATTCATAACTTAACAAGACAAGCAGTTGAAACTAGCTACCAACAACACACTTTGTTTCCAACTTGCTGCCTGTTCATGAGTGTAATAAGTTGCCAAGTGAATGCTTGCACAACTAACATATTACCACGTTTCAGCGATCGACTGTGAACTTGCAAGTGACACATTTAATGCTTGCAGCGCTAGCGAATTCAACTGGATGTGAATGCTGGAACTTTTGTTATTGGACAGCTCGGTTCATTGAACATTTTGTAATGTGATATGAAAAGGTTAACGCTCTTTAAAGGGTGTAAATAGATTTTTAACAAAGCCAAAAGGCACTTGTTCTCCCCGTCTTTGCGATATTTTTTTTTATTCTAGACCATCCCTGGGAACCTTCTAGTTACGGAGATATTCCCCAATATCTCCGTAACTAGAAGGTCAAAGTTCCAACTTCTTCACAAGTTTTTTTTTTTAAATACATGTTTTTAATGTTACATTTTTACTTTAAACACCTTCACGACCCCCGTACTATTCAATTCATTCATCAGCACAATGATATGAGTGCTTTCCATCGAGTCCTACCGTAAAATGCGAAATGATTTTACATCCCTAAAAAACAATCGTTTCCCAGCCATACTTTTTGCGTAAAGTTACTTAGTTTGATGTACAGAATGCTTGGTTGACGGATTCGTGAAGGGTCTGTTTACACCCTGTGTGTGTGTATAGGTACATACTGATGCTGCTATGCTGAGGAGTTAGTGGCTAAATAATAACAGCCGCTTGGATCGTTTTTCTTAAACCGCGCTTGCCTAGGTTGGTCTTTGGATGGATAACCACCCATTACATACGTAGTTTTACTCCGTGCCTCTGAAAGCGCGTTTAGCCGTTGGTCTCGGCTGTCATTTGTAGATCTTTGACAGCCGTTACAGATAGTCACTTGCCCGAAAGTCTGACAACCAGTCTTATCAAGGAATATCGTTTCCCAGTACTAACTGAGTTGTGGAGGTCAGACAGGCAGTCGCTCCATGTTAAATACTGGTATTTAGTAGCATACGGTTAGACTGGAATCCGACTCAAAGACAGTTGGGAAAAGGCTAGGTAGATGATAATACTGATGCTGCTACTGCGTCATCACACTGCTCGGCAAAGGCCTCTCCCCATGACTTCCAGTTTGATCGATCCAGAGATAATGTAGACTACATACAGGTCGTTGGTTTTGTCCCACAATCTTCTACGAGGTTTTAAATAGGTAAATAGGTCCTTAAAATAAAATAACTGCTTAAGATAGGTACACTTTTCACCCTTATGCTCTTCGTAATAAGGTTGGAAGGTGATGATGGGTCAGGTAATGCAGGACGCTGCACATATACATAGATATTTTAAAATCACAACATAAATTACATAGATATTTGTGTGAAATAATTTTAGATGCGTAAAAAAAATTGTAAAATAAATTATCAAATTTTTTATACAAACACCTTATTGCGAGATCAAATGCTTACATACAAAGGTCACTCATATTTTATTTAAAACAACCTTTTGACCTACGCAGCCCTCCATCACTCAATCATAACTACATATTACAACTTACGACTAATTCACTGATAGCTACGACGACATGAGAAATAGTAAATCAACAGTGAACATACCTTCCTATATTACATAGAACAACATGATGTCAGAACTTATTGTTTTGTTTTGCGAAACCAAACAATAACAATACCGAGACACCACAGAACGGTGTGAAAGGAAGTTTGCAAGTCACAACACTATTTTGGGGACAAGAGAGACAAACATACGAAATAGTCTGAAGATAGAGCGGGATAAAACATTTCCATACATTATGAGAGATTTGTTGTTTCCGCTAAATTGTAGTAACAACGATTCACGTTGTCGTTGACGTTTGTTGCTATGTAAACAGTGTTAAGGTTTGGTAAAACCGGTAGGGACAAATTGAGACACAATTTCTGAGTTTGGTCTCCGGACACTACTCTCACAGACAGAGCCTCATTCTCGCGTCCAACTCCCAATTTATTTGAGGTTGGCGCAGATGTATGAAAGGATAAAACATCTTCTTCTTCCATACTTCTATTACCAGTCATCTGACACCTCCTTTCTTGCCATATCATTTTTCAACCAGACCATCCATCGTTTCTTTGGTCTTCATACTCAAAACTTTCCTCACGACATTTTCCTCATTTCTCCGCACACGTCCCCATAACACGCCAACCGAATACCACACAACTTTCAGTCACCGGTGCCACTTTCAGACTTCATCTTATGTACTCATTAGTTATTTTATCCATTCGCGTAACACCACACATCGCCCTTAGCATGATAGACAATGTACTGAAATATTTGTCAGTGTCCGGTTTGGTGTGGCCCCTACCTGTTTTACTGAATCTTTAACCAACAAAACCAACAAACAACCTGTACGCATACGCACACACCTCAGACAAATATATTAAAGTAAGTTATCGTTAATTATAACCAGTTGACATATGACTCTCGAGCCTTTCATTCCTATATCCCGGTAGGCAACCCTATCTAAGACATAGTAGTCTTACAAACCCAACGTTTATAAAAAAAAAAAATTTGTATGTTTACTCAAAAAGATACAAAAGTATTTGATAGTATTATACCACATCGGAAAAAAAACACAAACCCTCAACGTTTCATAAAGAAAATATCCCGCAAACAACTCAGAAAAACGAACGAATAACAATTACAAAAGTAAGTGCGCAAATATCATTCAACTTCTCATAAACAACAAATAAATAAATACAAATAATAATAGGAAAAGTAAAAGATACTCTAGCGGAGAAACTTCCAGCTTCTTTTATTCATGGTTAGTAAAACTTTTAGTAACTTATTTCCATTTGCTTTCTGAAGCGGCTGAGGAAAAGTTACAGACTGGCAATTACATTCGTCATAGTTAAGCTGGACGGACGAGCCGAATCTAGTTAGCTATGGCTCCTGTTGGAGACAAACTCCTTTTCAAAGGTTTGTTAAGCCTTTTGAGCAAAAGGCGGCAATGGCGAGTAGTTGATGACAGCTCTGTTGAGTCGTGAATATTTTGTTAACATAACATCACGCATGTAATCCCCGAAGAGTTACATAGAAGTGTACCTTTAACTGCACCCACGTTTCGCCAGTTACGTTTAAGTCCCATGTAATAGGGGGCGAGGGAGGTACTGGGCACAAAATCAAATTCTATGCCTGCTCTTGAGAAATCCTTGTTCGAAAAACTTCATATCACTTTGCCCGATCTGAGAACCGAACCCGGGACCTCATACTCAGAGTTTGCGGCCAGTAGACCAACGAGGCAGTTAAATGTTAGATATATCATTATAATAGCAAGATGGGGTGGTACACAAGATAGCTGAACGAACTTGAAAAGATTCGCACAGACCAGGGAAGCATGGTGCAAAGAGGCATCTAATCATTAGTGAGAGAAACAAGTTTGCTAATGATGATGATTTTGCTAGAAATACGGTCATCCTGAAACAAAGTCGTGCTAAGACATCAATTTTCTTTTTTCTTACATAATATTATTATAGCTCCTGAACGTTTCCGAGGTGATTTCTGACGAGACAAGCTGGCGAAAAGCTTCTATCAAACATGTGGAAAGACGCTGTAGGAATACGAAACGACTTGAAAGTGACTGCCAGGATCCAAGAAAGGATGAGCGAAAATATTAGCCCAACATCGCCCGATCGATGAACAGTCGAATAAGAGGACGAAAATTCGAATCTAGTTCGTTTAATGGAGAAAGAACACGACATTGAAAACAACTTACAAAAGTACCTTAATCCTAGGTTTAAAACCCGCAAATATTCGCCTACACAACCGTCCCAATAAACCTTTCTACCGCAGTAAACTTCTACTTATTTAATTAGAATTAATTAAGAAGTACTGCTAGCCACGCGTTGATAACTAATTCTGTCCGCGTCCTGCGTTCGGAGAAATGCGCAGTAATAGTTGGAGGCACATATAATCCAACAGCTACAACCCTAAGACCCGGTTCATGACCTCAGGCGATGCAACTTACGACGCGTCTTGCGGCAAACCACAAGCGCGTGTGTCACATGTGTGTTTTGTGCGTATCGTCGCTTCATAAATCGCTTACAGACCCTCATCCACACCGACTTTTTGCAGCGATGAAAACGGACGGTACTCTCCCTCCGTTTTCTACTCTTCGTTCCCCCGTTGTCGTCAGAAACAGTGGCGCGTTTTTACAGTAGCGATCCTGATGCGTGTTTACAAAATGCGCGACAGCAACGCTATTAAAAATCGCTGTGGGCGAGAGGCATAACTATTATTTTTACAAGATTTTATTCAAATCTTGCTATTGAATTATAAAACAGTTATCCCGAAAGGATTGAGCTGAAATGCATACACGTTTAGTTTGAATGACAAAACATGGTTAGCTAAGTGATGCCATTTTAAATCCAATATGACGGACTCCCAAAGATGGCGGACTAGTTATTTTCGGTGCATCCCAAGTAAAGGGTATCAATTAAAAAAGGTTTGCAAAAAATTAAAATGTGACGTCATTTTTTAGAATAAGCTTGTTTCATTTGTTTTCTCCACCTCGGTGTCGTGTCGTGGCCAAGCGGTAAAGCTACAGTTCTACAGCTACACATTGGACATAATAAACATATCGTTTTTCTTTATCTTGGCTCTCTGCCAAGTCCGTTTAGCGTAAAAAGTTGGAAGTGCGCTCATTAGTTCGCATACGAACAGATGTTGGTTGACCTGGTTATATGTAAAACAACGTAGGTCAATCAACGTCTGGAACATATTATTTTGTGTTTGGTATACGCTAAATATTGATATGGTTAGAAAGAAGGCCACTGCAGTAAGATGACGAGGACGAGTAATAGAGAAGTATGGAAGAAGATGACATGCTGCGCTGACCCCAAATAAATAAGGATAAGGGCAGAAGAATGAAGATCGTCAAAATAATTATAGATATCGTTCATCGTTGGTCTAGCAGTTGGTATTTTTTTTATGTAATAATTTTATGAATGTAAATGAATGAAGGAAATGTCCCAGCAGATTTTTTTTTACGAGATGAATTTTTCAGTAGCATCCCAGAATCTGAAAATGTGCATCCAGTTGATGGCAATAGGCTTTTCCCTTTATTACATGGGACCTCAAAGTGACTATTGAAATATCGGTGTACTTTATGTACATACGTGTGAACTGAATTGTTGGTCTAGTGGTCCGAGTGCGACTGCTTTGACACACAAACATAAATATAGTCCTTGGTTCGATTCCCGGGTCGGGGAAAGTGTTATTGGGTTTTTTCCATCAGGAATTTCTAAGTAGCTGCCACGGAATCTTGATTTGTGCCCGGCTGATGGCAATAGGCTCACCCCCTGTTACATGGGACTTAAACATAAGTGGCGAAATGTGGGTGCACTGTTAGGTACCTACATCTCTGTCTAACTATGATGATGATGATTTATGTACAGCTCTGCCTATACCTTCAGGTATTATAGGCGTGAATGATTGCTTTCTCCGCCTGCCATTGTCGAAAATGATAGGATGCGAACTAATCCTGGGTGTTTAGTTTCTCAAGTTACATTGGCAACATAAACGTTGTTTACTGACAACAGAGAACACTCGACTAAATCCTGAGAACTAGACATTACTTGGAGCGTATAAAGGGTGTAACAAGATCCTTAACGTACCCGAAAAGTACTTGTTCTCCCCATCATTGCGATATATTTTTTTCTAGACCATACCTGCCCCCATAGCATGACCACAGTAGACAAGGATTTCTTTGACGGAAGAATCGATAAAATGACAGATAGTGCAAAGAAATCTGTCATTGTGTCGACACAATCTGTCATTTTGTCGATTTTTCCTACAAATAAATCCTTGTCTACGGTGGTCATGCTACGGGGGCTGGGAACCTTCTAGTTACGGAGATATTGGGGGTCAAAATACAACTTTTTCACAAGTATTTTTTTTATTATCAACATGTTTCTAATGTAAGATTTTTAAACACCTCCACGACTCCCGTACTATTCAATCCATCCATCAGCACAATGTTCTGAGTGCGTTACATTGAGTCCTACCGTAAAAAGTGATTTTTCACCACAAAAAAAAGTCGTTTCCCAGCAATAATTTTTGCGTTAAGCTACTTATTTTGATATACAGAATGCTTGGTTGACGGATTCGTGAAGGGTCTATTTACACCCTGTATGATGTTCTAATGAAGGAATAGGTTCAACAAACTTGCTCCAACCCAGTACACAAGTTAGAGTCGGTTAAAGTTTATCCACGTCTTGACCAAACGTGTAAGTTATAGTTTCTTAACTACATAATGGGGATCTTGCACCAGAAATTATGTATTCAGAAACTGACGATATACAACATTATTTTTAGTATATGCGAAACCTGAATATCGTTTGTTCAGAATAAGTAACTGTATCGATTCCAATCATTTTTAAACCATGTTATATTTTTTCAAAAAAACATTTAAAAAAGTTAAAAGTTGGACACCGAGCGACGTTGAGTACTATCGCAATAATTCAGGTACCTATTGCCAAATTATTATTATCAATGAGCTCAAGACGACGCTGGAGGAGCGCTACGTTGTGACCACGTTTTTGTGCAGACAACTAGGTAACAGAACAAGCTTATAACTTTGTGATTTTTCATGATACAGTTTTGAAATTTTGTACATAGATTCTTTACATAAAAATACTAGACACGTGTATCAGGTTTCGCTTATACTAAAACTAATGTTATATAATGTGTTTGAATATGATTTTACTTTTTATTAGGTGACTGCCTCGTTGTTCTAGTGGTCGTAAGTGCGACTGCTGAGCATGAGGTCCTGGGTTCGATTCCCAGGTCAGTCAAAGTGTTATTGGGTTTTTCGTCAGAAATTTCTAAGTAGCAGCCACTGAGTCTGGATTTGTGCCCGGTTAATGGCAATAGGCTCGCCCCCTATTAGATGGAATTTTAACATAACTGGCGAAATGTGGGTGTATTGTTAGGTACATCTCTGCCCAAGGAATCGAACCCAAAATCTCTTGCTCAACAGTCGTAATAGCGACCACTAGACGAAAGAGGCAATTCACAGTAAATTATTCTTCCTTTCAACATAATCCCATAATCTTCTTCCACAGCACCTACGATCAGACCACAAAACCGTTCTAATTAACAACAACACGGAAACAACGAGCACCTATAATCTTATTGAATCAATTACGCTAATTAAGCCCGCCTGCATAATTTTAAGGGGTATAAACATCAAAACGCGTTAGATCCAAGTTCCTACTCGGCTGAGTGCACACTAATGCCTTTGATCGGGGTGACTGGCTGTACTGTAGTGGCTCGGCTCTTTCACTCGGAACGTATCCGCGTTTGTGTAATCAAGCCCTAGGAGCTGCATGTTTTATTTTTGGTCGTAGTGTGAAAAACAGAACCGGGACGTGTGCTGGATTAACGAAAAACATGGCCGATGTGTTTTTGTCGTGAATTGGGTTTAGTTTTGTAAGTTTATTTGGTTTATTCGTTTATCTGCGCACCAGTTTTTGATTATTTTAATTCAGTTGATTGTGCGAATTAGTTGGTTATTCAAAGCTTTGCAATTTTGTCTCAAAAACTCAAAATATTATGTTAGTTTAGTTGATAAATTTATTTTGCATGCTGTGGTCTCACATAATAGAAAAAGAACTCTTATCTAATACCTTCTATTATTTATCTTTTGTTGGAGATCATCAATAAATATTATCTTACTGCTATTTTAAATTCAAAAGTTTGTGAGGACGTATGAATGTATGTTTGTTACTCTTTCATGAAAAAACTACAGAACAGATTTGAATGAAATTTGGCACATAGGCAACCTGGATTAACATCCAGGTTATAACTGCCTGAAAAGCCTTTTTACCCTAGTAGAACGATCCCGTGGGACATTATTGAACTCCACGCGGGCCTCGGATATAATCTAGTAAATAAATAAATAGATAAAGAAGGCTTAACTTGAAAACTGAATTTTCATCACCGCACAATACATTTTTCATGACTGACTTCAATATTAAATGGACATGAAAAAATATCCATAACTTACCGCTTTTCAGTGTAATAACACTTGTTATGTTCCATGATTTATCATTACGTATGTTAATACAATAAATAAACAATGAGGTCGTACCGTTATATGTCACGAACGATTCAGTTATTAATGTAATTGGTAAATCTGTAAATAAAATATGGCGGTACTATCATGTGTTTATAATTTGAATGGAAAAATTATAAATATTTTTTTGAGTGAGGAAAATCATGTTGTCGTTATAAATATTTTATTTGAAGACACGAAGATGAGCGTAAATATTATTGTCTATTTTTTACCTGTAAAAGTATAAAAAATAATGATTTCCTTTCCTGACTTTGGCTAGATTGATTCACTAAAATAATAATAAAAGCAATGACTTGGCTTGCGAGGTTGTCGACATGTGGGATGTGGACTCAGCGATCATTGTGCCGATAGTCGTATCAGCCCATGGCTTAATTGCCAAGAGACTTGACCAACACCTAAGGAGGCTTTTGTTAGGCAGCTGGATCTAGGGCTTGATGCAGAAAGCGGTACTCCTGGACATGGCTCGTATTGTAAGGAGGTTTATTTTTCTAGAGCCCTGACCGAATCAAAGAAAGAATGAACCACATAGCGGGTCCCATAAAACGCTCGGTGGAGATGATATTGCGGCAGACCAACCTGAGACCCTATTCCCGGTACCGGTGGGCTACAATTTTTTATATTTTGAAATGTTTTTTACATTTTTTTACAAAGGAATGTTTGAAAATGTAATTGATTTGTAAAGATATAAAATAAAGGTAAATAACGCGAAAAACAATATAATAATCTTAACTTAATTGATTGCTTGTCTAGAATCAGTCCAACTGATCCGGAGAAATTACAAACCGGTTGAAGACACAAAACACTTACACTCTTCACATAAGTGTTTGTATAGAGCTGTCCACTATCCGTGTCCGGCCACAATTTATCCGCATGAGTTTGACCGAATCTTTAATTGTTTAAGCTTTGAACAATTTAAGTTTACAGAAAATTATTACGTGTTTAATCATGTTTTGTCAACGCCTGAAGTCTGCAATGCCATAATTAAAACAGGCAGGATGATTAATATTGTTTCACCCAAAAAAAACACTTACACTATTCAACTATAGGTATAATATTTTTTATCGATACAGAAATATATTGAAAAGTACCATATCGTCGGGAATAGTGCAAATCCGCAATCTACCATACGTAAAGTGCGCGTGTCTGCACTACGTGTAGGTTTACAGGGGAAGGTTATAAGTTTTGTTTTCAACGATTTTTGACCTCATTTTTACATGAATAGTAACAATTCATGTGCTCTATGTATTGTTAACAGTAGAAATCTATCAAATTCATAAATTTAGTCGCTACGAAAACGTGTAATTGAAATTGGCTACATTTTTCAGATACGCGGAATTATCCAATGCTAGTTCCGCGGATTTGCACTATCCGCGTTGATATTCAATATATTTCTGTATCGATAAATTATTATTCATGAAATTGTAAAATTCAATTCTAGGCAGAAAATAACGCGCCCTAACGCGGTTATCAGAACCTCAGCACATAAAACCATAAAATCAAAAACTTATATTGAACAAACAGGTACCATTTTCAACACGGATTATGTATTTTGTTTGATTTTGTATTCATTTAATACAACCGAAATGACAAATATTAATTAAAATCATTATGAACGTTAATTGGGATAATGCGAAATGAAATTAATACATACTTTTCGATTTGCATCGAGTTAAGCTGGGATACGTTTCATTTATTTATTAATACTCGATTCGAGTTTGAAAACAAACATTATATTCATCTGAAATACAGGAACTCAACCGACATTAGATGCTTAGAACAATGAGATAAAGTTCATGTACCTATTGCTTGTCTACAGGAAATTGTAGCATTAAATGTTGTTTGATATTGTGTGTATTGTGTTGTTGATATTTTTTTTTCCATTGTAAATTGTTTATTATCCAGGTAATATTTTAGTAAGTACAAGACACACACACACACAGGACACAGGGTCAGGTACAGTCATGGTACTTGCACAATCGCCGAAATATCGGGACCTCAAAGAAATCAGTAAACATGGCAAATATCCTGTTTATAGTGTTAATTATAATGTTAGTAAGTACAGTAATACACAAGAGAAGTTACAACGGGCTTAAAATATTACCTAAAACTACTCGTCGTCCTCAAATTCAGGCGACTCGATGCTAAACCCAACCCATCACCAGTATAACTACCAAGTTTTTATAACACCTACTAATACTACTGAAGTTGTACAACTATATGCAAGAAAGGAATTTATTCAGTTCACGACAAAATTTAGAAGCGCCATTAAAAAGCACAGGTCGCGATAACAAACTCAATACAGTACACAAATATTGGCCATATCTTGCGTGCCTTTTATTCACTTTTGTGGGCCTCTTACACCACTCCGTACGCGTTTGTGCAATTATCCGCACAGAGCAAATCTGTATCAGCTTGCAGAAGCTTCGATCTGAAATCCCACAGTTATTATCTAGAAACTACCTAGTGCTGTGATACCGAAAAATATTGGAAAAGTTAGTCTTTGAAGTACTCGTAACACATTTTGTTGAGCACTTGGTTAGGTACATATTCCCGTTTTAGGTTACGCTGAAATAAGGATCATAAAAGCAATAGTCGTTAGGAAACATGAGAGTAACTTAATTTCGTAAGATAAGAAAAATGTCAGAATGTTATGAACAAGCTCGTATAATTACGCTGTTTAAACAACACAATGCTTTTATGAGCCACTGAATTACTTTAATGGGCCTCCGGCGCCTTTTGCTTATGAGACGTTTAAAAGCTAATTCTCATACGACGCTGGTACGCGTATTATGTGTGCTGCGTAACACTTTCATATATGAACATTTAATATTGCGATCAGAAATTGCAGGCATTTCTTATATTTATATTTTTTTAGTAAAGTTTTTTCCTAATTGATTCCAAACACAGAGCAAGCAGATAGTAATTTGTCCACGTTTACGAACGAAAAATCGAAAAGGAAATTAGGCTATTTTTCTGTTAAAAAAGCGAGTTCGTCCGTCGCCCGCTTTCCGATCGCCGTAGTGGGCGGTAGTAAAAATTGTACGCTTCGGGAAAGCGTTTGTGCAATCAGAGCGGATTGTTCTGGGAATCTAAGCTAAGCCGCTCTAAGAGCCGTAGGCGCCGCCAAAACATTTCGCCCGTCTGAATCCTATTACTGATTTTTTAAAAGGTTTTACGGATCCAAGTATCTGTATTTTGTGGACGTCTTATGTTTCGCTAATGCTGTCGCCAACGTAAAGTAGATTTGTTAGATACAAAATCGCTCACTTCTGATCTTTTCTAATTACGTATTCATGCGGCTTTCGTCGGTAAAAAGGTTTTCTAAGAAATTTTCTCCAATATAAATACTTGAAATTTCAGCTTAGCGAGCTGCCAATACGGGTTTTATAGACTTTATTTCAGTTTCCAGGAAAGGCCTTTTGATGAAAAGTAAGGAGGCAGTTATTTATTTATATTTATACTGAGTTATAGCTGCCGCTGGTTTTAACGCTTGAGTCGTTGGTCTCAATTGATCTCAATTGGTTTCTTACTGAAATTTTAATTGATTATAATAAATAATTACTTACTGCCTTAACCCATCTCATTATGGAGTGTTAATTAAACATGAAAGTAAGGAATACTATTAATATTATCAAAATACAGAACGCCATGGATGACCAGTTTCATGAAAGTGGAAGCAGAATTATGAGGATATATCGCAGCAGGTGGCGTCCTGTAGTTGCGTGAGTTTATATATGTAAGTACACATATATAACATCACGCCTGTAATCCCCGAAGGGTTAGGCAGAGGTATTCCTTATAGTACATCCACGTTTCGCCAGTTATGTTTAAGTCATAGTAATAGGGGGCGACCCTATTGCCATCAACCGGACACAACTCCAGACTCCGTGGCTGCTACTGAGAAATTCCTGATGACAAAACCCAATAACACTTAGCCCGACCCGGGAATCCAACCAAAGATTATATTTATGTTTGTGTGTCAAAGCAAACAATCAAGAGTACAAACAGCAAAGTTTTACCTTAAAAGCCTCCAGACAATAACACAATAAACACTCTTCTTCGTAAAGAATGAAAATAAAAATGGTGCCTCTCCCAAACGCAGATGTTTTTGATTAATAAAGAAGAATAACAACGTTTACCGCGATATTTTTTTCTCTCCTTACAGATAATAAAGCCAGCCTAAATAAATAAAAACTAAATAAAAAATAAATTAAATAATAAAAATAATGCTTATACTGCAAACATTGATTTTTATAAAAAAAACACAATAACAATAAGAAACCGTAACTACAAACTCAGATCATTCATCTGCCTTTTACCAGATGCAGCTAAATACCAGTATTTTACATGAAGCGACTGCCTATCTGACCTACACAACCCAGTTAGTACTAGGTAATACGGTACCCCTTGGTAAGACTGGTCCTCAGAGCAAACAATCAAGATTACAAACAGCAAAGTTTTACCTTAAAAGCCTCCAGACAATAACACAATGAAAAAAAAAATGGTGCCTCTCCCAAATGCAGACGTTTTTGATTAATAAAGAAGAATAACAAGGTTTACCGCGATATTTTTTTTCTCCTTACAGATAATAAAACCGGCCTATCTTGACTTTGTAACCAATTTATTTGTTAATACCGCTTGTTATAATATTATGACGATGTGAATGTATCGTACGTAAAAATAACTTTCATAAAAGATATGTAAAAACCTTATATTTAGACTCTTTGAGATGAGAACAAATATTTGGAATACTGCGAAGATTCCTTGAATAACCTCCCCCGCGTGGTATGTTTTTTTTTTATATACAACATTAGTTTTAGTATATGCGAAACCTGAAACACGTGTCTAGTATTTTATGTAAAGAATCTATGTAGAAAATTTCAAAACTGTATCATGAAAAATCACAAAGTTATAAGCTTGTTCTGTTACCTGGTTGTCCGCACAAAAACGTGGTCACCACGCGGCGCGTCCGCGCGCGCTCCTCCAAAATCATCATGAACTCATTCATAATAATAATTTGGTAGTAGGTACGTAAATGATTGCGATAGGTACTTAGTGTCGCTCGGTGACCAACTTGTAGCATTTTTTAAATATTTTTGGGAAAAATTAAACATGGTTTAAAAATTATTGGAATCGATTCAGTTACTTATTCTGAACTAACTATATTCAGGCTTCGCATTTACTAAAAAAAAATTGTATAGAACGTTACTACTTATGTGGTTACAATGGAAACGAATGGATGGACCGGGTCGTTGTGGATGGTTGCTACTTGTGTGGTTGTGGTAATAATGTTCAAACATCGACAGATCAACAAAAAAAAACTGTCATTTTGTCGATTCTGCCGTCGACAAAACCCGTTTCTACGGTAGTCATGCTACGCGTGCAACACGTCAAAAAATTATAAATACCAGATCAACAACAACAATAACTATTCTGAGACGAAAACCGAAACAAACTCAGATCACCATCATCTTTCTGTTACCAGATGCAGCTGAATACCTGTATTTTACATGAAGCGACTGCCTATCTGACCACAACCCAGTTAGTACTGGATAATAGGGTACCCCTTGGTAAGACTGATTGTCAAGAGTTTCATGCCACTGACTACCTGTAACGACTGTCGACGACCTATAAATGACAGCCGGGACCAACGGCTTAACGTGCTTGCCGAGTCACGGACGAAAATCGGTATGTAATGAGTGGTCACCCATCCACGGACCAACGTAGGCAAGCGCCGCTTTACTTATAGATCGACCCGAGCGGCTGCTATTATTTAACCACGAGCTGCTCTTGAAACTCAGATACCAGGTTAAAAAGTTTTCTATGTTATTATTTTTATTTAGTTATGTCATCCAAATCAGAGTAACAAACTCACAAATACTCCACATTTATATTAGCTATTAGAAATAGAAGTAAAATCAAAACCAATATTTGATTAATCCATCAATGTACTAAACATTCAGATTTGAACTATTGAAAGCCATCATAATTATTTAAATTGTATGAAATAACTGTGTAATCGTCGGAAAATTTGCCCATCAACCATCCAGGCCAAAATCGTTAGCACCCCGGTTACCGATAACAGCGATAATCGTACTCTCTTAAAAATTGATAGGGTTTAATTTTAATAGATATTTTCGGATGATAAAAAATCAACTAACGGAGAGTTTTTTGAGATTTCTGATTTATTTATTTAACAGTTTATGTACACACTAAATACAGAAAAGAAGAAAGGAACAGAAAATAGTACAAAGGTGATGCTTATTTCTAAGGAAATCTCTTCCAGCATACCTCGAAAGGAGATACTAAAAAAGGAGATGTAGACATAGTGCGTAAAAGAAGAAGAGAAAATGGAAAACATAAAACACAAAACAGAACTATTTAAACATAATAATATAAGAATATACTAACATACTTATAAATATAAAGACAAAACATAACAATACTGATTTCTTGTTACAGGGTGTAAACGGACCCTTCACGAAGCAGTCAACCAAGCGTATGTACATCAAACTAAGTAATTTACGCAAAAATTATTGCTGGGAAACGAGTTTTTTTTTTGGGTGAAAAATCACGTTTTACTGTAACGTTTCAATGTAATGCACTCAAAACATTGAGCTGATGGATGGATTGAATAATACAGGTGAAAAAGTTGGTACTTTGACCTCTAATATCTCAGTAACTAGAAAGTTCCCAGGTGTGGTCTAGAACACAAAAATGATCGCAATGACGGGAAGAACAAGTGTATTTCGGCTTCGCTGAGGGTCTTGTTACACCCTCTAATACTGAAATCTCAGTTGGTCCCTAAGAGATTTTTGATCCTTATAAGAGACAGGATCGATTGCCATCAAAAAGTGTCTGAAAATTAGTTTTTCGTGCTACACATTTTTCCCAAAATCTGTGCAGCTCAAAATTTCTCAAAAAATCCTGTTTAGTCTCCCAAGATCATTTTCATGTAGCTACAACAGCTAAGGCAACTAAGGTTACTGAGCAGTAAAGGCAGCTACCTTCTCTCAACAACACTTTGCCCGATCTGGGAATGAATAATTAAGCCTTTAAATAAATCTTTACATAATGAACGAACTATATGCATTATAACAATTAAATAACCTATAAAAGAGCATCAAACTGTTTTTTTTTTAACTCGATCCTACTATTTGTTACAATCAAAATGTAGGGACTATTCGAACATGGCTTGTAGTGCAGTGCAGTTACTTTATTAAACCTTTTCAATATTACCATGTTGTGACAAAATAATGAAACAGTTTCATCGAATTTGAAGGCAAAACAAAGCTGCGTGAAACGGTCTCATTATATTTTATAATGAGCCGTCCAAAACCGGGGACCATGCGGCATTGCATGAGGGAACCCATAAGTTAGGTAAACCTGACGGACTGGACACGGCACACAAGGAAAATTTGTATAATACTTTATGACAAAGAACCCTTTTCTCCTAAAAAGCGAGTAAAGAATTATTATGCCAGATGACAGCCAACAAATTAGGCTTCTCTAGAGGCTATATTTAAATGCGGCGCTCTCTTAAAAGTCAGCCCAGTTAGCATCTAGTTGGTTGGGGTTGGGTCTGTTTTAGCCATTACATAAGAAAATGAAGATATCAACACCAAGACATCCCGCTAATATCAAAAAAAGTATATAAGCTTTCGCAATGAACAGACAATGAAAAATTGCAATGCGAGACCGCGTCCATATTTAACCAAAGCGATAGTCGTCATCGCATTCATTTTGAACGGAAAACTCGAATGCGTGGTCGCCCCGACCAAATAAAAAGGTGCGTT
This sequence comes from Noctua fimbriata, assembly GCA_905163415.1. Taxonomy (NCBI): domain Eukaryota; kingdom Metazoa; phylum Arthropoda; class Insecta; order Lepidoptera; family Noctuidae; genus Noctua; species Noctua fimbriata. The sequence continues at coordinate 5,007,907 of LR990942.1, read as the reverse complement.
CCGATTTTCCAAACTAATGAATGACAAATGAACACGACGAACACGTATTTGCACGGTTCATGGCTTTGATTTAGGGTGCGCATTCGGATAACCCACCTCCCAAAACACCCACAAAGAGAGTAAGGTGAATTATTCTCAACCGTGTACAACGGTACTAGTTTCCCATCAGCGTACAATCTCAATATTAATCAATAATATTAGGAAAGCCATACTCAGCTGGAGCACTTACAAAATGACAACAACGAAAACTAACTAGTTAATAGGCCCCCAACAGCCATAAGCAACAGTAACGACATTATTATTTCCTCTCACAAAAGGACAAATTGTAACATCAATGATTTATTGTTGAAACACGATGACGTAATAGCTATCGGCTATTTCATTTTATTGCTCCTTCGTATACAATGGATTTGCGCATTTCTCTATCAATCTATATTATATTATTTGCAGACTAGTCCGTTATTTCTTCCTTGTTGGTGTCGGAAACAAAAACAATTAAGTTCTGTACGGAGAGATTCGAGATATTATGCCACAGTAAATTGTGAATGTCTTTAGTCCTATACAATTTCATTACACTATCTTTGAGGGTTGATTTTTTAGTAAGTCTTTTATATCTTTTTATACAGTCACATTTTTATTTTATTAATTTAGGATCTCCAACAAAAAATATATATGTCACAGTCAAAACTACTTTTGACCGCTTTTAATCAGTCAAAACCACTTTAGACCGGTGAAAATTATTTTAACAAAAACTAACATTTACTTGGAAACTTATTAGGTTTGTTAGGTTTTTTTTGAGACCCTTTGCAAAACATTATGTTGTAGTAATTCTAGGACTAGGTAATTACAACGTTCTGAAACAACATATTTTAAATGGAGAAAACGCATTTTAAAATGATAAGGATTTTGACTGACACCAGTCAAAAGTGGTTTTGACCGATTAACAGTTTATACTCTAACATATACAAATCATGACATAATAATGGACAACAAAAAATATTAATTAATACTCCTTTACTCATAGCAGACCCACAGCATAAAACAATATGAATGATAATAACAATATTTTTTACCGATATCTCCACCGGCTGTGCATCAGTATGTAACTATAATTTAACCAACTTCTAAAACGGAGAAGGTTCTATGTTATTAAACATCGTGTAAACGGACCCTTCACGAAGCCGTCAACCAAGCAACTAAGTAACCCTACGCAAAAATTATTGCTGGGAAACGACTTTTTTTTTTGGTGTGATATATCACGTTTTACGCTAAAACTCAATGTAACCCACTCAAAACTTAGTGCTGTGAATAGTAATCGGGTAATGGAGGTAATTAAAGTACAGTTAAAACCTTAAACTTTAAATACTACTTAATATGTAAAAAAAAAACTTGTGAAAAATTTGAACATTTACCTCCAATATCTCCGTAACTAGAAGGTTCCCAGGTATGGTCCAGAAAAAAAAATGATCACAATAACGGGGAGAACAAGTGCCTTTCGGCTTCGTTAAGGGTCTTTTTACACCCTTTATGTATGTACATAAAGGTTACAATGATCCCAAAGATTACCAACACAACTTTAAGTGCACTAAGATTACGTTAATTTCTAACACAGTGCAATTCAACATAAGCTTGAGCTCAATGCACGTACATTATCGAGGCTTAGTTCCAGAATCAACAGCAGAATGTTAATCGGTATTCAGATAATGAAATCCTAGTGATTTGCCTACTAATTGCATTAAGCAGGTTAACACGTCGATAATTGCTTGCTTTGCTTGAATTAACAATGGACTTCACGAAGATGCAATCACATTTATATGTAGTTTCCACAACTAGTTTTGTAATGTAGCTATTTACGAACGCAATCAATTTGTAAAATGTCTTTTTGTTCCAAAAAAGATTATTATAATATATCATCATCATTATCCTGCCCTTATCCCAATTTATTTGGGGCCAGCGCAGCATGTCTTCTTCTTCCATACTTCTCTATTACTCGTCATCTCAACAGTCACCTCCTTTCGAGCCATATAACCCTTCACTCAGTCCATACATCGTCTCAATGAACAACATATAATAACCTCGTTAATCTATTCATACATATATACAAAAAAGAAAAGAAACTTTACCTGTATGTCGATGTTTCTGTCTGTGTGTTATCTTTTCACGTGTTACTGACATACTGACTTCTGATCTACTCCCGAGTGAAGCCAAGGTCAAAAGTAAAAAAAAAACAAAAATAATAACAAATATGTCGTCGTCGTCGTATAATAAATACGTCATCTTTTTCTCGGGATAGATTAATCTTAAATCGACGTTATTTGAAATACTGGGCGAGCTCGCACCACAGCTTAAAGTCACAGGTATCTATATCGTTGATGATGTAACTTTAGCTTTACGGTGCAAAATCTAGAGTAGTATTTTCAGGACAGAGCCATAGCTTTGTGTTTACCTATTGGAGCAGACGGCATACATGCATCAGTCATCGTGCAGCTCAAGCCTATTTCTCGGAGCTCGATAACACGATACACGGTGCTACCAGTCAGCGGTATATTTGCGTAGTGAGTCTTTTTAGAAAGGGATTTTCCGGAAAAATCGCGAAGTTTGCTATGAACGAATTTCAAAAAATAGTGTATTTCTGCAATTATCCAAACTATTTGATTATGAACTAGTCTGTTTGCAAACAAATATCGCTGTTAAAATATGAAATATAAATACGGTAAATAAAGAGATAGGTGAAAAAATCTGAACACCTCGTAAATTCAGGACGTCCGTACAAATATGAAAAATGTATTCCACTTTGCAACACTTATCGCGTAGTACTCGACGTACTTGAACATTTTTTGTCATATAATTCTTACCCAGACACATAATTCACGTTGTGAGATAACTTTGAACGTATCACCCCCGTCTGGGAACTCCCCGGGGTGTGCACACTAAATTAAGGTAATTTCTGAATAACTTTTATGGAAAAGGGTTTTTTGACATGCATTCCCTGAACAATACAATGTTTTGAAAACAATTTCCAATAGTTCGAATTTAGTTTTCTAATTCTTGAAGTCAGGAAAGTTATTTTTTTAGTGTTTCGTCATCTGGCGGCTTTTGCTAACAATGCTGGGGTCGGTTTCTAGTCAAACCGGATGCAGCTGAATAACAGTATGAATGAGTATGCGTGTGTGTGTGTGTGTGATGAGTGTGTGTGTGTGTTGTGTGTTGAGTAGGAATGTGTGTGTGTCGCATGGAGCGACTGCCTATCTGACGTCCACAACCCAGTTAGTACTGGGTAACACCCCTTGGTAAGACTGTTTGTCGGACTTTCGGGCCACTGACTACCTGTAACGACTGACAAAGACCTACAAATGCTGGGACCACCGCTTTCCAAGGCAGGCACGGAGGAAACTCGGTATGTAATAGGTCATACATCCACGGACCGACCTTGGTAAGCGCGGCTTAACTTTGAAGACCTACTCATGCAGCTGTTATTAGTTAGCCACGAACTCCTAAGCGAGTACCAAATTAATAGTCCATGAATTAAATAAAAATCACAACTATCTTCTTTAACAGTTTAAAAAAATAGTTACAACACCGACATTGCAAAGGTGTGGACTCCCCGATTAATTTCTCAATCGCTACTACAATTGAAATTATAGTAACAGTTTCGTTAATACAGAATTGAATCCTATGTCAATACAAACAAGAGTTATTTTTTTAAACATGAGTAGGATATTTGGCTAATCCTTTTAATAATAGGTTGGGACTGATCCCTTCCGGCAGAATGACTAGCGAAATAGGGCAACCCTGACATCATTTTGATGACGTCATCAGTTTCTTGCCAGCTAATTTAACCAAATAGTTGGTCTATTATATTTTGTTCGGGAATCGATGATTGGGCTAATTCGATGTTGCCAGACTAAAGTCCGTGCTATTAGATTGTATTGGATAGCATATTAGTTCCCTGTAATTGAAATTGACTGCTTTGATGGCTACTAATAAAGGGTGTAAATAGACCCTTAACCGGAAGGCACTTGTTTTCCCTGTCTTTGCGATCATTTTTTTGTTATAGACCGTACCTACCTATACCTGAGAACCTTCTAGTTACGGAGATATTGGGGGTCTAAGTTCCAACTTTTTCGCAAGTTTTTTTTAAATACATATTTTAATGTAAGATTTTTACTTTACACACCTCAACGACTCCCGTACTATTTCAATCCATCCATCAGCACAATGCTTTAAGTGCTTTCCATCGAGTCCTGCCGTAAAACGTGATTTTTCACCCCAAAAAAAAAGTCGATTCCCAGCAATAATTTTTGCGTAAAGTTACTTAGTTTGATGTACAGAATGCTTGGTTGACGGATATGTGAAGGGTCTGTTTACACCCTGTATATTGAGTAGTATCATACATCTATGAAACGTATGGAAAGATTATTAGGTATATGGTCGGGTGTTTTACTGTATCTGAAAGACTTCGTTAATAATACAATGGAAAATGCCATGATCTTTGCACGTTGTGTTCATTTCAGCATTAAAATTATTGAGTTTCAGAACCTATTAATTAAATTCTTTCAATCATATGCATGCGTTAATAAGGCCGCTCATTATCATGAGTTCGTCACCCTGTATAGTCGACCTCGTAATGCTTTACCACTTTTGACTGCAATTACCAGAAGACCGAAACTTTAACGAAGTGTAGAGAAGCCCTAAAACTGTCACAAAAACCTAATCGTGTAATGACAAGTACACACTACAAGTGACAGTTAATTTTAGGATGGGAAGGTAATTACGAGGTAGACTATACTCGCTTATTATAAATTTTTTGGATATTTCTTTATGCTCTAAAGACTAAATACTGATAGTATTTAGTTTCCTACCCGTACTAGATATGTGTGTTATACACAAACATACTAAAGCATAAGCGTAATCAGTCCATGTAATCATTCCCACAGTCGGGACACCCTCACCTTGTGAGGGGGTGGGACGTAATTCACCACGCGAGCCCATTGCGGGCTGGGTCGAGCGGGCTGACAAAGCCACAAAACTTTTTTTTAATAATTATTATCATACGTGTGACCGATTGGTCCTGACATCCTGACGGACCAGAGAGCCTAGAAAATTATTATTAATTAAAACGAAAATACAGTTTCTTCCTGAAACAGTTAATTTTTTCAGGAATAAAAACGACGGGGAATTAAAAAACGTGTTTGATTATGATAAGCTACCAAAAAGCAATCCTGTTAAAAGTCGTTATAGTGCTTAAAGAAAAAAAAAATGTTTAAAATGACAGCTGTCAGGAAGTACCTACACAACCAAACGGATACTTTTAATAATACTATGTTTTAATTGTTTAAATTAATTGGCCCTAAATTTAAATGGCGTAAAATACTGACTGCATAAATATGCATTTGTAATTATTTATTTCGACATGACCAAAGCTACTAGTTCTTCAAGTTAGATTTTATGGATATTGAAGTACAAAATGCCTCAGGATGGCAGTCAGATCCATTTTGTGAATGAATTTACAGTCGCAGATCGTGAGTAGGAGGAGGCTCCTGTTCACCCATCATCACCTGCCTAGCCTTTTCCCAACTATGTTGGGGTCGGCTTCCAGTCTAACCGAGTGCAGCTGAATACCAGTATTTTACATGGAGCGACTGCCTATCTGATCTGGACAACCCAGTCAGTACTAGGCAAAACGATGCCCCTTGGTAAGACTGGTTGTCAGAATTTCGGGCCACTGACTACCTGTAACGACTGTCAAAGATCTACAAATGACAGCCAGGACCAACGGCTTAACGTGCTTTCCAAGACACGGAGGAAACTCGGTATGTAATGGATCCATAGACCGACCTTGGCAAGCGCGGCTTAACCTGAAAATTAACCCATGCAGCTGTTATTATTTAGCCATGAGATCCTCAGCTGCTGTTTATTCACTCAAGGCAATTCCTTACTTGCCTTTTTTAACACAAAAAGACTGACCTATCAAGCTAATTTCTATCACGGATTTGTTCACTGTTGGGCATGCCTCAGCTATTTAGACGGTTTTAATTCATATTTCATTCAACTGCTGGGACTTCCATCAAATCATCCATTCATATTTACTAAAGTAAATACCTGTAGACATAAGAGACTCAATGAATAGTAAAAACATAAAGCGTAAGCTAAAAGAACATTACATCAACTCGATTATAACTTAACTGTTAATAGCGCGTTCAAATCTCAGGCCATGGCATGCTAAGACAGACCCCAGTGGTCTAATTGTGTGCTTTAAGTGTAAGGAACTTGAAATTTATAAAATTAAAAAAAATTAAAAGGGTCTAAGATGTGCCTTTAATCTATATATTTATTTGTAGGTACTTCTAATTATTGCTTATCATTATTAATTGACAAATACACAACAATGATTGTCAAAAAGAAAACGTGAAACCTTATGACCCCATTTTTTTCTCTCACTTATCTAAATCGACGCCATAATTCCACATTCAAACGTATATTTTTTTTTTTGTTAATGAAGAAATAATGAACACATTATTTTTAATATAATGAATAGGTACTGGAAACGTTCTCGTCTATAAAAACATTCTCATGGAAACAAATATACGACGAGTACGTAATAAAAGTAACGCACCAATATATAACGGTACTAAAAAGATATTACTTAGGTAATAAAATAATCATCCTCTTTCTTACCGAATAAAAAACTTTTAACTGATCCAGATATATCGCACTGCACACAAATCCGCCGATCAAACTCAAAGAAGCGGAAAAATCTGAACAACTACGCCAATTAAAAGTTTGAACTGTTCAACACGTCACAGATTAAACACAAAAAATATTTATGAACATGGTTTTTATAAAACAAGGTTTAATTTATTAAGTACACTCACTAATAATGTCTATGATTTTTTTTATTGTTGCGTTCGCGAGTTGTTCGAGTTTCGAATTTGGTATCGGAACATGGCGCGGCTCGTTCGGAAAGGGCGCGAGCGTCGAGCAGACTGGTGGCCGCGGCCGGCGACGCTCACCGCGCATGTGCACACAACCTCTTATAATTTGATATCTCACATCACCGCCCCTGTGACATTCTGTGGTAAAACCTACTCGTAAATTATTCAATTTTATTTACTTATTCGTACGCTTCTGTAGAATATTATGACGTGGGTCGTGAGATTTACAATCGACGTGAGATTCGCATGTTAGAATGTTGGCGTACTTTTAAAGTACGCTTCGCGTAACTTCGCTCTTCAACAGGAAATAATTCATCAAATACTTCAGCGCTTCCGACTGGCGTGGCCGTTAACGGTGATTTCACGGAAATAAAGTTTTATAAAGTTATCAAGAACCGATCTTTACTAGAGCATTTATTCATTTGTACGATTTTTAAATATAATTGAATATTTCTACTAAATGGAAGTGATTTAAAATATAGTCTTGTTTTAATTTTGTTTCGTAAATCAAACATCTAAATTTTTTTCCTCCCTGAGACTGGATAACTATCTATACATTTAAAATTGTGTAATATGGCCCTCTTAACCAATAATTTTGTCAATACTATTACAAAGATTTTGGGAAATCCTAAAGCAGAGGATTATAAATAGACTAACATCTTCTGTATACCCAGAATTAAAGCCGTAATCGAAATATATTGAAGTAAGTGCGGACGCAAAGAGATTGTCGTTGGGTAAGCCGACTACAAATAAAGAGGTTGAACAGGCCGGTCCGTTTTGGCAGTGCGCCCGCACCCCTAGTTATTCCAACTCGCACCGGCCGATACGACCCTTTGTCGATAAAACTAGAACATCACTACGCGACAGTTTCAAAACTTTTTTGTGTGACCAGAGAGAATTGTAATACGTGCCTAAAAAGTCTACCTCGTTGGTTGAGGACATTTTTGCCTTCATAGGTATTCTCAGATTAAAAAATGCTATGGGTCGTTGTGCTGTTTTTTTGTTCTATACGAATCCGGATTCGAGTTGTTACTGAGAATTTTGGCTCAATCTAGAGCCGCAATAATACCCATGATAGACTTGAACTTGTTACCTAGGTAGATACATATGTAACTTAATGGCGAAGTGTGAGTGTGCTAGGTTCAAATAACTAGGGTATGATATTGTATACGTCAGAGGTCAGATAGACAGTCACTCCATTTATATTACTGGTAATCAGCTGCATCTAGTAAGACTGCAAACCAACCCCACGTTGGTTGAGAAAAGGCTAGTTAGAAAATGATTATGTTTATCTTAAATAATATGACAGAGAATTTATTGGAATTTTTTATTTTAAATGTAGGTATGCATAAAATATGATCTTAAATGGATTGAAATAAATGAATTAGAATTTAAATTTGAATTGGTAAAAGCATGAGTAGATGATATGAGATGATAGTGAAGGTACGATTGCCTTTAAAAAGCGAAAAGATGTTCTCAACTCGTAATCTAGCTTTATCAGTCAATATATTATATAATAGAAGCCTAGCTAAAATCAGTTCACTAGATAATAGGTACTTTGAAGTAATCAACAAGGGAGGAGGGACCGTCACTAGGGTCGCTACGTTTGTGAATGTCAATGTAAAACCCTGTATTTGCGGTCCTTACGCATGTTCAAAGGGACTAGTAATAACATGTTCTAGAACATGCTTGATTACATTATTCAAAGCAATGTGTTCTGTTTGATGTGTTCAGTTTACTGGTATTTGCTTATTGAGTCCGTAATGGATACTATGTTATGAGCATTTGAGAAGAAATATTAGAGTAACTATTTTGAGCTGAGATTTATAGTGAAATGATCCCAACTCCGGCTGGAGTTGGGGTCATTTCATCCTTTGGCTAAAGTTGTCATCTTTTATACATTTAGAAGTAGTGATGGTCGATTAGAAACGGCTGTGATTTACGAGAAAATGTATAATAATAGGTCAAAAACCTGGCAGGTACAGAATCCAGCACATCAAGCTACCCGAAACTGTCAAATTTTCCCACTCAACCTTGAACCTAAAACTTAAGCGATAAAGTTGAAAATCTATTAAAGAAATTTGACAGATTGTAGTAGCTTCATGTGCTGGCATCTGTACTTACGTTATTGTACGTCGTGTAAATTATTTCATCACTTCTTTACTCAAAACGGTGAAGGAAAACATAAGCTTCTCTGTTCTCTGAGCATTATAATCTGGATCTATTCAAAGTTCGAGTGAATCGGTTTCTTCTAGCCAAGCGTGTTCCACTCTAGGCCGCATCATCGCTTCACATCAGGTGAGTTGCGTCTAAGCGTAAGCCGATTAAGTAAAAAAAAAAGCGGAAATCAGCATATCCTAAAACAAAAATTTCGAAGATAATATGTGACATTCACCCAACTCACTGGACAAAGTGGTGGATAACGGTTCAAACCTTTTCACAGAGAGAAAGCCCGTGTACCAACCCACCCGTGTAACAGTGGGAGCCTAATAGGCTGATTACCCCAACCATGCATCATGACTCATGCTATACAGACAAGTTTGTAGAACTGCAATGTACATTATAATTAATACATTAGCACACGTTTTCAGCAAAATCTGCTAATTAATTTTTCGTTTCGTCGGAGTTGCAAATTATTATCACGCAATGCAGTTCGATATTTTAGTTTTTGTATCATCAACATACCTTGGTACACTGCTTCTTCTTCTTAGCGTGTCGATGGCAATCTAAATTGTGTCAGCCCAGAACTGAGCTACTATTTTGGTGCTTTCGGTAGCATCCATCAGTTCCTGTAGTGAACAAACAACAGGACACGCAGGACATGATATTAAGTGCCCCATTGTTTGTAGAACAGCACCACATTTACAGAGGTACACTGCTGAAGTTTCCTATCGATTTCTTGGTCTATATTAGTTACTGTTTTGGCCCAATCAGATTTGAATGCATCCAAATCGCTCGTTACGTCAAGTTTTCATAGAACTCTCTCAATACCGACGTCAGTTTTCAAAAACCCTAACAAAATCCTAACTTCAAACTAGTTGGAGAAATTCTGAGTAAAAACAGCTCGAGGGCGATGTCAAGACTCATTACCGACGCAATTTACAGACCGCTATTTTACCAAATACCTTTTTCCTTATCCTTGTAACAATATAATCCTCACTAAGAACATCCATCATTATTATTTTATTTACCTACTCATGCATTTTCTACGGCGTTTACTTCAAAAGCTTTGCCCATTGATATGCAAGGCCGCTATACAACATTATTTTTAGTATATGCGAAACCTGAATATAGTTTGTTCAGAATAAGTAACTGAATTAATCATTTTTAAACCATGTTATATTTTGTCCCAAAAATATTTAAAAAAAGTTACAAGTTGGACACCAAGCGACATTAAGTACCTATCGCAATAATTTAGGTACCTACTGCCAAATTATTATTATCAATGAGCTCAAGACGACGACGATGGAGTCGCGCGCGCGGGCGCCATGCGTGGTGAACACGTTTTTGCGCGGACAACCATGTAACAGAACAAGCTTATAATACTTTGTGTGGGGTTTTTCATGATATAGTTTTGAAATTTTGTATATATATATTTTTTTTTGTATAGATTCATTACATAAAAATACTAGACACGTATTTCAGGTTTCGCATATACTAAAACTAAGGTTATATTTATATCTTGCATAATATAACTCGGTTTGAGGCCGACTTTGTTCGTGTATTAAATCATGTCGAGTAAATTTAGATGCTCCATTTCTCTTTACTTGTCTTCTTGTTTCATTTTAATGTTCCTGGCAAAGAATTGAGTAAGACAAGCCTTTAAAATAATCTACTGACTTTCAGTGGCGAAGGTTTCATACAACTCGATTCCTACCGGATTCCCTTTGAAAAATATCACAGTCAGTATTCTATAGACAAATAATATAAACAAAGTCAAGGTCAAAACTCTGTGTACAATGTGGTAATACACATTAAAGATATGTACTCCGGCTTACCTCTTACAAAAATTTACCCTTCGCTACTCCTGACTTTACAGCTAGAAAATCGTAAGTTGTGTTTTTACCATCTGACTATTATAATCAATCACAATTAACAGTAAAGTTTCTATCAAAATAACAAATCATTTGGTGATAATCTAAAGGAAGGCTATGGCCTATGCCATTAAGTCCGCCTCAGTACTTTGTGCTTGAAGTGTTAAATAAATAAATAAGGCTGGATTTTTTGTACGTAAAATGCACTTTTTATTGGAGTGGGTCGTATTTTAGGTCAAACGATAGATAGATCACTGAGAAAGAGTGACGTTAAATATATACATGCAACGTTATACCTAGGGTAGGCTTTAAATGATTTGTCGTGCAAGCAAGCTTTAGCGTTGGTTTCGATTTAGGCTGAGGCCTCACTAGTGTGTTGCGTTGCGTGGTCGCAACGGATCAACGCATTGACGCAAGAGGGCGACGCACGCCATCGCAGCATACTAGCGCAGCGTCTCAGCGTGGATTTCAGTCTTCATTCGACTATGGATCTGAACAAAAGTCTTCTATTGTTACTATTTTTATACCATCGTCGAAACAAACGTCTAGTTTGCCGTTCTAGCAGAGGAACACTGTCCGTTTTCACACCGAGCTCCGACAGATCAGCGCATCACCTTCCAACCGCTTCGTCCCTCGCCCGTCGATGCTTTGAAACGCCGCGTGCGACGACGCAACGCGTAATGTGGAATGTCACTATAAAAATGTATGTAAAACGAAGCAGCGTTGACGCAGCGACGATGCAACGCCACGCAACGCACTAATGAGGCCTCAGTCTTAACGTAGTATCTACCTGGGACTCTTTTGTACTACATTGAACTTAACTAAGGAGTTTATAAGCATCAGTTCCGTATGTAAATATAAACTGTTTCCCGGAAATCGTAATTACCTTTTAATACTGTTATAATTGAGTGAGCACTTAATCAAATTAAACTCATTACCTTAGTTCAGTAAATTGTACAAAATAGACCCATTGACGTCCAAAGTATATTTTTGTCGTTATAAGCATATTCGAAGACTTTTTTTATTTATGGAAATGTAAACTTTTATGTGAACGAAGTCGAGAAGTGACTTGTTGGATCTCTAATTAGATCTAGAGGCCCTACTAAGCACCCGGAGTGAGAGGGAATGGGAAGTTGTCACCTCCTTCTGCGAAGCAGTCATGCTAGCGAAGGAGGTGGCGGGATGTGTGAGGAAAAGAGCCTCACGTCCCAGCCGCCGCGGGAGACGCCCTGGGTGTCGGGGGTCACGTGGTGGCTCCCGGCCACCGTAGGCGCGGGCCTGTGGCCGGTGAGTATTGGCCTAGCTCGCCGTCCTACGTACGTCTTATGACGACAGACAGGCCGTGTCGACGGCGCGTTCGTGTTTCACGTGCACCTCATAGAGATGTCAGGAACGATGAAGGGGTCCGCAAGGGCCGAGGCCAGGGCTGCGGGACTGTTCGAAAGAGATACCGCGGCCCTGGAAAATAAAGGGCAAAGAAGGAACATGGATGGGTTTTAGTCAGTAGAAGTTTGACACTCCCTTTCTCTCCACCCGGAGCGGGGGCGGGGGTCATTTGATGATTTACCGGCCGAATAAAAAAAGGCTCTACTAAGCACGATCGCGCGACGTACACGTAAGTACAGTTGCCAGCACATCAAGTTACCACAAACTGTCACATTTTCTCATGATTTGAATAGTTTGAAAAGAGTAACCATGGAGTTTCCTGCCGGTTCTTCTTCATAGGAAACGACCAACCCGAACCGTGCACCTTTTTGTCGACGTTTTATAAGTGCCTGTGCAGGCCTATCTGAAATTAAATATTGTGATTTTGTTTTTTTTTAATTTTGCACTTAATCTCCCACATTTTATGATTTAAAATCATTTGCAGTTTGACAGTTTGTGGTAACTTGTATTCAAACGGTTATTTAATCGACTATCCTATAGTTTTCATGTTCCCAATATTTGCGACAAGTACGATTACTATTCTTAACTATTATAATTATACCCATAGAGATTTGAGTAAAGTCTTAACATCTTTGTTCAAACCAATTATTTTCCACAATAATTATTCGACGTACGTTCATACTAGGCCAACAAGAAAATGTATGTGTAAAAATAAACTATATCTATACCTTTCGACCATTGTGATGTAATGTGAAATATGTATTCATAATTATGTTTAAATATGTAATGTTTGCCCGGTTTATGCAACTTTTTGTATTTTGTGCATCACATATTTATTATAACTGTTATTTTAGTTTACATCTTATACAACATTAGTTTTAGTATATGCGAAACCTGAAACACGTGTCTAGTATTTTTATGTAAAGAATCTATGTACAAAATTTCAAAACTGTATCATGAAAACTCACAAAGTTATGAGCTTTTTCTGGTACCTGGTTGTCCGCATAAAAACGTGGTCACCACGCAGTGCGTCGCGCGCGCGCCTCCAGCGTCGTCTTGAGCTCATTGATAATAATAATTTGGCAGTAGGTACTTAAATTATTGTGATAGGTACTTAATTTCGCTCGTTGCCAACTTGTAAGTTTTTTTAAATATTTTTGGAACACAATATAACATGGTTTAAAAATGATTGGAATCGATTCAGTTACTTATTCTGAACAAACTATATTCAAGTTTCGCATATACTAAAAATAATGTTGTGTATATGTCTCTCTAGTTACTAAGTATTTAAAGTAATCTATGGAAAACGTAGTGGGTAGCATATTTATCATAGTGTTCAATGTAAGCCTTATTTTAAACCTCTAATATGTTACTGTTTGTTTTGTCTAAATAAATAAATACCTACTTTCCTGGGGGTGATATTCGTAATTCAACTATCAATAGACCCGTCTACAAAGGCCTAATAATGTCCTTCTAAAAACGTCTAACATAATATCGTGTTCAGGGACTTGTCATCTTGATCAACTGACAGATGCCAAGAGTCGGAAACTATCATGTGAGTCCGGCGAAAATTGTTATTGGTATGATAACTCGATGACCTGGTGAAGGCTGCAGGGATCCGGTGGATGCGAGTCGCACGGGACCGGTCAATGTGGCGACACTTGGGGGAGGCCTATGTCCAGTGGACGTCTTTTGGCTGAAATGATGATGATGATGATAACTCGTGTATGTCAAATCCATTGTATGTTCATTATGTGACAAAAAAAATACTTCCCACAATGCCCAGATCGTAATCTGTTTTGTAATCTTGGCGAAATCAACACAATCTTTGAACACCTGAACTAGCAAAATACTACCAATATTTTATAAGAATATTTTGATTTAAAAGAGTGTCCATGGAATTTCTTGCCCATTCTTCTCCATAGAGATCTACGCTATGGAATCTGCAACTACAGTACTTTCTCAAGTTATTATGCCTTGTGACTATAGGTTCGCTTTTTTTTTGTTTTATTTGACATTCAAAAGTGCCTGTGATGGTCTAATTGAAATAAGTACTTTGAGTTTGACTTTGACTAAATTTCAATATACTAACAATAGATTAATTAAGTCCGCCTATGTACTAGTATTGTACATGAAATTTAAATAAACAGATAGAACTGACTACAGAGAGTCGAGATCTTAAATCTCGTCGACTGTCAGTTACATGTAAAATAGCTCACATTGTGCTACAAAATATGGTTTGATTAGGGAATGAACTTATGATATTTTTTAATTTGATTACGGACATTTTACATTGTATATTTTGACGAAAAATTTTTGTATTAATTTAATTTAAATTTTATTTTGTGTAAAACTTAGTTATTAATGTGTGGTACAGTATTGTATGGTGTTTATTTGTCTTTGATTATTTGATCTCCAACTAACATTATTTTTAAGTGTACTTACTAACTAAATTATGGATTGTTGTGTCTGATGCAACTAATACATAAATAAAAACAATAACAAAACCAAATAAATCGCTTCTGGAAATATTAAACGGACAAATAGGATTAGCTATCTCAGAATATTCTTATTACTGCAGCAGGATGCTGTTTTCCATCCATTTGAGATAATCCTTCACCCAGCTTTTACAACACGGACTGAAAAACACCGAGTGGCTTTTCCATTCGTTGAGCACCACAACTCAGTGGCGGGCTATTAAAATGCGGGTAAAAATAACGCCCCTATGCATTGTAGTCCGTACGACGGCCAATCAACCTATGCAAAACCAAATTAAACTGATCTCTCATTGTACGGAAGGCTCAAACTAAGCGAGGCCATGTTATACTGGAAATGGATAGCTTGATGTGCTGCCGTGTGTCCATGGCACGTTCAATTATCTTTTGCCCCCGTAGCATGACCACCGTAGACAAGGATTACTTTGACGGAAGCATCGACAAAATGACAGATTGTGTCGACACAATGACAGATTTCTTTGCACTATCTGTCATTTTGTCGATTCTTCCGTTTTGTCGATTCTTCTGATGTCAGAAATAGTTATTGAATCTGTTCTTATTTTCGACTGACATGGTCTCGTAAGGTTTTTAGGAGACCATGTCAGTCGTTTAGCAACTTGCAGGCCAACCTATAAGGCTGGCTTCTGCTTAACCGGACTATCCTGTGGATGCCTTGAGTGTAAGGCCTCTAGCCAGGGGCAAAATACTTATAAACTAAGCGATGGCGCGCTAAGAGCATCGGTTTAGGGCGTCGCTAGGGAGGGCAGCAAAGGAACAGATCTGAGTGAATTAGTAGTAAAGTCTACCGTCCACTAAGCACGCAGGATGTGCACGATGAGGTATGCCGCAGTTCATTTGTTTGACAGCACTTGTTTAGTCTATTGCATCGCAGTGGACGATCCCGTTTACATTTCCATACAAAACGTAGCTACTAAACTTTAACCTCTAAAATCTCCGTTACTAGAAGGATCCCAGGTATGGTCCGGAACAAAATAAATGATCGCAATGCCGGGGAGAACACGTGTATTTCGGCTTCGTTAAGGGTCTTTTTACACACATTATTCCTCCTGCAGGGAGAGCAGCGGTGGCCCAGTGGTGGCGGTCCCGACTTACGAGCAGTAAGTCGTGGGTTCGAACCCAGGCAGGCGCATTACTTTGTGTAATTTATTTCATCACCACTGCTCTCAAAACGGTGAAGGAAAACATCGTGAGGAAACCGGCATGTCCTAGAACCAAAAATTCGAAGACATGTGACATCTACCAACCCGCACTGAGCCCGCGTGGTGGATTATAGCCCATTCCTTCTTATAGAGAGGAGGCCTGTGTCCCAGCAGTGGGAACATTATAGGCTGATTATGCTTATGCTTATGCCTATTCCTCTTGCAGTTGCGGAGTGGCGCCTTACTTTTTCCCAAAAAATCGATATTAATATTTGTAACAATTTTTGACCTCCACTGTCACTTAAAGTACTTATAAATGGCTAATCAAATCATTTAGTATTTGAGTGTAATTAATACAATTAGACGATAATGAGAAGAGTAAAAATTTTAGGGATCCACAAGCTTAAAGCTACTCCAATACGAAGCGATTGCTTGAAAATATCAGTTTAAAAACAATCTACTTTCAAGTATTCCATCAATAATGGTAGCATGTTTTGGGGTGAAAAATCACGTTTTACGGTAGGACTCGATGGAACGCACTCAAAGCATAGTAGTGTTGGATGGATTGAATAGTACGGGGGTCGTGGAGGTGTTTAAAGTTAAAAAAAAATTACACTAAAAACATTTATTTTAAAAAAAAAACTTGTTAAAAAGTTTAGCTTTGACCCCCAATATCTCCGTAACTAGAAGGTTCCCAGGTATGGTCTAGAACAAAAAAAATTTGCAAAGACGGGGAGAACAAGTGCGTCATGGCTATCGAAACAAAAACCGTAATTCTAGAATCCGCGTAATTATACGGACGCACAAAATTCTTCCTCTTCTTCTTAGCGTATCGATGACACAAAATTCAAATATAGAATGTTTGGCCCAAATTCATCGCTGATGCAGTCCAAAGGTCATCAAGTGCACAGGTGGCAGTACAGAAGGTGTTGCCCATGAAAATATATCAGTTATTACATAACAACACGCCCGTAATCCCTGAAGGGTTAAACAGAGTTGTACCTGATAGTACACCCATATTTGGCCAGTCTGGTTATGTTATAGTCCCATGTAGTAAGGGGTGAGCCTATTGCCATCAACCGGGCACAAATCCAGACTCCGTGGATGCTACTGAGAAATTCCTGATGGAAAAACCCAATAACACTTTGCCCGACCCGGAAATCGAAACTAAGACCTCATGCTCAACAGTCGCGATTGTAGTTATTACTCTTGAAAGTCTACTTCCAAGACCTCTAGGTCAAAGTTAATCTGCCACACTTTGAGTAAACGTATCAAGGGCTTATCGCGACACCAAGTAGGCTACTGGTTGTCTATCCCCTACAAACGTGAATAGCTCCACTGCATTGGCAAAAATAGGTCATGAGTATCGGAATAAAAACCGTGCACCGGTTTTAAATGTACTTTGTGTATTTTCTGGCTTTAGCGGGACGCCGACAGAGCTTGGAAAACTATTCGACATTCAACTGTTTTGGAATAGTGATGTACACACTACGGGATACTGTGTAGTGTGTAAATGTTTTGAGTGTCCAGCAATCTGTGTTTTAATCGGTTTAATAGTGTGTGTGTTGTCTTTGTGTCTTCTTGTAACATACATAAACTCACGCTTTTTTCATGGTAGAAACCACAGAACGCCACCTGCTACAATCCTTACATACTCCTTTTGCCTCGTCCACGTTGATACATCTGGTCATACACGCACGCCGGCGTTCATGACCTTCCTGAAGAACCTCACACATTAGGTCAGCGTATGTCCTTCTAGGGCGTTCATCTCCGTATTCTTGTTTTGGGTGTAAAATTAATTCGAGATCATTATTCGTTTCGATGATTGTCTATCTACACTAGGCGTAAAATAAAGTTTTTAGTAACAAATCTCTCTCGCCACATCACTGCTACGAATCTTATTCGTCTTCTATAAATCATGTTGGCCTTTCATATAAAAATCTTCAGAATTTTCAGAAATCAGTCAGTCGTTTAGATAGTTTTATGGATAAAAGAAACTTAGATGGTTGGAATGAAATTATGTTGATCAGTCGAAAAGCTAGATGTTCTCTATTGATTTTGCATAAGTTTTGTGAGGCCATGACTCATTAACCTTTAACTTTGCAGAATACAATCGATATCACCTTACCAATTAACAAACTAATTTTCATTAGACATCGGTTTATAATATTATTTACTATCAAAACGCCAAAATGTGCATGCAAATTTGCACTAATAATATAAAAACTTTAAGAAACCCCTGACACAAAAAAAAAGCCTTTTTAAAGGAAAAATAATCATCATCATCATCATCATTTCAGCTGAAAGACTTCCACTGCTGGACATAGGCCTCCCCCATGTGTCGCCACATTGACCGGTCCCGTGCGACTCGCATCCAGCGGATCCCTGCAACCTTCACCAGGTCATCGGTCCACCTAGTGGGAGGCCTTCCAACGCAGCGTCTTCCGGTTCGCGGTCGCCACTCCAGAACTTTTCGGCCCCATCGGCCATCCGTTCTGCGAGCAATGTGCCCTGCCCACTGCCACTTCAGTTTTGCTATTCTTCGGGCTACGTCGGTTACCTTGGTTCTCTTGCGGATGTCCTCATTTCTGATTCGATCACGCAAGGAAACTCCGAGCATAGCCCTCTCCATTGCCCTTTGGGTGACTTTAAGCCTTCTGATAAGGCCCATTGTGAGCGACCACGTTTCGGTCCCGTATGTAATCACTGGCAACACACACTGGTCATAGACCTTCGTCTTGAGACACTGCGGTAAGTTGGACGAGAAGATACCCCGCAACTTCCCGAACGCTACCCAGCCGAGTCGGATTCGACGATTGACCTCTTTCTCGAAGTTAGACCTACCTAACTGGATCGTTTGTCCAAGGTAGACATAATCGTCTACAACTTCGAGTGTAGAGTCTCCGATCTTGATAGGAGTGGGTGTTACATGGGTATTCAACATGATTTTGGTTTTGTCCATGTTCATTTTAAGACCCACTTTTTCGGAAGCTCTACTAAGGTCATCGAGCATTGTACTGAGGTCCTCCATGGTCTCAGCCATGACCACTATATCGTCGGCAAACCGAAGGTGAGAGATGTACTCGCCATTGACGTTGATGCCTAGCCCTCTCCAGTCCAGAACCTTGAAGATATCCTCCAGTGCAGCGGTGAACAGTTTCGGAGATATGACGTCTCCCTGTCTTACACCTCGCTGCAGAAGGATAGGTTCTGAGGTCTGGTCCTGAAGTCGGACTGACATGGTGGCGTTTTTGTACAAACACTTCAACACCTCGATGTACCGATAGTCGATTTGGCACCGTTGGAGAGACTGCAGTACAGCCCAAGTCTCGATCGAATCGAAGGCTTTCTCGTAGTCCACAAACGCCAAGCAGAGAGGCAGGTTATACTCTTCGGTCTTCTGTATAACCTGCCGCAGCGAATGTATGTGATCTACGGTGCTAAAGCCTTTTCGGAATCCGGCTTCTTCGGGAGGCTGAAAATCGTCAAACCTGCGCGCGAGACGATTCGTGATGACTCTTGAGAACAACTTGTAGACATGGCTTAGAAGTGAGATGGGCCTATAGTTCTTCAGCCGGGCATTGTCGCCCTTTTTGAAGAAGAGTACCACCACACCCCTGCACCATGCCTGTGGCGTTTTCCCCTCGAGTATGACGGAATCAAACAGCTTCTGAAGGGCCTTAAGTACCGGTTTTCCACCCGCCTTCAGGAGTTCGGCCGTAATTCCGTCATCACCCGGTGCCTTGTTGTTTTTAAGCTGTTTAAGAGCCATCCTAATCTCGTACAGGCTGACATCCGGAATGTCTTCGGTATAGTGTCGGGTCAGTCTAGCTCTTGGGTCATTAGCTAGAGTTGCAACAGGATTTCTAGTTGAAGTGTACAACTGCCCATAAAAACTCTCGATCTCCCTCAGCAGCTCCGGTTTGGCGGATACGATCCTGCTATCGTCGGTCTTCAGTTTCGTTAGCTGGCTCTGCCCAATAGCCAGATCTCTTGAAAATACCTTGCGAGCAAAGGCTCGCAAGGTATTTTCAAGAGATCTATCTATTGAGCGGAATAAAGATTCCGCTCAATAGCGTCTTTAATACGCTCGGTATTAAAGCGGCGGAGGTCGCTCATCAAGGATTTAGAGATCCGTCTATTGAGCTGCCGGTATTTCCACACCTCATCTGAAGACTGCAGGATCATCTCACGCCGCTCCTTCATGAGCTCGAGAGTATGAACAGAGAGTTTTTTGTTGTGTGCACGACGTGTCTTGAAAAACTTAGACCCAGTCGTGTGGACAGTTTCCACGAACCCATCGTTGCATTCGTCCACTGAGCTTCCTAGGCACTCGAAACGATTCTGGAGTTCAAGCTGAAAGCTGAAAGGAAAAATAATAATATCAAAATATGATACCTTTACTTTTAATATAAGTAGAATTTAATCCAAGCGTCCCGTCGTTGCGCCTACCGATTTTATATTTTCTACTATTTCATATCCTTACTTTTTTATAAAGACAAAAACGTTCGTCACTCTAAAATCATGTACTGAATCCAAACTGAAACGTTGAGTCAATTTGTCTTATACACCGTGTATACTGAACATTTAACTAACAACCGCTTTCCACTTACCAAGCATTATTAAAAGAGACACCTTAATTTCACCGTCATTACGTTTCAAATTCTCCCAAAATGAAGTCGGTAGGCACCGATCTGTCCCGACACATTTCGTTACAAATCGGAACGCTGAAACTGTTCGGCGTATGGTTCTACATACCGTACCATGTGAAGAATGTCAGATTCTGGATTTGCGTTTTGACGAGAATTGTGGTATACCTTGCTGTGTTTGTTATACCGACTGGCAGCCAATTACTGTACGTGGTGCGGCTGATTTTGTCAGGGAATGCTGAAATACAGGAGGTGGCTGGAATGTGAGTACCGAAATAATTTTCGTCAAACCTGCAATACGAATAGCAGTGAATGAATAGGCTGAGTCAAACTTCACACCTTTGGTAACTGTGTACTACAAACAATCCCGTTTTACTACCGGAACGCTGATCCACGACAAACCGACTTCACCCGTTTCTGGTCAGTGGGTTGTCTTAGGGGCGGATTTGTAGGAGTTGGTACCTATACGCGTAGCGGCACTATGAGCAGCAAATAAAACAAAAAAAAAATTTGGGTCTTAGAAAAAATTTCGGACCTAAACTGCCCATAATTCGGAAACGGTGCGTCAGAGGACCATGCGTCTCCGAACCAAAATGGTTTCTATGGTCTAGGTCAACCCGATACTGCAATAAAAGTGGGAAGTTCCCAGTCCGAAGTTTTTTCTAAGTCCTCGCTCCATAGCGCCCCCTAGCCTACACACCAACCGCGTTTCTTTTTTAGATAACTTTAGTTTAGTTCGTGGATCCACGTTCCAAAGGTTGAGATAGAAAAAAAACTAAATAGTTTAAAAAAAAAACAAAGCCATTCACGCCCATGAAGTTTCTCCATCGAATTAAAAACAGGCCAGTAAACAACTTCTATCTACCAACAATAAACCAGCTTGATCTGCTTCTCGATTATAACATGATAATGCCATTATCATGCTTGATATGCAATACGTGATCGAAACACTAGTGCACAGATGGGGCCATCAAATCACTTAATTGCCTTTACAGTTTCTAATGACACGATTGTGACGAGATCCGGAGAAACACAATATGTAATGAATGAATTTACGTAATTAGATAAAAAGTAGAAGCTAGCTTAACGCTTTATATTAAACAACATTAGTTTTAGTATAAGCGAAACCTGATACACGTGTCTAGTATTTTTATGTAAAGAATCTATGTACAAAATTTCAAAACTCTATCATGAAAAATCACAAAGCTTATTCTGTTAACTGGTTGTCCGCATAAAAACGTGGTCACCACGCAACGCGTCTGCGCGCAGGCCTCCAGCGTCGTCTTGAGCTCATTGATTAACATAATTTGGCAGTAGGTACCTAAATTATTGCGATAGGTACTTAATCTCCCTCGGTGCCAACTTGTAACTTTTTTTAAATATTTTTGGGACAAAATGTAACATGGTTTAAAAATTATTGGACTCGATTGAGTTACTTATTCTGAACAAACTATATTCAGGTTTCGCATATACTAAAAATAATGTTGTATACCAATATTATAAATGTGAAAATAACTCTGTCCGTCTGTAACCTCTTCACACAAAACAAAAATTGACATAGGAACAAGTAGACCAGAATTAGGACATTTTAATCTCGGTGTGAAATTCCCGTGGGATAACTTCTAACCTGTTGAGGTCAGAAGTTATCCTACGGGGGCTTATGTGGTGTCAACACAGGCCCAGGCAAAAGCTAGTCTAATATAATTACTAGCTAATGTTTTACATAACGAATAAAGCCTACTTATTAAAACACTCGAATATATAGGTACCTATTTGTTGTAAATATTTGCTTCTCCCGACATTCAACGTTTACATTAAGTTAAGCTTAAGCACTCCGCCGTGTACAAAATGAATTTTGACTCATAAATAATTGAAGCGTGAACTAATCTCCAATCGAGGCATCGAGAGAAGTGAATCGGAAAGTATATTTTTTTAGATGTTAACCTGCCCTGGGCCCCATAAAATTTCCCTTAAAGGGCCAAAAAGGGTAAAATATTCGTAGGTGCGCCCAACCGTATCCCTAAAGTACATCATATTATGTTAATGTACATAGAAAAAAATCAATGAACTTTTATGTGGTTTTCAGGTAATCTATTTACAGCTTACTCCACCATTTGTAATGGTTATAAAATTTTGATTGAATCAATTTTGATTACACGAAAACGTGTACAAAAGAAATACTTTGAAAACTGTAAAGAACCCTTCCGTGCTCATAAATTATGTTATAACGACACAATAAATCTGTCCGAACTAAAATCGCGTGTAACATACATGACAAACCTAAATGAAGTCGGTTTTTTCAAGCTTTCGTTTAACTTGTAAAGGTCAAATCTTATCAGTGCGCCCTACTTACATAATAATATTATGGGGGAATTAATGGCGGTTCTTGTGATGACAAGAGAATATCTTTGGCAGAAAATGTCCTCGAAATAAGTAGCTATAAAAGTATAGGAACGTCGCGTGTTACGTTTCACGGTACATGCAACGACGAAATGTTAATAGCTTTACAGTTCTTTATCGTTATGTGGTTGCAGTTTACTGTACTGCACGCCCGATAAGACGACTTTATTGTGCCGTTTAAAATGGCGATTTATACTATTTAATTTGCACCAGTTTGATACGACACTGCAAATATTTTGCAGGTATGTAAAGAATTACAGATTGAGACTTGAAAATTAAGAAATTCATTTTTATTATGGCTTAAATCTAGTGAATACATGACCCTGTTAGGGTGCAACACGATAACTTAAAACCAATAATATTGCAGTGACTATCTAATATCATGCAGATTAGGTCAAAAATATTAAATTAAAGCCAAGTCAGAGACTTATGGGCAGCATAAAAACTCTGAAACCAGTTTAGGCACTAACCACACTAGAAAGATAGAAGACTTGTAGTACAAAACCACTCAACTACACTCACACTCCACACACACACACACACACACACACACACACGCACACACGCACTCACACACAGACACACTCTTCCTTCATTCTATTTTAGGTTCTTAATTATTCGTTTCCGGGTCCTCCAAACATGGGTCACTATTATTCTTACCCACAAAAACACGTGACGAAACTAAAACTCATTCGTAACTGAACTAACTAAAGACTACAACGACATTTACTAAGTAATCTTCTTATCAGTCACAAAGGTCTGCTTATTACTGTAACAAAACGAAATACCACAACCCACTAATTAAATGTTCCTCGTTTCAGTATAAACTTAATTCTGACAGAGTTGCTGGTTTCCCTAAGGCTTCTGGATTTATGCTTACGTAGAGATGTACTCATGCAACTGTCAGAGCAATTCCAGGGTGAAGAGTTTCAGTTTTATTTGAAGGAACAGAAGGATATTTTGGAAAAAGCTGTCAAGTTTTCTAGAAGGCTGTTTTGGATTCTGTTGTGTTGCAGTAGTTCCGATGTGCTTGGTGAGTGGTGGATTTGATTTTATGTTTATTTTAGAAAGAGTACCTGGGTGACCGAGGTGACCAACCGACCAACCGACGAACCGACCGACCAACCGACAACCGACCGACCAACCAACAACCGACCGACTCGGGTGAAAATAGAAAAAAACGATTTTTACCCCCGTTAACCACTATATTGTAACTTTCATCGAAATCGTTAGAGCCGTTTTCGAGAACATGATTAAAAATAAACAAATATTGCTCATTTAATAGTACAGGATTTGATTTTAAAACGATGCTTTTTCCCTATATGAATAAAAACCAAAGTTCATAATAATCGATTAGAATCTAGCCTAAACGGAGTAATTAGCAATTTAACTCTTACTTAATATCATATTGTATAATGTTACGACTAATAATAGTGTCAATTTGTTCTTTTACACAGTTCATGTAAAATGATAAATTAAAATATCTTGAAGAAACCGCGAAAAAAATGCTAAGTTTTGTGACCTCCACCATCTTTTAATAGCCCCTTCCCTATAACTAAAGGGTGGTGGGTGCTGTGTCCCAGCAGTGGGAACATTGTTGTCTAAATATAAAGTGTGACAAATATCGTAAATGTTTTGACAAGATTACTATTATTTTGTTATCATGAACCCACTCGAAAGTCGAAAGGCGTGGCTTAATAGAGAGATGTTGGCAGCGAAGCTCGTAATATAATCTCATACAACAACACGGAAAGTGTTTGTTTATTGACAAAACTTCACGCTATGTCACAACACAAAATAGGTACCGACATACACTACCTACATTATACGTAGTTGTATATTCTTAAGGTGTACTGATGTGTGTACAGGTTGGTACTGAGGAAAAAATAATAAAGTATACAGGTAGCTTGCCACCTGCAATTAATATAAATTGCCTGAATGTTTGTAGTGGTTACGTAAAGAATATTATTTTCCTACTTTCTCTGCGTACAATATCAATCAAATTGTAAGGATTGAAGATGTTTACCATTATAAAGGGTGTAAGTAGACCCTTAACGAAGCCGAAATGCACTTGTTCTCCTCGTCTTTGCGATTATTTTTTTTGTTCTAGACCATACCTGGGAACCTTCTAGTTACGAAGATATTGGGGGTCAAACTTTTTGACAATTTTTTTAAATTACATTATTTTAGTGTAAGATTTTTACTTTAAACACCTCCAAGACCCCCGTACTATTCAATCCATTCATCAGCACAATGCTTTGAGTGCCTTCCATCCAGTTCTACCGTAAAACGTGATTTTTCACCCCAAAAAAAAATGTCGTTTCCCAGCAATCATTTTTGCGTAAAGTTACTTAGTTTGATGTACAGAATTCTTGGTTCACGGCTTCGTGAAGGGTCTGTTTACACCCTGTATACAATTATTTGCTGTGTACTCGTACTCTTCGATTTAATTAATTGGTATCGGTATTATTCCAGTACACGTCGTCGTGGTACCGGCTTTACATAACTTTGAAACTTTACCTTTGAAGATGGATCTTTTATTTATTGATGTTAATAATGAATCATATTTTAATTATCTATGCGCTTACCAGGTAAACGTTTGCAGACATTCCCTTGTTATAATATTTTGTTCATTCTCCTTTTTTTTATTTTTTTTATTTTGTATGATTACAGATTTTGTTCAAACCCATGGTGCTGGCCGGTTTCGCGGCAATTCAAACATTGCCTTGGGCCTCAATGTCTTGTGCAAGTAAAATTAATTTTGCATATTATTTGACTTTGCATGCATAAAATCTGAATAACGGCATAAATCTCTTCGAGTAAACAGTCATCCGGGATAAACTCACGCTTAGGGGAGATTTGGTCAATACGGACGCATATTTTAGGGAAATAATAAACACAAATATTTTTTCGATGTAAGAGGATAAAGTCGGATTAGCAAAAAATCATTGAGTATCGTTACACGTCGGCAAAGCAAAATCCGAACCCGTGCCGCGGGGTACAAAAAATATTCCACGAAAAGTAAGACAACAGAGTTTTCGTTCTGTTTCGAATATTAACATCACGTGTAGTTCAAAAGGCGTTGATTCTGCAAAAAAATACTTTCCACGTCTAAAACTTTTTATGTACCTACTCCACGATTTATTTACCTTCCAGTCAGTCAATTGGACGTTTTAATTTATAACTTGGAAAATATGAAAGACGTCGTTAAAGCTACGGCTATTGAAAGGCACTGCAATGAAAATGAAGCATTTAAAGAAAATTTTAAAAGATGCGTTCTCCACCACTGCTCCATAATACGGTAAGCAAATAATCTACCAATTATTACCGAAGTAAAATGTTTTTCATGTTTATATTTCAGTTTAATTTTAAAATGTCTTTTTTTTCATTTTATGATACGATTCCTCAAAGGGAATGCAAATGAAGCTGAATTATTTAAATATAAAACTGCCATCTTTGGTTCTCTTCCAGATTTGTAAATACGATACAAAGTGCATTTGGTGGACAGTTATCGGCAACGTTAGTTTTTAGTGCTGGTATTCTGGGTACTACTGCAGTTCAGATATTTTCGGTAAGTCCTGATCCTATGGATTTCCTAAACTTTAAACGGCAATGTCTATTAATTAACTTATACAAACCATCGATATTTTTATTTTCCTATCAAGATGTCTGCGCACTACACCGCACCATACCATGACCGTACTACGAACGTATCAAGATTAGGCATGAAAATAAACATGACAGGGCCTACTATGTCAGGCAAAAAAAAGTCTTTGTAGGTATTGAAAAGTATGAGACTGTGGCCACTAGACTATTCCATTACTGACCAACACCATCGCGTGCCATGTGCAGAGCGTATCAGCGCCTTCAATTTTATTTTTTAACTGAAACTTTCCTAACACGGTCATGGTATGATACGGTGTAGTGGGCAGACTCCTTTGTGTTAATAGAGTTTATTTAATTACGTTAGGGAACACAAAGTGTGGATTTTGATAAAAGAAGCCGCGTGCTAGTTATAGTATTAATAATTTAATTTTGCTGTATTTTTTGCAGATTGAATCTCCTCTGAAGAACATAACTGAAGTAGCATGGGTGCTGGCTTATTTGTCGATTTTCATTTGTAATCTTTTCATCGATTGTTATTTTGGGAATACTATCACTGTAAAAGTAAGTAGATAACAAGAACCACCTTTAATAACAAAACATAACATAACATCACGCCAATAATCCCCGATGGGTTAGGCAGAGGTACACCCACATTTCTCCAGTTATATTTTAATTCCCAAAATAATAGGGGGCGAGCCTATTGCTATCAACCGGGCACATTTCCAGACTCCGTGTCTGCTACTGAGAAATTTCTGATGGAAAAACCCGATAACACTTTGCCCGACGTGGGAGTCGAACCCAGAACCTCATGCTAAGCAATCACTCTTGGGACCACTAGACCAACGAGGCACCCACCATCACCTATATATATTGTTTTCGTTATTTATTTTTAAAACAAGTGTGAGTTTTGGAGAAACCAAAGAAAGCTCAGTTTGTGTGCTATAAATCTATACATTTTTGTGGCTCTTACAATAATTTACCCTAGAATAAAGAATATTCGTTTAACTGGAAATAACATAAATTAGAAACAAGAATGTAGAAAGACTTTTCATTATTTTTTTAAACCAAAATAAAATCAATTTAATATTTATCTAGAAGTCACCAGCTGTGTTTTGCTACTATATCTTTTTTAAAAAGCTGAATAAACATCGACACTGAAAACCTAAAATGTTCCCGAAAGAGCTCTTAGTGTTCTAAACTACTATTTGATGTACCACAACGCCCAACTTTACTCAGCTTTTAACAAGTTTTTCAGGTCAGCTGATTCTACTTTTGCAATCGTATACACACACACAACACAAAAAAATACTCCAATTTACAAAAACATTAATACATTTGTTTAACTAGACTAAAAGTTTTTTTAAATTTTATGCTTCAATAAATGTTTTTTGAAAAAGAAATAAACATGTCAGAAGAGCTTATAAATTCGAAAAGTGCAAATGATTAAGTCTCGGTTCACATATTTTTAAAAGTCTTATATACAACATTAGTTTTAGTATATGCGAAACATGATACACGTGTCTAGTATTTTTATGTAAAGAATCTATGTACACAATTTCAAAACTGTATCATAAAAAATCACAAAGTTATAAGCTTGTTCTGTTACCTAGTTGTCCGCACAAAAACGCGGTCACCACGCAGCGCGCGTCTCCAGCGTCGTCTTGAGCTCATTGATAATAATAATTTGGCAGTAGGTACCTAAATTATTGCGAAAGGTACTCAAAGTCGCTCGGTATACAACTTTTAACGTTTTTAAATATTTTTGGAAAAAAATATAACATGGTTTAAAAATTATTGAAATCGATTCAGTTACTTATTCTGAACAAACTATATTCAGGTTTCGCATATACTAAAAATAATGTTGTATAAGCCTCTAATTATGATGATATAGCCGTCTAGCCTCTTTCGGCCACAGCGACTGCATTCGATGACTTTCTATGCTGATTGTCCAGAGCTTTGGTGTGCTCTTCTTTCATGTGCTCACAAGTGGCTATCATATTTAACTTTGGCTGAAAAACTCCGAGCACAAAGCGGACATGTCAGAACACTATTGACGACATTGTATGGTATAGCTGTAGGTGACCTAGTTTTAAGTTCATAAGTAAGTAGTGCTCATTCGGTAAATTTTACTTAACTGTAGAAATCCTTGGTTCGATTCTCAGGCCAGGCAAATTATTATGTTTATCCCTAGGGAATTTCTCAGTAGCTGACTGGTGTCTGGGTTTGTAGCCGGTTTTCTAATACATGAGACTTAAACATAACTGGCGAAATACAATGTTTAGAGATGTAACAACATTCAAGAGAACAGCAAAAGCGTCTCCTACTTTCCAAAGTGAATATCCATTTCAGTAGAAGTTACACCTAGACCAGCCAACAGCTAGTTCCTTATAAATAAAAAAACAACGTGCTAAAAGAGTCATATAAAACTCGATAGCCGAGACATCACACCTCGACCCTTGTTACGGCACGTGCGAGCCAATTCAGTTATCCTCCTAAACTCGTGGCTGACCTTTAGAAGGAGCTCTAAGCCTCACCCAAGGGTATCCTTACCGGTTACTAGGTATGTATTCAACAAAGCCTCCACTGTAGCCTAACTGAAAAACCGGTTTAGGGATAAATTTAGACATGGTACATGCACTGTTGGTTGAGTACCTGATTATCTGCCTTTTCTAGAGCAACTCAATTTTTCATGTTGCTATAAGTTTTTAGGATACGATTTTTTGTCAAATAAAATGCAAAGATGAAGTTGAAAGGAGCAACCTCTTAATTTATTTATTTAAGGAAAAACAAACAGTAGCACAATAAAAATAAGTCACAATATCTTAAATATTACATTTTAAAACAATTATGCTACCCACTACGTTCTCCACAGATTACAGTTTAAAGTATTTGAAACCAGCTTGTAACAACACAAATACAATACCTATACAACGGTCATTATCCTGGAACTAATAACTGGATTTTTAAATACTTAAATAAGAGAAAAAGAAAAAGTAAATTAAATTTGTGTGCGTATTTAACATTCTTATATATTATGATATTGTAATTAGACAGTAATTTACTGGTCCTTTAGGGTGGCTTGGATTTGCTTCCTAAATGAATTATTATGTGGAGGGATCAAAAATTAGTGAAAATGAGATAGAATATAATGACTATTGATAACTTAATAATTTATTTTTCTACATAGTTTCCGAGTCGGTCTCTACACACCGAGTCTAGCGCTTTTCCAAAGCTTCAATCCCTTTCACAAAAAAAGTTTTGTCTTGGTCATGCAAAAAGCTCTCCACGGCATCCATCACTTCGTTATCGTCTTCGTACCTGTTTCCCCTTAAGTATTTTTTCAATTTGGGGAACAGATAAAAATCGCTAGCCGCCAGATCTGGTGAATAAGGGGGGGGGGGGGGTCAACCAATTCGAAGCCAGCTTGCTGAATGGCAGCCATCGCAACTGCCGACCTGTGCGCGGGTGCGTTGTCGTGATGAAACAGCACGCCCCTTCGAACTTTCTCTCTCCTTTTCTGTTTGATGGCATTCCTCAACTTGGGAATTAAAGCTGCATAATATTGGCCTGTAATAGTGGTTCCACGCTCCAGGTAATCAATCAACAATATCCCTTCTGAGTCCCAAAATATTGAGGCCATAAACTTGCCAGCCGATGCCACGACACGAAACTTCTTCGGGGTCGGTGGTCATGGCCGTTTCCATTCTGTTTTGTCTCGGGATCAAAATGATGGACCCATGTTTCGTCCATTGTTACGAAACGAGACAAAAAGTTTTCAGAATCTTCTTGAAACTTGTCCAACAATATCTTTGAAATGTCAAGTCGATTTTGTTTCTGGCTGTCGGTTAACGGTTCTGACGGTCGAATCAGAAATGAGGACATCCGCAAGAAAACCAAGGTAACCGACGTAGCCCGAAGAATAGCCAAACTTAAGTGGCAGTGGGCAGGGCACATTGCTCGCAGAACGGCCGAATGGCCGATGGGGCCGAAAAGTTCTGGAGTGGCGACCGCGAACCGGAAGGCGCTGCGTTGGAAGGCCTCCCACTAGGTGGACCGATGACCTGGTGAAGGTTGCAGGGATCCGCTGGATGCGAGTCGCACGGGACCGGTCAATGTGATGATGTGTGCGACACTTGGGGGAGGGCTATGTCCAGCAGCGGACGTCTTTCGGCTGAAATGATCAAAATCAAAATCAAAATCAAAAAATCATTGTTTCAATACGGATTGAATACTTCCATATTAAATGGCCGTTTCTTGAATTAAGTATCGGATGGTAACTCTTCGATCGCTCAATACAATTTTCTCGACTTTCGCAACATTTTCTTGGGTGACTGACGTCGGCCTGGAATGGACGGCCGCAACGATGTTCGTCTGCCGTGCTCGTTCTCCCTACTCGAAATTGAGAAGCCCACCTTGCGACAGTGGAATACGGCGGAGCAGACTCCTAATGTTGCCTCCAAATCGCAATGAATCTCTTGCGTCGTTAACTTTTTTACAGAAGTATTTAATAACGGCTCGCATTTCGTTTTACTCCATTTTCGAGAACACGTTCCGACACGAAGCAAACAAATGACTAAATTCAGAAAAATACAAAAGAGAATCGAAGATTTTTTTCTTTATTAATATTACAAATATGTATCTGAGCTATGCCTGCCAGTATTTTTTTTTCTCACTACTTTTTGATCCCTCCTAGTACATAGAAAAAGAATGTCGATTGAATGGAACTCATTGTTGTATGTCTCAACCAAACGATGAAGTGGTGAACGCGAACCTTAATATAGACCTTACGAGAGCTTAAATCTCCCAAAGAGTCATAATTGACTATTCGTGTCATAACCGGTTGGGAACTTATAACTTCAGTAGTTTCAGGATGGCTGAGAAACCTTTTGGGCTCTAGGCGCGAGAGAATCTCAGCCATAAAATTCAGTAGGCTCTTTTACTATAAATACATTTCTACACGACGGCTGTCATTTGCAGATCTTTGACAGTCGTTACAGGTAGTCAGTGGCCCGAAAGTCTGACTACCACTTTTACCAAGGGGTATCGTATTACCCAGTACGAACTGGATTGTGGAGGTCAGATAGGCAGTCGCTCCTGTAAAATACTGGTATTCTGCTGCATCTGGTTAGACTGGAAGCCGACCCCAAAACAGTTGGGAAAAGGCTAGGCAGATGATAATGATGACATTACTACACGACGAATGACATCATCGTGTAGAAACGCAATGATAATTTCATGGGTGAAAGCGCTAGGGTACCCTGCGAAATTCAAATTTTCTTAGGCCTTTCTTCAATTTGCTGATCAGTGTCAGGCTGTATATTGAACAAAATATGATTTGTGAGCGGACAATACGTATATATTTACAGAATTATAATCATTCAACAACCCTCTCGAGTTAATTTAATCCCATTGAATGTCTATTTGATAAAAAGTCATTCAATGGGGTAAAATGAAATTAGAGGGATTTATTGATGATTTTAATTATTATTAATCAGTAAAGCCATATCTGTTACGGTCGCGAATCATATTTTAATCAACATACAACCTGACACTGAGCTGCAAATTGCAATAAACGTAAGGAAATTTGAATTTCGAAGAAGACCCTGGCACCTCGATTCCTTGCCCTGTCGCTTGTGGATACGGCGCCTCAGTCTTCATGCTCATTATACTCTGCTGTGTAACAAAGTCATTAAGAGTATAGCAACCATTGCGGTAACTCATCGATCTGTCATTCTTGTTTCAGAGCTTGCACGTATCAACCAAGGTATTTGCCTACCCCTGGATCGATTTGCCGACAACCCTCAAGAAGAACCTAGTGATATTCATAGCAAAGACCCAACGACCACTAGTCATAACAGCGTCGAAGCTCGTTCCTGTCTCCTTAGAGACGTTCACTAAGGTAATACGACAAATTAACTATTATCTATTGACTTATACCAATAATTTGTCATATTATATAAGAAAAATATTCCGGAAACTTTACTACTATTAAAAACGAACGTTTGTGCGGATGTATGCATGGATTTTTGATGCACTTTCACTTAAAAACTACTGAACGGATATTTGTTTAAACTTTGCAGTATATATAAAAATAAAAATAGCTTATACAGCAGAATAAGACTTAAGATTTCATCCGAATCCGAAGTTTTCGCGTCAAAGAGTAACAAACATCCATTCATCCATCCATCCATCCATCCTCACAAACTTTCATACCATACAATTTGAAAAAAGAGTTTGGGTAAAAAAAGTATTTAAGCGGGTGACATCGCGGGCGGAAGCTAGTAATGCAATAATTGGGTTAACCCAGTAAATAAATAAGTGGTATTATTATGTTATTTCCGTTCTGATTTTCAATGATTTTTCTGTGACACGTTTTCAAGATATTGTCCTTGATCTCATATTTGAGTTTACGTTCATAATACGGACTGCCCGGCGTGATACACGTGTACGTTTCAGGATTAGGTCAGGAGACCCTTTGGGCTTTAAACAAAAAAGAATATACGTTACTAACGACCTGTCTGCAAGGCTTTCACGACTTGATAAAACATAAAAATTCCTTTATTCTATGTACTAGCTTAGGCCCGCGGCTTCGCCAGCGAGGAGTTCGGTAATTGTCCCACGGGATCGTATTACCGGGATAAAAAAGTATCCTATGTGATAATCCAGGTTATAAACTATCTGTGTGCCAAATTTCATCCGAATCGGTTCAGTAGTTTTCGGTTGAAAGAGTTACACACATCCATCCATCCACCCATTCATCCTCACAAACTTTCGCATTTATAGTATTAGTAAGATTAGTAAGATATTATTACTTAGTTTAAAAAAAAAACAACTCGTATACAGAGACATCAAATGATTCGGAAGAAAAAAGTGGACTATTGTTTTCATAATTCATTACAGTGATTTGTATAGCGAGTTATATCAGGCTTACATTTAGAAAAAAACCACATTGTTTTTAAAGAGTATAACAATATTTTTGATTAAATTTTAGATTCGTCTAACAACAAGATCTAATTCAATAGAAAAATAAACTCTCAAATAGAAATAACATTTTTTTTGTTTGTCAATGTATTTTTTTCGTAATCCAATAAACGCCAAAGGAAAAATTCAGGGCAGTAGGAAAAGGGACCGACACGCTTTGAAACAGCCAAAACGTTCGCAAAGTTAACTGTCGGATCCAGAAAACTATTTTTACCATTAGGGGAAAAGCTATCCAATTCCTTTATGGTGGAGGATGATCAATAAAATACAGAACAGATGGCTTTTGAAGATCTCTCTTTGTGTTATAACTTTCGTGAGATATCAACACAGTTTGTTCCTATTCTCGTATTGAAAGATTATTTTTACTTGGCATTGAAACTTGGAAATAATTGATAAATGATCTTGATTTTGCAAATCGGGTTTTGCAAAGACTTTTGAACGACATCTTTTTAAAAACTAGATGAGGATGGTGTTTCATACCTGACTACTCTGAGAAGAAACAGCCGAAACAAACTCTGAGTCTCTTCGGGCTGCGGGACTGTTCGAAAGAGATACCGCGGCCCTGGAACACAGCGGGCAAAGAAGGAACATGGGTGGGTTCAGTAAAACGGTTATATATAGTCTCTTTAAGGTCCAGACATAATCTTGGTCAACTCACATGAGGACTATCAATCAATCAATTAATATAATAATATTTTGTTAAACATAGGTTTGGTTACAGATAGTATAATGTCTAAAATATGTGCACTATGTTTTGCCAATTTATGGTATACAAAATTAATATAAACAAGTATAAACAAGTATGCAGATAAGTGTCTGAGATAGTTTTCTGAAGAAAGGACCACACAGATTTGAGTGGACCTAACCAACCAGTGCGAACATACAACAATAGTTTTAGTATATGCGAAACCTGAAACACGTGTCTAGTATTTTTATGTAAAGAATCTATGTACAAAATTTCAAAACTGTATCATGAAAAATCACAAAGTTATAAGCTTGTTCTGTTACCTAGTTGTCCGCACAAAAATGTGGTCACCACGCGTCGCAGCCGCGCGCGCGCTTCCAACGTCGTCTTGAGCTCATTGATAATAATAATTTGACAGTAGGTACCTAAATTATTGCGATAGGTACTTAGTGTCGCTCGGTGTCCAAATTGTAACATTTTTAAATATTTTTGGGACAAAATATAACATGATTTAAAAATTATTGGAATCGATTCAGTTACATATTCTGGACAAACTATATTCAGGTTTCGCATATACTAAATGTAATGTCGTATATTAATAACACGATAAGCAAAAAGAAATCAATTCAAATTATAGTTCTTCACTCATATACTGGCATTTGTAGATTTTTGTCAGTTATCATTTTTGTCAGAAGCCCAAAAGTCTGACAACCAGTCTTATCAAGGAATATCGTCCATCCAGTGACCTAACTGGGCATTAGAAGTCAGATAGACAGTCGCTCCATCTAAAGTACTGGTTTTCAGCTGCAATCGGTTAGACTGGATGCCGATCCCACCACAGTGGGGGCTGGGGAAAAAACTAGGCTAATCAAATAGCCTAGTTTTGAGATGATGAGATGTTTAAAATAAGAAATAAAAGCGAGTGTCTATTTCGATCGGTAGTCAAATGTAATAAAATGAGATATGAAGTAATACTTTTCAGTAACAAAAAACGTTCTACAATCACTTGGCGCTTTCGCTAGTCGCCTAGTGTGTATCGAAGTAGCGCCGAGTGCGGCCGCATGCTAAAATCCTTTAACGTCCGTTTCACTTCGCTACTCCCAAGGCGACTCGCTAGGCTTTAGGCACTAAGCAAGCCATCTGTCAGTGCGTTCGTAGCCTAAACATTGTAAGCTGTCTGAATATTTAATGAAAAACTTCAAATATCGCGTCAGTGCAGTAACTTTAACTTAAATACTGTAACTTGAACCTCGCAGACAGTTCACAGAAATAGAGTGGTCGACCAACAAGTTTTATCATATTTAATACGAGTGTTTAGGTAACATAGTTTGAGCTGGGTTCTGACTTCAAAGTTTCGTTTACCTGGTAAACAGTTTGTTAATACTCAAAGTAGCTCCAAATTGATGTTTGAATAAGCAATTATAGCAGCTTTGGTGTTGTTTTGTAAACGCTTTTTCCTCTGTAATTGAATAGGTACTGTTGTTATATTTTTGTTGTTCTCAATAAGTCTTTTTTTTATTATAACTAAAGATTTTAAATGCCTTGTTGGTCTAGTGGTCCACTACAGCGCCATCTATGACACAAATTAAGAACTAACATCAACATTCTGAATTACGCTATTAAAGTTATTCGCGATTTAAGACTATACAGAGAAACCCGACCACAACTGTTGGGCAGTAGCCCACCACTGCGAGTTGCCTTCGAATTTTCGGGTTCAGTTTTCTTATAATATTTCCCTTCTTCATTTGAGAGGATCGTTGATGAAATAAATCACACAAGTAAAGCTCCTGCATTACAACTGGACTATCACTGGTCTTTGTCTACGAAATTCTAAATACAGAAAAAAAAACGACCAAATAAATATTCCAAATCCCTACCCAACCGACAATAGATGTCCCAATATCTGACTATTAAGATAAGTACCAATGTGAATGCCATAAGTTAAGACGTCATAGTTCACTTCCAGAAGGACAATCATTATTCATCGTCGTTTATCATATTTTTTGTCCTCAAAATATTTGGGATCACTTCCAAGATATTCCCATTGTCATTGTACAATTGGCGAGATAAGTCCCAGCGCGGTATTATTTTATTTTATTATGGAAATTTTATTTATTTGTGAAGAATATTGATCTGCAAATATTTGGACGTGGAATATTTCTGAGGACACCCATTTGGTCGTCAATGTATTTTTAGACACGCGGTTGGTACTTTTATTCTACTTTGTTTGTTATTCATCATGGCTCGTAGCTAAATAATAAGAGATCGGTCGATCTTTAGGTTAAGCCGTGCTTGCAGCCTAGGTTGGTCTGTGGATGGGTGACCACCCATTACATACCGAGTTTCCTCCGTGTCTCGGAAAGCACGTTAAGCCGTTAGTCCGGGGTGTCATTTGTAGATCTTTGACAGTCGTTAGGTAGTCAGTGGCCCAAAAAGTCTGACAACCAGTCTTACCAAGGGGTATCGTATCACCCATTACTGACTGGGTTGTGGAGGTCAGATGGGCAGTCGCTCCATGTAAAATACCGGTATTCAGCTGCATCCGGTTAGACTGGAAGCCGACCCCAACATAGTTGGGAAAAGGCTAGGCAGATGATGATGTTATTCATCTTAGGCAGACAAAAATGAAAAACGAACCTAATGTAAACTGCAAATCTGGGGCAGGCACGTTAAAAGATTTCTTATTACTTTGATTCTAATTATGTGCGGTTTCAGATTAGCATATTTTCGGCACGTCTAAGCTCGTTTTTGAACGCGCGTGTAACTCGTACGAGGGTTGACACGAGTAGAAGGTTTCAGGTTAGTATATTTGTGGCCCCCGGCCACCGTAAGCGCGGGCCTGGGACGGCGAGTTATGTGCTAGCTCGCCGTCCGGCCGTCTTATGACGACAGGCCGTCGACGGCGCTTTCGTGTTCCACGCGCGCCTCAAAGAGATGTCAGCAACCACGTAGGGGTCCGCATGGGCCGATGCCTGCCAGGGCTGCGGGACTGTTCGAAAGAGATACCGCGGCCCTGGAACGCAAAGGGCAAAGAAGGAACATGGATGGGTTTTAGTCAGTACAAGTCTGACACTCCCTTCCGCTCCGCCCAGAGCGGGGGGGGTCATTTGATGATATCCCATCCTAAAAAAAAAAGGCTAGTATATTTGTGGCGCGTAACACACACACATTTTGTCAGTTATGTTTTAAGTCCCATGTAATAGGGGGCGACCCTATTACCATCAACCGGCACAGATCCAGACTCCGTGGCTGCTACTGAGAAATTCCTGATGAAAAAACCCATTAACACTTTGTCCGACGCGGGAATCGAACCTAGGACTCTCATGCTCAGTAGACCTCCTGCGACCACTCGACTAACGAGGCAGTCAGCATTATTTATGCTAAGTGATAAAGCTTCTGTTAGCGACTGTTTTTCTTCTAAGAAAACTGTATGTATTAGCCAAGTTCATTAGTTGTTTCTGTGACTACATGTATTTTCACGAAAATGTGCTCCAAATTAATTGGTTCTAGAAGTTTTTTCGCAGAATTCGGTACTTTTCTTTTTGGAATTACACGACGAGTGCTTTTATTACACTTTTATGATTCGAAGAATGTGGTGGTGGAGGTGTGTTGACCTAAAAACTGCACTTTAGTTCAGTTATGATAGACTTTCTGACAAATATTATCTTTCTACATGGTTTTCGCTCTTCCAGTAACTTATTATTATTTATTCCTGAAACTTTTGCTGTAACTTATCAATTATTTATTTTTAACTAGCGACCCGCCCCGGCTTCGCATGGGTGCAATGTAGATAATTATTTTTGAATCACTCTATCTATTGCTAAAAACTTAATTAAAATTAGATTTGCTGTAAGAATACCCAATTCTGGTTAAGCTCACCATTCTACATAAGCTATATGATTGCAATTTGTATAGATATTTGTTATTTTGTGATGACGGATTTTATTATATTAATAAGATAAAATCCGTTGCGGAGTTTCAAAGATCTAAGCGTACAAACAGCTGGAGCGACTTTGCTTTATACTATGTAAAGATAACTGTCGTGAAAAATTCGTCTCATATTCTTTTGAAAGATTTGAAGTAGTTTTAGTGTGAAACGGATTTTGGAATTATTACAAAACCTTAAATCCCTGGTGATTTAGGCATTGGCCAGTTATGTTTCATTTCCATATTATAGGAACGAGTCTATAGCTGTCAATTAGGCACAAATGCAGACCCCGGCTACAGAGAAAATCCTGATGGAAAAAGACACACGTCTCACACACACACACACTTCACACAGACTTCTACACACACACACACTTCTTTATTTTTTTATGCTAAATAGACTCTCGTTTGACCACAACTCGTTTGATGTGAAGCCATGACGTGGCCTAGAGTGTAGCACGTTTGCCTAGAAGAAACCGATTCACTAAATAATTCAATTCATCCGACCAGGGAATAGAATCCAAGTGCAGCTGATTCAGCAGCAGCACTTGTAATCACTAGACCAGAAAGCCACTCACACCTACAATGGATTAAAATTCAAACATCCAAAGGTTTCGACGCTTTGTTCCCTTTTCAGGGTTCCGGGGCTTTACAAGTTTACGACTAATCCAACCAACCAACCAACCAACCAACCAACCACCACCAACCAACCAACTTACAAAATGTACTTGGATAATATATTTTCCTAAACATAATGTATAGGAGAACAGGTTTTTCAACTGCAAAAGTAATTTGTTTTTATTATTACAATAAAAATCATCGTTCGAAGTCAAATCCACAAATTTTGACGGGCAACTACGGAACCCTACATTGTGCGTGGCCCGACACGCACTCGGCCGGTTTCATTAGAGCCTCTGCCTCTTTTCGCTTCACCACTCGGATTACCAAACTTTGTTCTGAAACCATCACAATAAATCAACAACATCATATTATTTTATAATTTGATTCATTATCATATTTAGAAAAAAGTTTCATATTAAACTTATTACTTAGTTGAATATTCAAAAAGTTTACGGGCAAGTAATCAGAATATCTTTATTATAGGAGTTATACAAGTGTTTTAAGAAAATTTCTTTATAAGCAGCAACTGTCTGTCTAAATATATCAAACGTTTAAATTTGTAAGATGTTATTAATTAAGCCTATATTCATGAGCACTTATAATTCTGTTTTAAGGCCTGTTTTTTAAATGAAACTCTAAATTCAATTACAGTTTTAAGAAGATTGAGATGTAATTGTGTTCTGTATGGTGTCCGGACGTAAAGAATAGCACCATCCCATATCTTCCCGTGGGTGTCGTAAGAGGCGACTAAGGGACTTACCAGAGAATGGGCAGCAGCGTTCTCTGTGCTTTATAACAACCATGCTGCGATCGCCAACCCGCCTGCCAAGCGTGGCGATTATGGCAAAACCCCCCTTCTTGGGGGAGGCCTATGTCCAGCAGTGGACGTCTTTCGGCTGAAATGATGATGATGATGATGAGATGTAATTTGTATGTTTTTACAAACATTAATCTAGAGATACTGTAGGTATCTATTTATAAGTTTTAATGGATCCCAACACAAGTCGTGTTCTACATTATACGTAATAGTAGGTACCAGTTTTTTTTATTAAGGCATGAATACACAAACACACATAACATAATCAGCCTATATTTTTCCCATTGCTGGGACACAAACCTCCTCCCTACGAGAGGTAGGGGTCTAAAATACCAATCCACCACGCGAGTCCAATGGCCCGCGTGGTGGATTGGTAGATGGTCACATGTTTCTAACTTTTGGTCCTGTGACATGCTGGTTACTCCACGATGTTTTCCTTCACCGTATTTATTGTTTTTCCGTATTGATAGCAGTGGTGATGAAATAAATTACACAAAAAAATACGCCTGTCTGTGTTCGAGCCTTCGTCCAGACAACTAAGAAGTCGACGCCAATGCCACTGCGCTGCATGTGTGTGAGCAGTGGTAGCGCAATCACCACACATCACATTATTAGTTAGGTAATTGGGTGTGCCCAATTACCTACCTAATAACTTGCAAAAAAGTTTAAGAGGGAGAAACATCTTCAACCGGCACGCTTGGCATGACCACCGTAGAAACGGGTTTTGTCGACACGCTTAGCATGACCACCGGGTTTTGTCGACGGAAGAATTGACAAAATGAAAGAAAGAAAGAAAAAAATATTTATTTGTCGCAGGAACATGACGTACACACGGCGGCACATCAAGCTATACATAACCAGTATAACCTGACTTCGCATTATATGAGCTTCCCGTACCATGAGAGATCAGCTTAATTTGGTTTTGTATAGCTTGACTGGCCGCCGTGCGTACATCATGTTCCTGCGACAAATAAATATTTTTTTCTTTCTTTCTTTCATTTTGTCAATTCTTCCGTCGACAAAACCCGGTGGTCATGCTAAGCGTGTAAAACTATAAATTCAACAGTACGGGACAAATAAAGAAAAAAGTTAACAATGACAGATTTCTTTTGTTGAACCGTCATTTTGTCGATTCATCCGTCCTCAAAACCCGTTTCTACTGTGGACATGCTACGCGTGCTGAGATGTGGACCCTTATGGATGCGCGAGGCGCGGGAAAAAGATGTATGGAAAGGTTTAGGAGACTACTACTTATACATGTCGACGTTTTATAAGTGCCCATCTAGGCCTATGTGATCTTGATTTTGAATCATATACGTCAAGTTTAGAATAGTTGTAGTAAATAAAGGGTATCCTCTTTTATACTTGCGAAAATCTATGCTAGCAGTAAGCGTGTCATTGCGACAACACATTCAAATTATAACAACATTAATGTATTTATGTCAATCAAATTGACATTGACTATTAAGGTTAGCAGCATAATAAAAATCTAAAATATACATAATATCTAAGCAATTACGAATCATAAGTTGATACGGCACAATAACATTCAAGTTAATCATAATTACGTAGGTAGATTTTCCTGAAATTACACGGAACAACTTTCGTCTGAACACCAAATACTTCCCATTGCTTTCAGAATCAAGATTGCGTAATCTAAAACTGGAGCATAATATTCTCTGGAGGGATCGGTTTGGACCAATTTTCCTCTTCATTATGCGTCTATAGCGGGGCCTGTGATCACAGCAATATTACCGAAGGCTATAGCCTTCGGCGTCGACTCAGGGACAGGCAGGGATGGTGTAGCAAACGGCATTGAAGAATCTAATCAAACAGAGAAGTTCTAGTTTATGGAATGTAGGCACTCGTAATAGATATGTTCTCAAAAACAAATGGCTATCGGTATTTGGTATCAAAATTACTCTCTACATATATTTATAGGTATTATACAGGGTAGAAGGGACACCACCGATAAAATGCTTACCACGTATTCAGTACATCATTCTGAACCCCCATACATAAATTTTGCGTCGGTTATTAAAAAAAAACAGCTGTTACAGACATTTTGGCCGTGTAGGTATAGCACTTTTGTAGGAAACGAGCAATTTTTTTTTAAATAGTCGATGAAAAGTTTCGGTTTGGTGCTCAGAATGATGTACTGAATACGTGGCGAGCGTTTTCGCGTCAGTGTCTCTTCCAACCCGTATGACACATCATCATCATCATTTCAGCTGAAAGACGTCCACTGCTGGTCATAGGTCTCCCCCAAGTGTCGCCACATTGAGCGGTCCCGTGCGACTCGCATCCAGAGGATCCCTGCAACCTTAACCAGGTCATCAGTCCACCACTGTCCGCCACTCCAGAACTTTTCGGCCCTATCGGCCATCCGTTCTGCGAGCAATGTGCCCTGCCCACTGCCACTTAAGTTTGGCTATTCTTCGGGCTACGTCGGTAACCTTGGTTCTCTTGCGGATGTCCTCATTTCTGATTTGATCACGCAAGGAAACTCCGAGCATAGCCCTCTCCATTGCCCTTTGGGTGTTAATAACATAACCACACGCCTGTAATCCCCGAAGGGTTAGGCATAGGTGTACCTAATAGTACACGGTCCACATTTCGCCAGTTATGTTTTAAGTTCCATGTAATAGGGAGTGAGTCTATTGCCATCAACCGGGCACAAATCCAGACTCTGAGGCTACTACTTAGAAATTCCTGATGGAAAATCACAATAGCACTTTACCCGATCTGGGAGTCGAACCCAGGACCTCGTGCTCAGCAGTCGACAATTCGACGAACGCGTCAAAACTCACAACACTACTGAAAAAGACTTGATCAAAATTCGTAGTGGAAAATTTTCTGTACCGTGATAACTTTTTCTACACTATGCCCTGTTGGCAGACCCCATTTCGGTTTTCTTAACATGAACCTAGAGGTATTTTGGTTCGCCATCATTGGCTGATCACCCGAATAAGAAGCCGCGTATAAAATATTCGGCCTAAGCACACATTTTAGCGGTACATAAGTTTCGCATTTCCAAAACTATCTGATTCAAGGCGCGCTGCCATTTTTATTAGGGAAACTCATCACGTGCGTATGAACCAACACATTAATAGATACAAACTACTAAATTATTCATCAGGAGTCGTACTGGACCCAGAAAACCTCGGGACCCACTGTCCCAGCGGGATGAGCCCGGGATCCGTAGTTTAATCTTTGCCAATTAAGCAGGACACAGGACGACTGAATAGAATATGCTATCATTTTTACTCTCTGCAATTTTTATTATCTTTCTCGTCTGGTAATTAAATGAAGGCAATTACGGTTGTGCGAATCTTTTTTAGAGTAAACGAATTATATTTTTAAGTAGACTTTAATAATTGAAGAAAATGCCGCTTTTAGTCGAAAAAAAATTATTAGAAATATTCGTCATACAGTACGTGCAATGGAGCGCGGTATCCTAGGCGTCAATCTTACCGACCATGTACGCAACACCACACTGCGCTAAAGTGAGACTGGGCTGGCTATGTCTACCGCATGCCTGACGAGCTGTGGGCCAAAATAACCACGATGTGGAGCCCTGACACAGCCAGAAGGCGACGCGGTAGACCTCGCAGGAGATGTCGGGACGAGCTGGACAAAACTAACGACCAGTAGTCTACATTGGCCCTGGATCGAAGAATTTGGAAGTCATGAAGAGAGCCCTTTGCCCAGCAGTGGGATGATGCAGGATAACAGTAACAGCACGGTAGGATTAATAGGACTACAGAGAGTTTCAAGTACGTAGAAAATGGAAATTGTCACTATGTAAACTGTAGACCGGGCTACCAGACAAACTGACGTCTTTATTTCTCTCTATAAAGAAAACAGTGGCCTAAAAATATTTTCATTTCATTCCGGCCGTGACAGAAACTTAACCCAAGAAATCCCTTTAAACACATGTCACAGTTAACCTCACTCGTTGCCAAAACATCTGTATTACCCGGGTCAACGACCCAATTTTCACATTAATTCAGGCTAAACCGATTTTAAATGTGATATTCTCTTTTGCAGGTCATGAATTGGACTTACAAGGGATTCGCTGTCATGAATCAGATGAAGAATTGATTAACTTTTTTGTAGTAAAAAGGAAAAAATAGCCTGTAGTTAATTGTCGCACTGGAGAGCAATGCTCACGCATACTTAGCATTACCTATAAGGAATGTTTGTTAATTGAGTGTTGGCATAGCA
The DNA here is from genome assembly GCA_905163415.1 of Noctua fimbriata. NCBI lineage: Eukaryota > Metazoa > Arthropoda > Insecta > Lepidoptera > Noctuidae > Noctua > Noctua fimbriata. The sequence continues at coordinate 4,963,984 of LR990942.1, read as the reverse complement.
ATTTTGTTTCAGGGAAATATTCTCAAGAGTTAAGAATAACTTATTTGTTTGTTTATTTATTAATAATTATCAAAAATTACAGGTCATATTTTAAAAAAAAGTATAAACTAATCATTATACGTTAAAAAGACAAATCATTATACATTAAAAAGTACTTACACTTCTATCTGACCCTTCGGGGATTACAGGCGTGATGATGTTGAAGTTATGGTATTTATGTTATACACGAGCATCTTTCTCTACGTACTCGTAAGTGCACTTTCCAACAACTCTTAGTAAAAGCACGTATAGATAAGGTATAAAAATTGCTAGATTGCACCAAGTTATTAATAGCACCCGTCTGTTTACGCCCTGTAATTAATGCTTCGTTTTACTTTTACGGGCAGCATTAGAAGATAGCTAGACGAACTATCTGATATCTGTGTTGAAAATAAAATGATAGCTTAACATAAATTCTTTCATTTAATCATTTTTGATTTTAAGATTCTAATCGTAAGAGCTCTCATGCGCCTTATCAATGGCGGAATATGGATGAATGCATATTATTATGAAAGTGATATTTGTAACATTTTTTTTTTGTGTCTGTCTGTTTGTTCCCGCTAATGTCTAAAACGGCTGGACAGATTTTGACGGGACTTTTACTGGCATATATATAGCTTTTGTTATAAGAAGTTAAACTGTTACTTTTATTTTTGAAAATAGAATTAAGGTTCCGTGCAAAAAACAAAACCTATGAATAAGAATAATTTATTGTTTGCAAAATTACATTCAATGCATTGATTCCTGAAACTCACACAAGGATTCCCTGTGTCATGAGTTCCAGGCTCGTTCGTTCCGTTTACATGTAATTGTTAACAAATTCCGATTCAAACAGGAAAGTAATACTTTTATGATAATTTCACGCGAACGACGGTTGCGAGCAACAGCTAGTAACATTATAAAATTAAAAGTTCTACAAATTTTTTATCATTCAATGCATTCCAATAAGAACTACGACATAGCAATAGGGCATCCATTTGTTCACTTCAAATATTCGGATTCACAAAACCAACAAAACCGAACGCTAACGCACGCGTTCGTGAGAATCACACGATTCAAACGTTCCGCTGCCGCCGTTCCGCGAAGGAATGTGCACGCCCAAATACGTTACAAAATGTCGCCCATAACTCCGACAATCTAACCCGTCTTACATCAAATGAGTTAACAGATAACCGGTATTCGTAATAACCGATGGTGTCGAATCATGAGGAATAAGCGATCCATCCATTAGTGACAAAATGTTTACTGCAATCAGACGTGGAGCGCCGGTCGTACGCAATTAATCAACACATATAGGTAGCTACTAACATACGTTGCAATGCCGCAACAATGGACATTGTAGATCAAACAATAGATGCGGTGGTTGTATGCAGATTGTGCTATACTAAGCTGCAGTGTCAGCGATACAGATACAAGGTGTAAACGGACCCTTCACGAAGCCTTCAAACCAAGCATTAGGACAACAAATTATATAACTCTACGGAAAAATACTTAACTTTTTTTTGGGGTGAAAAATCACGTTTTACGATAACAATCAATGTAACGCACTCAAAATATTTTGCTGATGAATGCATTGAATAGTACGGGGGTCATGGAGATATTTAAAATAAAGTTAGAATATTAAAAACTTGTATTAAAAAAAACAGCTGCCGGTTGCCTAAGCCGCCGTTTTCTACAGAATCAAATTATACAATTTTGCTATTGCCAGCTTACAGGCAGCTCTCATGAAGGTAATATCAAATGGACTTTTGATGTCATATGTCAGCTTCGCCGTAAAAATTATAAATGTCATGATTCCGAACTTTTCAGTAATGAAACAGCATAAAATAAAGCAAGTGGGTAAGCAACTCACTTATAAAGGCTAGTGCTTCATTTTTATTCATAGCGGTAATCCAATATTCTGTTATAGAACCTAAACCAAATACGTTTAACTGGGATCATGAAACGAAACTATAGTAATTGAATAACTCGTTCAAAATTAAATTACCAATGTTTGTTCAATTCATCGAAAATGTGTTATCAAATTATGTGTCCTAACGTTATATGCAACGGTCGATCTCAACTTTGTAGTTCGGTAAAAAGGTACGTTTGAAAAATATTTAGAATGTTTTATTTGATATTTCAACCAATCGTGATGATCGAATATACTTCACAGTTGGTCGGAAACTATTTGACTGAAGAACGGCAAAGCATCAGTTTACAAAAATACAAATAGCAATCGTTGAATATACATCATTTAAGTTTAGAACTACACGATACTATGATTGTCACATCACGTACACTATGAATTTTAAACTTATCTGTCACTTACAGGATATCTTCTGTGATTGTTCACTATTTCGAGCTCCCGATATTTCGACGCTGTTGCTAGCGATCGTGGGTTGACTGTAGAATGCGGATGGATAGTAAATAAATTGTTAAGAGCAGACAAATCTGTCTACCCTCTTTTAAGTCTAGTCAAGTGTCTTTTTAAGTTTAGTTGTAAACCGTGGAAGCTTAAAACAGGACTATGAATATTTTTCAATAACCTTGTATGTCCCACGGCTAGGCAAAGACCTCCCCGATATCCTTCCAGGTACTCGTCTCATGCGCCACCTCGAACCAGCCTTCGTGATGCGCATCTAGATCATCTCGCCACCTCTTACATCTATTATTTGTTATAAAGTACTATATTTGAATATACCTAGATAACTAAAGTTCTAAATTCCACGAAACTATAATTGTTACCTACGAACATCCATAACTTGTGATGAAACACTTTAGCAGACAAATAACTTACAACGTTAACGTACATAATTCTGCTCTCAAATCTTCAACTCTGATCCAATTAGTCTTCCACATACATACACATACATAAACTCACGCCTTTTTCCCATGGGGTTAGGTAGAAACCACAGAACGCCACCTGCTTCGATCCTTACATAATCCTTTTGCCTCGTCTACGTTGATAGATCTGGTCATAAACGCACGCCGGTTGCGAGTACTACGCACCTGATCTTTCTGAATAATCTCACCAATAAGGTCAGTGTATGTCCTTTTAGGGCGTCCCCTCCTGACGTTGCCACTCACATCTGCCTTGTAAATACCTTTTGTTAGTCTCCGTTCACTCATCCTCTCCACATGACCAAACCATCTAAGCATACTCTTTACAATTTTTGTCACTACATCATCTTTTAAACCGCAACGTTCTCATATAACCTCATTCCTCAATTAGTCTTACAACCTACCAGAAAATCATATATTATGCATAGATTAGGAAACAATGCACTGGTGAGCGACGAAACTACGAGGCAGACACATGGCCGGCTCGCAGACGACAATTCAATTTGCGGCCACCCCGCGTCACACGTAACAATCCAATGGTACAGAGAACGCCCTGGGAGCCTAAAATGGCCGCTTTAACAGAATCATAATAGGATAATAATATTGAATCACGTTAAAATGGTCACAGACACATTAAGTATCATGAATTGTCACTTTGTGACCATTTTACTCACAGATATAGATAGACCTAGATAACGCGAGAGCAACTACTTCGCGTGCCTAGCTTACGTACAAAAATCGTAAGTGGCCAATTTCGAACTCAGTCTGCATCGGAGCATAGCGCTAGTCGGACGTCAGTGGGCGTCATGGCGGGGGGTAGGACGAGGGGGGCGCCGTCCGCGGCGTCTTTGAATCGATTTAATTTTCCCATCACTAAATAGTGCTTGTGACGTCATAATAGGTAGTCAAAAAATGGCACGCTTGGTTTTCATACAGATCGTGATACTTGCGTTATCTAGGTCTATCGATATCAGTGATTTTACTATTTTTATTGTCTTGGCTAGATAAAAGTGCCTTAATGAAAACAGAAGTTTCTCTAGAAGTCTGAACATTCTCTAGAAAACTTACAAAGTTTTAATTAACACTGTACTTCTCGACAAGCTCTTCTCACATTATCCATTTAAGAACAAACCACAACCAAAAACAACTTCAGAACTACAAACCAAACACATTTCACATAAACACTTGCCGAAATTAACGGCACATTGTATGAAACTTCGGACGATGGGAATAACAGACAATAGCTCAAAGTTTATTTTAAGTCAGCGTGCCAACTTTCCGGAGAAATGTATCAGCGTCTCACATCCATACACTCTGCTGAATGAAATATTTGGACAATAAGTAAGGATGGAGGAGGTGTCAAAAGTTCAGAACGTCCGTTTTGCAGCGATTCGTTAGTAAATAGAGTTTCACAGTTCCGCTTGAGGAATGGGGCGCTGAATTCAGCGGCAGAGATAAGCAAGTATGTCTTGGGACGAAAGGATTTATTGTGTTTTTAACCGACTTTGAAACGAAGAAGGATATTCTAGATTGGGCACGTGTGTTTGTTTGTTTCTGGGTCTTGTAGGTCTTCGATAAACATGACCAGATTCATTGCTCTTAATGTGATATGGACTCATATATCAGAATATGGCTTGACGACCTGAAGGAAGCTGTTGTGTACGTTATGGAGAAGACGGATTACAAGTTGTAACTGCCTTGTAGGTGTTTCCAGTAGACTGTGCCAGGCTACTCCTTCGCTATTTTTTTTTGGTTGCGGCGCGTAAGCTTCTTGTCTCGGCGCTTTTCTGGTAGTCGCCACTGTTGATTCTGGCTTTCAAGAGTAGCAGTTGTTTGGGAATAGAAAGAAAAAGACTTTGGCAGGCCAGACACATCTAAAAGCAGTAAATTTTGGAAAAAAAGTGAAAAATGTGATGGCTGTCATTGGAGCAAGGAAGAAAAAAACATGTTGCACCGACCCCTAGTAATATGGGCAAGAACATGATCATCATCATCATCATCATCATTTCAGCCGAAAGACGTCCACTGCTGGACATAGGCCTCCCCCAAGTGACGGCACATTGACCGGTCCCGTGCGACTCGCATCTAGCAACCTTCACAAGGTCATCGGTCCACCTAGTGGGAGGTCTTCCAACGCAGCGTCATACGGTTCGCTAAAAACATGATAATAAAAATAAAAAATAAAAACTATTCTGCCAGTTGGTAAAATATTAACTTTCACAAGTGACCAAACTGATACACGATACGCAAGCAATGTAACTCGACGCATAATCGCGAGGATTCAATCGCTAGTTTTGAGCCCACAATTTCAGTTGCTAGGCAAAGTTGCGAAGTGGAGGTACGGCGGGTCGTTTAGTAGAATTGAGCTCAGATTCTCCTGCGAATTGTTTCGCTCCTGGTAGCATTAAAGTTGGTGGAAAACATTCTTGTTTCAACCAAAAAATGTTTTACTGAATTTTGGTAGTTGGTAGCCAAAAACGATGTCAGTATAACAAGAATAGGTAAATCACAAAATAAATAAAAAAGGAGTCTGAATATTAGTGCCCTATTAAATAGTAAGCTCAATTTCTATAACATGGCACTTTTAGGCACAACTGCCAACCCTTTTGAGTAAGTAGGCGTGATAGTTATGTTAACAAACAAGCATGCCAACTGCCCTAGTTAAAACTCACAAATCGTGACAAAAATTAATTCCCCAGCTAACCGAATTCTAACATCAAATTATTTTTAATCAAGATTTGAAGCCGAAAAATTGCTTAAATAACTTCAATTATGGTAATTACTTTGACCGGCTGAACGATAAATTTGAGCCATAAACGTAAGTTTCATCGCGTCGCCGCCGCTTGCGATTGCATAATGCATAATCAGCCTATAATGTTCCCACTGCTGGGACATAGGCCTCCTCTCTATGAGAGGGAATGGGATATAATCCACCACGCGGGCCCAGTGCGGGTTGGTAGATGTCACATGTCTTCGAGTTTTTGGTTCTAGGACATGCCGGTTTCCTCACGATGTTTTCCTTCACCGTTTTGAGAGCAGTGGTGATGAAATAAATTACACAAAGTAATGCCGCCTGCCTGGGTTCGTACCCACGACTTACTGCTCATAAGTCGGGGCCGCCACCACTGGGCCACCGCTGCTCTCTAAAAAGTTGCTTAAATAACTTCAATTATGTTAATTACTTTGACCGGCTGAACGATAAATTAGAGCCATAAACGTAAGTTTCGTCGCGTCGCCGCCGCTTGCGATTAGTCGTAGCTAATCTGATCGTATACAAAGGACCTAGGGTCCGTTTCCACCAAACAGAAAAATGACACTGAATATAGGAAGGTATCATTATTGCCTTAAAGCATAAAATTTGACGCTCAGGCATCCTCGCGCGCGTAGAGACATATTGAGCGTGCGTCGCGAATGGTTCGTCACGCATGCCTCAACCTGAGGCTTACGACGGTACATTTATGCACGCGTCCCGAACGACACATGCTCAAGCTGAGTACGCAAACAACAATGCCGGCTCGCACTGAGGCGGCGTTCGCAACGATCGTATTATGCGAATGCTCACTGAGAGCACACACGTCCACAGAGCCCGAGGCACGCGAGATGAACCATTCGCAACGCACGCCTCGCGATGTCTGTACGCGGCTTTAACTGCGTCGAAATTTATACTTAAAAGCAAAACTAAATACAGTCCTTAATTCATTGACACCATAAGAGTGCGCGATGATTTTGCCGCTTGGTGGAAACGGACTCTTAGTAAGCCACACGCGAACCCAACATTTCTCAAGTACATTATGCGTACAATGCGAATGTATTACATTGAAAACTAAAAACTAGGTAATGATTTACATATTTCAACAATAATTTACTTCGTTTTCTGTTTTCATTTTGTGTTTCTGCATGTTACGAACGAAATGAGACATTTCTGGAACAAATTACAACAGTGTTGCATTTGTTACTGTCTTGGAGTTTCTTGAAACTCGCGTACATACTTGCTAATACTAGACGAAATTATACTTATATAACTTGTCTATTTTCTTGCTGACAATATGTTTGTATATTTAATTGGTATATTACTCCCGTTTATATTTTACGTTCGTACAGTCCGGGTCGATCTTCAAGGTAAGCCACGCTTGCCAAGGTCGTTCTGTGGATGGGTGATAATCATTACATACCGAGTCCCGGCTGTGATTTGTAGATCTTTGACTGTCGTCACAGGTAGCGAGTGTCCCGAAAGTCTGACAACCAGTCTTACCAAGGGGTACCGCATTACCCATTACTAACTAGGTTGTGGAAGTCAGATAGGCAGTCGCTAAATGTAAAATGCTGGTATTCAGCTGCATCCGGTAAGACTGGTAGCCGACTCCAATAAATTTGGGAAAAGGCTAGGCAGATGATGATGACAGTCCATCCAAAGGTTGTCTGGAAGATTTTGCTATCAGCGATAAGATCACCGTTGTAACAATAGAGTTAGAAATATTGTAAAACAGTTGTTTCAATTTTGGTTTACAATAATGTATTTGCTATTCTATTCTACGATCATCAATATTAGTCTACCAAGTATCACGATTGTGACAGACAATACAGATAATAACAAGCAGTGATAGCCTAGCGGTGTGACCATCGGACTGCCAAGTCACAGATCTGAAGTTCGAACCCAAGACACGCACCTCAAGATTTTTCGAACCATGTAGGGGTCCGCATGGGCCGATGCTTGCCAAGGCTGCGGGACTATTCGAAAGAGATACCGCGGCCCTGGAACACAAAGGGCAAAGAAGGAACATGGATGGGTTTTAGTCAGTAGAAGTCTGACACTCCCTTCCGCTCCGTCCAGAGCGGGGGGTGTCATTTGATGACAACAAATCCGAAAAAAAATAAAGAAGATTTTTCGAATTCATGTGCGTATTGTACAATATCACTTGACTCGGTGAAGGAAAACATCGTGAGGAAACCTGCATGCTTGAGAGATATTTCTCGACGGCATGTAAAGCCAAGTCAGAGGCCCATGGGCAGCATAAAAACTCTGACACCAGGTTAGGCACTAACCACACGATAAAGAAGAAGACTACTTTATCCTTTGAAAGGGGCAATAAATCAGTGTACTCCTAAAATAGATCCAGTATCGCATAATTCACTGACAACACATCAGACCCCAAGATCAAATTCAAAGTATCAATAAACCAGAACATTATCATTTTCATTTTCAATCCGTGACATAACTGCGGAGGTGGTCACGAAAAGGCTCGATTGCGACAATAATGTAGCATCAGGACATCACATAAACCTCTTTACGTCACATTTATGTGTCCAACGTGCAAATGCATCCAATTTGCAGTAAAGTTAAAACGAAGTGTCCGCATAATATGGTTCTTCTCGATAATCGTGAACAGTTACCGTTATACAGAAGTGGTTTAAACTGTTGCACTCTATATGTAAGTACCACATGAAAACACGTTATCTTCGAATATGTTCCAACTAACATTGAATGGTTCTTAGCATCTTGTTCGTGTATTAAAGTTGGTCACATTACCGCCTGTGACTTCCGAACAAATATACACTTATACAGAGTCATCTTCTTGTAGATTTAGGGCCCGAATCCACCATAACGGAGAAGAGAAGAGATATGTTTTAAACCTCCGTTATTTACACTTCTCGTCTTGCTTAGTTTTAGTGGAAACGGGTAGAAGAGAACAGAGGAGATATCTTGCAATTGTTTAGGCCAACGGAAACGAAAAGAGACTTGAGCGGCGTGCGGTGAGCGGTGTGTTGTGAGCGCCGTGCCGCTTTGCATCTCAGCAAAGCTTCAGTGGATACACCTTAGCTTTTACGCATCACTTCTTCTTTCCGCTTCACATATCTCGACTCGTCAACGCTTTGGTGGACTTTGAGCCTTATGCGCGACAACGCTTTCACCTCGCTACGCGATGAGCTACGCCACTCGTGCTACGTAATAAGCTACGGCGTAGCTTTTTGCTACGGAACGTTTGAAGAATTTTATGATTACTTTCAAGCCTGTGAATAAATTAATATTTGACATCTTTTCGCAATAATGCAATGTAAATACGTTATTTGAAGCTCGGTGACGTTTTCTAATGTATTGCAAATATGAACATCTCCTATTTTTATGAGAATTTCTAAACTGAATAAATAAAAATTTCAATTTAACTGGATCAAGTTTACAAACGCAAAATAAACTTAAATACGAGTAGGTAAATAGGTTTTGCGGGAAAAGAAAATGTAAGATGTTTATCAGTATTCTACGTAGAGTAGTTGCCATCTGACCTCCATAGACCAAATATTTTTTTCAATACCTAGGTCAATGTCAGATCTAAGGTTAGACCAGGCAGACTTTTGCTTTTGGGGTTGTAATAGATATTCATAAATTATTATATCGGCAACGACGTGAACTTCGTGACACGGAATTAGGAAGATTGGGTCACCCATCTACAGACAAACCACGGAAAGTGTTTAAGCTGAGAATTTTGAAAATGACCTCCTTCCTTACTAAATTCTTCTTTTTCTTCTCAACGAGTCGATGACAATTCAAATTGAATCAGCCAAGAATTTGACGACGAGTTCGGCACTTTCAGTAGCGTTCATCTGTCTCAGCTCCTGTGCTGTGCAAACAACTGGAAGGCAGGACACGATACAAAGTGCCATACCCGTTTATGGGGCTATACCACGTTAACACTACAGGGCACCTAACTAAATGAAAGTATGAAATATTACCGGGTCCTCGTGCTGCACTCAAGTCATCATCATCATCATTTCAGCCGAAAGACGTCCACAGCTGGACATAGGTCTCCCCCGAGTGTCGCCACTTTGATCATTCCCGTGCGACTCGCATCTAGCGGATCCCTGCAACCTTCACCAGGTCATCGGTCCACCTACCACCGGAAGACGTTGCGTTGGAAGGCCTTCCAACGCAACGTCTTCCGGCTCACGGTCGCCACACCAGAACTTTTCGGCCCCATCGGCCATCCGTTCTGTAAGCAATGTGCCCTGCTCACTACCACTCAAATATTGAATATGAATGTAATAATAACTCTAAACTAGGTGATGCAACTATTAAGGTGTTAAAACATCACTTGGAAAGCATCCAAGAGCCTTTTTTTACACCTAATGTCACGATATTAGTTATTTCAAATAAAAATATAAAAAAAAAACAGATTGCTATAATTGAAAGAAATTATTCTCATTGAGTTATTTATATGAATTAATTCATCAAAACCAAAAAAATATATATTTGCGACGTTGACAATTTCCAAAATACACTCTCTTAACTTTTATTTTATTCTTCTCTTTTATCAATTCAAGCAAACGTTATTTACCGCGAAGCCTCTCTCAATAGGAAAACAAAATATCACAGAGATAACAAACACCTACTTCCTTTGTTACCAGTTAACTTGACTGCACTATTGCTTCCCGTCGATATTGTGAAAGGCGACCATCCACCCGAGTACAATAAGTACTCTGCGATCACAATACGGACTGCCGAACTGTTATTGTATGACGGAATATTCTCTTTGTAGCTACATAAGACAATTTAGGTCACTTTTGGACTATGTCACATTAACTTGTGCTTCTTCTTCTTCTCCAACATTTCTTCACACAATTCTGAGTGAAAGTCTTCTCCAAATCCCTCCCCTTTTGGCGGTTTTGTGTCATGACTATACAGTTTCTTACGACCACTTTAATGAGATCGTCTGTCCACGTAGTCGGTTGTCTTCGCACATTCCTCAGTCTCCGTCTTGTGCCATTAGAAGTCTAAATCAAAATAGTTTTATTTCATATAATCCTACAAGGGCATTGCAAATCTTTAAAACATAGGTGCACCGTTCGGATTGGTTGTTTTCTTTTTGAAATATTTTTTTTCAGTCAATTCGACGATATATTTATTATTAATGTTTAACGAACTCTTGTCCAATGAACATATTGATTCGACAGGAGTTCGTTGCTAAATATTAACAGCCGGTCGATTTTCAGTTTAAGCCGTGCTTGCCTAGGATGGTCCGTGGATGGGCGACCACCCATTACATGCTGAGTTTCCGCCGCCCCCAGGAAAGCACGTTAAGCTGTTGATCCCAGCTTTCATTTGTAGATCTTTGACAATCGTTCAGTGGCCCGAAAATCTGACAACTAGTCTTACTTTATTCTCAGTTCTAACTGGGTTGCGCAGTTCAGATAGGCAGTCGTGCCATAAAAAATACTGGTATTCATCAGCATTCGGTTGGACTAGAAGCCGAACCCAACATAGTTGGGAAAAAAGCTAGGCACCTACTACACCTACAGTACTGAAATGTGTTCGGAATCAAACATAAATATTTCAGCATGAAAAAAGCAATCAAAACCTGACGTGCGCCCGCCCTCAAACAAGAACCAACATCGTGCTTCGTCGCGATTGCTGAAGGGAAATTGCAGTTATTAACAGGAATTCCTCGGCGTTTCCGACGAAATTACCTTTCATTAAAACGAATTATAGTCGTTTCTTCGATTCTAAAGAATGGTGAAAAAATTGTAAGGAGAAAGAATGATTATTACGAGTTGTGATTAGGTACAGCTTCAATGTGATTTAGGTTTCAGAGAATATTTAACAAGATGAATAAGTTAAGATGAATTTAACATGAACCAACAGGGGACAGGTAATAGGCGACAAATCCAACTATCTAGTTCCTACGTACATCATCTGCCTAGCCTTTTCCCAACTATGTTGGGGTCGGTTCCAGTCTTACCGGATTCAGCTGAATACCAGGATTTTACATGGAGTAACTGCCTATCTGACCTCTAAAACCCAATTAATACTGAGTAACGCGATACCCCTTGGTAAGACTGGTTGACAGACTTTCGGGCCACTGACTACCTGTAACGACTATCAAAGATCTATAAATGACAACCGGTATCAACGGCTTAACATGCTTTCCGAGGCATGGAGGAAACTGGGTATGTAATAGGTGGTCGCCCATCCACGGACCAACCTAGGCAAGCGCGGCTTAACCTGAAGATTGATCCAAGCGGCTGCTATTATTTAGCCACGAGCTCCAATATCAGTTTCTATGAAAGGGTTTTCATAGAAGGTGTTATTACTTTTATAGAGGCCAGTGTAGCTAAAACTCAAGCCCATATTGTGTCTCCTTATGAAACATGGCTACTTGTTATAGCAGTAATTATGGTGTACATAATAAAGAGTATTCTATCTATCTAATTCTAATTGCTATGTGTACTTGATCAGACTATCAGGCCAAATGACTCTTGGTGTAACAAGATCTTTAACGAAGCCGAGACACACTTGTTTTTCCCGTCAATGCGATATTTTTTTTTGTTCTAGACTATACCTGGGAACTTTCTAGTTACGGAGATACTGGGGGTCAAAGTTCCAACTTTTTCACAAGTTTTTTATTAAATACTTGTTTTTAAGAAAGATTTTTATTTTGAACACCTTCACGACCCCCGTACTATTCAATCGATCCATCAGCACAATGTTTTTACTGCGTTACATTGAGTCCTACTGTAAAACCTGAATTTTCACCCAAAAAAAAAGTCCGTTTCCCAGCAATCATTTTTGCGTAAAGTTACTTAGTTTGATGTACACAATGCTTAGTTGACGGCTTCGTGAAGGGTCTGTTTACACCCTGTAGATACTACCAAAATCATCCAACACCATAACCGAAGCCTAATGATGATGACATTATTATCTTAAGTGCCTGTTTCGTGGTTAAGTACAGTTTCACGTAAGATTTTTATTATATGTTGTATGCTGGTAATCAGATACCCCATAGGAAGAGAGACTGTTGCCTGTGCCTTCATCCTGCACAAAATAAAAAATATTATTATTTAGACCAGAAATGGGATATTTACCATGTTTACTGTTTTTATTGAGTTCCCGATATTTCGGTGCTGTTGCAAGCACCATGATCACAGAAAAACAGAAGAAAAAAACAGTAAACATGGTAAATATCCCGTTTCTAGTCTAAATAATAATGTTAGTGACCATGATAGTTTAAAATCTTATAAAATAAAAAATATCAAGCCGTAAGCGATCTTTTTGCTAACTACCCCGTGTCCAAATAATATAAGAGCTGGATAAATAGAAAAATGGTTACTGAAAATGAATACGCTTAAAATATATTATATTTTATAATGCAATAAATATGGCACAATAATTAAATCTTAGAAATAATGTTGGAATAACAAAGCTCGATGCCTGTACTAGGTTCCTGTATCACAGGGGGCACATTTCTAATAAATACTATTTGGACAATGGATTTCTTAACAATATTTAAAATTATAGTGAAAAAACGTAATAGTGAAATATGTAAAAAATAAGATATAAAATTATTTGCTAGATAAGTGAACGAAATTCAACCTCAACGGAGCGTTTGCATATAATATGACAAATCCAAGATTCGATTTTGTACACACGGCGGCACATGAAGCTGTACATTTCCAGTACAACGTGGCCTCGCTTTAAGTAGATTTTCTATACAATGAAAGATCCGCATAAACTGGTTTTGTATAGCTTGATTGGCCGTCGTGCGTACAGAAGCAAGTGATCATTAGGTGCAGGTTGCGCACTGTATCGTTCACTCAGTTGTAACTCAGTTCACCTCACTCACTGAAGTTAAGCTCGCATCTGAACAGTTACATTACAAGCGAACGCTACCGGTGAGGGAGCGCATTTATGATAAAACAGACCATAAATTAATGTGTTACGTACAAGTTCTAAATCTAGCTAGCACCTGCTCGTCTTATAAAGTTATTATATCTAACGAATTAAGATGCCAAAACACTTTCACGCTGTCAAGTAGAGTGATCTATAGTCGCATATATTTCTCTACTTGACACCTGAGGCCAAACCTTGTAGACTGAAATTACAAGACTGATATTCAAACTCAAACTCAAAGCATATATTTGTCGAATATGTCAGGATTTATTCCGTTAGGCTCGTACATCAGGTGGCCAGACGATGGGTTTCGTGCTATGAAAACACACTAGGTGCAATACACTGTTTCTAACAAATTACATGAGATTACAACTTAACACAATAACACGGGGCACAATGAATCGGGTACAGTTCCTAGACATCTCAACTCCGCCGCAAACAGACATTGACTGTCGCCCTCGCTTCGAGTTGAACTTCAGGGTTCTGTAGAAACACGCTGTGGTGTGGGTAGACTTGTAAGAAGGTCACGTGACGTCACCACCAGCGTACTTGCGATTCATTTTATGTCCGTACTAATGACTGGATCCGACATATTCAAATAGCCCAGTTAAGGGTTAAGTGCAAGAAAATTGACAGCCCGTTGAAATATTCGCGCAGGTTTACGATGTTTTTTTTGACTAAAGTTATGAATGAATTGCTGTTAGTAGTTATATTACGCTTAATAATTTCGTATTTTTTTAAGTTCATAAATCTCGCTCTTGTTGAGGAGCTCGTGGCCATGTAAAATACTGGTATTTAGCTGCATCCGGTAAGACTGGAAGCCGATCCCAATAGATTTGGGAAAAGGCTAGGCAGACGAAATCTCGCTCTTCTGGCGTAATTCAGGCATTGAAAAGAGGTCTCTCGCGCCCAACGCAAATCCAATTTCTGTTTCAGCACTCTTTCCGAGCCAACGAAGGCTATATTACAAAATATATCGAGCAAATAAATACCTTTATATCCTTGTCTTCAAAATTGGTTCATGGGACGGCACGGTTGGCGCAGTGGCTGAGCGATCGGCTGGTGCGCTGCGTGTCGCGAGTGCGATCCCCACACGGAACAAAATATATTTGTATGATCTACAGGTAGTTGTTCCAGGTCTGGCTGTTTGTGAATGTGAGTTTAAATGTTTGTAAACGCACCCACGATACAGGAGAAATTCCTAGTGCGGGACAACATTTTTTAAAATAAAAATATTTAAAATTGAAAAAAAATATTTTTTGAAAAAATTCTTTGATTTTCGAAAACAAAAGATTTTGTTACATTCCTTTTACAGTCACTGCGCAACAACATCTTTATTGTTATTGAGAATAATGATGACTGTCATTTTGAAGGAGGTGCAAAATCAGAGGCAAGAGTGAATCAGAACAATGAGCAACTACAGTAGTGACCATTGCCATGCGAAGCATAGCTCTCCATTGAGAAGAACGGCAAACAAATTCCATGGAGTATAGTATTTTGGATAATCATACCGTGTACGGATGGCCGATTCGAAGTTCTGGAGTGGTGACCGCGAACAGGAAGACGTTAGGTTGAAAAGACTTCCATCAGCTGGACCGACGACGACGAATGTTGCGGGGATCCGCTGGATGCGAGACGCACGGGACCGGTCAATGTGGCGACACTTTGGGGAGGCCTATGTCCAGCAATGGACGTCTTTCGGCTGAAATGATGATGATGATGATACCGTGTTCCTTTTCATAGACTCTCTTCCTCCCTGCTGGATTTCCTTTCCATGTCTCGTATCTATATAACTGGTAAGAAACACTCAATACAAAATGTTATTTCAAACCCTTGGTTGCATCATTCATGTTGAAATTGTACATCCATAAATGTTATTAAACCAAGTCAGAACTACAATTAAACTCTCAGCAACAACTCAGACTGACTCCAAAGACTAATAGTATGCACTCTGAACTCCACGGAAACCCTAAGCTCCGACCAAAGAGATAAGTACTACCTAACTTTATAAGCCGACGTGAGAAATTCTAACACATGCCGTCTCTTTACAGGGCTGGAATTATTACGACTTGATATAAAGTATCTACATGTCATTTACTGTATACTTTAGGGTTCCGTAGTCAACAAGGAACTCTTATAGTTTCGCCATGTCCGTCTTAGCTTAAAGACTCTCAGTACTAAAAAGCTGTATTTTGGCATGAATATACAAATTAGTTACGCCGACAAAGTGGTAAAATAAATCTCGAAAAGTATTTTTTTTAGGGTGTCCTGTACACGTAAAGTGAGGTTTTTTTTTTTCGCGTACCCCATAGTGTGGGATAGGTTTTAAAAAAATATTGCGAGTTTGTCGAAATAATTTTTCGATTAAGGGATTCGTTTGTGAAATACAGTGTGTAAACAGACCCTTCACCAAAATGTTTACTTTACGGTAGGACTCCATGGAAAGCACTCAAAGTATTGTGCTGATGGATGGGTTTAATAGTACGGGGGTCGCGGAGGTGTGTAAAGTAAAAATCTCACATTAAAAACATGTATTTAAAAAAAACTTGTGAAAAAGTTGGAACTTTGACCCCCAATATATCCGTAACTAGAAGGTTCCCAGGTATGGTCTAGAACAAAAAAATATCGCAAAGACGGGGAGACCAAGTGCCTTTCGGCTATGTTAAGGGTCTATTTACACCCTTTATTAAGCTTTAAAGTGCTAAGTTTTGTTAGACTCAAGTGTCCTCCCCCTCTCTTTGAACATGACAAATCACGCCTGTAATCCCCTTGTTTAAGCCCTATTTAATAGAGGCGTGTCTATTGCCATCAACCGGGCACAAATCCGAACTCCCTGGCTGCCACCAAAAATATCCTGATGGAAAAAATCAATAATACTTTGCCTGCCCTGAGAATCGAACCCAGGATATCATGCTCAGCAGTCCACCGCTTAAATCAGATTGTGTAACATAATGTTCCTGGCGAGTACTTTCTGTGAAGATCTAGTCCTTTTGCAGGTGACGTAATTAGGTCATTCAAAACCTTGCAACGATAACTCTTGATTATACAACATTAGTTTTAGTATATGCGAAACCTTATACACATGTTTAGATTTTTTATGTAAGGAATCTATGTACTAAATTTCAAAACTGTATCATGAAAAATCACAAAGTTATAAGCTTGTTCTGTTACCTAGTTGTCCGCACAAAAACGCGGTCCCCACTCAGCGCGCGCCTCCAGCTTCGTCTTGAGCTCATTGATAATAATAATTTGGCAGTAGGTACTAAAATTATTGCGATAGGTACTCAAAGTCGCTCAGTATCCAACTTTTAACTTTTTTAAATATTCTTGGGAAAAATATAACA
This sequence comes from Noctua fimbriata, assembly GCA_905163415.1. Taxonomy (NCBI): domain Eukaryota; kingdom Metazoa; phylum Arthropoda; class Insecta; order Lepidoptera; family Noctuidae; genus Noctua; species Noctua fimbriata. Next base: position 4,947,121 of record LR990942.1, on the reverse strand, counting down.
TGGTTTAAAAATTATTGGAATCGATTCAGTTACTTATTCTTAACAAACTATATTCGGGTTTCGCATATACTAAAAATAATGTTGTATTTTGGTCAGAAATCAAAGTAGACAGTCCTGACAAAAATGAATAGATTAGTTAAGGACCTTTGAATTCAATAGGGGACCGGACTGTCTAATTTATCGCTACCAATATTTTCAAATAGATTGTAGGTATTTTTAATGGCGATCCACGTTGCGCATTCATATGTTGATATTTCATTTGATTCGCGTAGTTCAATATGGAGAAGTTTTTGTGTTGCATTTAGTACGCTAAACGGCAAAGTTTCGTAACGAAACGAAAACATAGTTAATTAACTACGCTCAAATTAAAGTTTTATCTCAAATTGTTTTATCATGAATTTAGTTAACCATTCTAAGAATATGAATAAAAGAACGAAGTTCATTCAAACTTTTTTAATCTACTGCTATAAAAGACTAGCTTTCCACGTAGTTAAAAATAGACGTTAAAGTAACACAAGCTGGATTTAATGTGATTTCTGAAAGAAAGATGAAAGAAATCCCCAACTCGTGGGTGTCGTAAAAAGGCGACTAAAGGATTATGGCACAGAGGGTCAAGTAAGTAGCTAACACCCAGTATACTCATCACTACCCACTAACACGGAAAGTGATCAGTAAATACGAACCACAAATTCATCTGAAAAACATCGGGTTACCGGTCATTTTCTACGATATATCTGAGTGTTACGCCCTGAAATTAATTTAACGATGAAGCCGAATTATGATCACCAAAAAAAAACATGTTTGAAGCGCAGAAAATAAGTAAAACCCATTTGCGCCATTAACGCCAGTCCCCGAGGTCCCATGAAGGTCAAAAGTACCTTCGACCATTCGTGAAACTCGTAAAAAAATCAGGAATTTAATTTGAAAATAATTCCTCTTCTCTTTGTGATCGCAATTAGGAAAGTTTGAGGAGAATAAAATTGTACGATAGGCTGGCAATTTTTTTGTGGAAAAATTGTATTTAAGTTCCAGTTGAAAATACTTACTGAGCCGTTAAATTAATTGTACGGCAAAAAATATTGTTACTAGGCACTTGAACGAAAGAAACGACTGAAAATGTTTTACAAAAGTTACTTACTTAATATATTTTACTCTTGAGTTGTTTTGCTTAAGTGCTTAAGTAGGTACCTTAAAATTTGAATCACTAATGGCGTCGAATCTGTTAGGTCCTAACTTAATTAAAAATATTTCTGTATTATGCAAACAGACGAACGAAATGTGTACAATTTTGAGTTGTCTGTGTTTACACTTTAAATGTAACTTGTTTTAGATGTTTTAGTGTTATTATATTTTAATAAAGTACTCTGTATCAGCGGCTTAATTTACATAACATCACGCCTGTAATCCCCGAAGAGTTAGGTAGTGGTACACCCACATTTCAACAGCTATGTTAAATGTGTGTTATGTGTAATAGGGAGCGAGCCTATTGCCATCAACCGCGCACAAATACAGACTCCGTGGCTGCTCCCGAAAAATTCCTTGTGGAAAATCCCAATAAAACTTTGCCCGACCCGGAAATCGAACCCAGGAACTCTGCTTACTTAGCATTAGCGCTTGTGACCACTAGACCAAAGAGGCGGCTTAAGTTCTGTTTAAAATAAGGCATGGTACAATGAGCGAAGTTTTTTTTTAATATTCTGTAAAGGGTGGTTTATGTACCATTAAAAATGCAAAACAGTTTATAATATTAAACTGAATGGTAACAGACTGAGATTGAAACGATGAAATTTTAATTTTCGGAATAACTCAATCCGAGTCGCGCCTAACGAGTATCAACTACCTCATCGAGTAATAATGTTACTAGCAAAAAAAATTTCATAACCAGCTCAAAATATTTGCGTGAGTAAAAGCTACAAGCAGTGATAGCCTAGTGGTGTGACCGTCGGACTGCTAAGTCATTGGTCTCAAGTTCGAACACATACGACACGCACCTCTGATTTTTCGAATTCATGTGCGTATTAAATAATTATCACTTTTACTCACCGAAGTGAAGGAAAACATCGTGAGGTAACCAAACGAGCATACCTGAGAGATATTTCTCGACGCAGAGGCAAGTCAGAAGCCCCTGGGTGGCATAAAAACTCTGACACCAGATTACCACACGATAAAGAAGAAGTAAAAGATTAACAAATCACAAACATCTTGAAGTAAGACTTTGGTTTGTCTGTTAAAACTGTTGAAAGCAAGATTAAAGATTAAAAATACTATACAGGGTGTAAACAAACCCTTCACATAGCCGTCAACCAAGCATTCTGTACATCAAACTAAGTTACTTTACGCAAAAAATATTGCTGGGAATCGACTTTTTTTTTGGGGTGATCGATCACGTTTTACGGTAGAACTCGATGCAAATAACTCAAAGCATCGTGCTGATGGATTTAAGAGTACGGGGGTCGTGGACGTGTATAAAGTAAAAATCTTACATTAAAAACACGTATTTAAAAAAAGTTGTGTAAAAGTTGGAACTTTGACCCCCAATATCTCCGTAACTAGAAGGTTCCCAGGTATGGTCTAGAACAAAAAAATGATCGCAAAGACGGGGAAAACAAGTGCTTTTCAGCTATGTTAAGGTTATATTTACACCCTTTATAACGTACTTGTACAAACAAAAGATAAAATATAGAACTATGCACTATGCACTCTTGCTACACTGCCATATGCTACGCAGTGATAGCCTCAGAGTGTGACCTGCCAAGTCATAGGTCTCAAGTTCAAACCCAAGACACGCACTCTGATTTTTCAGATTCATGTGCGTATTGTATAATTTCACTTACTTCGGTGAAGGAAAACATCGTGAGGAAACCAGCATGAATGAGAGATATATCGACGGCACCTAAAGCTAAGTCAGAGGCCTATGTGTGTCATACCACACACAAACTCTGACACCAGGTTAGGCACTAACCACAAGTAAAGAAAAAGAATTGTTCTACGCCGCTTTAGCCAATTAAAGCTGTTCTATGAAAGCGTAGTTTGAAAACTAATTATTTTAGCTATATGAAACACTGAATTTTGATTATAATATAACCATAAATCATTTCATTCACGATTTTGGGCATTCTGTTGTAAAAATATGTTATTTATTAATCCAAAAAAGTTATAATTGCCTTCAAAATTAAAAATGGAAACAAATGGGATAATGAAATTATTAATGAAATATTAATGGAATCTCAAAACTTTTCGTCTTGTTTTATAACTCGACCAGTGAAATCTCAGGTAAAGGAAACAAGACAGGGAAATCTCATTTCAATTTGGGAATTTACAAGTTGTACATTTTCTTTGTGGATATTTGAGATCTCAAATATTTTCAGAAGTATTCAGGAGATGAAACTATTAACTCTTCAGAGACGTCTTTTGTATCGTTTTTGCTACTTTTGCGTAGTAGTGTAAAGTATAAAACACAATGAGAAAGTTTATAAGAATAGTAAAGGTAAGATGTCTCCTGCTGATAGCTTTAAAATATATGATGTATTAGGGAAGCACAGTATTTCTTCACATTAAATAAAGCGGTGTGATACAGTTACAGTTACAGTTCGAGTATCTTGCGAGGATAGGTGGTATACATACATATTATGTTGGATCCGATCATTAGTACGGACATAAAATGAATCGCAAGCGCGCCAGTGCTGCAGTGGTGACATAACGCGATCTACTTACGAGTCTACCCACAACTACAGCGCGCTTCTACAGAGTCGTGATGTTTTGAGCTCGCAGCAAGGACAACATTCAGTGTCTGATCGCAGCGGAGTTGATACATCCCGCAACTGTACCCGATTCATTGTGCCCCGTGTTAAATTGTAACTTCAAGCAATTTGTTAGTTTAATAAAAACAGTACATCGCACCCAGTGTGTTTTCATTGCACGAAAGCCATCGTCTGCCTACATGATCTTCGAGCCTAACGGAATAAATCCTGACAATCCAACACATACATGAATTCATAACTTTCTCCAAGGTTGAAAGGCATTACATACTTTTTATTTATCATGTGGTCATACAATCACGCTGATAGAATAGAAATAATAAAATCTGAAAGTTCACAAACAAATCGTAACGATAGAAATCACTCAATTCATTATAACCGAAACAAAACGATAAAATATAAAGTGAGCAATATTTTGTTGAGGAAGTTTGGGAAACTTGATCAATTACAGTCGTTTTAATTATTTGTAACACGGTTGAGTAAAACATTTCCGAGAAAATAAACTTTATTTTGATTATAAAGAACGAATGTTTACAAAACTTGATGATCAATTTAGAATTAATGTTTTTGGTGTTTATTTCTCTTAATCGCGTAGATTCTACTGCGGAAATCATCATTCTTCTGCCCTTATCTCAATTTATTTTGGGTCGGCGCAGCATGTCTTCGTCTTCCATTCTGCTATATTACTCGTCATCTCAGCAGTCACCTCCTTTCTAGCCATTTCATCGTTCACACAGTATATCCATCGTTTCTTTGGTCTTCCTCTACTCTTATATCTATTGTGCAAAATAAACGAAGAAAATTCTCCCATTGTTAAGCGCCGCCTTTATGAGTTTCTTACACAACTAAATTAATGGTTTGAATATTATTTACATTACGTAACATCACGCCTGTAATCCCCGAAGAGTAAGGCAGATGTGTACCTAATAGTACACCTACATTTCGCCAGTTATGTGTAAGTCCCATGTAATTGGGGGCGAACCTATGGCCATCAAGTGGGCACAAATTCAGACTGATGATCCTGAATGATTCTGATGGATAAACCCAATAACACTTTTTCCGACCTGGGAATCGAACCCGGAACCTGATGCTCAGCAGTCGCGCTTGCGACCACTCGACCAATGAGGCAGTCAGTGAGGAATATTAATTAGACCTTTCAAAATCAGAGAGTGTCATTTTATATAAGCAAATATCTGTGGCCTGGTGCTAATAGGGCCAATATCAATAATCATTATTTTCAGTAATGCGCGTTAGAACAATGAATCAGCATTAATAGTTATTATTTAGGTGTTATATTGTAGTATGGCAAAAATATTTTACTTTTATTTGATTTATGTTTTTAAGAAGATTTATGAATTAAATTCAAATTTAAGAAAAAAATGTTATTTTGGAAAATATTAACACCTTAAGCCCCTTTAGCACTGATGATAATTGTTATGTTCCCAATTATGTATAAATTAAAAAGGCCAATGTTGTTTCTCTAAGAAATTTTATTATGGAGAGATTACAATATTTTTAATTTTCTTCATCAGAACATGACACAATATCCTCCATTTCGGGGAGAGTCTCCAAAGACTCATAAAATGGACGGCTGGATGGTTGGAGGTACTCCAGAAATGATTGCAAGTCTCTGACTTTTGGTGCAGGGAGTTTAATAGGTCTCTGATTTAGGGGCATGAGAGGTGCTACTGCTGCAGTATCTTCTGATTGTGAACGTATCATATTTCGGTTTCTTTTTAAACTTAGCACTTTGAATAATTCCAATGGACCAATGTATACATTGGTCTATTTTGCTTTCATATAAATAAAGCAGCAAACTAAAATTATATCACAAAAAGGGCTAATGTTAACTTTGATCGTTTTAGTTCTTACTCTATTACTAGGAAAGTGAAAAATAATAATTTCTTATCGGCTTAAGTATACTGCAGCCCTTTTATCATTATCATTGTATGTATCAGGTGCTTAATCTAACTACCTAGCAAAAGGCCTTTTCACGTGCTGGACGAGGCTCTTAGCAATTAAAACGTCAAACGGTTAATTATATCTATATTGACTTTATCTCGAGACTGCAATCGTCTACACCACGTAGAAAAACCGAGGACTTATTATCTTTTGAAGTCACAGGATATACCCCGATTCCCTTTACTTAACGCCTTACACGAAAAGTCACGTTTCGCAAAGAAAAAAGAACGCAAAGAATACGTCATTACAACGAATCTTTAAATGACGTATCTTTCTTCGGAATCAAACGACACTGTTGATTTAGAAATGTAAGAAAAACAAAGATTAAATCCGATGCTTAGGTATTATCACATACGAGATTGGCACGCGTTAATTGAGGAAAAAGGGCTGCTGCGATAGTGACCAATTTTCCCCAGTTGACTCTAATAATGCGTGGGAAGTAGGGGATGCTGATACAGTTAGTTTCCCTTATTTTGGCAAATATATCAAGTTTTCTGGATGAACGCACGTTTTATGGACGTAACAATCTATTAGGTACTGATGGAATTTGACAAGTACAGTAACAGATTATTTAGGGCTTTATAATCTGGTTAACCCAAGATGGCGCCGGTTTTTCCCCAAACGGTTGGGCTAGAGGTGAAATTATACGGACAAATTAGGTATCTTCCACAGCTAGGTAATTAGCTGGTAGTGTGTATTACCAAATCTATACAACATTAGTTTTAGTATATGCGAAACCTGATACACGTGTCTAGTATTTTTTGTAAAGAATCTAAAAAAATTTCAAAACTATATCATGAAAAATCACAAAGTTATAAACGTGTTCTGTTATCTAGTTGTCCGCACAAAATCGTGGTCACCACGCAACGCGTGCCTCCAGCGTCATCTTGAGCTCATTGATAATAATAATTTGGCAGTAGGTACCTAAATTATTGCGATATGTACTTAAAGTCGTTTGGTGTCCAACTTTTAACTTTTTTGAATATTTTTGGGAAAAAATATAACATGGTTTAAAAATTATTGGAATCGGTTCAGTTACTTATTCTGAACAAAGTATATTCAGGTTTCTCATATACTAAAAATAATGTTGTATATACAGGGTGGGTAAAAAATCGTGGATCAAACGAAACAGGGCGATAGTTAGGGTTACCAGGGTCATTTTTTGGTAGTACATTTTTTTTACAGTGTACAAGTGTGTTTTACAGTGTAACTTCAGACCACCTTGGTCTGAAGTTACAAATAAATATTTTTTCAGGAGACTTAAAAGATGTTGAAAAAGTGCCATTACTCATAAATCATAGTACACACTGTCATAAAAGCACTTTGTAGTGATGATACAACAAAGAGAAAAGAAGAGAAGAGTGAGAGTTCTAGAAGCAATTAAACACGAATTTATGTTTTAAAATATATACTTATTTTACTCTAATTGCCTATTTAGTAAAAAATTTGGTATTTAAAAAAAAAACAGTCATGTAGCCATAACATTTAAGGAGACTAAGTTACGACTCTACCACACATATTTTTTCTGCAAATAACCCCAACTATCGCCATGTATCGTTTGATCCACGATTTTTAACCAACCTGTATAAAGTAAGAAACTGACTGGCTCACTGATTCATGACTGATGGATAAACGCACAGCTGAAACCGCTGGATATAATTTCAATTACCTTGCTGTCATTGTACCTGTTAGTCTGGTACATCAAATCTTCCATTACTCATATGACATAAGAATAAATCAGAATATAAAATGAATGTAAGTCCAACCTTAGTTCGCACCTCATTACTCCAAGTCCCGAACATAAATCTTGCTCGTTGCGCTAAAGTTTAGCATACACTCAACGTCTCGGTCCCCGTATCTCTAAATTCGCATCGTAAAGTGCATACCTACTAGCATTTTATTTCGCACTAAAACACAGTCCCCACGAGATAAGAGTTTATTGAGGACAGAGCTAAAAAGACTTGGAGGTATAATATCGCGTTTTTATTACGTTACAATCACGCTAGCTTGTATATGTAGGGATGTGTAGATGTACACATGGGTGGCAAAGGGTGAGGGGCGTTTTCTATACATCTATATCTAAACCAATAAATAAAATTGAAGTGTCTGTAATATCAAAATAACAGCTTTTTACTGAATGCGTATGAAGGTATATACGGTACTAATAACAAAAACACATTTTTTTTCAATTTCACCTGTCTGTCTGTTTGTTCCGGCTAATCTCCGAAACGGCTGGACTGTTTTTGACTGGACTTTTACTGGCGGATAGCTGATGTCATAAGGAGTAACTAAAGCTAAGTTTTTTAGAATAAGAATTAGGGTCCCGTGCAAAAAAAAATAAAACCCTTGAAATTGGTAACAAAAATCGATATAAAATGTGAAGTAATATTTTTTTATTATAATTTCACGCGAATGAAGGTCGTGGGCTAATCGTAAATAAAAACAGAACGAAATGGGTGAAAAATACCCGAGATATTTGATGTGTGCATATGTAACATAGGCTGGATTCATGGAATGGACGACGCAGTGCCTGAACAAAGGCTTCTGTGATATGGATTGCGAGTTCGATTTTTGCATGACGCAATTATATGTTTGTATGGCAGACGGATTGTTATTTTGTGTTTGCGTGTTTACGCATGTTAAATTACTTAATACCTAAATTCAGTAAAGAAAAGGAGGATTAATGGACACAAAGTTAAAAAATCCTCCATTTTAAGAAGTAAGTTGGCTTATAAACAAACCAAAACCAAATAACAAAATTAACTCTTACTCAGCAGTAAACGAGCGAGCTTCTACAAAATTTACAGCTCCCATGATTCACTGGCAATGATAGGAGGTACCAGGAAATTATGAGGACGTGGAGGTAAAGCCGCTAATTGCACCGAGCTGAGACGTTCATACACTATTACCCTTGCACGGAGCCCGCTATATCTTTCTAAATGTACGGCTCACCCAGAGCTGTGAAATGAACAAGGCCAGTGGCGGTAAGGGTTCTTCAGACGGTTGATTGACGCGCGGTGTGAATACATGGGTTTTTGAAAGCGGTATGAGTTTTTACTGGTTTTTTTGGCAAATATGATGCCCGTTTTAGTTCATTACTAAGTAGAATTAACAAGTATTCGTTGTGAATCCACAACAAAATTTTATACGAAATTCTAAACATGAGTTGATCAATTCGATTGTAATTTGTTTTAAAAGCCATTATGACTACAAAAAAGAAAGAACTGATCCCCAGGGTATTCAAATTCAGGGTATCAGACCGGAATAACTCATTAGATTGGCTTGCCTAAGACCTAAACAAACCAATAAATATCTTTAAAATAAAATGGATATCTAACCACTAAACTCAGGCGAATATAGGCGACAAAGGTCGACAAATAACTATCATGTCACCGAGATAAACGGATTGAACTTTATGATCCTCGGCTGAATTTTGTACTCCGCTTTAACGAGCAGGCAGCTTAATTGTTTTATTACCATGTCGTTAGGGCTTACATTAGATTACATGCCATAGACTTTAAAATAGTAGTCCTCCTCATCGTTTTTGGTCATGAGAGAGATCAGGCGCTGCTCCAACGGTTCGACGAGCTTTCTGTACCTGGGTATTCACCAGTACCATCAACTTGTAAACTTCAAGCTGATACTAAATACAGGGTGTAACAAGACCCTTAACGAAGCCGTCAACCAAGCTTTCAGTACATCAAACTAAGTAACTTTACGCAAAAATTATTGCTGGGAAACGATTTTTTTTTTGGGGTGAAAAATCACGTTTTACGCACTCAAACATTGTGCTGATCGATGCATTGAATAGTACGGGGGTCACAGAGGTGTTTAAAGTAAAAATCTTACATTAAAAAACATGTTTAAAAATAAAACTTGTGAAAAAGTTGGAACTTTGACCCCCAATATCTCCGTAACTAGAAGGTTCCCAGGTATAGTCTAGAACAAAAAAAATATCGCAATGACGGGGAAAACAAGTGCCTTTCGACTTCGTTAAGGGTCTTGTTACACCCTTTATATCTTAATGGAACCCAATAACATAATTATGTTCTGTATGGTGTCCGGACGTAAAGAATAGCACCATCCCATATCTTCCCGTGGGTGTCGTAAGAGGCGACTAAGGGACTTACCAGAGAATGGGCAGCAGCGTTCTCTGTGCTTTATAACAACCATACTGCGATCGCCAACCCGCCTGCCAAGCGTGGCGATTATGGCAAAACCCCCCTTCTTGGGGGAGGCCTATGTCCAGCAGTGGACGTCTTTCGGCTGAAATGCTGATGATGATGATGAACATAATTATGTAATGTCCTGTGAAGTATTTAGTATGTACATAAATTAATAAACATAAGCTCTGCAGCGTGACAGTTAATATTCTTTATTCACATTGACTGCAGATTAGTACTCGCCTCGCTGAGGTATTATATTCCTAACTTTTTGCTAAACCCATCGTAAAATTCAAGCGTCACGTAATGTGTTTATTTACAAAAAGGATTATGTGTAGCAAATCGTGTGCCCGATGAGATATTCCATATGATAAAATGTTGAATTTCAAAAATTCTTCGTTGTGTACCTTCTTCTTATCGTGTCGATGGCAATCTAAATTGATTCAGCCCAAAATTTGGCCACTAGTTTGGCATTTTTAGTAGCATCCATCAGATCCTGTAATGTGCAAACAGCAGGCAGAACACGTTATCAAGTGTCCCAAAGTTTGTGGACTCTATCGAATCTCCACATAAACAGATTTTTCTTATTTCGGCCAGCCTGTGTCCGGAGTCTATTTAAAGACTTCTAGATCAGCTATGGCAATTTATGTTTATAATGAACTCTTAAACAAAAATCCAGGCTTCAAGAACTAGTGGCGTAGGCTGTGCATTGTCTGTCAGTGAATTTATGATTTTTAGAATGTTGATTTGTTCAAAGTCATGTCGCTGCTTACTATCCAGTCTGGAAGGCCTCTAACACAACTCTAGAATCTCTCTTACCTTGGTTGCCAACCGGAACGAAGCTAAACGTGCTCAGCTTAACTTCTCAGGCCACTGTATTTTATTTCTCTGAGTGTTTATTAAAAATGTTTGGAGTTTTAATAAAAAACGAGGTTTTAAAAAGAAAGTTTATGTCGGGGGAAGGCTTAAGTTAGGTAACTTAGTTTTAAAGAAACATAGTATATGTAAACTTATACTGTCATTTACGGGGTATCTTCTGTGATTTTTCATTATTTTGAGCTCCCGATATTAGAGTATAGTATATGTTTGAGGAGGCACGGGATAAGAGCACATGGAAGGAATTGGGGGAGGCCTTTGCCCAGCAGTGGGACAGTAAAGGCTAATAAAAAATAAAATAAATATGTGTGTGTGCGTGTGTGTGTGTTGTGTGTGGGTGTGTGTGTTATAGTATATTTTCTGTGTTTCGAAATAAATTTACAAAAAGAAAAGTTCCTAAGATAGTTTGTACAAAAATTGCAGCTAAAAAATTTTGAGAGGTTGCTGTCATTTAACACTTTTGTAATGATTGCCACGTAAAGCCCTTTCCTTGAGATACCGCGGCCCTGGAACACACAGGGCAAAGAAAGAACATGGATGGGTTTTAGTCAGTACAGGTCTGACACTCCCTTCCGCTCCGCCCAGAGCGAGAGAAGTCATTTGATGATTTCTCATCCTAAAAAAAAAAGCTTTTCTTTATAATAGCGTTTGTCTTTGGGCTAAAAAGAGATCTTCTCGATACTTTTAGTAGACTCTTATTTCTCAAAACGATTGCGTCGATCAAGCAATCGCGCGATTATCACAATTCCGTAATAAATGCTACATCACAACCTAAAAATTTTATAAAACAGCGCAATCTTTACGCTTCTACGCACCGATATCTTTATCGATTTTTCTCTTGAACAAACTGAAAACCGTGCCTATACATAAGGGATTAAAATAGGCAAAAGCGATGGGCTCAACAACCGATACACGACAAACAACATGCAAATGTATGGAGATGAGTGACGAAAGAGAGGACGCAGTAAATGACACGCGAATCTATCGTCGGGAGTATTCGGGAGACGTCGGGTGTCGTCGGGAATAGTCAGTGGTACGTCACGTATATTCGGGTCGGGGTCAATCGGCATAGCCGAACGGCAAAATCGAATATACTCGTTTAAATAGACGATTGGGAAAAAGCTGCACGGTTAACTGTTCCAAAAATGATTCAGATATCTAGCCTTTTCCAAACTACATAATATTTTTTCAGGTTGGTTTCAGTCTAACTTTATGTATCTGAATACTAGTATTTTACATGGAGCGACTACCTATCTGACCTCCACAACCCAGTTCCTCGGATTTTGCGATGGTAGATGCCGAACGAAATTTTCCGACGGCCCGAGCCGAATGAAAACCGAATATGTGCAGTAATTGCTTCGGGTCGGCATTATTGTTCAACATAGCCGCACATGTATGTAGCACCCCTCAGAGACAGTTTGCCGTGCTACAAAATAGCCGCCGTCGTATTATTTATTAGCATATATCATTTCTGTCGTCACCCCTTACACGAGATGATAGCGATCGGTTACTGAGGACGGTTAATTGGATATCTTTACATGATACAGGACGGAATTAGCAGAGAATTCTGTAGAGAAAATTCTAAAACGGAAATAAACTAGTTATAGGCTACTGCACAGGATTTACCCAACTTATTTAAAAATCAGTTATGCAATAAACCAGAATTTAAACGAAGTGAGAACCGTCAAAGAACGCAAAACTAAGAATTCTAACTACAGAATAAAAATCGTATTCTATTCAACATCAACGACGTACAACGTTCTTCTGCGTTTTCTTCATTTTTATATTCAATTTTTTTTTCTGATCTTTGTTACTACATTATACTTCGTTATTGATATTGTGCTTAGTTAGTAGTTTGTGCAACAACAGTTTATTGCTAACTGTGGATGCTTGTAAATGGTTTGTCGGTGTTTACCTCGCTATTAATTTTTGTATTGTTAGCTGTAGCCACCCAAAAACAATAAAATAAATAAATACTTTTACTCAAGTAATCACTTTGACTTGTTTAAAGATACAGGTGTAAATAATTTGCGAAATATTTGCTACTAGCTGTGCCCGCGGCTTCGCTCACGTGAGCGCACATTCTTTTCAATTTAAAAAATAATCTTTCAGCTCTGAGAGCTCAATCAACCGATGGAAAAAATGTGATGGACACAAACGATGGAAACAAAATTGAGAATTTGCAAAAACCATGCAATTGAAAAATACTGCAAACGCTTGAATTTAATGTATTTAGCAATAGAACCAGAAAGACTATGCGCTTCGAGAATCTTCATGTTTCCGAATTAACACGAACGTCGCTATAAAGCTTCTAAGTTTGGTTTTTCAAGGCATTGTAGTGCATTCATTAGGATTTTAGTCGTATAATTGTAATATTCTAACAAAAGTGATACATAAGGGACCACACATAAATTACGTCATACGAATTTTACGACTTTTTCACCGGAGGGGTCAAAAAATCCGTCCTTATCAGAAGGTCAATTTTTGTGAGACTCCCGCCTCCCAAGTGTGACGTCACATATTTTGCAATATTACATGCTGCCCGCCGATAGAGTTGGAAATATTTCTTTAATAAGTTTTTCGTTAATAGTTCAAATTTCGTGTTTTAAAACTTGGCAATATTAGTTTTTTAAATGTGACGTCACCAAATTTAGGACCCCTTCCACCCCTTGTCACACAATGTCACACTTTGTTGTCACCCCCCACCTCTTTAACGTATGACGTAATTAAATTACGTCATAAATTTTATGGCTGGCTCCTAATAGACACGTACTTCCATGGTAGCAGCAGCTAACTGTGACTTCCTGGAGTATCTAAAGTGTCCCAACACCTGCGATTTAGAGGACTTCCTGTCAAAATCTCTACTGAAACCGCGATTAACGTAGCCACCTGAGAGCTAATAATGTGATAAATCATCGATACAAAAGAAGAAGAAGAACATGGGAATTATATTAGATCTCATATTTCCGAAGATAGACCATGATTGCCGAAGCGAATACTTTTCCAAGGACTCTGATGAACGGGCAAAAATAAAAAGTTGAAGCGTAGACGCAAGTATTACGCAGATCAATGTAACAAATAGTGTTGAAAGCAAGCCATTTGACTATTCACTATATTTATGTTACTACTGACTATTATTAATATTTTGCTCCCAAGTTCAAATGCAAGTGCAATCATGGGCATTTAAACGTTAAAGATATGCCGCGAGTGAAACAATTGCTCTTACGGATATAACTCCTCTTCACTCTGGTGTACCTACCATTATAAATAAGCCTGTCTAGTATCAAAAAAAATCCAATGTTTCCTGAGTCAAAAATATGTTTAATATACATGAAAAAAAGCATAACAAATGGGTTGCCTGATATCATTAAGTGAAGACTATTTAAAATTGCGACAACCGTGGGGCTTGACCGATTTTACTTAGACAACCGAACGTTATGCCATCGTGTTTGTAATAAAATTACCTATCTGTTCTTTTAATACATATTTTAATAAGAAAATAGATGAGTGGACATATAGTATCAATTTATCTATTTATACCTTACAACTCTGTACTAGGGACAAAAAGATGACAACCTAACAGATTCTTGGCATGATTGCTTTGTAGATATTTACTCTAATTCCATTTTGATTTTGTTTGGTTTGAAAAAAAGATTAGTTCCGTTAGTTTTAATAAAGGGTAGCCTTGACTTAACTTTATCAGGCAACCCATTCGCAATGTTAGTTTGTTCATATAAGTATTTTACTCCGTTAACGTAAGTTTTAAATAGCCGTTCTGAGGCTCGTCACTGCCGCCGGATTTTAGCCTTTTCCCACTCGCACAATGTGGACATGATCATTAATCTACTAAATTATTAGTATTCGAAGTCATTTCGGTAGGCACATATAAAAATACAAAATCCTGAAAGTCCTGTTTTAATATTCAAACGAAACTATTTAGTTTGTGTGCTGGCAACATTGGAAAAAGGTGGTCTGGTTGAATTTGACAACGTCATTGTCTTATTTTGGTATTGTCCCTATAAAGTTTTTATTTTGTGGGATATTGTTTATCTACCTATTATCTAAGAACTAATCTTATTTAATACATCATTTCACTGGTCACCATTAAATATAGTAAAATCCAAATAATAGTAATTTTATTATTTAAATAAACTTCAGGTTGAGTTGCTGTAATTGCCTAATATTATTTATAATAATAGCTTTCTCGTATTACTATTTTTTTTTATTATTTAATTGCCTCGGAAACGAAAATTGAAAATATTTTTATAATTTAATTAAATAATGTTATATTCTCAACCTTTCCATCATGTCCTACTTTTTACATAAAATCAATGGTCACCTTATTAGAAAGAGACTAAATTGGCGTTAACCTCTCTTTTGGTGGCAATTTTTTAATGCAAGCAAGAATTGCAGTTGTACACACGGCGGCACATGAAGCTGTAAAATTCCAGAATAAATTGACCTCGCTTTGTATAGATTTCCTATACAGTGAGAGATCCGCATAAACTGGTTATGTAAAGTTTGACTGGCCGTCGCGTGCGTACGTAGTACTTATTACTTCCGTGAAAAGAGTAAAGTCAAAAGGAAAAATAAAACAAAATTAGTTTTCAGCCATTCCGAGTGACTACACTACGACTAAAACCTATTTACGTAAATTATTTTTATCATAGAAATCGCGTATGAGGTTACTAACAAAATTTTAAAAGTTAATATCTTTTGTGTCTGTTGGTCGATTTTGATGAAATAAACGCTAAATAATACCCACAACAATGCTTCTTATTTTGTAATATTTAGATTTTGAATACAATGAGGGGTTTTTACGTGATGCGCGCACAAACGAACAGACAAACCGACAAACCGACAAACAGACAAAAATTTAAAAAAAGATATTTTTACTTTCTATTACTTATTTCTCGCACTTTCCAGTGACTTTTTTGCAAAAATCTGTAATGTACAGACACGGAAAGTCTACGATTTTATTATATGTATAGATCAAAAACTTACAATGGCAATGTCGTTCGACGTTGTGAATGTATTACTCAATTACTACGAGGATCTTTCTCTTATTACTTACTAGCGACCCGCTCCGGCTTCGTACAGGTGCTTTATATATATACAACATTAGTTTTAGTATATACGAAACCTGATACACGTGTCTAGTATTTTATGTAAAGAATCTATGTACAAAATTTCAAAACTGTATCATGAAAAATCACAAAATTATAAGCATGTTCTTTTACCTAGTTGTCCGCACAAAAACGCGGTAACCACGCAGCGCGAGCCTCCAGCTTCGTCGTGAGCTCATCGATAATAATAATTTGGCAATAGGTACCTAAATTATTGCGATAGGTACTCAAAGTTGCTCGGTATCCAACTTTTAACTTTTTAAAATATTTTTGGGAAAAAATATAACATGGTTTAACAATTATTGGAATCGATTCAGTTACTTATTCTGAACAAACTATATTCAGGTTTCGCATATACTAAAAATAATGTTGTATAAACCTTCCTGTTGAATCACTCTATCTATTACTGAAAACCACATCAAAATCCGTTGCGTAGTTTTAAAGATCCAAGCATACACAGGGACAGACAGCGTTAAGCGACTTTGTTTTATACTATAGTGATTACACAAAAAAAGTGATATAAATACTCAACGAGCCTTTTAGTACTACATACTTCTTATCCCGATCAATCGTACTACACAATTCAGTACATACTCGTAACAGTTACAAAGTACTCAACAACGACCAATTTTGAGCCGTCAATCATGCCTAGTCCTCCAGACATTTCAATTACATCGCAACTTCAGATATTGCGTTATACAGCAATACTTGTGTAGTTTATAAACAGATATACTCACTGTTACATAGTGTGTGTTTTCAACATGTATCAAACATGTAATGTTATTTTTAGTGCTGTATCTCTGTAGTGCGTCAAACTGAACAAATTCCTCCATGGGAACAACATGTTAATCGAGAAAAAGAACTCGTGGTCCCATACTAAATACCAATTCCTACTCAACCCAATTTTTTTGGGAAAGCTGCTTAAATATGACCACGTATTTCTTTTATATTATGTTGTATAGAAGATTTATACTTAGGTATAAAATCATGGAAAGAATTGTCATAACGAGTGCTCACCAAAAATTTAAGAACACATTGTAACAAAACCTGCCCCCGTAGCATGGCCACCGTAGACAAGGATTTCTTTGACGGAAGAATCGACAAAATGACAGATTGTGTCGACACAATGACAGATTTCTTTGCACTATCTGTCATTTTGTCGATTCTTCCGTCAAAGAAATCCTTGTCTACGGTGGTCATGCTAGGGGGGCTGGAATGACCTAGAACCAATAATGACAGTCATTATGACATCCACCAACAGACACTGCGTCCGCTTGGTGGATAACGAACCACTCCCTCACACAGGGAGGAGGCTGTAGTCCCAGCAGTGGTAACATATTAAGATGATGCGTATGCTAATGATTGGCGCATGGGATACTAGGAAATTATTCACTTTTGAAGTAATACCTAGTCTATTACTTTACGACTTTATTACTTTAGGGTCTAAAAATGCTTTTACCAAATCCGGACAATAACTTGAATACATCTTTGTACGAACCAGCAAACATGAGCGATGTAAAAGCGTCTTATGTGACACCTTAGAGGATTAAACTAAGAAATTCATGTAGATGCGATACTCCTTCGCTTATGTTGAGATGGGGCCTTTTGGCCTCGTACAGGACCAATTTCGTTTGTTTTACTTTTTTCTTATGTTTATTATTTTCTACAACTAGCTCATACAGGTTTCGCTTGTGTGGAGTTCAGTAATAGTCCCACGGAATGGTGTCCCCTTGTTTCGCAGACAGAAATCTCATAGAATTTCGTTTCGCCGAAAATGTTTCATATAATATTTGGTTCTTGTATTTTTATTCCCAATATTATTGTTTTAACGACTTGAATTAAACATATTTCACAGAAATACAATTCAATGAATTTTATAATCACATTTTTTTATTTAACAAACTCATCAAACTGTAGAATTTTTTTTAACGAATATTGTTTGTTCAATGCATTTTTCCATGGTATTTTATTTCAACGAAAATGTAAAAGTAGCTATCGATAATTTTATATGACGGAGGTTCGTTATCAGTGGGTCGCGACATCGGAAATAAAACTCACAAAACCTTCGTTTACACTTTTAATTACTTGCTAACACGCACTCCATACAAAATAATCAAAGATGCCTGAGATATGGCTCGATTAAGAATTTAGGAACGCGGGAAGTTTAGCGCGGAGTAACGAACGTCTACCCAGACTGCCGGACCGATTCAAAGTGCCCTCTCTCAACTGTCACCGCACACGTGCACCACCCCCGTTACAGGTTAGCCAACCTACCCGTCAACGTCAGTACCTGTCAGTGTCGAATACCTGATTACACTTCCGGATCGACATTTGACTCGATTATTCGCTCAGTGTCGCCATTACTCCACGCTAACCATCCCCAAGTTATTACTTGACGTTCCCAAACATTAGTTTTCAAATCTAACTACATAGTTCCTTCAGTGAGAGATAGATGGCGCTGATCCAGACCGACTGATATGCGTCGACGCTTCGACATATAAATAAATATACACACAGCTGAATGCGTTTATCGTACCCCTATTTTTATGTTGTTTTGTATACACTACTCACTACATCAACATAAACAAGGCATTGTGCAAGAAAACTTAGGATGCAAGAGCGTTTGAAGCGAGCTCAGGACTTGGGGCATACCGACTCCGGACAGGACAGTTAGGTTAATTTAAACCCTGAAGACAGAAATAGGAGCCCCGCGTAGCGGGGCTACGCGTCGACTACGCCTTATTACAACATTTTGATATTTAACTTGACGTTGAAACGTTCAGTTTACTCCGACCAAATAGGTTAGGTTAGGTTAGAACTGTGACCAACTACGCGCGAGCCGAGCGAACGGAGCGAGCGGTGCCAACAATTATGGACCGCAAAATAAACACAGTACGTACGTTTATATTAAAGTCACTATTAATGAGAATAACAAGATTACCCGTATTGTTTTTGTAAACGCGGTGTTGTTATTTTATAAGAGGGTATGCATTTTGTCAAAGGTGTGAATTGAAACATTTAGAATCTGTCACTCGATAATTTTTTTTTCTTGGTAATAAGTCTTATATTAACTAAACAATATGAGTATAAAGAATATTTGATTTGTTATTTCTAAGATATGAATATCGAAACATTAAATTTTATTTGTAGCAAAAATCTACGATTAATTTTATTTCGAAGGAAGTATTCTGCGAAGCTATTGATTATTCCATGAAATGATAATAGAGAAAAAAATTATATGAAACGAAATTCTATAAAACAGTGTACAACCCCCACGGAATCGTATGTCGTAATCGTATCTTTTTTTCTTCTCCTAATGTATTAAAATGCCAGATCGTTTCGTACGGACAATATAGTCAATCACGTTTGTGACGAACGTTACAAGCTCTACGCTCAATCGTCGTCAAAATAACAAAATTGGATTTTTCAAAACGAGTCGTTGCCGTTTGATGCCTAAACCTGTGTTTGCAATTTAGTTCACAAAAACGTAAAAAAAAAATTGTAAAAATAACTTACATTCATACATACAGTTCAGTAAACGTTACAACTTCAAAAATTAGTCATTCTGAAATCAACTTATTTAACACTTGCATAAAATTAGCAACTACAAACAACATTATTAAATATAATTATATTGTATTGTTTATATTGTATTTGCAAACGTATTATAACTTCTTCTTCAAATGGAGAAAAAGTTTCTCCATTTGAAGAAGAAGTTAAAATACGTACAAGCAAAACACGTGTTTCGCTTCTAAACGAATATCTTATTCTATGACGCTACCCAGCTTCACTCCCGTTTCAAATCGAAATCTTTTCCTTTACGAATAGTGTTTATTATTGACGGGGGACTTTCCGATTGCAACCCTTTGTGCCACAAAAGGTAGACGGATCATTTTCAGCTGAAGAACCCTTTTTAAGTTCACCCCTCGTTAGTGTAGCGTAACTTTGGCCTGAATCGCAGACCGAGCAGTCTTTTAATTACATTTTCTACGTTAAAACGGATGGCGATGCATTTTCTGAATTCGTGTGTGAGAGAAATTAATATGCTTTAATTATGCAAAAGATCTTTTGAGGTTGAAATATTGAGGTTTTAGCAGTATTTCTAATATTTTAGATCGGATGGTTTTTAGAGTTCTTTTAAAATAGATTAATATTTGTCTTACTGGGTTTTATGTGAATGTTATTGTCTAGCCTGTTTTATAAAATCATGGAAAAATAATTTGATAATTTTCATTTGTAGGAGAAAAATATCTTCATTTAAAGCTAGTATACCTAAATTTTACGAGCTACCTTGTAGAACACTAAATTATAGTACCTAACTCTAACTGTAGTAAACAAATCAAATAAAACTCATTAATAAACTCAAAAGAACTTCTTTAAAGCAGAACTCGCGCAAATAAACCAGGATACGAAGCGAATCGTAATCAAATCATGGCAAACTTCGAACTATCTTTTTTCGGCAGTTCCGATTCGACGCCACCCGCTCTTTTATCTCACAATCGCAATTTACCATACTCCACACTACACTATTTCGAAACTCAAAGACATTCACGAAAATCAGGAGCAACGGAAATTCAGCAATACCTCGAATACTCAGTCATAAACCGGAGATCTTCAATATCCGAGGAAAAATCAGCTCTAACCGCTTGGCCACAAGATACACGCTAAGTGACATGCGTTTTGCGACAGCAACTGTGGAGAAAACAAATGAAAGAAACTGCTTAGAGCATGCGACGACTCATGCAAAAATTGACGCACGCGCGTGTTGCTTCACGCAATTCGTGTCGCCTGCGGTCGTGGACGGGGCGCAAACATGTTTCGCTGGAGGCTAATATATGTCTACGTGGCTGGGTTATTACGAATTCGTGCACTGAGACGTTTTTGCCTCCACACTGTGTTGTATTCATTTGTTGTCGTAAACGTCGGATAGGATAAGAAAGTTAGCTCTTAAGAAGTCGTATAAATGCTGTGGGAGACGCCTTTCTTATTCGCATTTACTTTGTTGATTGATTGTGTAGTAAACATAGTGTAAATAATGTCGGAGTAAAACCTTAATTCAGAAAAAAAATCCAGATTAAAAAAGAAACAGGTGTTCCTTTTCAGGCACTTTCGTATGAAATAGTATTGTTTTTTTTTTTTGTGAAGAATGATTACATTGTACGCTGGTGGACTTAGAATAATGTACCTACTGAGTTAATAGCATGAGGTTGCCGGTCGACGTCCCTTTCGCAGAAAGCATAAACATTTGGAGTGATTATTGAAGTGTCTATGACCTATCTTTTACGTCGCCAGTGCATCAAGTTACCACAAACTGTCAAATCTTCTCATTCGATTTTGAACTTAACCTTTAACATTTTATGGTATAAAATCATTTGGAGAAATTTGACAGTTTGTGGTTACTTGATGTACTGGCGACTGTACCTTAATGGCATTATCCGTCACCCCTTATACGTCCATCGTGGCTTGCTTTGCAATGGTCACTCTAAGTCCCTTTTGACATGTCCTAGCTGCGGTTGGACGGTGTCGGGTCGTGTATATATACGGATGAAAGCTTTCGCACGTAACGATAGTTTTTATTCGGTAAGCACATACAGTCATAGGTACCTATGATAGCTAGACGGCCGACCATCTGAATAAGTAAAAAGGAAGACTAACATTAAAAAAAACAACTTGTGTAAAAAATACAGGATGGAAAGGACACCGACGCACATACCTATTCAGTACCTACGTCATTCTTCACATAGATTTTTTAAACGATAATTTAAAAATAAAAAAACATCTGCTATTCCATACATTTAGACCGTGTAGGGGTTTTAGGAAACAGCTGTTTTTATATTAATTACCGATCAATTTTTTTTTCAATATGATGAATGATTATGAATGATGTCTCTGAATACGTATACGTACACCACAAGTCAAGTTCTGGACAAACTAAAGCGGGTTCTGCGGGATTTTGGTCAAATTCACTCCCGTCGATTGTTTTAACTGACTCGTATGCAATTCTTGAAACTGGCTAAATAATCGCGTGACTCTACTCTAATTGTTACCACGCCCCGGGTTTCGCACGGAGTTCGTCTCTGTTAAACATTCCAAAATGTTGCGTGTAGAAACATACATTTATTTATCTATACATATTGTGTCAGTTTGTAATATCAAAATAACAGCTTTTTATTGAATGCATATGAAAGTATATACGGTACTTATAACAAAAAAACATTTTTTTTTTTAATTTTTGTCTGTCTGTCGGTCTGTTTGTTCCGGCTAATCTCCGAAACGGCTGGACCGATTTTGACGAGACTTTTATTGGGCATATATCTGAAGTTATGAGTTCTAACTTAGGTTACTTTTATTTTAGAAAAATAATTAGTGTTCCGTGCAAAAAAATTAAAACCCTTCAGAAAGAGAAGTAATATTTTTTTTAAATAATAATTTCACGCGAACGAAGGCCGCGGGCAATAGCCAGTTTTATATACATATAGACACATAGTGATACTACCCATATCTTCTAAAACTGTTGTTGTAAATAGTTTATTTAGCGTGTGAGATCGTTTTACATTCCAACGAATTGAATTTGCCTAATTGTAAACACAAGTATGTTTAATTAATTATGTAAGATTTGCAAGAATCTTTGGGAACATTCTCAGAACCTTACTTACGACTATGAATGTGAGGAATTTTACTCTGCTTTACGGTCAAACAGAAATGATACATATGTATTACCTACTTGAACGTTTAGAAAATAATATTTACAACTGTATGCAACTTAACATCACGCCTGTAATCCCCTAAGAGTTAGGCAAAGGTGTAACTAATGGTACGCCCACATTTTAAGAAAATTAAGTTTCAGTCCCATTTAATAGAGGATGAGCCTATTGCCATCCACCGGGTACACATCCAGGCTCGATCCGGCGCGATCTCATGGTGACATGGAGAGAGCGACTGTCGCAACCCCGTGCAGGGCACGCCATCATAGTGGCGATAAGTCCCCTCTTTGAGGAGTGGCTAGAGAGGCGCCACGGCGCCCTCACCTTCCGCCTGACGCAGGTCCTCACCGGACACGGTTGTTTCGGGAGGTTCCTGCACCGAATCGGGCGGGAGGAAACGCCCGGGTGTTTCCATTGTGAGGATCGTCCGGAGGACACGGTGCAGCACACTGTGGAGGCCTGCCCCGCTTGGTCGGAGCAGCGCCGTGTCCTCGTAGAGGCGATTGGCGGCGGTGACCTCTCGCGCCCGGCCCTGGTTCAAGCCATGGTCCGGAGCGAGAGGGAATGGGAAGCCGTCACCTCCTTCTGCGAAGCAGTCATGCTAGTGAAGGAGGTGGCGGAACGTGAGAGGGAAAGAGCCTCACGTCCCAGCCGCCGCGGGAGACGCCCTGGGCGTCGGGGGTCACGTGGTGGCCCCCGGCCACCGTAGGCGCGGGCCTGTGGACGGCGAGTTATGGGCTAACTCGCCGTCCAGCCGTCTTATGACGACAGGCCGTGTCGACGGCGCGTTCGTGTTCCACGCGCGCCTCAAAGAGATGTCAGCAACCACGTAGGGGTCCGCACGGGCCGATGCCTGCCAGGGCTGCGGGACTGTTCGAAAGAGATACCGCGGCCCTGGAACACAAAGGGCAAAGAAGGAACATGGATGGGTTTTAGTCAGTACAAGTCTGACACTCCCTTCCGCTCTGCCCAGAGCGGGGGGGGTCATTAGATGATTTCCCATCCTAAAAAAAAAAAAAAAAAAGGCTCCGTGGCTGCTACGAGTAATTGCTGATGGAAAAACAAAATAAAAATTTGCTCGATCTGGGAATCAAATCCAGGAACTCATGCTCACGACTACTAGACCATCATCATTCTCCTGTCCTTATTCCAATTTATTTGGGTCCAGCGCAGCATGTCTTCACCCTTAAATATAACCACATTTTTTTGATACCTGTTTTATATTAAATTTCCCCTCTTTTCTATTGAAAAGTACGAGTCTTTTTGCTACATTATGTTTAATTTATAATATGCAAAATAAACTGTTTTTTTTTTAAATAAAACCTGCTCAGGCGCAGATTCATTGATAACTCTGACCTGGAGTGTAAATATGGTTATGTTCCACAAACGATGGGCCACTTAATACTGACGTGTCCTGTTGTTTGTTCATTACAGGAACTGATGAACGCTACAGAAGGCGACAAACTAGTGGCTCAGTTCTGGACTGACACAATTTAGATTTCCATTGACATACTAAGAAGAAGAACTGTTTTTCTTTTGTGCGATGCTTTAATAATCTGTTCGAGTTTCAAACAGGCATTCACCGCGATCTTCTTCTGTTTCTCCATTAGGCATCATCTTCTCATATACAACATTAGTTTTAGTATATGCGAAACCTGAAACACGTGTCGAGTATTTTTATGTAAAGAATCTAGGTACAAAATTTCAAAACTGAAAAACACAAAGTTATAAGCTTATTCTGTTACCTGGTTGTCCGCACAAAAGTGTGGTTACCAAGCAACGCGCCCACGCGCGGGCCTCCAGCGTCGTCTTGAGCTCATTGCGACAGGTACTTAATGTCGCTCGGTGTCCAACTTGTAACTTTTTTTAAATATTTTTGAGACAATATATAACATGGGTTAAAAATGATTGCAATCGATTCAGTTACTTATTCTGAACAAACTATATTCAGGTTTCGCATATACTAAAAATAATGTTGTATATAAAAATATCGTGTCACGGTGTTTGTAGTCGTACTCCTCCGAAACAGCTCGACCGATTTTTATGTATAATTGGTAGGTATATTTCACACCACTAGGTTATCAAAAACTAAATTAACGCGAACGAACCCGCGTGCAAAAGCTAGTTTTATTATATTTGCATTATAAGGTCTAGGGAGTAACAAACTCCTACATACTTACTACTAATGGCAATATGTTTTTTCCGACCACAGTGACTACATATTGTAAAATTCATCACGTTCTGGTGGCAGTGACTTATGTAAATATATGTATGTTAATACCGAAATATCTTTCCAGCATTATGAATATTATATTTGGAAAAAAATCTCTCACATTTAACTTTTTCATCCACTTAGTACTAAATATAATTTACATAACACTGTCCGAATAAATAATATTTCTGAGGTACTTAAGGAACAATGTATTGTGCTGGCGGCAACCTCCTACTCTATTCTGCATTTTACAAACCGCGTTTTGAATTTTAATACCTAGCGTACCGACATTTTATATGAAAATCTAGCTTGACTGAATTTAATATCAATTTCTTTTTGAAAAATCAAGACGGTGTATAGTTTTCTTACAGCTAGTCGTCAAGGAGAATCATCATTCTCATGCCCTTGTCTCAATTGATTTGAGGTCGGCACAGCATGTCTTCATCTTCGATACTTCTATCTCTATTACTTGTTATCTCATCAGACACCTCCTTTAGTGCCATTTCATCCTTTACACAAGGAATGTTGGAGGCTTACCCTGAAGATCGACCCAAGCGGCTGGTATTATTTAGCCACGATTTCCCAAAGATGTACTAATAAGTCTTAGCTTTAATGAACAGTTAGTTTGTCAGTATATTATGTTGCAGAGGATGTAAGATACGTACTCTAACTTCACGTTCCTATGTAAAGTTCCCTTATGCCCAAAGAATACACGGTCACGTGTCTGAAGCCTCGGGCACATCTAGTTAGTATATAAACCTAACAGAATAATAATATCGGTATAATATAATTATCTCGGTGTAATACACGAGTGAACATGTTGGCTAATTAATAGATCGGATTTACACACACCAACCATATTTCCAATGAATCATGTAACGTCATAGGAAATTATATATATGTCGGATCCGGTCGTCAGTATGGATATAAAATGACTCGCAAGTGCGTTGGTGGTGACGTCACATGACCTACTTACAAGTCTATCCACACCACAGCGTGCTTCTACAGAGCCCTGATGTTCAGCTCGAGGCGAGGGCGACAGCCAATGTCTGATCGCGGTGAAGTTGGGACGTTTTGGAACTGTACTCGATTCATTGTGTCCGTGTTATTGTGTCAAGTTTTGATCTCAAGTAATTCGATAGGTTTGCTAGAAACAGAGTATCGCACCCAGTATGTTTTCATAGCACGAAACCCATCGTCTGCCCACATGATTTTCGAGCCTAACGGAATGAATCCTGACATATCCGACATATATTAGTAGTAGAATTTGTAATAGTTTAAACTATACACTTTTACTTAAAACTCCATTCGCAAGATTTCATGCAACGCAACTAGACTGTAGTCGATCTACGATGACTATAGTCACTCATCATTCCCCTGCCCTTATCCCAATTCATTTGCGGTCGGCGCGGCACGTCTTCTTCTTCCATACTTCTCTATTACTCGTCATCTCACCAGACACCTCATTTCTTGCCATATCATCTTTTACACAGTCCATCCATCGCTTCTTTGGTCTTCCTCTCAACTTTTCAGTCACCGGCGCCGCTTTCAGACTTCTTCTTATGTACTATGACTAACCAGTATTCATCAACCATAAGGCTTTACATGATAAGGCCAAATACATTAAAATAATAAATTATGTTTAAATGTTTCTTTGCAATTAGAACTTTAGGTACTAATGTAAAAGCTACAGTTTTCAGTAAGGTACTTAAAAATAGACCATTAATTTTCCAAAAATATTCTAAGCTCTCTAAAAAACTTTTCTCATTAATCATTTAAAAGTAAATTCCTAAAATTCAAGTAGCTCTCTAACGAACCGTTTCGGTGCTGTTCATGTGTCAGTTTTACAAGGTCAAAACAGATAAACTTTTCTTAGCATTTGAGTCGGCGGCACATAAATTGAAAGCGTATAACATACTAGCTTATACCCGCGGCTTCGACCGCGTGGAGTTCGGTAATTGTCCCACGGGATCACACTTCCAAGATACAAAAGCATCTTATTTGTTAATCCATGTCATTAACTATTTGTGTGCAAAATTACATTCAAATCCGTTCAGTAGTTTTTGCGTGGAAGAGTAACAAATATCCATCCATCCATTCATGCTCACAAACTTTCACATTTATAATAGTAAGTAAGAGTAGTAAGAAGTAGTAAACAAGAATAGAGAATTAGTTCTTTTAGCTTTTAAGTAGATTAAAGAACGTATGGAGGGTTTATACCTATCTTATATTTATTAAAACATACAGCAGTTTCAAATATTTTTACGCTAAATTGGGCTAAATATGAATATTTTAAACATTTTGCTGTTCCTGTAAACTTCAAACAATAGAGAAAAATAGAACGACATTTCAATCCGTTAAACGCTAATCGTATTAAGTAATCTGTGGTGCAAGTGTGCCCAAATATTACAATAACCAATATGAAGGCGCTCCCTCACCCCTTCACCTGTCATCATTCTCTTGCCCTTATCCCAATTCATTTGGGGTCGGCGCGGCATGCCTTCTTCTTCCATACTTCTATATTACTTGTCATCTCATCAGACACCGCCTTTATTGCCATATCATTCTTTATGTTACATTCGCCTGTAATGTAACAAATCCAAGATTAAATTTTGAGCATTACGTTACAAATAGACGCCCTCGATGAGAGAGCATTCGGTTGTAGTGTAACAATCCAAGATTCGTTTTTGTACAGAAACACGTGATTGTTACAAAGTATATCGTTACAGGTTGCACACTACTTGCTCGGCTCCTCACCCAGTGATGTAATCATCATCATATCTGCTTGGAATCACCCGCTGCTGGGAATATATACATTGTGATAGGGTACAAAATAAATATCTAAAACTTCTTGTTTTCGAAAAAAAATATAATACTACGCGCACCGACTGTTTCCACGCCATCGCACGTTACACGCAAGCGGTGCGCGTCCTTGGTGCGCAGGGTGCGAGCTAGCTCCAACGCTGTCCTATCAATGATTGTGGGGAGACTTAATTGTTCTTATATGAGGCACTGTTGTAACCGGCATGTTGTAAAGGTCTATTTTTAGCTATTATCCTATTAATTTGCCATTTAATATTTCCTGTAATTTTACATTTTGTAATTAATGTTTTAATAACATGATCTACTCTGTAAAGCCACAGAAGAGATGAAGTTAGAATGTCATTCCGGCAGAGAACCTACCTATTGGCCTACCGACAGACTAAGAATCCCAGACTTATTAGACTTTTTTATTGTTAAAAACATAGATAGTAACTACTTAAACATAGAACCACGTATAGATCTCACATCTGACCACACACCAGTTATACTGAATGTTACTACAACAGTTAATCTGGTAGAACCCCCCCTTAGAATATACAACTTGAACACTACAGACTGGACAATCTATAAAAATATAATCACGACAGAGACAGAACTAAAGACCAAGATTAATACAATAGAAGAACTCGAAAGACAACTGGAACAACTTAATATGACTATTCACATTGCTGCCAATTCTGCAACTCCAAAAAAGACAGGTAAAGGAAAACCTATGAAACATAACTCATATCCAAAGGATATTAAAGAGAAAATACAAGAGCGCCGTCGTTTGAGAAAAACCTGGCATACTACTGGATATCCCAGTGATAGGACTGCATTCAATAGGTTCTCAAACGAACTCAAAGGCCTTATCAGCACCCTAGAAAATGATAATATTCAACACTATCTTTCGAACCTAGATCCAACGAGAGACACAAACTACTCGTTGTGGAAGGCTACCAAGAATCTAAAGCGCCCGAAAATCCACATATCTCCTATAAATGATGGAAAAGGAGGATGGGCAAGATCAAATAAAGAAAAGGCAACAATCTTTGCAGAACATTTGAAAACAGTTTTCCAACCATTCCCTGAAAACAATCCCGAACAAACTATGGAAATCAAGAAATACATTGAATCTGCGAACCAAATGTGCCTTCCACTAAAAAGTACCAGCCCAAAAGAAATCATGAAAGAAATAAGGAACCTTAAGGAAGGTAAAGCACCCGGCTATGACCTCATTGATGCCACATTACTTAAAAACCTGCCTCATAAAGGTGTAATGAAACTAGTTAACATCTTTAATGCCAGCTTAAGTCTAGAACATTTCCCTTGGCAATGGAAAATTGCACATGTAGTCATGGTACCGAAACCCGGTAAACCCCCACACGAAGCTACTTCATATAGACCTATCAGCCTGCTACCAGTTATTGGCAAACTGTTTGAAAGGATATTGCTTAACAGGATGAAAGAACATCTAAGTGCAGTATTACCGAACCATCAATTTGGATTTCGGGGAAAACACGGGACAATTGAACAGGTACACCGTATAATTGACACCATTAGCAGATGCCTTGAAAATAAATTATATTGCTCGGCAGTCTTTTTGGATATCAGCCAAGCGTTTGATAAGGTATGGCATGACGGCCTCCTGTTCAAGATAAAAAAGCATCTCCCGCATTGTCTATTCCGAATACTTAAATCTTACTTAGATAAAAGATGCTACCAAGTGAAGTACAGCGATGATCTCTCAGAAGTACACGAAATAAAATCAGTTGTCCCTCAAGGCAGTATCTTGGGCCCTGTACTATACCAAATTTTTACAGCAGATATCCCAACAACTGACTACACCACGACTGCGAATTACGCTGACGATACGGCATTACTGTCGGCTCATAGCAACCCAGAAACGGCTTCATCACAGTTACAAAACCACCTAACAGAAGTTGAGACGTGGCTGAAGCGTTGGAGAATAAAAGCCAATGAGAGCAAATCGGTACATGTATCATTTACACTTAGGCGAGAAACATGTCCACCAGTAAAGCTAAACTGCAAAGTTATCCCTCAAGATAATAACGCAAAATACTTGGGCATGCACCTAGACAGAAAACTTACATGGCAAAAACATATTTGGACAAAGCGGAAACAACTAGATGGAAAATTGCGGTCACTGAACTGGTTATTGGGACGCCAATCACAACTAAATCCCAACAGCAAGATGCTAGTGTATAAAACTACCATAAAACCAATCTGGACTTACGGAATACAGTTGTGGGGAACTGCCAGCAATAGCAATATAGATATCCTGGAAAGATTCCAGACCAAAGCTCTGAGAACAATGTTTGGCATCCCTCATTGTATAAGTAATAGATACATATACTTCGACTTCGGCCTAAAAACAGTTCGGCAGGAAATAGCCCAACACAGCCTGAAGTATCAGGAGAAGCTGACCGTCCATGTAAACAAACTGGCACACGCTCTAAGTGGAGAAGATGCTCTTCAGTATACCCGGCTAAAAAGAAGTGACATACCGAGCCTACATAAAAGATTTACCACTTGACAACAAGAGAGTCGTGTGAAAAGAATTTTCACACAAGTGTGGCTCTTGAGGAAAACATAAACTGAGAAATCAAACAAAGAAGTGGCTTATTGTTGGAAAACAGATTGCCATGAAGCAGAAATCATCAAAAAAAAAAAAAAAAAAATAACTTGATAATTTTATTTTAACATTTATGAATTTATCTAAATCGATTGTGTATTTTACTTTTGACTAGCTAATTTAATTCAATAATGTTTCTTCTGTAACGTAATTCTGATATTTAAGTTTTAGCTAGTCATGTGTTTTAATCTATTGTTATTTTTTTATGGGTCTCGGGACCTGAAATAAATGAAGTTTATTTATTTATTTATTTTGCTTATTTTATTTATTTTTTAGCCACACTTCCCGGTTCTGATGTAATGCTCAATTCTAAACTGTTACATTACAGGCGAATGCTACCGGTGAGGGGTCGTCTTAAGAATAATAATAGATGACCGACAGCACGTTCAAGGTTAAGGTAAATCTTTAATGAAAATATTCATTTAAGTGATGGATATAAGGGAATCTTTTCAGCAAGTTTTTCGCTTGAATTCAGGTTTCAAGAGAATTGGTAAAATTACAGTTTTCTATTCTATCTCAATGGACAAAAAGCCAATGTATAAAGATTCGGTCGGTCCAGAATTGACAAATTGAGGACGACGTGGCTCCCGACACGGGCTGTGGTTCACGGTTGGTATGGGGTCATACAAATCTATGAAAATAAAATTGAAGTGTCCGTTTGTGATTTCAAAATAGTAGCTTTTTACTGACTGTATGGTACTTATAACAAAAAGATATTTTTTTTTGTCCGTCTGTTTGTTCCAGCTGATCTCCAAAATAGCTGGACCGATTTTGACGGGACTTTTAATTGCTGATGTTATAAGGATAGGCTTAGGGAACTTTAATTTTAGAAAAAAGATTAGGGTTCAGGAAAAAAATTAAAACCCTTTACTCTTGAAATTATTAACAAAATCCGATTAAAAAAAAACATCACGCGGACGAAGGTCACGGGCAACAGATAGTACTCAGTAAATTATTATCTTTCAGTCCGGAGACGGCCCACAAAGTATCCGTACTAGTTTGACTGACCCTCAACTCCTTCCACGCAAACGTGTCCACATCCCACTGTCAGAAAGTTAACAAAAAGAAATTAAATAAAAGTCGTTTCACTGTATTTTATGTGATTAAAACCAGTTACTGTGCAAGCCAAGCCAAGCCAAACAACAAAACAGGCGTTCCATTGTCGCGAGCACAGTGAGCTGCCGCTAGTTAAACTACGCGTGGCCGTCACATACTCGATGTTCATTGTTCATTGAACCTCGCGTCTATCTCTCCAAGGTCTAATTTGCTTTAACCTAAGCGCTCTACTTTGTAAAAAAAATATTTCTGGATAACCTTTATTAATCACTTACTGTTTAAAAAGCAGAACCTAATTCTAATAATGTGTAATGTAACAAGAGGACTGCCTCGTTGGTCTAGTGGTCGCGAGCGCGACTCCTGAGCATGAGGTCGTGGTTTCGACTCCTGGGTCGGGCAAAAGTGTTATTGATTTTTTCTATCAGGAATTTGTCAGCAGGTCACGGAGTCTGGCTTTGTGCCGGTTGCTGGCAATAAGTTCGCTCCCTATTACATGAGACTTAAGCATAAATGGCGAAATGTGGGTGTATAGAGGTGTACTTATTAGGTACACCTCTGCCTAACCCTTCGGGAGATTACAGGTGTGATGTTATGTTATATAATAAGCGGTTCGGGGTTACCTTGTGACACAAAAGTATAGCTGCGCTTCCGTGCGGTAGATTATTGCGCGGCCTCCGATCAGAGTCCGCGCAATAATATCACGGGTCCAATGCGGGTTGATCGATGCCTTCGAAGACATGTTACGCAATTTCGAACTTTTAGTTTTAGGTAATGCATATTTCCTCACGTTGTTTTCCTTTAACGAATGATATGGCAAGAAAGGAGGTGTCTAATGAGATGACGAATAGAGAAGTATGGAAGAAGAAGACATGCTGCGCCGACCCCAAATGAATTGGGATAAGGGCAAGAGAATGATGATGATGATGATGTTGTTTTCCTTTAACGTTTCGAGAACTGCGGTGATGAAATAAATTACACAATGGGTGAAAAATACCCTTTACTAAGCCAAAAGGCGCTTGTCTTCCTCGTCATTGCGATATTTTTTTTGCTCTAGACTATACCTGGGAACCTTCTAGTTACAGAGATATTGAAGGTCAAAGTTCCAAATTTTTCACAATTTTTTTTTTTAATACAAGTTTTTAGAATCAGAATCGTTTATTCATTAACATAGGTAATAATTACATAGAAGATCAATAAACATGTTACACACACAGAAAAAAACACAAACATGTTATAACTTTACTTAAAATACCTTCACGAGTTTACCCTAGTACTATTCAATGCATCCATCGGCACAGTGTTTTGAGTACGTACATACAGTCTTACAGCAGAACGTGATTCTTAAACTCAAAAACAAAAGTCGTTTTCCAGCAATAATTTTAGCGAAGACTTACTTAGTTTGATGTACAGAATGCCTGGTTGAGGGCTTTGTGAAGGGTCCGCTTACACCATGTATAAATTAAAGTATGGTTACATTACCTAAGTTAGCATTATAAATATCAAAACTTTACCAATAAAGTATTTTACTCACAACAAAAACATATCATGAAACAATTTTCAAACATGAAACATAAAGAAGACGAATAACCTTGTTATCATAATTTTCAGTTTTCGTATTTTTGGCACAGCAAAAAACCCAAGAAAATACAACAAATAAAGGGAACAGAAAAAAAGGTTTATTAACATAACAACATGTAAATGAAGTCAGAATACAAGATATAAATCATTTACATTCATGCGAAATGAGTTCACGCAGCTAATATGAACTTAGGCGGTTTGCATACGACCGATTTTAATCGGACGCTGACATCTGACTTACGAACTTACTAAAATTCCGTACCTAAGTTCAATTAAGCAGGTTCTGAAAATCACTCCGATGTCGTCGACTAAATTATGATTTGATTATTAATGTTCACATTTTTTTTTCAGCCTATATTGTCCCACTGCTGGGCAAAGGCCTCCCCCACAGCCTTCCACTCTTCTCTCTGTGCGGTTTTCTCCGGCCAATCTGTAACAAACGCTTCTAACTCGTCATGTTTTCTAAGACTTCCTCGGCGAGGAAGCCCGTCTTCTGGCATCCACTGCGTGACAACTCTGGCATTGTACACATATTCATCATCATCATCATCATCATTCTCTTGCCCTTATCCCAATTCATTTGGGGTCGGCGCAGCCTGTCTTCTTCTTCCATACTTCTCTATTAATAGTCATCTCATCCTTCACCTCCTCCTCGCATTGTACACATATAAGCGTATGTTTTATTCCATTCCTATTACTTCTTCTTACAGTTGAATGTTACTAGTGTAATCATATTTTTAATTCTAATCCATGTTGGTCTCATCAGTCGGTCGCGTGTGAGCCAACAAAAGCTCCGTAAGTACGAATTGCAATAAATTCCAACATTTTTGCGGTGAAACGCAACACCGACTATAAATTGTGTGACTTGGCTAGTTATACCAACGTGGACTTATTTATTGTAATCGTCTTTATTCGCCGCTATATTTTAAATATAACCCGGGTTTATTGAAGCAAGCTTAATATTTATAATCATGAAACATGGTTTTGCGAATTTACGTGGGGATTTATGTTGTTTAGTAAACATTTAATTTTGTAACCGTGTTACCTACGCCTCATTGGATCGACAAAAGATGGTTTTATAACTTTTGATCAGGTTTTTCGGATTTAATCTTTTACAGCCTCATGGGTATCTTAACCATACTACTTATTGTACTACTTCGTTGATTATTATAAGGAAATTGTATAAAAGCAATCTTATTCAATCGATTTTACGATATTATAAATGCGATGTTAACTCTTATGTTTCCGGCCATACCATGCCCTAGTTAAAGACATAGGACACCACTTTTTATCCCGGTAATCCGTTTCCGTGGCATATTCTTACTTTACTATTAAAAATGCGAAAGTTTCGATGGATGGATGTTTGGTACATAATCACGCCAGAACAGCTGAAGGGATCTGGATGAAATTTGATACAGAGATAGAATATAGCCTGGAATAGCATACAGGCTACTTTTTCTTTCTTTTTCTCACACATACACATCTAAATTTCCGTGCGATCGAAGTTGCGGGCAACAGCTAATTCCAAATGAATAGGACTTGTCTTTACAATTTTGTGCAGGGACCTTGAATCTATAAAAATGTATGCAAACATTTTATACAAGGCTCAATGCGGTACAGGCATAAAATAAAACGGCAAGAACCATAACAACATGCGTAAAAGTACATGAAAAAGTGTGTTAATAATACATCATTACGATAGAAATCCATGTAAGTTTCAAAGCGTACTACTTTAATTGGCAACGATTTCCATCCTCTAACTATGTGCTATTGTGAAGTACGATCAAAAGCGATGTCACTGCTTGCCACCATTCAGGGGAACCTCGAGCCACTTGTGAAAAATCGACAGCATTAGTGACAAGCAAGTGTTCTAAAACCATAGACTGAGTATAGCAATAGACAAGCGCCACTAAATAGTATTAACAATGACGAAAATATACTTTATCCGTAGTAAGAGTAACCGAGAGAGAAACATGTTTTGTCTATCTCCTTCGTAGATTTTTTTTTGTCTGGCCGCTGTTGTTAGGGAACAACTGACGTCCAACAATACGTCTGTCATTACAATAGATAATACCAGGTGACAAGAACTATAAAAGAATATTACCATCTCATAAGGTAAACGGTAACAGGCAACACCCAATCTACAGGGTGTAAGGGACAGCCCTCCTTAGACTGATGGGGTGGATTCAGTATATCATACCAAGATGAAAGGTACAAGAAAGTATTTCAGGAACGTTATAGAAATCAAATAAATTTTATTTTTTTGTTTCCTCATACGCAATGTATCATTACCGTGGCAAAACGCACATAGCGAACGGCAAGCGCGACGACGAGTTTGATGAATTCTGTAATTAGAGGCAAAAAGTGAACGGCTTTCACGCATCGTTGGTTAGAGTATTTCAACATCCATTGTTGGTTTTTTATTTTAGCCGTATTATTTGCAAAAATAGAGTGCTGCGTACAGAGAATGTAAATTTACATTGAAATAAAGGGACAGTAACCGAAAAAAAAAAAAAAATCCTGAGAAAAATTCCGGTGGAATATGATTCAAAATAAGGAGCTGAATGCATCCTGTCAGTTTACGGAGGGCTGTCCCTTACACCCTGTATAATTCTATCTACACGTAAAGCCTTTTTAAGGCACAATCCCTAAATACAAAATAAAATTACGACAAACAATGTAATATTTCATTCTTTGTAATAGAAAAATCCGACGAAACGCGATGAAAAAATATATCTTAATCATTTCATACTTACGCGTGAAACTTTCGGAATATTCCACAAACTTTGTAGATAAGATGTTTGTGGATTCCCAAGTATACTACTGAAATATTTATTGAAGTACAAATTCCGTTTACCGCTCAACTTTCCACAACTTTCCACTACTCTGCTGAACAGAAGTTAACTCGTAATCAGTTTCATAAACATGTGGAAAACGCCATTTTATACGTCTACTTTCAATGTTATTTATATGTTATTGGTGGTTTATGAATATTGTATTTATATGAAACATAATCTCAGGTGTCTTCTTCTTAGCGTATCGATGCCAAATGTTTAAATATGTTTTGCTCAAAACTCAGTGACGCGAACCCCGCTCACTGATTCAGTAAATACATAATAATAATACTAATATAGTCGTCTCAGCCCATGGCTTAATTGCCAAGAGCCTCGACCAATACCTGAGGAGGCTCTCGTTAGGCAGCTGGATCAAGGGCTTGATTCAGAAAGCGGTACTTCTGGACACGGCTCGTATTGTTAGGAGGTTCCTCTCTCTGGAGCCCTGACCGCGCCGGTAGCTTGGACCCTGTTCCCGATACCGGTGGGCTACTATTTTTTATATTTTTAAATGTTTTTTATATGGTTTTTGTTAAGAAATATTTAAAATTGTAATTAGTGTGTAAGAAAATAAATAAAGGAAATACTATTTAGGATGTTTTCTAGAGGGATACCATCAAAATTAAATATGGACAACACCCGCTTTCATTACTAAATCGTTCTGTTTCTGCCAATCGTTCGAAGATGATAGAATGATTATCTGCCTAGCCTTTTCCAACTACGCTGGGGCCGGCTTCCAATCTAACCGGATGCAGCTGAATACCAGTATTTTACATGGAGCGACTATCTATTTGACCTCCACAACACAGTAAGTACTGTTTAATACGATACCCCTTGGCAACACTGGTTGTCAGACTTTTTGGGTCACTGACTACCTAAAGATGATAGAATGATGTTAGAGCCAAATACATTTCTTGATTCATGGCCAACGACATTGATTTCATGGGTTATCTTTTTAATGTTTTCTGACCCATTCTTCTTTCTCGGCTTAAGACCTCATGAAACAACTATACTAACTTATAAAGGACGTTTTAATAACACACATAACATAACATTACATCAAGTCTGTAATGAAATTCCCGAAGGGTAAGGTAGAGGAGTCACTTATGCACCCACACCCAAATTTTGCTAGTTACTTTGGCCGACCTGGGAATTGAACTCAGGACACCATCAGACTCAGCAGTTGTACTTGTGATCACTAGACCAATGAAGCAGGTTTTAATATTCAGTAAAATCATGTTCGTAACAGAACAATGTATTGTATCCTCACTTCTTACAACGCTAATCTAAAATTCTGAAGAACTGCATGACATTACTCCAAACACGTGTTACATAAAATGCCCGCAGAGGATGCAAATTAAATGTCGTTTGTCGTCCCTGAAATGATGATGTCGTCCTTGGTATAAGTGAAACAAAAAAAAATGTCTTACGTATATTATTTATGTCTCGGTAACGTCAAGCTCGTAAAAGGCTTTACGAAACTTTCTAAAAAATGTTCGAGATAATCCTCCTGACCTGGATTTCGGTTAAGGCGGTCAATCTTAACGGAGATAAATGTCAATCAATATTTTCAAGTTAAGGTGTGACCATATTTTAATCAACATATACAAAGTGACACTGACCTGTAAATTGCAAAAAAGAACATTTGAAAATTTGAATTTCGCGGGTTAACCTGGCGCTTCTACCTTTAGTACATATTATCATGAATGTCACGAAAAGTAACAGCGAAAAGCTCGTGGCTAAATAATAACAGCTGCTCGGATCAATCTTCAGGATAAGCCGAACTTGCCTAGGTGGGTCTTGCCTAGGTGGTAACCAGACCACCCATTACTAAAAAGTTTCCTCCGTGCCTTGAAAAGCACTTTAAGCTGTTGGTCCCGGCTGATCTTTGAGTGCTGTTACAGTTAGTCAGTGGCCCGAAAGTCTGACAACCAATCTTACTAAGGGTTATCGTATTTCCCAGTACTAACTGGGTTGTGGAGGCCAGATAGGCAGTTGCTCCAAGTAAAATACTGGTATTCAGTTTGACTGGAAGCCGACCACGACATAGTTGGGAAAAGGCTAGGCTGATGATGTCACCTGTCTTCGAATTTTTGGTTCAGGACATAAAGGAGATCTTTTCCTTCACCGTTTTGTAAGCAGTGGTGATGACATAAATTATTAAAAGAAAAGTGAATGCTTACGACATGCGACACGAACTATGGCTAATCATTAGGCGTGTGCAATAACACAATTTGTGTATGAGGTTGCCCGCTCACAGCGTAGATCTACAATTATTTGAATTGTATAACTTTCCAACACTACTATCTTCGTCTAGTAGTAGTTTTCATTTCCTCTAGACTGTCATATAACATACTACTAACGACCAAGCTTGAAATTACATCTCCGCCTCGGAAAAGTCGCTAGAAAAATTAAAATCAAATTTTTAAAAACTTAATTCCCCATAAACATTCAAGCAAACGCCACAAAAAAGGAAAAAGAAACGGTCTGTATGTTGAACAAGTGAAATATAAAACTGCGTTTCGGAAACTGGCGTCGTACCAAAACTCTCGTTTTGCAACGATTTGACGTACGAGCCGAGGAGAATTAAACCACACAAGCAAAAAAACCGACTCGCTGGAACCACAAGTTTGTTCAATTTGTTGCTCACATATTTTTAGCTTGATTTTTGTTAGTCAAAACTGTTGCTGAATGATTAGATTACATTTGCTTTTGGGTGTATTCTAAACGAGCTTCTACCCCCGACTTCCCCGACATGAAAAACTCTATGGCACTCGGCAATAGTGTGAAAGAGTTTTTTAAATGGGCGTAGTTGTTTTAGAGTTCCTCCTACATTCAAACTTACAAACTTTTCCTCTTTATAATATTAGTATACATTCTAATTAGTATTAAAATATGTAAACTCGTACCAGAGATATCTAGCGGATTTTACGCGTAGCGAACATACACCGTGACTTTTTAGTCGTCTTGCAAAGGCAGCCCACTTAAGGTATCCAATGACTACTAAATATTTATAAAACAAAAATAGGTATTTATGAGATTTGAATAATTTCCAAATAAAAATAATATTTATTATTATGACGCATGGCGTAGTTGAAACACCCTGTTGCGAGCGATGATCTACTCGAATCGTGCGCTGGGTAGGTATGTTAGATACCGCTTGACACGTTAACATTATTTACAGGGTGTTTCATAATTCTAATGTTTTATTTATTTTTCTTTGTAACTTAATTAATGGTCAACAAAAAATAATCGCGCATAGAGGTATTTTATGTCGGATACATTGAGTGGACCTTTGTAAGATGACTAAAAAGTCACGGTGTAGGTATATATTCAAGATTTTTTTCAAAATCATATTTTGAAAAACATGGTTAAATTGTAACAGAAATGTATTTTTATAAATGTAATATTATCCCTCCATGTGTTTATTAACGAATGGGTATGCAAATAATATCCATAAAATATTTTATTCAGTTATTAAAATGTATCTGAAATTCTTCCAATATGTTAAATTACTGAATCCGATTACTGCTGAAACAGTATTTGGATTAAATCATAATTACCGAGAACTAAATGAAATATTAACACGTAAATGCTTATATAACGCTTATAACCGTACGAAATATGATCGACATGTACGTTTGCAAACGTTTTACTGTTTTTTCACCTAGTAAAAAGTAAAAGTAAAAAATATACATTTGATGGAAAAAAGAAACGTTATTTTTTCTATCAAATAACAAGTCATGGGTTTTGCATTAAATAACCAGCCCATTTAAAATAAAATCTCGTGTCACGATGTTTGTGGTCGCACTCCTCCGAAACGGCTCGACCAATTAAAAAAAAAATGTATATGTATATTTGATAGGTGAGATATTTGATAGGTGAGATATTTGATAGGTGAGATATTTGATAGGTCATGAAGTATATTTCACAGCGCTAATTTCACGCTGACTAAGGTCACGGGGTACAGCTAGTAACTAATCTAAATTCTGAGAAACTTATTATAAACTTAATGATTATTTATATTACGCTTTTCATTGGAACTTTAGGAATTTTAATATAGCAATACTCTAAATAACTTTCTAAAGTAAATAATCGTGAATTAGAAAACTATTTCACTTAATGAATGCAAACAATCTTTGTGCGACGAGGCGCTATTTGAACGCGTTTCAAATTCTCATGCCAAGAGTGACATTATTTAGAGCGAACTAACAATTTATGTGTTGCTATGAATGTTCATTAAACTGTACCTAAGTAAACAACTGACCTTTTAGTTAGTTTCGAAATTTAGTCGGTTCAATGGTCTGTATTTGACGAGAGGAAACTTATGTATTACAATGGCAGGTAAAACTCAAAAGAAATATCGTATTTATATTTTTTTTTAAATATCGTAGTCAAAAATTAAAATAGAATATTCAAAATTGAATAGGTACGCACAACGACCAATCAAGCTATACGAAACCAGTATAAGCGGATCTCTCATTGTACGGGAAATCTATACAAAGCGAGGCCATGTTATACCGGAATGTACAGTTAGATGTGTCGCCATGTGTACAAGATTCTGAAAGTAAAATATTAGAAGTCTGCTGTCAAGAATGTTTTAAAGCTCACTAAACAGATACTAATGCCTTTTAAATGTGGACGAGGCAAAAGGAGAATGATATTATATCAATTATATTATTATCAATGATATTATAAATAAAAAAGGCGCACTAGCGCGCGGAAATTATTGCAGACAAATTCAAACAATTGTCGTAATTTAAGTAATTCAAGCGCAATTGCTATCTCTTTCTGTATCATACGTTCCGTATTATCTATCGCAGTCGTAACAACGCAACGATATTTTAACGCAGTATGAACGTAGCGTATCTTCTTTATAATATCATTGCTGCCTATGGAAAAAAGCGTTTGTCTATGAAAGTAAATTACTGTTGGCAAGCCCGCATAATTCCTAATAATTATGCAAGGGACCGGAAACTAATTTCATCACTTTGAAAACAGATAGGTTTTGTTATTCCAGCCTCGTTCACTGATTCGCTACAACTACCACTACATAATCACGAATAACTGAATATCGAATAAAATACTAAAAGAAACTCGTGGTTAAATAATAACAGCCGGTCCAGTCGATCTTGAGGTTAAGCCGCGCTTGCCTAAGTTGTTCCGAGGATGGGTGACCGCCTATTGCATACCGAGTTTCCTCCATGCCTCGGAAAGCACGTTAAGCCGTTGGTCCCGGCTGTCATTTGTAGGTCTTTGACAGTCGTCAGTGGCCCTTAAGTCTGACAACCAGTCTTACCAAGGGATATCTTATTACCCAGTACGAACTGGGTTGTGAAGGTGAGATAGGCAGTCGCTCCATGTAAAATACTAGTATTCAGCTGCATCCGGTTAGACTGAAAGCCGACCTCAACATAGTTGGAAAAAGGCTAGGCAGATGAAGATACTAAAAACAGAGAATTATGGTAAACTCTAAGGGCCGGCGCTCACTGACGGCGTGGCACGGCATGGCACGGCAGGTTGTGCTGCGGTATCCCGCGGCGTTCCGTGGCATCCCGTGGCATCCTCCTGAAAGCCCAGCCACTCTGGCATCAATCAGTTTTGCTGTGCGCGGATTCAAAGTTGGAAGTTCGAAGTTTGAACCTTATTTCAGTTAGCATAGCAATCATAATTTCTCGACACAAAGTGACCCATACGTCTCGCGGGATGCAGTGGCGCGCCGCGGCAACCCGTGGAATGAAATGGCATGACACGTCATGCCGCAGCATCCCGAGGCACGTCACGTCTTTTCGCGGCTTCGTGGTATCGAAATAAAGTAACATGAATTCCAAATCATTGAAATAAGGTTCAAAATAACTTGATTAATAATAAAATCCTTTGCCATGACACGCCGTGCCGTGCCGGCAGTTCGCTGACAATTATTAATGAGGAATAATCATGTTCGTTATAATTATAGCGTATATTTGCAAATTGCTGTTAACAATTAAAACTAAACCGAAATGTAGAACGTATAAGCAACATAATTGAACCAATCAATTATTCACCAAACCAATACGGCCGGAGCACAGCGCCGTAGCATGATCGCATTATTGCCGGCGAACGAAAACCGTGAAAACTGACGGTGGTCTGTGTACGAAACGCTTTGATACAATAATTGTGCACGAACCCTAATAGAGACGTGCGCGGTCACAAAGGGAAATCGGATAAATGTCATAACAGAAGGCGGCTAAGTTTTGTACCTTGTGTGGCGTATACTGTGAACATGGAATAGGTAGCAAATGGAATCATATTAACGATTCACTTTGCTACAAACTTCGTTCATGTAAGTATTCAACTACAACAGTTGACTTTTGAAGTATTCATCAGAGAAAACTTTAAATACTGTGCTTGTAGACTGTGCTATTCAATTTAATTGAAATATAATTTTCTTAAACAAAACATTTACGACTGTATTGTTCGTAATATTAAAGATTACAGACAATCGACAGATAATTATGGAAAACTAATATAGCTACAATCAGCTTAACAAAATAACGCCGTGTGTTGTTTGACATGCAAGTCTATTAATCACATCGTCACTCGCGCATTAGCTCAAGTTATACAAGAATAGCTCATGTCATGGTGAAAAGATTATCCAGTCAGCAAGCTTGGTTCCGGACTTCGTGTTCCATTAGTTACATTAAGCGAGTCTGCTTGCCGTTAATTCTGGCTGTCAAAGAAAACATAAGGAGAATAGAGTTTTTTAAACAACTCTCACTAAGCAAGCGTTTTCAAGGACCAATGACAAAAAAAAACCTGAATCATGACGCTTGCTTAGTGGCACTTGCTTAGTTATTTGTCATACTGTTACAATGCCGGATTAAGCATACCGGAATCAATGGCATACTCGCTTATTGGAACAAAAAACATAGCCATTCTGCCGATCAGTATAACGATACACTGAACAACTTTTACATATTTTCAAATATGTAAATTTGTTTAGTAGTGGCCAGTCAAGAACTGACCGGACTAGAGATGAATCAATTCGACACGTAAACAAAAATAGTAGTTAATTATCACTCTGGCTTACTACTCCTCCGTGACACCTAGTATGGATACGCCAAGATTCTACGTGACCGTACTGTAGCCGGCTACGAGTATTTTTCACAAGAAATATAGTAAGGAATACTATTGGAGAACCATTTCTGCGGGACACGGGATTCTTATGACGTCCACTTCACTTGAAAACTGAATGGAAATGGAAAAGGAGTAGAAACTTCGAGAATATCTGGTGACACGACTCGCTTTTTGTTGAAACTTAGTGGGAAATAAAATTTTTGCGACTTGGGAACTGAAGTTTTCACTTATCTTGAAAAGTTAAATCTAGATTTCTCTTTTTATCTCTTACGTCGTGGTTTTTTTTGTTTTATTCACTTATTAATCATAGCTGTCATCGGTGGTTGGATTCCTTTAAAGAATCTTGTTTTTTCCGTAAAATAAACTTAAAGGTTTAATAATAATAATAATAATAATAAATTCTTTATTGGAACAAAAACAATCGTTACAAAATTTATAGTGTTCGGTAATAGCCACATTAGTTAGAAACTGTGTCGTGGCTATTAGCGCCCACCTCCCAGAGAGAGATGATATCAACGTTCCAGATAGTGATACGTTTTTAAATGCAGACATTTTTAATATAAATTACATCTATACCTTAATTCTAGTGCGTGTATTTGTGGTGTATGTGTGTATGCATGTGTGTGCGCGAGTGTGTGTGTGTATGTGTGTGTGTATGTATGTATGTGTTTATGTGTGTGGGTGTTGTTGAAGATAAGTAGTTATGTGAGACTTTAAGATTTAACTAAATCCTCTAGCTCTGTATACGTAAGAGTGGACAACCATTGTCCAGTGAGCCGTTTACATTCTTGATAAGCATGTGGATAAATATTAAGTGCGTTGTTAACTCTGTTATA
Source organism: Noctua fimbriata (assembly GCA_905163415.1). NCBI lineage: Eukaryota > Metazoa > Arthropoda > Insecta > Lepidoptera > Noctuidae > Noctua > Noctua fimbriata. Next base: position 4,903,442 of record LR990942.1, on the reverse strand, counting down.
TAATATAGGGGCAAAGAACTTAAATTGTCGTCGGACTAATTGGAGTTTAGATGAGTAAGTTTGGCAGACTCTATCGGATCTTCGTTTATTTTTATTCAAGTCAGGATCAAAAGAAAGTTCTGAATGTTTACGTAGAACTATATTTAGTACGAAGGAGTGCCTCACTGATGGTAATCTGACTGTATTTATCAATGTTTGCAGTGTCTGCGAATGATGTACCTATTTTCATTTTTCATTTCAGTCCTTCGTTACAGTTCGGCGAAAATGAAGACTTCATTTATTTAGTACAGTAAACTTTGAAAAGAAAACTTTTATACGATTATCATAATACGACTTTATAATACAAAAAGAAAATCATATTTGAAACGAAAACAAAACAAGAAATAAACTTATGGAAATCTAAGGCTACACGATTTTGATTAATCTAAGGCAACACTTCAGAAAACCAATAAAACTTATTTACTTCAATAAATAACAAAGCAACAATAGTTAATTAATTAATTTCACTGACGGTGACACTTTTCAATTAGAAACTCCGCACACAGGTCACAGTAGAAAACAATTTTTTTTACGGAAAAGTGAGTCCCAAACAAAAGCCTGTACATTGGGAAAACTTACTTGTTTACCAAACCACGAGTAAAGTAAAAGTACTTCAAAAGAAAATTATTATCGTCAATACTTAGAAGTTCCAAGTACGAAAAACGTTATTACCTTAACATAAAATAACATCACTGTAATACCCGACAACGCTGAGCGGTGACTACTATATTCTATAATACAGGGTGAATTTTTCAAGTGGGCGTGGATGGCCAAATCCGAAACTTTGAGGAATAGCGAAAAATACGCAAAGGAGTATCGAGCCCGATTTTGATGAAAACTAAAACTGAGTCATTGGATTTTTGTAAAATCAATATCCAGAGTCAGGAATCGAACCCGTTGATTTTAGAAAAAAACACACACTGTATTATTACAACATTCGAAAGCGTCGCTATTAAGGATCAAACTCTGGGAAAAAATGACATACGGCAAACTAAAGGAAAGAAAACTAAAGGAAAGAGTTCATTTTTGATCAAATACGTAACAGTAGGCAAATTTTAGTAGTAATCAACGAAACGTCGAACAAAATCACTATTGGCGCCAACTCACTAACTTGTAAGTCCTAATTTCAATTGTTTATTTTTTTTTCAACCGTGAAGAGTTAGTAAGAACATAAAGTTATGAAGATGACTGTGCTGCGAGTGCCATCATCATCATCATCATTTCAGCCGAAACCAAAATCAGCGGGTTCGATATCTGGTTAGGAATAATGATCTGCATCATTAGATTTCACTCACAGAACACTGTTTTAAGCTTTCACGGTTTTTAACTAAACTTGTACTGTCACTTACGGGATATCTTCCGTGATTGTTCATTGTTTTGAGCTCCCGATATAACAACAACAAACAACAACAACAACAACAATGAACAATCACGGAAGATATCCCGTAAGTGACAGTACAAGTTCACTCACAGAACTCTTTTCTTTAGTTTGCAGCATGTCATTACTTCCCAGAATTTGATCCTTATTAGCGACACTATCGAATGGTGTAAAAATAAAGTGTGTCTTTTTTTTTTAATATCAGCCGGTTCGATACCTGTTTAGCAATATTGATTTTTCAAAAATCTAATGATCTGCATCATTAGATTTCACTCACAGAACTCTTTCCTTTAGTTTGCAGTATTTCATTACTCCCCAGAATATTATCCTTATTAGCGACTCAATCGAATGGTGTAAAAATACTGTGTGCGTGTTTTTTTTTTCAAAATCAACTGATTCGATACCTTTAGGAATATTGATTTTCCAAAAATCTAATGATGCAGTTAAAGTTTTCATCAAAATCGGGCTCGAGACTCCTTTGAGTACTTTTCGCCATTCCTCACAGTTTCGTATTTGGTCATCCACGTCCACTTAAAAATATCACCCTTCCTCTAAATCAAATCTCCATTCCTCTCTCGTACCCTGGAGTCACGTACACCAAGGCAGGCACAAAAAGGTGAATATACAAACCTACTGATTTTGAGCAAGCTTTATCATAATAGAAGGCATCCTAAATAATTGATGTATTAGGATCCCATCAATAATTCAATTAATATTTAATTGCATTGTATTGGGGTAATCAATTACTTATCTCTATACTGCTTTTGTCGAACTTTGGAAGTCTGTTAGTTATTCGTAAATCTTTGCAGAGGGTTTTTCTAAAAAAAATAAGATTAATGGAGTCATGGACGGGAGTCGACGTAAAACTCGAAAAGAGATAAATATTTTATGCGATATTCTAATAAAGATTATTCTTGATATATAGTATTTTTTAAAAACATTGTTCGCGTCAAAAGTTTAATGATCTATACTTGAACTATCTATTCAGTAACTTGACAGTTGGACGCATACCAATGTAATCTAAAAAAAAAAAAAAATTGAGATGAAAACGAGCGAATTTGAATGAACTTTTGAGCATAGTTTTCATTTATTTATTTAAACTTTATGTACAATAGTGGACTAAAGGCCACATTCTCGGCCTTCTCCTTATTTGTAAGCAACATAACTTATAAAATAACTAGTGACCCGACCCGGCTTCTCACGGGTGCAATATATATATAAACCTTCCTCTTGAATCACTCTATCTATAAAAAAAAACCGCATCAAAATCCGTAGCGGAGTTTTAAAGATCTAAGCATACATAGGGACAGACAGCAGGAAGCGACTTTGTTTTATACTCTGTAGTGATGCTTTATCAGTTTTGGTGTCAAAGTGTTCCAACGTTTTAGACAATGAACCACGGATCTCCGAATCCGCAATGAGAAAATATAACTTCGGCTAAGATTTAGTTAGCGCTCAAGTAAACACATTAATTAGTTAGGTTCTCCTCAATTCTAATTAAACGTAACGAAGGATAAAATTCATCTTTTAGGCACGAGGCAACCATTATAAGATGATATTATACTTTTCCTGGAAAATATATGAAGATTGAAATAGAATGAGCCCTTTGTCTTATACCACACGTGTATACATTTAACATGTTGTAATTTAATCATTCTCTTAAATCTTGTTTAAATGAAGGAATTAATTTAATAAGCAATAAAACACGTTCTAAGTTTCAGCTCAACGGTATGGTTATATACCGTGCATAGCGCGCCGGTTATCGGCTACGACCGCGTAGCTATCGTAGCTGTGACGTCACGTACTTCGTAGCAATCTCGTAGCACTGGCTACGAACTTCATTGTTGAATTTTTTATCGTGTTATTTGTTTGTATTTCATCTACTTGAATACACAATATTACTATTTGTGTATTACAACCTTGATTATTACCAAAGGCATAATCAAAAGACTGGAAATAATTTGATACATATCATTCCTGGTAATTTCTACTTATAATTCTACCAAAAGCCATAGAAATTCTATTTTTACCTCAAGGCTACAAAACCTTCAAATATATTTCCATTCCACAAAGGCATTTCACTTGAATGAGCCTCTCAAATACGCATTACCTACTTACTTCGAAAACCTAAGATAACATTATAAAAGAAATATTCTATTAAGGTTCAAAAACAGTCTTACAGAGGTCTTTACAAATGCCTTTTGCCTTCAAGCAGGTGTTCTTAAGTAGCAATAACGTTTAACCCTCTATTAAATCAATTTGTCAGTCTATTAACCCTATTTCTACTTTCTTATAATAAATGTATTTGTATGGTTAGGGGTCCGGGAAAAATGTGCTCAATATGATGGGATTTTTTCCATCTGATTATTTTTTACCCTTGGCCACGACCTACATACTCTAGCTACACGCGCGGTCGACTAAGACTGCAGAGAATACTAATGAAATAATATGTTGTTAAAAGCGCAACACGAATGATCGCGATTTTGCGGAGTTACGGCTTAGTGCCTATTACTTACTCCGCAGAAACTGGTGAGGAGCTATTTGGCGTGAGAGTTAGGCGATTCACACACAACACCGCTCGTCCGCGCGATTTTGCGGAGTACTTGTGTATTTCATATAAGTCAATGCGACGTGACATCGGTTCCACCACCCGTCCGCGCGGACGGGCGATGTCGTTTGATAACCGCCTTAGGTAGTGAAATGTATTAGAGCTGTTAGCGCTGCGGCTGCCGCGCGGTGGTGACAAGTCACCGCCAATCATGACGGGTCGGGTCGTGGCATGAGTTCGCGCGTGTCTTCCGGAGCTGTGAACGGCGCCTTATTCAGAGGGATAGCCATGGTAAAACGCAAAGTTTTTTAAAGGACTAAATTGTATCGCCATCGGATGATTGATATTGCAGCGCATAATACATATTTAAACAAACATTATTTCTTATATTAGATTCGGCGGCGAACTCAGCCGAATTAAACCGTGCGACCCATGACCATTCGCGAATACCGAGTTTCGACGGGGCCGAAACCGAACCTGTGGCCAAAACTAGATCTCTTTGCCGAAACTGAATACTAGGTCGGTCACTAAAAATAAACAATTTGCAGTGCTGGATATAGATCTCATAACCACCACTATCCTCTCTCTCATTCTATCCATGCGCCGTCTCTGTCACCTCAAGAATGAGAGTCAAAGTTTGAAGTACAGTAATTAATGCTAAGTGTTCGGTAACACCGCTTGGTCCGGACTAAGTACAGCCCGCCCCTTTGGTGTCGTAAAGGGATTAGACAGCGCCTTCTTGTGGGAACTGATAACAACCTTGTGATCAGTAATCGACCTGCAATGCGTGGTGATTATTGCTTGTTAGGTTGTGCAGGTAAGGTCAACAAAGAAAACTTAATTCCTTCCTTGTTCAAACTATTTGTGAAGTCAGGGAATGCCGTCTATTCAAATCCCAACTGTCACCCTGTGACAGCATAGAAACGAGCATGACGTGAACTTCATTGTTTCCCAATCATTATAATCTGGATTTCTTCTAAGTTCGAGTGAATCGGTTTCTTCTAGGCAGCGTGCTCCACCCTAGGCCGCATCATCGCTTCACATCAGCCAGCAAGCCTCATAAGTGTAACAAAAGAAGTTGCATAAAATGGAGTAAGTAGTGTTGTAGTATGTAGTTGAGTTGTGGTGTGTTGTGTGTGTTGTTTCCTTAAATTCACCTTTGATCTAGGCTTTGTAGGCCAACTAAATATTAAGTATATTACCATTTGTGCCCTCTAAATGAGTTTAGATTATTTTTTTATTTTAAAGACAACCTAACAACACGTCTGTAATGGCCATATGTTACCCTAAAGAGAGAGGCAGCCTATCTAATCTAGTGTACCTAATCTAGTGGCCTAGTGGTCGCAAGCGCGGCTGCTGAGCAAGAGGTCCTGGGTTCGATTCCCGGGTTGAACAAAGTGTTATTGGGTTTTTCCATCAAGAATTTCTCAGTAGCAGTCACGGAGTCTTTATTTGTGCCTGGTTGATGGCAATAGGCTCGCCGCCTATTACATGGGACTTAAACCTAACTGGCGAAATGTGGGTGTACTATTTTATACACCTCTGCCTAACCCATCGGGGATTACAGGCGTGATTTTATGACAAAATCTAAAAATTTAAATCTTTGATTCCCTCTAGATATCTGTCTCCTGTTTATTTATTTTAAGAAACAATTTTATGAATGGAGCCTTTACTATTATTATTAAACATCAATTTAGTTAAGTAAAAAGGCTTTACAGGAACGAGGAAGCTACCAACGAGGATTATTATTTTATTTGTTATAAAGATTATTATAGGAGGTAATTAGAAAAAGTAATCAATCATTTCTTAGCGGTGTACATTAATCATACTTCCCTTGGTAATTGGATTGCGATTTGACGGAACTAATTTATGGAGTTGTGACATCGAATGGGGAATGACTATACCACCAATAACATGGCCTACCATGACGTTTTAAAGCAGGAGTAACTATAGACGACCTGTATAGCTCTGTGTCTTTCCCACACTGGAATTAGTCCTGCTTTAAGACGTCATAGTAACCCCCCAATGTAATCACCCGTCACCCAATGAAACCCCGGTCATAGTAACCACACAATGGGTCCAAACAGCAGCAAACCTCAACGCATTAGGCCCAGAAGGAGATGGCGGGACGAACTGGACTCTTTTCAAAAAGATTGGCAAAGAACATCACTGGATAGGGATAAGTGGAAAGAGGGAAGGGAGGCCCTGCAGTGGGACGCAAACGACTGATAGTATTAATAATAAGTAACCCCCCTGTCATCAGGGGGGTTACTTATTATTATGGCAAATGCTTGCGCAGCAGAAAAACATTTCTTAATAAATTAATCTTGGTACTTTCTGACATCCGCCAACCGCACTGGTCCCGCATGGTTCACCATGGTCTGTTCCCTCTCATAGAGAAGCAGCCTGTGTCCCAGAAGTAATAAAGTAATAGCATAATTATTGTCGTCTGCTAAAATTGTGAAACTGGGTTCGACTCCCAGGTCAGACAAAGTGTTATTGGGTTTTTTCCGCCAGGAATTTCTCAGTAGAAGCCATATCGCCGTATTCGTGCCTGGTTGGTGGCAATAGGCTCTTTCCCGATTACAATAACATATCCAACCTTATTTATTTTAGATATGGTAGGATACAATGAGCTAAGGGTTAGGAGGGATCTTGTACTCGCCTTATATATATTTAAAATGTTGAGAGGGAAGGTGCATAATGCAGTTATTTTAGGCCAGGTCAGTCTATGTGTTCCGGACAGGTACGTGTGGCGACGACGACAGCCACGACTGCTAGTGGAACCGCGTGCTCGGACCAACCTTTTAAAGGAGGCGCCGCTGACGCGTGCACTCCGCACGCTCAACCTCATAGCGAGTGAGACGGACCTATACTGTTGTTCTCTGAGTGAATTCACAAGGAATGCTTTATTTGTAATTAGTTATAAGTAAAAATTATTTTAAGGATGTATTAAGGCACATTTACCGTATTGGTTAGCTGTAATGTTAGATGTAAGTCGATAAATAAATAAAACACTGCTCGACCTGAGAACATAACTAGACCAACAGAACTGGCGAAATGTAGTTGTGTATAAGGTACGCCTCTGCCTAACCCTTCGGGGATTACAGGCTTGATGTTATGTTATGTAGATAATGATTAACATAACCGTTACCAAGGGCTCTGATTGAAAACAACATTTTTAGTTTCGTTGAAAACTCTGATTAAATTTATATTTTATTTTCTTATAAAATATTCACTTATTGACGGAAATTTTCATCGAACTCCACTTCTCGGCGTAAAGCCGCTTGAGTAGTCGAGGTACCTCGAGGTCCTCCATCTTTGTTTAGATTTCAAAACATGTTGAATTGTCGTTGCTCAGTGAATATGAAGTTATATTTTCTGTATTTTGTTGTTGGTAATTTCCAACGTAATACAAAATCGATATAACTCTTCATCATCTGCCTAGCCTTTTCCCAACTATGTTAGGGTCGTCTTCCAGTCTAAACGGATGCAACTGAATGCCAGTACTTCGTTTTTTTTTTAAATCGATGTGACTAAACAACAAAAAAAGGTTTTTAAGTCTTGTGACTGGGACTGTGGCTTCATTTTACTATTGTCTTTGTTTCGACAGTTCAAAAGTGCCTGTAACTGGCCCTCTTGAAATAAATGCTTTGATTTTGATTTTACCTTTTAATGGGTTTTTCCATTTTCATTTCTCGGTAGCAGATCTTAGCCTAAATTTTGCCTGGTTGATGGCATTAGACTTGCCACTTACTATATGGGACTCAAGCAAAACTCGGTGAAATGTTCTTCAGGTACACCTCTGCCTAATCCTTAGTGAAAAACAGGCATGATGTTAATATTAGATCTCATTTATTAGAGGACCAGCCTATTGCCATCAAACAGGACCAAATCCAGATTCCGTGCCTTTACTGACATAAACAATTTTGTCGTATAAATTAATGACGATACGACACTAATTAAATGTCATAATTGGTTAGTAATTGCTTCGAACGCCGAGCGCTTATTGCATTGCTATCGACGCTAACCGACCAATCATGAAACGGCTAGCAAATATTGGGATTCATTAGCAAATGATAAACAATCTGTGAACAAGGGAATGGTCTTAATTGCTTGGGGATAAGGTTCTGTTTTACTTAAATGTTGGTAGCTGATAATCGTGATATGAAAGCAATTGTTTTGTCCACAGTTAGGTTCTAATTGATTTTAACGGGTCTGAAAGAACCATATTTTAATTGAAACCAATTCAATAGATAACTCTGAAGGAAAAATACCAAAAATTTTTCAAACATTCACTTTTCTGTCGACCATACTTATAATTTGTGCACTTTTTGGTATCAGTCAGTTTGGTTGATAATTGCTGTGATAGAAATAATATTTCCTGGATTTTTTTCTTTCACACACTAAACGCTTCATTTTAAATACTACATCCAAATTGAACCGTCTTATACTAAAAAAAAAAGTTGAAACTGGAAGGAGCTGCAAGAAATGGAAAGAGAGGAAGGTCTTTTGGTCTTTGGGACAGAGCAGGTTAGGAAAAAAAAAACTTTGGATCGCCGCCCGCATCAAAAAATCTTTTCTAGTTACTGTTTAAATAGCTCCGCTCACTCATACAGGCCTACACTGAGTTTGAACAACCACCTGTTAATAAAGATTTTATTTAATTATGACCATCATCTTACGGTAACATTACAGTTTTCTAATACAGGGATATCGTAGCTATCGTTCCATGCAAGACGTGTGAGCTCACTCTTGTCATTGTGTACACTTTTTCACGCGACTTAAGTACGTTATCCGACCCACACGTTATTGTAATGTCTGGTTATATCATTAGCTGCTATATAAGGAGTTATAACGTCCTCATCATCTGCCTTTTTCCAACTATGTTTGGGTCAGCTTCCAGTCTAACTGGTCCTGGGTTCGATTACCCGGTCGAGCAATGCGTGATTTATGGCAATAGGCTCGCCCCCTATGACATAGGTCTTAAACATAACTGGTGAAATGTGGGTGTACCCTATTAGGTAAGTCCACACTTTTTTTTTAGGTTTGGAAATCATCAAATGCCCCCCCCCCCCCCCCGCTCTGGGCGGAGCGGAAGGGAGTGTCAGACCTGTACTGACTAAAACCCAGCCATGTTCCTTCTTTGCCCTTTGTGTTCCAGGGCCGCGGTATCTCTTTCGAACAGTCCCGCAGCCCGAAGTACACCCCTGCTTATGAAATGTGTTGTTATGATATAGAATAATTATAGCTTCTTAGTAACCAAAATGTTTACGCAACTCTTTTAGAATATTTCTCTTCTTCTACATCTGTGTCAAAGACCCCAGTGTTATTTTGATCTATGCTATATAATTCTAATACCTGAAAGGTACCCTTCATTGTGAAGCCCGGTCGAACTATCCGGACCTTATCAGAGGGTTGTAAATCAAGCCTTACCTATTACTCGCGGGCTCACAAGTATCAATTGCGGGGCTCAGTTTATGTAACTTGAAGACTTGAAATTATAGTATTTAGTTAGATAATAATCAGGTTGAGAAACGTAAACTAAGCTCTATATTTGAACGGTTATTAAGTAACCAATAACTTAATATGTATCTTTGAAAATCAATGTTTGTGTAAACTTGTAGTAGAGATAGTATTTTCTAAGCAAATTGACTACGAACTTAAATCGTGGACCATTGGAGAGCCTTCCACCCGAGAAATAGTTGCCGTGGCCGGCTTGAAAATCTCCAAACAGACTTAGAACCCAAGTCAGTAAGATCAAAGACTATCTCAAAAATGAAGGTTCTTGGACGGCTCAGATCTCAATGTGAGTGCGTATGCGGCGTCTCCACACAGACACTCACCCACCTTCGACCGCATACCTTGTCACCTGCGCACTTGATAATCCATTGACTGCTAAAAAAAAATCCTTAGAAACCGGCTGCAAGTTCATGCTCCCTTAGATGTCATTGCTTGCGGTGGCATCGGAGGGTCGGGTTACCTCCTTCCCTCAAATATGGCGAGGAGGGTAATGGCAGATCTTCACGGCGGTACGCCTACAATGATTGAAAACCGACTCTTTTCTTGTTAAAGAGTCTGTAAAATTCATGTAGACGTCTGCGCCCGCCTGCTTCCTACAAAATAGTACTTTCTAAACTGTAATTAAAAGCCTATGGTTCCAACGTGGTGTGCCGACCCTAAGTAACATGGGACAAGGGCAGGAAGATGATGATGATGATGGTGTCAATGTTTTTATAAATACGCTTTTGGAACTAGTAAAATATAAAATACGAAAAGCATCACAAAGCAAGACAACAAGACAAGTCTAATTATCAAAAATACCAGCAGATTTCATCTCTAGTATTTGTCGTGTGTCAGAAGCACTTGTGTACAAAATCCGCCATTCCGCGCGGTCGCTTCGCACAACCACCGCCGTCAGATTTCTGTCATACAGCGGCTAATACCGACCACGTAATATAAGGCTAGTTAGCGAACATTCCTAGCTGAAAAATTGTCAAGATAAATCTTTGTGTTTTTCTGTTTAAAAATATTGAATGGGCACAATAGTTGTAAGTTACTAAAATGCCTAGTATTTATTTGACTCTTGTAGAGTTCTTAGTTGTGTGACTTCGAATAAGACTACGACCAATATCTACCTTATAATAGAGCTCATCTGTTCTGGTTCTGTTAACAATCTAGGTCATAAATAACTACGGAGGTGATAATAATTAGAATAATCTTTAATAATCTTTTATTGTGAAGGACGGTACGGTTGACATATGTCGGGCATGCCACCGTCCAGGCGAATCAATCCGTCACATTATCTCCGGGTGTTCTCGTCTGGCTACCGGAGAGTACTTGCATAGACACAACCTTGTAGCCAGGATTATCCATCAGCAACTTGCTCTAAAATACAACCTTGTGGAATCAGAAGTGCCGTACTACAAGTAATGTGCCCGACCCAGTTCTCGAAAATGGCAGTATCACATTGTACTGGGATCAATCCATCATCACTGACAGGACTATTGTAGCCAATAAGCCTGATATAGTGGTGGTGGATCGATCAGAGCGGCGCGCAATGATTGTTGACATAACGGTCCCGCACGATGGGAACCTCGTGAAAGCCGAGAAAGATAAGCAAATCAAGTATCTTGACTTGGCTCGCGAGGTTGGCGACATGTGGGATGTGGACTCAGCGATCATTGTGCCGATAGTTGTATCAGCTCATGGCTTAATTGCCAAGAGCCTCGACCAATACCTGAGGAGGCTTTCGTTAGGCAGCTGGATCTAGGGCTTGATTCAGAAAGCGGTACTTCTGGACACGGCTCGTATTCTTAGGAGGTTTCTCTCTCTGGAGCTCTAACCGCTTGCTTGGACGCCGCGTAGCTTGGACCCTGTTCCCGATACCGGTGGGCTACATTTTTTTTTATATTTTTAAATGATTTTTATATTGTTTTTTTCTAAGGCATATTTAAAAATGTAAATAATTTGTAAAAATATAAATAAAGGAAAAAATAATCTTAATTCATGTAATAAATATAAATAAATAAAATCGAAGTCGGTTTGTAATTTCAAAATAACAGCTTTTTACTGAATGCATATGAAAGTACAGAATAAAAAACAAAAAACATTTATTTAATTTTTTATCTGTCTGTCCGTTTGTTCTGGCTAATCTCTGAAATGACTGGACTGATTTTGACGAGACTTTTGCTGGCGGACTTTTACTGGAGTAACTTAGGCTTACTACTATTTATATATATAGGATTAGTAATCCGTGCAAAATACTGGTATTCAGCTGCATCCGGTTAGACTGGAAGACGACGCCTAAAAGAAAAGGCTAGGCAGATGATGATGATTAGTAATAGACGTGTAGACGTGCAAAAAATATAAAACCGATGAAATTGTTAACAAAATCCGATTCTAATAGGGAAGTAATATTCTTAATTTTCAAATGTTAATTAAACAGAAATTTACATAAAATATGGTTGACACATGGTTTATTAAACCAATTACGATTATTTGAAAATACACAATCAAAGTCTTTAATTATTCATTTGATTAAAAAGTTGAATTATTGGTATCATACATATTGATTTCAGACTATTCATTATTACATGTAAAATAATTAAATGAGACTATTTTAATTAGGTAACCTACTTAAAATATGTTATGCACCGATGTACTAAAAAGATAGCAAAATATTATTACTTGGCACCAACGAAAGTTCAATTCCATAATCATTTGAAATCCTTCAAATTATTAAAAGCACTTGAATGTTCATAAACCCATTAAGAATAACGATTTGGGTCACCAGCGGCATCGTGAAGTCTTTGTAATATTAGGTTCTTTAATTGTGTCATAATTATGTACACTCAACAAAGTTAGCGGTTGACAAGGTTTAGAAGTGGTCAACCGCTAACTTTGTCGACTCAAAAAATCATCAAAATCAAAATATTTTATTTCACATAGGCCTAGATGGGCACTTATAAAACGTCGACAAAAAGGTGCACGGTTCGGGTTGGTCGTTTCCTATGGAGAAGAACCGGCAATAAACTCCATGGTTACTCTTTTCAAATCATTTGGTATTACAATATTATCATGGATACAGCATTTGTACTTAAATATGGGGGGACAGCGTAGGCCCGACAATAAGTCGTTGCTTACTACACAAAAAATGTAGATTAAAATAAAAAAGTTAACAAGCAGCTGGGAATCTACAAAGCCTACAATGTTCTCACATTCACAAACATCATCATCATTCTCTTGCCCTTATCCCAATTCATTTGGGGTCGGCGCAGCATGTCTTCTTCTTCCATACTTCTCTATTACTCGTCATCTCATCAGACACCTCCTTTCTTGCCATATCATTCTTTACACAGTCCATCCATAGTTTCTTTGGTCTTCCTCTACTCATATACCCATCCACATTCATGCTCAAAACTTTCCTCACAACATTTTCCTCATTCCTCCGCATCACATGCCCATACCACGACAACCGATTACCACACAACTTTACCTCACATTCACAAACATTCGATAAAAAAGAATCTATACGAAGGTAGAAAAAAAAATATTGTAAAATACTAAATTAAACAAGTGACACAAATATTGTTATCAGTGCTGTAACTAACTGTACATGAACCCAGATTTTACCATGACAGTATGAAATGAAAGTGTTAGCCAATTATGACACGTTTTCATAATTATAACAGGTGTAAAAATATCCTTAATAAAGTTTTTCCCAACATTGTGATCATTTTATTTTACAGGACCATACCTAAAAACTTGCAACACAATACAAATTTTTATATCGCGTTGTAAATATCATGAATTTTCTTAAAATATAACTCTATGGCCAATATTCTTTACAACACAATGCTTTGCGTGCGTTACATTGAGCGCTGTCGTAAACCGTGATTGTTCACACCAAAAAAAAAGTAGTTTCCCAGCAATAATTTTTGCGCAGTTACTTAGTTTGATGTTCAGAATGCTTGGTTGACGACCTTGTTATGGGTCCTCTTCACCTGTATATTCACCTGCTTGATCGCTTATTTATTTTGTAATCACTAAACATGGGGCTCATTTAAAGCCTGTCCACAAAAATAAAAACAAAATAAAGTATACCATAATTAGGTAGGACACAAAAATGAACGAAAATATTTTTTATCATTTTTAAAAAATATTTTCGTTCATTTTTGTGTGAGCTCTTGTCGTGGTCTAAAATTCACAACATTATTATCGGTTTTCGGTCCTTAATTAAGGTTTTCTTGAAAATAAATAAACAACAACCTATTATTTATTCAGAAAAAAACGAATTATGTAGATTGTTATCTAAGCTTATCAAAAAACAGGCGTCCTCTGTAGGTACTATTGGTGACCCAAATGCCATTCGCAATTTGTACGTTTATTTATTTATTTTATTTATTTATACAATCATTACTTACAACTATTTTTACAGGCACAACCCAAGAAAATAAAATAATGCAATAGTGAAACAAACTAACAACTTATTATCTGTAACTGATTAGGTACATATAATGTTATCCTTGCGAATTCAGAAGAATGCATTTGCGTGCAGTGCGCAAGCAACCGTTGTTTGCAGTGAGAGCATGTCGAACAAATGCTGGTGTTCGAGCACCGTTGCGACGTCTTGTTGACAATTATAATAAACACTTTCTTGACATCGATTTATTCTGTGCAGCACGTGGAAGATTCCGAAACTCGACTCACAAGGCAATCAAGGAATTAGACATCTTGTCCTTTTACTCAAAGATTATTATGTTTCATAATCAATGCTCTAAAGTATTATTTAAAAGTTTAAAATCACTCTTTCTTGTTTTCATTAATTTTTTTGTCACTTTAAACTTCTATTTGAAGCGTGTTATTAATATTTTGTTTATATATTCTGTGAATAACGCCGCTGATTACATAATTGTTAATTTTAAGTTGTATGTCTCTTCTATGATTTATTATGTAATTGTTTGTTAATAAAATAGAATTCACTCAGTGTACAAGCAAAAATGTGTACCTCCTCTGCTACAAGGTTAAGAGTGCGAAGCGCCCGCGTCAGGGGTGCCTCATTCAATAGATTAGTGCGGCCACGAGGTACAGCCAGCAGCTGAGGCCGACGTCGCCGCCACACATATCTGCCGGGCACACTCAAACACACCAACTCTAATATGTTGGCATTATGTATCTTGCCTCTAATTAATTTAAATAAATAGAAGAATAGAATAGAAGACATCTAGTTTAGACGTAGTCCATATACTGTTAGTAACACAAAAAATCTTATAAAGCTATTGTTAGTACATACAAAAATAAACCCACAGAAATAAGCGACACCGCACAGGAGCGCCAGTTTATGCCAAGCCCTGGACGCGACCACCCGTAGTGTGTAGTCGCATCCAGAGCAGCCACATCGGCGAGTCCCAGCAGCCCACGAGCACATAATAAATATGAGACAAGTGCGAACTCACGCCTAATTCTTAGCTCGTTGTATCCAAGCATGCCTAATATAAACAAGGTAAGATATTTATGTGTAGGTGGATAAAAGATCTGTCAAATGAAGTACCTAAATATACGAAAAACATATCCCACCCAACTTTATTCTCGAATAACGAGCTCTCTCTCTAAATAAATAATAATGAGTTGTGACTAACATAGTTTATAAGTTTCTTCTTTTTCCCTTCTATGGATAAAACGTTAAACGTTACATTATTTATTTATTTATACTTTTACCAATTAGATTTAATCATCTTCCCAACTATCCATCGTTTTCCCAACTATGTTGGGGTGGGCTTCCTTCTAACCGGATGCAGCTGAATACCAGTATTTTACATGGAACGGCTGCCTATCTGACCTCCACAACCCAGTTAGTACTGGGTAATACGATACCCCGATAAATAGCTCTCTCTATTAGAAGTCGAGTCATGGTAATTATTGTTAGGTTTCTCGTTTTTTATTTTGGTATTTGTTTAAATATGTATTAGTTTATTTTATTTGTATATGTGTATTAGTATATAAGTGCCTATATAAATTTTCGAAAGCAGGAAGTTATTTTTATATATTTATTTTGTACCCTATCACAATGTTTTCTTATTGAACCCAAAGGTTGACTGGTAGAGAATGCCTTGTGGCATTAAGTCCGCTTATGTACCACTATTGTGCATGAAGTTTAAATAAATAAATACCCCTTGGTAAGACTGGTTGTCAGACTTTTTGACCCACTGACTACCTGTAACGAATGTCAAAAATCTACAAATGAAAGCCGGGACCAACGGCTTAACGTACTTTCCGACGCACGGAGGAAAATCAGTATGTAATGGGTGGCCAGCCATCCACAGACCAACCTTGGCAAGCACGGCTTAACCTAAACATAGACCTGAGCGGCTGTTATTATTTAGCCACAATCTCCTCCACCAAGGAGATTTAATACACTATAGAAAACTATGATCCCATATCTCAGTGAAGCCTTAAAGCAAAATATAATGTTATTTACTTTGTCCCGTCTATCGTAAGTACCTAACTGTCTTTGATATTTACATGATACACAAAAGACAAAATTACCCTTTTTGCGTAAGTTTCAAAAACTTAACGACATAATAAACTAAAACTTTCTTTGAAGCCTAATTTTAGTATTCAATTAGGGGCAGGGCCGAATGGTGCCTCTAGAATACTAAAAACTTGGCCTTAGTCGTAATAGTATGTCTAAATTAGCCCTCAGGTTCATTAATCATAAGAATTTTAAGCATAAAATAAGGGGTTCTTCACATTGAAGCCGCACCCGCCGACACAGCTCGAGGGCCTTCAACATCTGCCTACCCTTTTTTCAACTATGTTGAGGCCGGCTTCCAGTCTAACCAGTTGCAGCTGAATATCAGTATTTTACATAAAGCGACAGCCTATTTAACCTCCACAACCTATTTAGTACTGTGAATGCAATACCAAGGGGTATTGCATTCACAGTACTAACTACTAAAAATACTGATTGTAAGACTTTCGGGCCACTGACTAGGCAAGCGCGGCTTAACCTGAAGATCGATCCGAGCGGCTGTTATTATTTAGCCACGAGCTCCTCATCACAACTCGGTGGCCTTATAGATATAAAATGAATCATATCGGTGACATGCAAACGCTCGTGCTTACTGCCGACATTTACGCTCACTTAGGCACTAGCATAAAAGAAGCCGCCAATAAAGTTTTTCGAATAGCTTTGATTTGAAGCCGCAAACTAGGCCGCCAACAACAAAGTAGGCGACAAAAGTTAGCGAATCAGAGGCGTTGGTGTATTACTGTAACTGTGTCTTCCCACTGCTAGGCAAAGGCCTCCCCGCATAATCTTCAAATCCAATGTGGACCACTGGTCCTTGGTTCTGTCCAGCTCGTCCCACCATCTCCTACGAGGTCTACCGCGTCGCCATCTGGCTGTGTCAGGGCTCCACAATAAGGTTATTTTGGTCGTTGGTGTGTAGACTCCTTAAAAATTTTAAGCATAACATAACGTTCTAACATCGTAAGCTGAGCTAAAGCATTAAATCGCTCGTTGTTTGCACAGGTGGTCGATGTTTTTACTTCGTGAGGCTGCCGGAGATTATAAACCGGGGTCGGGTAATGCCTGTATTTTTATACTCAATATTTTAAGCAGAAAAATAAGTGGCTAGGCTAATGGAGTACTTATTGTTCGATAGCTTGAGCTGAACCTATCGGTTCGCGGTATTTTGTCTGGGATATAAGTGGAAATTCTTGAAAAAAATTATAGATAACGTTTGAAATATTTTATTTATTTCGCAGGATAGTTAACAAAAATACTAGTCTGGTTTAGGACGACTGAATGCTTCATTGCTGATTGGCTAATCTAACAGTTAATTTTATCCAATTCGTCATCATCTGTCTAGCCTTGCAGCTGAATACCAGAATTTTACATGGAGCGACCTCCACAACCAACCCAGTTAGTACTGGGTAATACTGGAAAGAAAGACTGGTTGTCAGACTTTTTGGGCCGCTGACTATCTTACGACTGTCAAAGATCTACAAATGACAGCCAGGACCAACGGCTTAACGTGCTTTCCGAGGTACAGAGAAAACTCGGTATGTAATGGCTGATCACCCATCCATAGACCAACCTAGGCAGGCACGGCTTAACCTAAAGATCGACCCGAGCGGCTATTATTATTTAGCCACGAGCTCCTACATACATATCGCAGGATAGTTTGTAAAAATACTAGTCCAGTTTAGAACGATTGAAAGCTTCATTGCTGATTAAATCTAAGAGTTAATATTAGCCAAATAAGAGTCATAAGATTATTCGTAACATCTTTATTCTGTTTGGTCAAAATAAAGGGTGTAACAAGACCCTTAACGAAACCGAGAGGCACTTGTTCTCCCCGTCATTGCGAACATGTGTTTTTTGTTCTAGCTAGAACATACCTGAGAACCTTCTAGTTACGGAAATATTGGGGGCAAAGTTTTTAATACTTATACATGTTTTTAATGTAAGATTTTTACTTTTAACACCTCCACGACCCCCGTACTATTCAATCCATCCATCAGCCTAATGTATTGAGTGCGTTACATTGAGTCCTATCGTAAAACGTGATATTTGACCCCAAAAAAAAAAGTTTTTCCCGGCAATAATTTTTGCGTAAAGTTACTTAGTTTTATGTACATAATGCTTCATTGACGGCTTCGAGCGAAACTGATGATCAACACATTCGTCAGTGCGTATCAATCAGCCAATCAACGTACTAAACGTCGTCCTTCGCAATGTATTTATTTACTTTTGTCATAATCCTGTGACAAAAATGGTAGTAGAAACATCAAATTCAAGATAGCGCACTATACAGGTTCAATAAAGACAAACTAATGTCATTTTAATGTGCTCGTTACAGATAAATTACCTCAGTGGCCGTTAATATGGCTCTTCAAGTCTTTGAAACTTTAAACAGAGGATCATCACATAAATACCTCTATGTGATAGTGTATATTATAACTACGATGTGCTATATCAATAAATTTGTACCTACATGTGATCGTAATATCAAATCAAATCAAATCGCAGCGTTTATTTCAAGTAGGCCAGTACTTTTGAACTGTCGAAACAAAGACAACAATGAAATGTAGCTACAGTCCCAGTCACAAGGCAAAAAAACTGAAAATACTGTAGTTGCCCATTCCCTAACGTAGACTCTATGGAGAAGAACAGGCAAGAAACTCCATGGACACTCTTTTAATTAAATCATAATATTGTTACAAGACTTTGGTTACATCATTCATGTTGAGATGGTACAATATGTGAGAGCGATGTAGCAAGAGGTGTACGTTAAAAGTATCCATAGTAAAAACTATCGAATAGCTGTCTATTTATTATCTTTATCAACTACTAACTTGTGCCCGCGGCATCGCCCGCGTGGAGTTCGGTATTATCCCACGGGATCGTACTACTGGGATACAAAATATCCTTTGTGTTAATCCAGGTTATAAACTATCGGTGTGCCAAATTTAATCTAAATCCGTTCAGTAGTTTTCGCGTGAAAGAGTAACAAATAACCATCCATCCTCACAAAGTTTCGCATATATAATATTAGTAGGATATGATTAGGGAATACCACCGACGCAGAATTGACTTGAGTAGGTGAGAGAGAACTTTATGTCCCTGCAAAGAAAGCAAAAAAGACCACCATTCGCCTCGTTTTGGTTCGGACAACGCAACTCGATACCGCGACAAAAGTAAATGCGACACTAGCGTGATACGTGATCGGCTTGCGATTCCACATCGATGACTGTGGTTATTCCTTAATAATTATTATAACTAATCATCATTCTCCTGCCCTTATCACAATTTATTTGGGGTCTGCGCAGCATGTCTTCTTCTTCCATACTTCTCTATTACTTGTCATCTCAGCAGTCACTTCCTTCCTAGTCATATCATCTTTTACGCAGGCCATCCATCGTTCCTTTGGTCTTCGTCTACTCTTAAAGCCATCCACATTCATACTCAAAATTTTCCTCATTACATTTTCGTCACAACTCTTCAGTCAACTAATATAGCGACAAATGTGGTTATAAGTGATAATTTTTAGCAATTTCGCGTTGGTGTATCTTCACTTCCATAATATGACTTAATTTTTCCTTTCAATAAAACAGAAAAAGAAAGTTACCTAAAGTTAGCAAAAAAACTACCAATCGAGTTACCTTCGTAGCGGTCACATGACAGCGTCATTTGCTGCAATTCAGCCCCACCTCTCCGCCACTTATGTACCTACGTCGCGTCGTCGGTAGCTCGATGCCTCTCTGCCTCTCTGCCTCGGTTCAGGCCATTAGCACGGTTTAATGTGGCCTTTTATTAGTTTAATAAATGTCTATGTTCTCGCCAGCCATGTGTGAAAGCGAATTTTTATTCGAGTTTTTGTTTGTTAGGAATGTCCTTTTAATCGCTTTGGCAGATGAAGCGATTATCGTAACGTTTATGTAAGCACTTATGCCAAGGAATATTGCGTTTCAAACGGTTTTAAAAAATAATGTTTTTGGTAATTTTGTTTGCTTAATATTCGAGTACAAAATTAAATGGTTCTAATTACTTGAGATTATGGAAACATTATGATTACTGTAAATCTATACTTACATATCTATACTTGTACTATAAAAAGGTCTTTGTTTGTAAGGCGTAATCTTCGGAACAACTAATCCGATTCCGAAAATTCTCTACATTATCCACGAGTGTCATAGGCTATAATTTAAGACGTTCCGGTGGGTTAATTTCCCTACATAACAGGAGCGAATCCACGAGCAAAAGCTAGTTATCGCTAAAACAAAGAAGAATGAAAGAATTTTTTTTTTTTTTTTAATACAAAAAAAATAAATAAACAATAAACTTACAACGCATAACAAATATTTACAAATACAACGGAACGGAACAGAAAAAAAGTTAGCTTACACGTCATGACTGCGACTACTGCGACTGCAAGTTACCACACAGCATGATGCTGTGTTAAGGGGAGCCACAGCACAGCGCTGGTTTTCAGTGGTGACACGTGAAAAAACGAGACTCTCTCGCTCAAGACTCGCTAACTCTGTGTGACCGTGTTTTTTTTCCGAACGAAACAACGGATTTTGATAAGGTTTTCACCATCATTCAGTAACATTATTCCGGGCATGATACATTTATATACAACATTATTTTTAATATAAACGAAACCTGAATATAGTTCGTTCAGAATAAGTAACTGAATCGATTCCAATAATTTTAAAACCATGTTATATTTTGTCCCAAAAATATTTAAAAAGGTTACAAGTTGAACACCGAGCAACACTAAATACCTATCGCAATCATTTAGGTACCTACTGCTAAATTATTATTATCAATGAGCTCAAGACGACGCTGGAGGCGCGTGCGCGGGCGCTCTTCGTGGTGACCACGTTTTTGTGCGGTCAACCAGGTAACAGAAAAAGCTTATAACTTTCATGATACAGTTTTGAAATTTTGAACATAGATTCTTTACGTAAAAATACTAGACACGTGTTTCAGGTTTCGCTTATACTAAAACTAATGTTGTAAAGGGTGACTGGTTATTAGTGACCGATACTTAAACACGTGATTGTACTCATGATAACAAACAACTTCCTCAAAGATATTTATTTTTAATTCCCATTCACTTTTATCACAATAACACAACAGCCGCATGAAATTAGAGCGCGCGCGCTTTTGACTTATCAGCTGTTAGCCTCGCGACGCCGTTCTGTCTCATTACTATCGTATCGTGCAACAGTGTGTAGGCAGAACACCCGCGCGGCTCGCAAGCCCGCTCCGTAAGTTATATTGTGATAAAAGTGAATGAGTATAAAAAAAATGTTTCTTTGGGAATTTTTTT
This sequence comes from Noctua fimbriata, assembly GCA_905163415.1. Lineage (NCBI taxonomy): Eukaryota > Metazoa > Arthropoda > Insecta > Lepidoptera > Noctuidae > Noctua > Noctua fimbriata. The sequence goes on along the minus strand of LR990942.1, from coordinate 4,882,129 downwards.
TTTTTGTTTTTTTTTGGGTCACTAATTACCAGTCACCCTATATACAGAACTAGCATAGAATAAAGTGATCTCGATGTTTTCTCAAGTAGAAGCCGTGTGAAGAGAGGCGGGTCGCTAGTCAAAACTAAATATACCCACCCACTACCTAAAAAGACCCAAAAACTACTTCATTTATATCCAAAAACTTATTTCATTTCCATACGTACATAAACATCAATATCACAGATTGATTCCCAAAAACGTCAAAACACAATAGGCACATCCAATTATCTGATAGGGGCTTCAAACCTTTTGTCCGGAGTCTGGCTTCCTCTCTCATGTTCCTTTCAATTCGTGTGTCTGTCGCATCTTGTCCATACACATTATCATTTGTATGACTTCGAATATTTTCTTTTCTGAGAATGTTTGTATGACATTCGGCATGTATATTTTTAGTGTGATAAGCCTTTGGTCCCGGCTGTCAATGGTAGACCTTTGACAGTAGTTACAGGTAAAAAGTGGCCCGAAACTCTAACAATCAGTCTTGTGGGAAACTCATTACCTGTAACGACTGTCAAAGGTCTACCAATGACAGCCAGGACTAACTGAGTTGTGGAGGTTAGTCGCCCCATGTAAAATACTGTATACATCGGCATCCGGTTAGTCTGTAAGCAGACCCCCTCATAGTTGGAAAAAGGCAGTTGATAATGCAGTGAAAATCAGCGTTAAGTGGGGTGATATTTGTGGCAAAGCGCTTTATTTAAGTGATCAAATTCAGGATTTAAAATTAAACGTTAAATTCTACGTTCACAATCATTTTCACTAGAAACCATCAAATTGAATTATTTATTGAAGGCATGTGGGTGGTACTTAGGTGACATTTTTATAAAAAGTTCTTTAGGTACCATATCGTATGACAGGTTGAGTTACATAGATAAAAAAAAACAAATTAAAATCAACCTGGAAATGTTATTTATTTCTATTAAAACAATATCTTAAAAAAAAATTGTAGACCACCGGTATCGGGAACAGGGTCCAAGCTACTAGAGAGAGGAACCTCCTAACGATACGAGCCGTGTCCAGGAGTACCGCTTTCTGAATCAAATGTTATTTAACTAAACACTAATCTGAAAAATATAAAACGCTGTTTTGTTTCCAAGAGACGGAATTATTTAGGCGTTGATTAGTGTTAGTGAAAAATGGTCTTTATTTTTTGTGATACATACAAACATACACAGATTCCTTAGGGTGTTCCCATACCAATCGATCGGTCGTTGATCGATGGTAGAATGGATAAGTCGACGTCCATCGACAGTTTCTACTACACCAATTGATCGATCCTCGTGATTTCTACCATCGATCGATTGGTGTGGTAACACCTTTAAATAAATTACTAATCTACGTTTATGAAACCCTTTTATCACTACAAGAAAAATCCAATTTAAAAAAAAAAAACCTTTAAAAACTACCCACCCATACATTGACTTATACAAGCATCAGCTGATATTGACATTTCAACCCGAACCTGTTTACCGTCGTTAATTGAACTACTCAACACAAGTCTTAGGTTATATCAAAGCTCGTAGGGGTCCGCACGGGCCGATGCCTGCCAGGGCTGCGGGACTGTTCGAAAGAGATACCGCGGCCCTGGAACACAAAGGGCAAAGAAGGAACATGGATGGGTTTTAGTCAGTACAAGTCTGACACTCCCTTCCGCTCCGCCCAGAGCGGGAGGGGTCATTTCATGATTTCCCATCCTAAAAAAAAAAAAAAAAAAAAAAGGTTATATCAAAGCTGGTTAAGTGCCCTTTTTAATTAAGGCTTCGATGATAGCGATCGGCCAGTGATGTTACTTCGTACCCGAAGTAGAGCATACTTTAGCTTGTAGTGGTCGGAAAATACTCTTCTTTGTTTACTTTAAACTGGGATCAAAGGGAAAGTTGTGGCTAGTTTAAATTTGATGTAGTTTATAGCTTGTGTTGTATATTTTGGTGGAGTTAAACTTGTGCTGGATTTATTCTGCACTAAAGTTATCCCGCGGCTTCCACCACGTGAAAGTAAGGAACGTACTAGCGGGTCACGCCTGTAATCCCTGAAGGGTTACGCCGAAGTATACCTAATAGTACACCCACATTTTGCCAGTTATGTTTAAGTTCCATGTAATAGGGGGCGAGCCTATTGTCATCAACCGGGCACATATCTAGTCTTGAAAGCAAACCCCAATAACAATTTGACCGACCCGGGAATCAGACCTAGGCCCTCATGCTCAGCAGTCGCGATTGCGACCACTAGACCAACGAGGTAGTCACAGTAAAAATGCGCCTGAAACAATACCCAGGGCATGTTCTACATGTGTGCATACTTCCAACAATATTCTTTCAGCCCATAAAGTGCGAAAAGGAAAAAGAGATTTACTTTATTTAGTTTGGAAGAATATATTGTAATACACAAATACTGTTCCAGCTAAAAACATCCAAGGATTGGAAAGAATCAATTAAATAACATGCAAAAATGATATCGTATGTAAATATTCCATGTATGTGTATAGTTTTGCTTGTGTATTTATAAGGAGCATGGCTGAATAGTTTGGACTTCTAACCAAGCCCTAACGCATGGTCGAGTCACGAGTCAAATTAGCAAGGAGGTCAAACATATTGCAAACACGTGGATAAAATTACAAATATCACTAAAACATAGAATATACAACCATAGAGCAAGGAGACACTCAGTAATTATAATAATCGTAACGCCTAAGGAACGAACACCGCTCGAGGATCTCCTTAGGCAGTTGGATCAAGGGCCTGATTCAGAAGGAAGTACTCCTCGATACGGCTCGCATTGTGAGGAGGTTCCTGTCTCTGAACCCCTAACCAACGGTAACTTGGACCCTGCTCCCAACACCGGCGGAAACCTATTTTTATTTTTTTAATATGTATTTTTTTAAATTATGTAAAAATATAAAGAATGCGTATATAAATGAATAAACGAGAATAATCGTAAGAAGTATCGAAGTATCTCACTCCGCGAGCGATTCTCTGAATAAATCGATACGAGCGCTCTGTGAACAAATCTAACTAAAGTTTTAATATACTAGTATTATTTATATTTAGAACTTAACTCATCTACACGTAAATAACAAATGAAATGAAGCAAAAACTCCGAAAATGAAGTTGGAGATAATAAACAAGTTTAATTAAAAGTATTATTGCAGACCTTTCTATAACATCACAACGTACTTCAAAATTATGAGAACGACTGCCTATTCAAGCTCTTAGTCTTTATTAACTTTAGGTCTCAGATGAAATCTAGACAGTCTAGAAAAACCTACGTTGATTTTCAAGAAGCCTGAAAAAATCTGGTGTTTTTTTTGTAAGGAGTGAAGTAAAGAAAGAAGTAAGAAACACATCGCTCTTTTGTTAAAAAGGTCACAAATAAATTGGAAAAGACGAGTAGGTGTTAGTTTATTTCTATTATATGGACGGCAATATTAGAAACTAGATTTTTGCTCGAGGTTTCACTACATGCGCCAGATACAGAGTATTTTTTCCCGAATGATATCACTTTTTTTTTTGAGGAGCTTTTGACTAAATAATAAAAGCCGCTCGGGTCGATCTTTAGGTTAAGCCGTGCTTGCCTAGGTTGGTCTGTGGATGGGTGACCACCCATTACATACCGATTTTCCTCCGTGCGTCGGAAAGTACGTTAAGCCGTTGGTCCCGGCTTTCATTTGTATTACCCAGTACTAACTGGGTTGTGGAGGTTAGATAGGCAGTCGTTCCATGTAAAATACTGGTATTCAGCTGCATCCGGTTAGACTGGAAGCCGACCCCAGCATAGTTGGGAAAAGACTAGACAGATGATGATGCTTTCACTTTTAAGTCTTCAAGTCACAAGTGAATAGAGGTTACTCCTAATCAAGCGTTCTGCATGTTCGATCAAATCATTATTTACCAGGTGGGATTATCCATCAGGTGAGCTAGAGGCGGACACACGGAATAAAGATGTATATCTGAAAATCGAACCAAAATGTTTACGCAGATTAAGCAAAATAATACGACCGATAAGAAAAAAGTGTTGCAAAAAATGATGGATGCGCACTGCTAAGAAGCACTTGGTAAAGGGACAGTGCGCTTAAAAGGAAAGGGCTCAATACCGTAATCTCCTGGGCCTGCAGTCTCGACATAGATAGCGATGCCATCGCAAACTACCGATCGCTAAATATTAGCGAAAAAATTCGCTTGCCGTAACGACGATAACGATAAATGCAAGTCTCGACAGCCGAGATAGCGAGCAAAATCGTAAATTTTCTTGACTTTGCGATGTCGGTACGCTAACGAAAATCGTATTCATAGTGCGGGGATTTTATTGTAAAATATTGACAGTTAAAAAAAAACCTTGTATTGTAGGGAAAATTGGTGGACAAGATATTCTCAAATTATTATTTTACTTTGAAAATTGTACAGACGATAGGTAAACCTTAAGATGTTAACACTTTTTTGCATCGAAACGTGTAAGTAGGTTAAACCGTTTTTAAGAATACACGTAACAAAGAACTTGTTAGTTTGCTTCCTTGCAACACCGAGACGTTCAACATGGCAAACTGTCAACTGTCAATGTCAAGCTTGTTTTTACACAAACTTTGAATTTAAAACGATCTCAAATAAAAAACCGGAAAAAAAAAACGATTTCCATGGACAGTGACACAGGCGCAGGCCCGCGTACCAGCAGCGTGAGCTTCAAGTAAGTACAACATATAACAACTATTTACGATTCCTATTTTTGGTACTAAATTGAATACTTTGTGTATATCCGAAGTATTTTGTGTTTACATAATGAATATCTTAATGTTTCAGGCGTAAGCGTACGCCACGTGTTACTTCGGGGCAGGTTGATGCACTTCTGGCGACTCTGGAAACCCGCCCATTTCTCCACACGCGGAAATTTACCGGCCTTCAGGGCCGGGAAAATTTTGAAACGGGCTGGAAGGAGGTTGCCGAGGAGCTCAACAAACTCCCCAACGGATCCATCAAGACGCCAGAGCAGTGGATGATGGTAAGTCTCAATCAAAGATTGAGTTTGTTTTAATTTTAAGTACATGCCTTGTGTCAGTTTTATTTAGGCATATATATATTTACTTGAATTAATTATCCTAATTATAGGTTTGGAGAGACTTAAAAAGCCGCGCCTGCACTAAGGCGGCAAAAATAAAAAAAGAAGTAGTGCAAACTGGCAACCGAGGCGTCATCACTGCTCCTTTGACTGAGGCAGAAAGGCGAATAACGTCTATAATTGGTGTAGATTACACATTTGGCACCGACTGCCCGAAGTAGTTCGTAATTATTGTGTTCAGTAGGGTGTGTCATACTCTCTCATAAACAAATTAATACCCTCAATCTTTGAATGATCATAAAACTAAAAATACCTTTACTACTATTTACAGTCATTACAACATGAGATGGAGGCTGGGGTGATAATTTCAGAGGTTCTCTCCTTACCTCACTCTCAGTGTAAGTTTTTAAATAGTTAATTCAAAATATAATGTTAATTTAATTGTAATTTTTAATGTACCTAATTATTTTATTACAGTTGAAGACGTCATGGAATTTCTACCAACAGAAATAAGTAAGTTCGTGTTCTTTGTTATGTTGATTACCTACTTCTATATAATTTATTATGTGTTATACATCTATACACATAATGACACCAATATGTATTTATATGAATGCATTTAAATATTTTAGCAACAAGTGACAGCAGAGCAACACCTCTGCCAGCTCTGCAAGAACAAGTGCAAGATGCAACCTCTCTGTCACCAGCACCACAAATGAGTAAGTTTGAGTTTTGTCACTCTTATTAAACCTATATTTCTTTTCCATAATTCTAATTTTATGTGTTATTGATTGTTTCAGCAGTAAGTGGCAGCAGGGCAGCAACTGTTGCATCACCACCACCACCACCACCACAACGAGAGAGACCCAGAAGAAATAGGAGTAAGCTTAAATTTTATTTACTAATACTAACATAAGTTCTACAAGGTGGTCAAAAATTTCTACACTATGATTAATTTTGGGTATTTTCAGATCTGAATCCTCGCCAAAGCGTTGTTGGGCAGTACAGTGCTGCTCGACAAGAATTTCAGGCAGTTGCAGAAGCAAATGCAGATACATTGAGGGTATGTTTTAGTATACATTTCCTTTTTTATTATTAGAATCAGTAGTACGCTAGAAAGCATTAAGAAACATCTATATATCTAATTACCACCTGCCCTGAGAACATTACCAATTAACAAATTTAAATTTAAAATGTTTGCTTGGTTCTTAGACATGTGTTTTTATTCGGTAAATGAATTTTTAAATCATACTTTCTGACATTATTCTATTAGTATTTTGCAATTATAATTTATATTTTGACATTAAATCTTATATTTTTGACATAACATTATTTTTTGGACTTAATGATAGTAATTTTCTTTTTTTATATATAATAATTACTATTTTTGCATTAATGATAATCATAACCAATTAATCTAAATCAATGTTATTGCACAATTTTATTAAGTTATTAAAATTCTTGTAGTGACTATTATTTGCATGTACTCAGTTAATTTAATATTTCTACACCAGCTATGGTAATATATTAGACACAATGTATAATGTAAGATCTCAATGTACCATATACTTAGAAATAAATATATCTTTATCTAACTTTTTTACAGATGCTGGCAGCTGCAACTCAAGCACAAGCAGACGCTGTCAAGATGCAGGCTGAGGCAGCCAAGGTACAAGCCGAGGCGTCGCTGCTATTTGCACAGGCTGCAAATAAAATAGCTGATGCTATAACGACTTTTGTCAATAAAAATAATAAATGATTTTATATGTTTTATTTACGTCAGAGTCAATAAAATAAAATATAAAATTAAGTAAAACTGGTATTAATGAGTCTTGTTCGTATGCGCTCTGCAACAGCTCGCCCAGTGCCAGGTCCAAGTCCTGTATAATAAAAACAAGATTTATATCATATTATTTATATTATTATTTATATACACATATCTTAAAATAAATCATCTGATAAGTTACCTATAACTTCCAGGCCATCATCATGAACTCTACCATCATTGTCCACTATTTGCGTGGATGTGGTGGCCTCTGGTTGATGTAATTTATATTTTATCCGCATGTTGTGTAGCACTGCACATGCATTGATTATCAGGCCAGCAGCGTATGGCTCATACATCAACTGGCGTTGGTGGGACAGACACCTAAATACCGACTTCAGCACACCAAAGCATCTTTCTATGATGTTCCTAGCTGAGCAATGAGCATTGGTATAATTATACTCCGGTGTCCCAAGGCGTTGATTTTTTAACGGAGTCATCAACCATGGTTCCAGAGGATATCCATCATCACCTAAAAGATTAAACATAGAAAGTACTTTCAGCAGTCTAATGGGCAACTTCTTCCTGGCAGTTTATAATGTACATTTGTTCATATTTACCAAGCAGCCATGAACGGCGGTCCCCATTATCGAAATGTCGCTTCATTGTTGAGCGCACAGGTGAATTTGCCCATATGTGAGCATCGTGTCTAGCTCCTGGCCATCGAGCATTAATATTTAAAATTAAAAGATCTGGGTCACACACCTACAACATATTAAGTATGATAAGTACATATTTTTCAAAGAAAAAAAAAACAACAAACAAAAAACTAAAAAAACAACTATTAAAGGTCAACTTACAGCTTGCACATTTAATGAATGGCCCTCATGGTGACCACTCACATATGCCTCTTCATGTACTTTGGGAGCTAAAATTTTTATATGTGTGCAGTCTATGGCTCCAATCGCATCTGGGAATGGCTGTGGAGCATTTCTAAATTTCTCTTTAACTGCACACCGTTCTCCTTGGGTCATGGGAAATTTTATATATCTTCTTAACAGCTTCTCGTTAATAGCCAAAGTTACAGCATGTATTACTCGACTTACTGACTTTTGGCTCATGCTGCAACCCCACTGCAAGCCAATAGGTAGTTGGTAGCACCCACTTGCGTAAAATCGGAGAGCCGTCAGTATCTATTAAGAAGAAAATTAAAAGTACAACCGTATTTATCAGAAAAAAATAAATAGAAATATTATTTAGGCACGGTAAATAATATAACGCAAAGACACTCACTTGGGACTCTACAGAAAGACCGTAAGGCCGTCGTCTTTGTAGAGATGGGCGAAGATCACCAACAAGCTCGTGAAACATTTCCTTGTTAATCCGGTAAAGGTTTAAAAATTGGCCATCCTCTAAATCCAAAGGATTTTCACTTTCACGCCGGTTTCGTGCAATATTCCGCCGCATTATCATGTCGCGTCTGTGTTCGAGCACGACCAAATCCCACGCTAAATATTCTACAGCCATACTACTTAATATTTATTTATTGTTTTTATAAATTCTTTAAAATAGTAGTGATACCGATCGTAGCGATCACTTAGCGGGCTGTCAAAAACGGTCGCAAGGAAATTCGATAACATTACGATAAATCGCTATCTTAGCGAAAATATTCGATAAGTTTGCGATGACACTCGATAGCTTTGGCAGTAGAGACTACCAAAAATCGTTATGATCGGATCGTTATGACGTAGCGACCGATTTTTGTCATTTAGCGATCGCTATCTATGTCGAGACTGCAGGCCCTGGTCACAGTGTCCTTGAGCGTTGAACACCACAAAAACGACAAAAACACACTAATTTTCACTAATTTTCTTGGGAACACGCGTGATTCGCTACGCTCGAGCATTAGCCATGAGTCGCCTGAGAGTTGCGTCTACGGGAGGCATTATTTTAGCCTACGAATAAAGAAATAATTAAGAAATGAAATAATATTAACTAATACTTACATACAACAATATTTACGACACACCTACGATGCAGGTGTGTCTAGCGCCGGGCGGCCGGTAAAATGTAGCTGGCTGGCCGGTAAGATGTAGCCGGCTGGCCGGTAAGATGTAGCCGGCTGGCCTGTAGGCTGAAAAAGGGAATGGTCACATAGCAGTTGGTGATTGGAGGCTGTAATGATTATGATTATGGCGAAATAGCGGTCAAATGCCTACCAAGCTACCTCCTCCATAAAAAGATCCAGTTATTTAATAGGTTCTACTCTTCAGTCGAGCACGAACTATAATGACACTAACCCAAGGCGAGTAAAAAGATTACGATGGTCACCCACCCACGGAGCGACCTTGGCAAGCACGGCTTAACCTGAACGTCAACCTGTGCGGCTGCTATTATTTTGCCACGAGATGCCCATTGTATTGTATTGTATAACAGGCTGGTGTCCGCACGCAAAATACGCGCATTAACACATACAATACAATAGGCATCTCATTTAGAGCTGACCACCACTTTGATGACGCTACAAGAAAAACAAATGGAATTATAAAGGTTGAGATATGCATATAACGACACCCACGACGGAACAAAGTATCATCATTCTCTTGCCCTTATCCCATGACTTAATAAATCAGAACATAATATTTGACGATAGTTGAGCTCAAAATACTATATCAGAGGTACATCTACATGGTAACCTTTTCTACATGGTGGCAAAGGAAAGTTAATTTATGATAAAAGCTTTCATCCTGTGTGTTAACTAGGTAAGGAACTTTTATTAGCAGACACAAAGCATATTTTATTACACTAATTAATGTCCACTTAAGTACTAAAATAATCGACCTAGTCTGTAAATAGATTAACGCGACTATTTAATATAATAATAATATACTTTATTGATACAATTCCTTACAATATGCTTACTATACTTACTCGACCTCATCTGTTATCAGTCCTCAGGACTAGATTGAGGTCAAGAGTAAGCCCATACAGAATAAAAAAAAATAAAACTATCTAGCTAAATTTCACAATATTCTAAAGGCGCACAGAAGTTGAAACCCTGACTCCTAAACTAGGAATACCTGTGACTTAAGAGTCAATGTTCCACTGCCACTTGGACACTATAAACCCTTATGGAAATTAAGAGCTGGTAAGGTCATATTATACAAAAAGAATATATTATTATGTAGTGATTTAAAGAAAAAAATTATAAACAAATAAAAGTAAAAAATTAAATTAAAATTAAAAAGTAAAATGACTGTGTGGTTGATTTTGTTTGTGTGACTGGGAGTCGTGTGTATTGTTTGCGAGGTGTGATATTCGTTCGGAAGTTGGATACTATGGTTCCAAGGTTAGGGTTTCGTAGTATTTCGTTTCGTAGTTCGAGTCGAAGTAAAAATTTAATTTTACTTCCGGAAGTCGGTTACTTTTGTTTGTTTCATTGACTTTTTTGCCACCGACTTTTGGAAGTAAAGTAATTTTCCAACTTTTTGTGTTGTTTTTTTTTGGAAGTCGGTTGTGTTTTACAATTTTTTATTTTATTTTGGCCTTTATAGTTTTGGGATGATGGTATCTCACACAAATTCTTGTACAGTATTTATTTTCCATTGTTACTAAAAGTTGTTATCAGTTCATCCACATAGGCATAGAAGAATAAATATGTGTCGGATATGTCAGGATTTACTCCGTTAGTCTCGTACATCATGTGGTCATCAGACAATGTTTCGATTTCGTGCTATGAAAACACACTGGGTGCGATACACTGTTTCTAGCAAACTAACGAATTACTTGAGATTACAACTTAACACAATAACACGGGGCACAATGAATCGGGGTCAAGACGTCTCAACTCCGCCGCGATCAGACATTGAATGTCGCCCTCGCCTCGGGCTGAACATCATTGCTCTGTAGAAGCACGCTGTGTTGTGGGTAGACAGGTATGTAGGTCGTGTGATGTCACCACTGCACACATTCACGATTTCCAATTAATTTTAGTCCGTACTAACGACCGGATCCGACATATGTAATACTAGATTATGCACGCAGCTTCGCCCGCGCCGACCAACCAGCCTTGAAATTTTCTTTTTTTTTTAATCCATACATTTTAACTAAGACTATTACTATGGTTTTTAGTAATAACCAAGCTAATATTTTCTACGTTGGTCGTAACGTAGGTCTAGGATTTAATGGTTACAGTCTGAGCGTCGATGTCCCTTACACGGAGAATAAAAGTGTTGAACTTTTTGTTGGAGAACCTTTGGTGGTTTTAGGATGTGTAGGTCCATTTGAAGTAATGTTCTAACTATAGTTACTTATACGTTGAAAAGCAAGTGGCCCGAAAGTCTGACAACCAGTCTTATTAAGGGATATCATAATACCAATTTTAAACTGTGTTATGGAATTCAGGTAGGCAGTCGCTCCATGTAAAGTACTAGTAGACCCAAACATAGTTAGGAAAAGGCTAGGCAGATGATGAAGTATAGCTACGTAAGATGAGATTGGATGAGTATATCTTTGTAACACAATTAACAAGCGGTTCATAATTCCACAGCTAGTTTCGGCAGGACAGCATAAATAGGAGAAGCTTATGTCATTGCAGATAGTAGTCACTAGAAGCCCTCAGGAAAGAAAGAGGGTAGAAAATATTTATCGGCAGAAGTTAGTATAAGGAAATTTATTTAACCTTTCAATTATATTAAGAGGAAGATGCTGTTATGAAATTAGTATTCTTGGATCTAATATCCTGTTCGAAGCTATTCTCTCTAGATAAATAAGCCAGCTAAGTTAATGTATAGTTAGTATCGGTATTGCCGGAGTTTGTTTAAGTTACAAGTTTGAGTTTCGGTCTATATATTGGTCTTAAGTTGGAGAAAGGGGTTTGAATTTAATGGCCGGCCTAATTTCCGCCATTTTTAGTTGCGGCCACGCGTAAAACCTATATTAATCGATAGCTGGTATCAATACAAACCAGTTTTTTATGAAACAAAATGGTCTAAAGTGTCACGTTTCCGAGATCTATAGAAAGCTATAAAAGTTGTGCTGAAGATGGCCATCAGTGAATGGAGTTTAACTTTTACATGGGACTAAAAAAAACAGCTTAAACTCACTCAAAGGGCTACGGAGTTTCCTTGCGTGATCAAATCAGAAATGAGGACATCCGCAAGAGAACCAAGGTTACCGATGTAGCCCGAAGAATAGCCAAACTTAAGTGGCAGTGTGCAGGGCACATTGCTCGCAGAACGGATGGCCGATAGGGCCGAAAAGTTCTGGAGCGGCGACCGCGAACCGGAAGACGCTGCGTTGGAAGGCCTCCTACAAGGTGGACCGACGACCTGGTGAAGGTTGCAGAGATCCGCTGGATGCGAGTCGCACGGGACCGGTCAATGTGGTGACACTTGGGGGAGGCTTATGTCCAGCAATGAACGTCTTTCGGCTGAAATGGTGATGATGATGAAAAAAACAGAATTGGCGAATTATGAGTGTACTATTAGGTACACATCTGCCTAACCCTCGGGGATTACAGGCGTGATATTATGTTATGTTCTATCTGAATAATAATTATTCATCTCAGATGTTGTTTAACTTTTATATTCCCTGGTTGTTCAGGCACACTGTACAATAACTTCAAACTACTCAATGAATCAGTTAATACAAGTCCTCAAACATTTCACAGATGAACTGCTAACTTAGTTATGGTTAATATAATTAGGTCCTATCATAAACCATAGGGTATATCAATATTGCCAGTTAGCTGTTGCGCCATTAACTTTGGCAAAGGGGCAATTTGTCTCCGTAATTACCTTAAATACAAGCTGGTGTTATAGTATGGATCAAATATGTATTGACTCGGCAACATGGTCATTATGTGTGAGATATTGGTCGGAAGATATGCATAGTCGGTGGTTGTGGAGCACAAAATTAATAATATGTCTCAAACTAAGATGAATAATAATGCGTGTAAAAATACACTTAACAAAGCCGAAAGGCACTTGTACACCCCATCATTGCATTTTTTTTTTTGTTCTAGACCATTTCTGGGAACCTTCTATTTACGGAAATATTGGATGTCAAAGATACTACGTTTTCACAAGTTTTGAATGTTGTAACTTCACTTTAAATATTCCCATGACTCCCGTACTACTCAATGCATACATCAGCACCATTTTTTGAGTGAGATGCATTGAGTCCTACCGTAACACATGAATGAACACCCCAAAAAAAACCGCCGTTTCCCAGAAATTTTGTTTGAGTAGATAACTCTAAAAAATTGCTTAATTTTATGTGTACAAAAAGTCTTTGGTTGACGGCTTCGTGAAGGGTCCGTTGGCACCGTATATAACATAACATTTTAACGTAACACCTTGTATATAACATAACATTCTTCAGTTTTTTTGTTTAACTAGCTTATGTCTGCGGCTTTGCCCGCTTGTTGTTGGGTTATTGTACCACGGGATCGTACTACCGGGATACAAAGTATCTTATGTGTTAATCTAGACTACAAACTATCAGTATGCCAATTTCATTCAATTCCGTTCAGTAGTTTTTACGTGAGAGAGTAACAAACATGCATCAATCCATCCATCCATCCTCGCTTTTATAGTATTAGTAAGAAAATATGGTCAAATAAGATGTTGGATACATCTTAAATAAGACAAAATAAATAACACAACATTTTTCATATTTTTTATTTAATGTCTTCTCCCTCACAGGTATTATTTCTAGTTTGTTGTACATAACGCGATCTTTTTTAAGTCCCTACTATGAATTATTTATTATGTTGTTTAGAAACGAAAACATAAACTTTCTTAAAAATCACGCTTTAAAGTGGTAAAGATACCTACACCCACAAATTAATAGATATCTGTTTATCGATAAAATGGTAATTTAATCTGAGTTGAGTAAAACAAACAATAGCTACCTTAGGAATATATTTTTGTTAATGATCTTTAGAAAACAGACTACAGCAAATAAAATAAATATTTTCTAAAGCATATAAAAATTATTGCTTAAGGCTTTGTTTTATTTATATATAAGGTCTATCTTTTCATACACGAAATATTTTAAGAGTAACTTCTATAAGTCGTAAAGTCGCCATAACAACGAAAAAAAAAAATATCTGAGTGTTTTTTTTTACAAAATTATTACAATTCTAAATTTTTTTGAGACTTTTTGCATAAAACCTTTACTCCCATATTCTAACAATGACAGTAGGTAAATACGAAGTAGTAAACTAGCGTAATGGATGTTGCAAAATAAGGAACCAGTATTTATTTTGTGGGTCAAATAATTTTAAATTATTTATTTTTTATAAAAAATACACTCAGATAAAAAAAAATCCTTAAAATAGCTTCGTTATAGCCGTTATATAAGTTAAATATTTCGTGTATGAATAGTTAGACCTTATATATTTTCAGATTAACTTAACATACAGTACAAAGAAAAACAATGTTGTCTAGCCTAGACATTTGAGCTAGGTTTCTGACGCAGGCTTCTATTGTAACATACAAGAGAAACCTGTTATATCAAACGATCTTGTAAACATGCCTTGTTTCGGTGTAACGTCTACGTTGAGACATTCAGCGTTAATTAATTTTGATTTAGGACATTATATCTGCTTGTACTTACAACCCACGCCATACCTGAATTCAACTTCATATTCTCTAATAAATAGTTCAGAGAAAATCGTCTGTGACAACTAGGCATACACTGGAGTTTCATAACACACGTAGGTACTTTTACTATTTACTAGCTGTTGCCCGCGACCGTTTTTCTTTTCATTTCATTTATTTCAGTAATATTTTTTGCGAAATGATATACTAAATTATAAAAATAAAAGAATTACAATAGAAATCCATTAATTAAAAAGTAAATTTTGCAATTATCCTGTTATAATATGTTAAATAAAAAAATAAAAAAATTAGTTAAGATTCCATCATAACAATTAATGTCAAAAGTATAATATAAGGTCAATAAAAATAGTAATTTTATAAAAGTATAGACATACTTAATATTACTATTTTATAAATAATTTAAAAACAAATTAAATCAGATCTTCGTCCGCAGGAAATTTGTTAACAATTTTGTTGTGTTGTGGTTTTGTTTTTTTTTTTTTTTTGCAAGCAACCATAATCCTTTTTTCAAAATAAAAGTAGCTTAAGTTACTCTTTATAATCCCAGCGATCTGCCAGTAGAATCATCATTCTCTTGCCCTTGTCCCAATTCCTTTGGAGTCGGTACAGCATGTCATCTTCTTCCAAACTACTCTATTAATCGTCATCTCAGCAGACATTTGCTTTCGTGCCATGTCATTCTTCACACAGTCCAAGTTGAAGTCCCGTCAAAATCGCTCCCGGGGCACCTGGAGCGATGCACGGCAGTGCATGCACCCAATTACCAATCACCAAAAGCACTTTCACATGCATTCAGTAAAAAGCTGTTACTTTGAAATTACAAACAGATGCTTCAATTTTATTTATTTGTATATATAGATTTAATAGGTACGGAATATTAAAAAGGCGTTGATATAATAACTCCTTCACCGCCACGCTGTGTATTTTACAGCAAACATAAAATTAAAACCATCATAAATTAAACAAATTATAAAGACTTAACCTATTCAATTACTGGCCGTAGATTAAAAAAGAGGTGGATAATCAAAACGTAGCAAACTTAAAAATAAAATATAAGCTCCTTGGTATTATGCAAATGTTATGAAAAGCGTAGTGTAAGAGCTCGCCATTTATGAATATTCATTTGAAAGTCATTACAAAAGTTTTTTTCGTCCGTTCGGCTTTTTGCTCGGTAGCTATAAATAGGATTGGCAATTTCTTTCTTTTAGAATTTGTATTAATATGCAATTGAGCTTTCTTTTTTAAATATTAAAGTGATTTAATTTTGAAGTTTTATAACTTCAACAATAAAATCAAGGAGTCGGTGTTTAGTCTTATACTAAGAGCGTATCGCATGACTGACTTGACATAACATTCAAAATGGCGGTCATTAGATGCATTAAGATTTGAAATTACTTTTTTTAAACTTTCACATGACATTATCATCATCTTCATCGTTATCTTCCTGCCCTGGTCCTATTCCACTTGGGGTCGGCGCTACATGTTTTCTTCGTCCATTCTCCCCTGTCAGTTTCTTTCATAACATTCTTCACACAATTAATCCATCTTTCATATAACATAAAACCTAACCTGGTGTCAGGGTTTTTATACCACACATGGGCCTCTGACTTGGCTTTACATGCCGTCGAGAAATATCTCTCAGGCATGCTGGTTTGTTTTCCTCACGATGCTTTTCCTTCATCGAAAGCAAGTGATAATTATACAATACACACTTGAATCCGAAAAATCAGAGGTCTTGGGTACGAACTCGAGACCTATGACTAAACAGTCCAATGGTCACACCACTAGACTATCATTGCTATTTTCACTCTTATTTTACATTAAAATTTCTCGATATCTTAAGTAGTCTAGAAACTGCACTTCTCGAAACTGCACCACTTCTTGTAACTATATATCATTACAACTTAAATTCAAGAAGCAGCAGATCAAACTTCCGCATACATACAATAGCTCGTTATTTTCAACTTGTACGTATTATTATTCCTTTTCAAACTAAAATGAAACTGTACTCCTATCATAATTTCATTTTTTCCAATATGTACACCTTATACATCGTAATTTCTGTAATACAATTTGTCCTCATATGTTTTTCAGCAAGATGATTTTCGGCAATGACTATAGAATGACATAATTAGCAAAAAAAAACATATTAAGGGTTAGGCATAGGTGTACTCATTAGTACACCCACATATCGCCAGTTATATTTAAGTCCCATGTCCCATGGGCGGCCCATCACCACTATATTACCATCAACCGGTCACAAATCTAGACTCCGTGGCTGTTACTGAGAAATTCCTGGAAAAACCCAATAACACTTTGCCTGACCTGGGAATCGAACCTAGGACCTCACGCTCAGCAGTCGCCTTGCAACCGCTAGACCAACGAGGCAGCACAAAAAAAATCTTGTTTGTTTATTGAAAACCTAACAAGACTATTCTATGACGCAGTAGGTTTAGAATGATCATATTTCATTTTTTCGCACTCTTGAAAAACTCAACCTGTATATTCTCTTTTAAGAAAAAGAATATGAAACTCAACTTAATCGCGGCATCAAAGAATTAAGTCACGCTTAAGTATCTTTAAAAATTTTAAACATTTTTCATGGCGGGGTTTTGTAAAACAATATTTGGTTGTTTTATTATTTCTTTTATATCGGAGAACAAAAGGGGTGCTCGCCTTATGGCTGAATCATAATCAGGTGGCTAATTAGAATACTTGTTTCTTTTTTGCGACCCACAGATTTTAATATCTCTCTTTTTGAATTTGTTTTTTTTTATCATTTCTGTGTTCGAGTTATTTTTTATTGTTTTGTACACTACTGTTTGTTATCATTTTCTGTCGGTTTTTTCTTTAACATTGTACGAGCATAATCAGCCTATAACATTCCCACTGCTGAGGACACAGGCGTCCTCTCTGTGAGAGGGAATTGGTTATAATCCACCACGAGGGCGCCCATTGCGGGTTGGTAGATGTCACATGTCTTCGATTTGTTGGCTCAAGGACATGCCGATTTCCTCAAGATGTTTTCCTTCACCGTTTAATAATAATTATTATTATTGTTTGTTAAACAGTAACAGTAAATAATATCCCGAATCTAATAAACAGTAAAAGGTATTTTTTGTAAGAGTTTTCACAGTATTCTTCCGATTGATTAACTTCGCTGAGAAAACTCTGCTCTTTGAACTGAATTTTCCAATTAGTAACAAATGAATTAACCTTTTGCCTTATATTTGCATAAAAGTTGTTATTGTTTTCCAAAAATATAACGTGTTATTCACCTTAATTTTTTCCGGTATTCCAGCAGTAATAACAAAAAATTAATATTTAATTTGTACTTGAACAATGTTACAACTTATTTTTCATAACATATTATGAGCAGTTAGAGTTTTTACGCTGTTACGTATTTATGGAATTTTGTAAATGTTATACTGTGTAAATAGTATTCAGTAGCAATTCAGTTTCAAAGCATTCTTTAACGATCGTTTACATGACTGGCTTGATTAAATTATTCAAATAATATCGAATTACTTACACAAATATTAACCTCTTTTTTCCGCCGTGTAAAGGATGCTCCAGGAACTTTTTTAATTAGTTTAAGAGCTCAATTTTTTTTTAAATTTCATCAATAGTCACGAGGTGTATGGAAGCAGTACGAAGCGCCAAAAAACTTTAGTATCAAAATATAATATGTCGTTTTCATGCAGTTTCAAGCTCACTGAGCTTTTCCACACCTAGTTGTTTTTTTTCTGATATACCTACCTTCGTACTAAATCCATATGGATCTGAATATTGTTATAGTAAAAGCTTTCAGCGAGTTTTGCGTTTGTTTTTATAAAACCTTTGGAATTTAGTACAAGAAATATAATTTGTTTTTGTTTTCAGATAGTCTGAACGATGGCCGATAAGCACTTTGCCAACTGATATTAAATGGTTTAATGAATAGGTACTAAGAGTGTCCTTTTTTTACGGAAACTTAAATATTTTTAATTTACTTTGAAAAGACTGCTACTTCTTGAAAACCATAAAAGGACTCTTTCCCGTTGTATTTCGAAGACCAAAAAAGGTCACTAAATATTCCATGGCTTTACATTTTTAATTTAATAACTTCTGTATATAACCTTTTTTTCAGTTAGACCATTTTGTGCCACTTCTGGACAAAGGCATCCTCCATTCCTTCATTCGTAATTTACAAACTTAAATAAATATAAAAAAATATGTACAAGTATCAAAACCAGTATAGAATACCGGGGCGTCAAAAAATTCGTCCACATAGATGTCCGTAGCGGGAAAAGTGCCTAAAACGCCGTCAGCATTGCCTAGTTGGATGGCAATGCATTGTTTAATAAAAAAATAAAAATTACCATAACGTTCCCGTTCATGTCCTCAGGTTTTACGACTTGCGACGGCGACTGTCACTTGTTTTCTTCGCGTGAATGCATGCTCTAAGCAATTTCTATCATTTGTTTTTAGCATTCGTTGTCGCGCAAGTGTGTAACTCATGGCCAATCGGTCCCTATGTTTAATCCCAAATAAAATAAGCGAAACTTTTACTTATTACATTGGCCTTAAACATAACGCGATGTGTATGGAATACTAGGTACACCTCTGCCTAACCCTTCGGGGATTACAGGTGTGATGTTATGTTAATTTATTACAGGATGTCAACTTCAACCAATTTCCTAAAGTAAGCCTAAACCATGTAGATAGATCCTGTTCCCTACTTATTTCGCATAAGTATTTACCTAATATCTTAGGGAATTCTCATGGGAACAGTCGAGGAGACATGTTCTCGGTCCGGGAACTTAGCACAATTTATTCTGAAAGATAACAAGCAAAGAGCGACAAAAACGTTGAACAACATAATAAAAGTAGACACAACTTTAGTATAATACAGCATGGTTATTTTGGTGCGTGGTCATAGTTGGAACTAAGGCCGCCATTTTGTTTTTTTCAGTACAATATTCACGCACAATTTCACAAAGTTTTTTAAAGAAACAAGTGAATTGTGAAAGAACACAAATTCCACCCCTCTGCACTTCATCAATCTTGCAGAACATTTGCCACCTGGACAAAATCTGTTACCCGAATACTACGGGCCTAGATTGGCCGCTGTAGAAACAATCGACAATCTGGCCAAATGGAGTACCATCGACCTTCCCACACTCAGTGCCAGTCCATACAGGTCATACCTCATCTTTACAACAAACCATCCTGCCAGTATTTCAGCAACTTACTGATATTACGCGAAATAATCAATTTATACAAAAAGACGAAGAAGAATGAGAAAAGTAGGTCCATATAAATAGGCCACGAATAATCACTTTGTAAATCCAGCCTTAAAATAAAAAGCCTTTGTATATTTTGTAGCCAGTTAATTCTATCAAACGTTTTGGTTAAAAGATTCTCAGTAATTGAATAAAACTGACTGAATTTTTCTGTGTATTTGTTTGTTCAATCCGTTTGTCAAAGCATAGGATTAACTAAAACTAAATCTGTTTTGCAGACAAGAGAAAAAATAAATAAAATATACCTAGAAATTTGGTGCTTTTGAAACATTTGAGTGAATATTTAATTTTACGTGGAAATTAGGTTTATGTTAATGATTTCATTAAATAGTACTAGTTTTACACTACTGGTGAAGAAATCATGTTGATTTACACTAAATATTTCATTCAGTACCTGAATATATGAAAACTTGTTTAATTTACCAAAGGAAACAACAGGCTACATTTCTCATTGAGTCTTCCAAATAACCCGTTTTTGAAAATGCTCACAAAGAACAAAAAAAAACCTGGACTACTTTTAGGATTCCGGGACCCTATTACTAAGCCTGCGCTGTCCGTCCGTCCGTATGTCTGTCAGCGGGCTGTATCTCATGATTTTCACACAAAACAAATTAAAAATTAAAGGGGGTTACCCTACTACGATGGTACAAAACCCTTTATGCACGAGTCCGACTCACACTTGGCCGGTTTTTTTGTTGCTTGTTTCAGTAAGTTAGGCAATGCATTGTTGTGAGTTTAGTAATGGGAGTTTTAAACACAATAATCCAACATTAACTCAGATTAACATCAACAATTTTCGCAATGCAAACTAAGAGAGGGTAGACAAATGAAATTAGAACTCATTTAATATGGCCACACTGAGCTCCCGACGGTCTCTGGTACTTAGATTACTTTACCACCGACAAAGTTTATCCAAACCGAGTCTTTTGCTACTTGCTTCTTGATTACCGTAGCGTAAACCAACTCGGCGTGACACACCCTAGAGATTTTTCTACCCGAGCCAAGGCGGAAAATTATTGCTGACTACCCACAACTTATTCTGTGTTATCTAGAATTAATGTAGACGTCAACTCAGTAACCTTCGTGGGTGGCTGGGTGTTTGTTTTTTATAAAGAAGCCAATGGTGCTGTGTTTTGAACATAATGGTGGGGATATTCTGCTTGAGATTGGACACGTAAAGTCAGTGAAATTCATTCGCACTTTTGCCATTTTTATTGCCTTTGCGTGTCAGTGCTGTTTGCACTATGAAGCCGGAAGACACTTTCAGTCTTTTGACGACTCTCCTTGGTTAAGGAATCTGGGGAACACACGAGATTTTATTTGTATTTACTACATGTATGTCATCACATCCCAGAATTTGATCCTTATTAGCGACACTATCGAATGGTGTAGTAATACAGTGTGTTTTTTTTTTCGAAATCAATGGGTTCGATTCCTGGCTAGGAATATTGGTTTAAAAAATCTAATAATGCAGTTTTAGCTTTATTAAAATCGAGCACGTGACTCCTTTGAGTATTTTTCACTACTCTTCATAGTTTCGGATTTGGCCATCCACGCCCACTTGAAAAATTCACCCTGTATATATACATATTATGGCTGAATTTTTCAAGTGGGCGTGGATATCATTATAATACTATAATGATAGAATTGACAGCCCGTCCTTTTGTTCGAATTCAAACCTGTTTTGTATTGACTGATAAATGTCGTTTACCAGCATACATTTTATACGGTTATTTAGTAGGTTCCTAGAAATTGGCCTATAAACTGGAAACTGTGTGAAACAAATTTATCGTTTCCAAGCGTTTGAAATTTGCATCAAATATTTGAACTACCTCTAGGTAATAAAATTAACTTCAACTACAATTTCCTCATCGTCGTAATACTGATTGTGGGATACACAGAAATCACATGTATACATGTACGTATGTATGTATGTAGGACAAACAAACAGTAGCCAGCTACATCAATGTTGGTTCAATCTGGGAATCGAAACCGTGACCAGGAACATGGCAAACAGAAATACACCGCTGTGCCACTAGAGCTGATTGGATAACAAATAAACAGATAATATTATGTTACAGTGTAACTTAAGTGGCAGTGGGCAGGGCACATTGCTCGCAAAACGGATGGCCGATGGGGCCGAAAAGTTCAGGAGTGGCGACCGCGAGCCGGAAGACGTTGCGTTGGAAGGCCTCCCACTAGGTGGACCGATGACCTGGTGAAGGTTGCAGGGATCCGCTGGATGCGAGTCGCACGGGACCGGTCAATTTGGTGACACTTGGGGGAGGCCTATGTCCAGCAGTGGACGTCTTTCGGCTAAAATGATGATGATGATGATGATTATGTTACACGCGAGTCTGAGTCAAAGAAAAACATTAACTTGTATTTTTGTACTCGTAGCGGTCGTCCAGAAAAGCAATGAAAAATGAATGAAAAGTCCCGTCCCTAAAAGTGTAGGGATGTACATATTTGTTCCACTTTCAGATGCTTTCATTTAGTTCAAAATGAAAGCATCTAAAAATGGAGGAGCTACATTTAGAAAGTTTTAATTTATTTTATTTATTTATTTTAGTACATGGAGGACTTACAGCCAATAAAAACAAACAAAAAAGGAAACCATAGTCACCAGAAAGTCAATTACAAATCCTCACGTATAGACTTAGAATAAAAAATGTATGGTGTGAGCACAAAATTAAATCAAAGGTTTAATCAAAGTAAGAAGATCACTACTTGACTTGCAATTATATGGCTAAAATAATAGAGAAAATAGTAAAATAATAAAAACAAATAATATAACCTACCGCTACTTGAAAAATTTGAACTACCTCTAGTTAATTACATTAACTTCAACTACAATTTATATGATTAGGCAGAGGTGTACCTAATAGTACACATTTTAGTTTTCCAATAAAAGTTTCCAGTAAAAACAGGACGTCAATTTAGGGTGGTAGTAGACGAACATTATCTGAATGTCAAAAATAGCACTCATGGACCGTGTCACACCGTGTCGTGTGTGTGGACAAGCGTGATGGGTTAACTGTCCTATGTATCCCCTCCATTCACATGGAAGGAACGGGGGAGGCCTTTGCCCAGGAGTGCGCCAGTTCAGGACAACAAAAAAAATAAAATGTTATTTTGTATTTATTATTAGCTACCAAGACTAACACGAAAGTACATAGAGCAGTTGGTACACGGGATGGACATCTTTTACAATCGTTACATCCGACAAGCCCGAAAATCTGGTAACCAGTCTTACCAAGGTGTATTTGTTTACCTAGTTACTGAATTGTATAGGTCGGATAGGCAGACACTCCATCTACATCCTGTTATTTAGCTGCATTCGGTAAGAGAGGATGCTGACCTCAACATAGTTGGGAAAAGGCTAAACAAATGAGGAGATGAGCTATGCAAGGTGTAAACGAACCTTTCACGAAGCCGTCAACTAAGCATTTTGCAAAAATGATTGCTGGGAGACGACTTTTTTTTGGGGTGAAAAATCACGTTTTACGATAGGACTCAATGTAAAGCAAGCAAAACATTGTGAAGATGGACGTATTTAATAGTACGGGGGTCGTGGAGGTATTCAAAGTAAAAACATAACATTAAAAACTTGTGAAAAAGTTTTTTTTTTTTTAAAAAAACGTTGCCCACACTAGAAATTTCTTCTGGATCGTGGGTGCGTTTACAAACATTTAAATTCACATACACAAACAGCCAGACCCGGTAAAACTACTAGTTGGAAGTTTGACCCTGAATATTTCTGTAACTAGAAGGTTACCAGGTATGGTATAGAAGAAAAAATATCGCAATGACGAGGAGAACAAGTGCCTTTCGGCTTCGTTAAGGGCATTTTTACATCCATTATACCAAAACTGTTTTGGTAGTTATTAAGAAGAGCAATAATTGCAAAAACAAAATACCAATGTTAACATACTATGTTTGCATTGTCTACGAAGTCTTTTGTTGTACATTCATAACGTGCAGAGGAACAAGAGACATTCTATGAGAAAAGTTTTGGGTATAAATCTGGGTAGCAATAAGAAGCCAAAGAAACGGGTTGAATTCTGAGATGGCGGCGGTAGATATGCACAGAAGAAAACTTGTTGTTTCAGCCACAAATATATTTGAACAAAGCTAGACGATGATGCTGGATCAAGTCCAAACTTTCTTCGGTATTAAACATAACATCACGCCTGTAATCCCCGAAGGGTTAGGCAGAGGTGTACTTAATAGTACACCCACATTTCCCCAGTTATGTTTTAATCTCATGTAATAGGGAGCGGGCCTATTGCCATCAATTGGGCCTAAATCCAGAATCCGTGGCTGCTACTGAGAAATCCTAATAGAAACATACAATAGCACTTCGCCCGACCCGAGAATCGAACGCAAGACTTCATCTTCGGCAATCGCGCTTGCGACCACTAGACCGAGACGAGGCAGCAAATAAAATTACGTAAAATACAGTTTTCCGTTTTAAATATATAAAAATGTGACTTTCACATAAATTTACATATCCCAAAGGCAGATTAGCTTAACATACGATACCACTCAACCACAAATTTACCTCTAACCCACAGAAAGTACCGAGAAACCTATTAAAATAAATCTTCGGAACCGCTAACATTGGAGAATCCAACTACCGTGAGATTGAAAAACTATTTCGTAACGTTTCGGTAAAAAGGTGGGAAAATACGGTAGAGTTTCGGAAGCTTAAGTTGTAGAGCTTTCAGGAGGTTTCAATTCCAGTGAAGTTTTGGGACAAAGTGGACATAGAGCTTGGTAGACCGCTAGTAGAGTAGTTGGTAGAGCCTGAATGCCTAGCTCTAACAACACATTAAGGTTATATTGTTTCGGGCTTGATATTGGCAGTTATAGAGCTCATGTTGCGTTTGTTGTTGATAGAGCTGTCTGGGTTTTGGGAGAGGTTTAGATGTTGAGCAATGCGTTTTTATAACATACAAATAATGCAAATAAGGCCAAAATTTTACTTTGTTGTCTTGTACTAAACAGTACCTTGTATAGATTTTTCAAGTCCTTCTACCTGTAATATTTAAGTTATTGTATAAAGATGATCTGGGTCAATAATTCCAGGGCGTAAAAATAAAGAGAACCAAGCATTCTGCACATCTTACTAAGTAACACTATAATAATAATTAATTTTGTATGTTTAATCTGTTTACTGTGCATGCTGTGTTAGCCTTTAAGTAATTGTTACACTTGCCAATGTATACTTGTGAAGCGAAATGAAAATGTTACGTGTAAAGAATTGTTGGCAAACCTTAAGTAAATAAATAAATAAACACTGCAAAAAAAAATATTGCTGGGAAACAATTTTTTTGTGTAAAAAATCACGGTTTACGGTATAACAAACTCAAAACATGTCATGGAGGTATTTAAAGTAAAGTGAAGCCCTTAAAAGCTTTTTTAAACGTGTGAAAAAGTTGGAACTTTGACCTTCAACTTCTCCGTAACTAGAAGTTTCCCAGGCATGGTCCAGAACAATGAAAATACCGCAATGACGGGAAATACACATGCCACTTAACTTCGTTCAGGGTGAGTTGACACCCGTTATAGGCGTATCAGTTCTGTATGGTGTCCGGACGTAAAGAATAGCACCATCCCATATCTTCCCGTGGGTGTCGTAAGAGGCGACTAAGGGACTTACCAGAGAATGGGCAGCAGCGTTCTCTGATTCTACAACAACCATACTGCGATATCCAACCCGCCTGCCAAGCGTGGCGATTATGGCAAAACCCCCCTTCTTGGGGGAGGCCTATGTCCAGCAGTGGACTTTTCGGCTGAAATGATGATAGGCGTATCAAAATTAACTTCAACACTAATCTATACTAATATTATAAAGCTGAAGAGTTTGTTTGTTTGCTTGCTTGAACGCGCTAATCTCAGAAACTACTGGTCTGAATTGAAAAATTATTTTAGTGTTGGATAGCCCATTTATCGAGGAAGGCTATATAACATTACGCTACGATCAATACGAGCGGAGCATTCATGAAAAATATTGCAAAAACGGGGAAAAATCCAAGCGCAGGCGAAGTTGCGCGGGGCAGCTAGTCAATCATAAAATTAAAAAAATTAATCATCTAGAATGAGCAGCCCAATAACAAGCAGCTTCAAAACATTATATTTGACTCACGTACTTACGGATAGATGTTTACGGCTAAAAGCTAGTTACGTGCAAAATATTTTTCATTCACCCACATTTTTACTTATATATGTTTAGTAGTGATTAAGCAGTGTAGTTTTAGCGAATGTGAGTACCAATACAAACCATCTTTGGTTTAATGGTACAAAACAAACGAACCTGTATTAATATAATAATAATTTAAATAAATTTAAAAAAAAAACAAGAAATTCTAAACCTCCTTAGATTACGTAAATCATCATCTGCCTAGCCGTTTCCCAACTATGTTGGTGTTGGCTTCCAGTCTCCCCAGATAAACCTGAATACCATTATTTTACATGGAGCGACTGCCTACCTGACCTACACAACCCAGCTAGTACTTGGTAATTCGATATCCCTTGGTAAGTCTGGTTGTCAGAATTTTGGGCCACTACCTGTAACGACTGTCAAAGATCTACATATGGCAGCCGGGACCAACGGCTTTCCAAGGCACGGAAGAAACTCGGTATGTGTTGAGTGGTCACCCATCCACGGACCAACCTAGGCAAGCGCAGCTTAACCTGAAGATCGACCCGAGCGGCTGTCATTATTTAGCCACGACATTACCAGAAACATTATAATTAAAACGTAGAACATAATAATTAAAACATAGAACATAATAACTACACCATCAAATCAGACACTATTACACAAAACGACGAAATATCGTAACCACTTAACAACTCCATACCAAACTATTACGAACGAGCAAAACCCCAAATATCACTTACAAGCTAAAACTGCTATCCTATAACGGTAATAGCCGTTATCATAACAGCTATTACAATAACGGTTACTGTCTTAAATAACGTTACGATAATTAAATGTTGCACGCGAAAGTCGTGTTAGTCGGTTACCTTATAATATGGCAGGAAATGTCTTAGGGTAGACCTTATGTGATTTCTGTAAGGGTTAGAAGATCTTTTCCTTTTTTTGTGTAATGTTTTGACCTGGGTAATTTAGTAGGTACCAGTGGCGAAGGTTCTAAATACCGGCTTCCCTTTGAAAAATGGTACAGTCAGTATTCTATAGACAAATAATATAATCGCATTAAAGATATTTACTCGGGGTTACCTCTTACCAAAATTGACCCTTCGCTACTGGTAGGTACCTAGTACTACAGTGGGGTTTGTGGATAAGTAAGAACCACACAACATATTGATATACAGCGTGAATTTTTCAAGTGGGCGTGGATGGCCAAATCCGAAATTATGAAGAATAGCGAAAAATACTCAAAGGAGTCTCGAGCTCAATTTTGATGAAAACTTAAACTACATTACTAGATTTTGAAAAAACAATATTCCTAGCCAGGAATCGAACCCATTGATTTTGGAAAAAAACACAGTGTATTAATAAATACACCATTTGATAGTGTCATTAATAAAGGTCAAATTCTGGGAAGTAATGGCATACTACAAACTAAAGAAAAGAGCTAACTTTTAATAAAATACGTAACCATTATCAATGTTCGTTCCAGCCGTTCAATAATACTAACGAATTCGGTTCAGTGTCACTTATTGTTGACAGAATGACACAATTTAAATCAAACACTCGTATTCCAAGACCCGACTTAAGTCAATTGCTCAGCTCAGATAGACATCATGACAACTGTTTAAAACGCCCATCAGATCGTATTCTTAGCCGTAATTAGTAGATCCTCAAATTTGACTGATGATTCCTTATGGAAACTCTCCAATTTTGGGCATTTATGTCAATTTATAAACAAACTATAGCCGTTAATGTGTCTAGATTAAGGGCAACTTGAACTTGACTCGAGCTGAGTCGGCGACTAAGAATAACAGTATTTAGTTTCCATTTTTGGGAAAATTGAATCATCATCGGTCTACCCTTCCGCCAAACACGTTGGGCTCGGCTTCCAGTCTAACCGGATGCAGTGGAATACCAGTATTTTACACGGAGCGACTGCCTATCTGACCTCCACAACCCAAAGTACTTGCTAATACGATACCCTTGGTAAGACTGGTTGTCAGACTTTCAGGCCATGAAAACTGAATTGAATGAAAATAATAATATTATTCTTCAACGTCAGGCCGGACATTGAATGTAAACGTGCAGAATACGGTCCGAGAGAGCGCCATTATTATTTAATTTCGCACTCACTCCTTTTGTAGGTCACTTCCTGGGAAATTATTCGGAAGAAATAAATGTTTCACTTTGGAATTGTTTTAACATTTGTTTTGTACTCTTTCCTTCGTTATTTGTGTAAAGCTTAATCTATTGAATAATCACGTTTTCGTTTTTGAACCCTACAATCTTCTATTCCTTCAATATTAATATTTTACATTCATTTTAAAATCATTCCTCGTCTGACTGACTGATACGGACTCTAATGAAGATAAAGCAAGAAATTCTAAACCTCCTTAGATTACGTAGATCAATATCTGTCTAGCCGTTTGCCAACTATGTTGCGGTCGGCTTCCAGCCTAACCAGATGCGGCTGAATACCAGTATTTTACATGGAGCGACTGCCTATCTGACATCCACAACTCAGTCAGAACTGGGCAATACATACCTTGGAAAGACAGGTTTTCATACTTTCGGGCTAGTGACTACTTGTAACGACTGTCAAAGATCTACAAATGACACCTGGAACAAATGGCTTAACGTGTTTTCCAAGGCACGGAGGAAACTCGGTATGTAAGGGTCACCTATTCACAGATCAACCTAGGCGCGGCTTAACCTGAAGATCAACACAGAGTGGCTGTTATTATTTAGCCACGAGCTCCTTAGATCGATGTTCTCTAGAAAGGATATTACAAAAATCACTTATGGCCATGATAATATACTCAAATCGCGAATACGCGATCGTCGCGCGTCGTGCTGATTGTGCTTAGAGGACCGTCGTCGGTCGCTGCGCTCACCGCGCTTTGTGACTAAAGAACGAGACGACCACATATTGGTGGAGCTGTAATATTAAGACAAGGGGTAACAGGTGAGACGCTCCGGGCGTCGGGGGTCACGTGCTGGCCCCCGGCACCGTAGGCGCGGGCCTGTGGACGGTGAGTAATGGGCTAGCTCACCGTCCGGCCGTCTTATGACGACAGGCCGTGTCGACAGCGCGTTTGTGTTCCACACGCGCCTCAATGAGATGTCAGCAACAAGGAAGGGGTCCGCAAGGGCCGATGCCTGCCAGGGCTGCTGGACTGTTCGAAAGAGATACCGCGGCCCTGGAACACAAAGGGTAAAGAAGGAACATGGATGGGTTTTAGTCGGTAGAAGTCTCCCTTCCGCTCCGCCCAGGGGGGGGGGGGGGGGTCATTTGATGATTTTCCATCCTAAAAAAGAAAAAAAAGGGGTAAGAGGTATACGTTAACTATCAAGCAACGATTAACTTTCGATAAAGAAAAAAACAATTGCATAAACTGTTACTCAAAAAAACAGTCATACTTAATTATCCAATAAAATCAACACGCGATCAAAACGAGAGCTGTTATTTCGCTTACTGCAAAATAAAATCTGTAATGAAAGACAATATAACGCTTATTATCGTAATTATATCGAGTAATTATCTGCTAATTGGGTTTGAAAGGTTTCAACAAATAAAACGAAATTATATTCGTATCTCTATTATATTGCGGGCTATTTGTGTGTTAACTGACACTATCAGATCTATTTTATGAAATTAACGATACAATATTATGACAACATCCTCGCCCCCTATTACATGGCCCATGGGACTTAAAACATAACTTTCGAGATGTGGGTGTACTATTAGGGACACCTCTGCCTAACCCTTCGTAGATTACAGGCGTGATGTTTAATATTATGATCTTCTACACCATGTAAGGTGTAGTCATATTTAGGGGTTTGACACAAACCATCAAACTGAAGGACTTTCTATATGAACCTACATGGTCATCGCAGAAAAATAATCAGCTGTCCCATACAAAGTATCAATACCTCCTCGTATTGTAAATTTATCACTTGGTTCGGTGAAGGAAAACATCGTGAGGCAACCAGCATGCCTGAGAGATATTTTTGACGGCATGTAAAGCCGCGTTTACACTATTGGAGTATGCTCGGACCGATAAAAACCCATCCGAGTGTGCTCGGATTATGGGTTGCCACAATACGAGTTACGTCCGAGTAGGTATCCGAGTCCACTCGGTCCGAGCATACTCTCATACTCGCAACGCGACTTAAAGGCAAGTCTGAGGACCATGGGCAGCATAACAGCTCTGACACCAGGTTAGGCACTACACCACACGATAAAAGAATATACCTGCTCGACGATGTTATACAGGGTGTAAACAGACCCTTCACATAGTCTTCAACCAAGCATTCTGTACATCAACCTAATTAATTTTACGCAAAAATTATTGCTAGGAAACGACTTTTTTTTTGGGGTGAATAATCACGTTTTACGGTAGGACTCGATGGAAAGCACTCAAAGCATTGTGCTGATGGATGGATGAAATAGTACGGGGGTCGTGGAGGTGTATAAAGTAAAAATCTTACACTGTTTTAAGCTTTCACGGTTTCACGATTGTTTTCTAAGAAAGAGGGTAGATAGATTTGTCTGCTCTTAACAATTTATTTTCCATCCACCCGCATTCTCCAGTCAACCCGCGATCATGGCGCTTGCAACAGTGCCGAAATATCAGGAGCTCAAAACAATGAACAATCACGGAAGATATCCCGTAAGTGACAGTACAAGTTTAAAAATCTTACATTAAAAACATGTATTTAAAAAAAACTTGTGAAAATGTTGGAACTTTGACCTCCAATATCTCCGTAACTAGAAGGTTCCCAGGTATGGTCTAGAACAAAAAATGATCGCAAAGACGGGGAGAACAAGTGTATTTCGTTTATGTTGAGGGTCTATTTACACCCTGTATACGCTGTGTAGGATGATGATGATGATGATACGCTGTGTAGCGTTAGGTATTCTCTAGAAAATTAACTCAGAACAGAAATAATAACCCACCTTTTGGGCTTCGCCGCTGTCGGATAAAAACATATCGTCATCATCATCATCATTTCAGCTGAAAGACGTCCACTGCTGGACATAGGCCTCCCCCAAGTGTCGCCACATTGACCGGTCCCATGCAACTCGCATACAGCGGACCCTGCAACCTTCAGCCTGTCGGATAAAAACATAATGAATAGGTATAGCCAAAAACATTTTACCTCGACGTTTAGAACCGATAACCATTGTTATCTATCTTAACTTATTTTAAAGAAGTAAAATGATTTTTTATATAAGTTTGTAAAAGGTATTTAATTGGAAGTAAGATCACAATACAAAAAATATGTAATTGATAGAACAAGTTACACTATTACCGAGTGCCAAATGATATGCAGAAGAAGTCGCGTGCAGATGCTAGTAGACAATACAGAGTGAACTGGTTAGTTGCATAGGCTCGATATAAAAATAACATTAAGTAAAGTAGTAAAGCATTGATAAATCTGAATAGTTTGTGGTTACATTGTTTCGACAATTCAAAAGTGCCTGTAATTGGCCTACTTGAAATAGGTTTTGATTTTGATTTTGACATTTATGGTCTTTGCCCAGGTTTGTCAACTTCAGTTGAGTCAATTTGATTCCATACTTTAAACATATTGACGACAAACTCATAGTAAATATGTATCTTGATTATAGGGTGAAAATTATTGCAGCATTCAAAACAACACTACAATCCGGAGAACGTCAATAAAAGGGTCCAATATTAAAAGCAGCTAACATACACAACCTCTGTAATAAAGTCCACGACTACCGAATTTAAGTAGTGACATAATGGAGGATTCAATGAAACGTACCATAACAATAGACATACGGATCACAATCACAGTGTGATGCCACCCGTAACGACCGCTCAAAAAGCCCTTCATAAATTATCAATAACCTTTCAAACGGTCACAATATACATATATTGGACGGTTACCACAATTATCTCATACAATATAGATATTGGACCCGAAACTTGACTCTACAATATAATGAAATAACACATGAACTAAGCTATTATATTTGATATTGATGTCTTTTCAAGCAAATATAATTGTAATTACTGGTCGAATTACACGCACGTGAGAACTACAGCTTTGTCTTTGGCCTGAATCTTCAATTACAGAGTATTTACAGGTCGATAGTATTGAGAGAAGGAAAGACAACAATCATAAGGAATTTCGATGTCAGTGGTATTGTTATCATCGTTATTCTATACAGGGTTTAAGGGACAGCACTCCACAAACTGATGGGGTGTATTCAGTATAACATACTAAGATGACCGGTACAAGAAATTGTTTCAGGAATGTTATGGCGATCCAATAAATTTGATTTGATTTTTTTCCTCATACGCAATGTATCGTTACCGTGGCAAAACGCACGTAGCGAACGGCAAGCGCGACGACAAGTTCGATCAACTCTGTTGCTAGGCAGGAAGTGAACAGCTTATTTCACGCGTCGTTCGTTAGATAAGTTAAACATTCATTGTTGGATTTTTTATTTTAGCCGTATTATTTACATGAATGGAGTGCTGCGTACAGGGAATGTAATTTTACATTGAAATAAAGGAATAGTAACTGAAAAAGAAATGAAAAATCCGGAGAAAAATTCCGGTGGAATATGATTCAAAATAAGGAGCTGAATGCACCCTGTCGGTTTGTGGAGGGCTGTCCCTTACACCCTGTATATTATGTAGATTGTGAGTTTTTCTAATTTCTGAAGCGTGTAGTCACGACGCGTGGATAGTCCGTAGACGAAGCTAGAGAAAGAGTATTTCTTATAATAGCCCTGTATGTCCCACTGTTGGGCACAAGGCCTCCCAGATATCCTTCCAGGTACTCTTCTCCTGCGCCACCTAGACACCAACCTTCGTGATGCGCATCTAGGTCATCTCGCTACCTCTTTCTAGGCTGACCTTGTTGGCGCCGTCCATACTCAGACACGCATCGTGTTGAGACCTTGGTATGAGTATTTACCCTTAAAATACGGTGGAGTTTATTTTCACCCAAAAATATGTATTATAAAAAAACAAAATTCGTATCAAATTCTACTTCGGAAGCACCTACTTAATTATATTTATATCGCCAAAATTCAATTACATCAACCACTAATTTGCGCGCTCATAACTTATATTTCATACGACGCAACGAGGCATATTTAAACGGAATACATAATTAAGTCTATTAATTACATACACCTAATTAACATATCTAACTGTGATCATACAGCTTTTAATTAATCATATGTATGTATGTACATATTTCGTATGTGTTTCAGCTTTCTACTACTTGTTTTAGCAGAAAGTTTCGTTTAGTCTCAATTACTTTATCTGTACTAAGTATAATCTATACAACATTAGTTTTAGTATATGCGAAACCTGATACACGGGTCTAGTATTTTTATGTAAAGAATCTATGTACAAAATTTCAAAACTGTATCATGAAAAATAACAAAGTTATAAGCTTGTTCTGTTATCTAGGTGTCCGCACAAAATCGTGGTCACCACGCAGCGCGCGCCTCCAGCGTCATCTTGAGCTCATTGATAATAATAATTTGGCAATAGGTACATACATTATTGCGATAGGTACTTAAAGTCGCTCGGTGTCCAAACTTTTAACTTTTTTAAATATTTTTGAAAAAAATATAACATGGTTAAATAAATATTGGAATCGATTCTTCTTCTTAGCGTGTCGATGGCAAATTTTTAGTTAAATATGTTTGGCCCAAAATTCAGCTACGCGAACTCCGCTCGCTGTAGCAGTCATAAGATCGTCAAGTGCGCAGGTGTTAGGGCATGCAGCGCAAGACGGAAGATGGGCCATTGTCTGTGGAGACACGCCGCATACACATTTGAGATCCGAGCCGTCCATGAACCCCCATCTGAAGAGATTATCTTTGCTACGGCCGACCTGGGTTCGGAGTCTATTCAGAGATTTCCAAGTCGGCCACGGCAAATCATGCCCAGGTGGAAGACTTTCAGACGGCTCGATGAAACCGTCAGGGGGCTTAAACAGCTCTCGCCAGAGATCACATCTCGCTGTGGAGGCATTCCTATTAGGCGGACTAGCTGGGCCAACGCACCCAAGAAAGCTTTTACGGCTTTTCAGCCTTTGGGGCACTGGGACATAGTTGTGCATTGGGTGGCGTGAGTCAGCTTGTAGTTTTGTCCTCTCGGTGCGGCTGGCTATGGTCCTACGAACTTTTGGAGGCGCAATCCCAGTTAGTGGATACAACATTCGTACCGGGGTCGGTTTAAGGCAGCCACTAATAATCCGGCACGTCTCATTTAGAGCTGTATCCACTAGATTGGCGTGGGTAGAACGGTCCCATACTGGGCAAGCATATTCGCCAGCGGAGAAGCAGAGCGCCATTCCAGTTGCTCGCAGAACTTGAGGAGATGCTCCCCATTTGGTTGATGTAAGGCGACGCAGCAAGTTATTTCTAGAATGCACCTTCATTTTTAGAGTTTGGCAATTCTTTTTAAATGTAAGCGACCGGTCTAAAGTTATACCGAGGTATTTCGGGTGATCACTATGGGCGATTGGTAGCCCCTGCCAGGAGATATTTAGTTTACGACCCGCTTGCCTGTTTCGTAGGTGGAAAACGCACGATTGAGTTTTTGAGGGGTTTGGTTTCAGAGCGTTTTCAGCATAATAGTGGCTTAGGTCACTAAGAGCTGTGGAAAGAGCGCCTTCAATATCCTCAAAGTTGATATTTTGACAGGTTAGTGCAAGGTCGTCAGCATATAGAAAGCGGGTAGTGTTTGGGCTAACTGGTTGGTCGTTAGTATAGATGTTGAATAGTAGTGGGGCCAATACACTACCCTGAGGTAGTCCATTTTTTTGGGCTCGCCATCTACTTTTATCTTCAAGGAGGTGTACCTGAAAACGTCGGTTACTGAGAAGTTCTCGGAGAATCCGTGTAAACTTGAAGTCCTCTGTCAGGTTGGTAACTTTCCATAATAAACGTTTAATATTTACAGTGTCGTAAGCTGCTGACAGGTCCACAAATACTGCCCCCGTCACTTTCTTAGTTTCAAACCCGTCCTCGATGTGTTGGGTGAGGTTAAGAACCTGGCTACAGCAAGATTTTCCAGGCCTGAATCCAGCTTGTTCTGAGATTAATTGTGGATCAACGAGGTTTGTGAGACGAGATAACAATAGTCTTTCGAACAGTTTGTAGGTGTGGCAGAGTAGGGATATAGGGCGAAAGTTTTTAGGGTCGTCATGTGGCTTTCCAGGTTTTGGAATAGCAATGATTTTTGATCTCCTCCAAAGGCGAGGGATGCTTGCTGACTCCAAACAGTGGTTGAAAAGTTGTAGCAACCATGACACAGATACGGGACCAAGGTGTTTAATTTGTTCGACTGATATGTCGTCCACTCCGGAAGCCTTACCGGAGCTCAGTCGTTGAATGGCCAAGACGACGTCCGTTAGTTGGAATGGGACACATACAGATTCGCTGGAAGAAGAGGTGTTGTTTACTTTGGGAATTCTGCCAAGTCGTTTTGGAGGTTTGCCTTTAGGATAAGTTGGTGAGCAACTTGATTAGCTGTCACTGTGCTTGGCGTATGTGGTGGTGGTGGTTCACTGGTGAGTTTGCGGATAGTGGTCCACGCCTTTTTGCTGTTGTGAGTCATGTCAATATTTGTCACGATATCCATCCATTTTTCTTGACGTCGCTCACTAATAAGAGACAGCAGTTTTTCACCAGCTTCAACGGTCTCCTCCGAGAAAGGGTCAGTATCAAAGAGTTGTTCGTACTTCTTAAGCAGTTCGGCAGATTCCTGAGATATGCCGGGGATGTATGATGTGCGACATCCTCGGGGGATACATTTCCGGGATGCTACTGAAACCACGCTTACGAATTTGTCGTAATTCTGTGGGGTAGGTGGAATGGTAAATAATTCGGCATCCACAAACTTTGAGAACTGTTCCCAATCGGCTTTCAGGTAGTTGAAGCGGCGTTTTGGTGGCATAATGACTGGGTGGACAGCGGACTGGATTTTACACATAATTGGTCTATGTTGCGTCCTGGGTATCGGCGAGCAGATGGTCTTTTTGCTCAGTGCACAGATATTTGAGCTGACAAATATCAGGTCGGGATTATACCCGCGCTTCCATCGTCCGCTATTAAATGATGCTGGTTGTTTTGGATCATGAATTAAAGTCAGATCGTTAGCTTCTGCCCATTCTTCGACAGATTGACCGTCCGTGTTCGTGGAGTGATAGCTCCAACTGGTGCTATGACTGTTGAAGTCACCAACTACTATTTTTGTGCGCTGAGTGTTAAAGTCAGGTATGTCAAGTTGGAAAGGAGTGCCGGGGGGTTTATACACGGATGTTACTGTGCAAATACCGAGGTCTAGTGTAATTATTTCGATGTTGTCATCGTTACTGCATTTTATTGAGATGATACTTACGCCGGGAGCAACAAACACTGCGTTACCGTGCTTCGGGTGACAGATCTCGGCGACAAGTGACAGTCCAGGAATGTGAGGCCTGCTTTGAGTGGAATCCCGATGGGTCTCTTGAACGCATAAGATGTCACAATGCATTTTGCGAGATAATTCAGAAAGGATTTCTGCTTTATCCTGAGAGAAACCTTCGATGTTGATCGAGATCACACACAATGCTGGTTTTGTTAGTGGACTGTTTGGCCCTGAGAAGGGCCGATTATCACTTATATTTGCCACCGTGGTGAAAGGATTAGCCAATCGACACAAGTCGATTGCCCAGGGTGCGCCGGACATATCAGGGGTTAGTAGAATACGTCGCTCGGGGAGGCTCCTTTCATGCACCCCATTCGTCCCCCATTCATCGGAATCGATTCAGTTACTTATTCTGAACAAACTATATTCAGGTTTCGCATATTTCCCTTGGTCATCACTTCACATCACATCCATCACGCATGAACGGCTGGACCGATTTCGCTAATTCTTTTTTTATTCTGTTTGTTACTGTCAGGAGAAGGTTCTTAGGTAGGTAGTAGGTAGCTAGTAGGTAGGTAGTAGGCAGGTAGGTAGGTGGTAGGTAGGTAGTAAGAAAAGGTGCATTGCAACGCTAGTATAATTATAAAATAATCCCTTGTCGTACATAATTATTCGAGTATAATCGTTTGTAGCAAAGATGGTGGAATATTAAATCCTTACATCTCTTTAAGAAATAATTGTTGTTTTTAGGGTTCCGTACATCAAAAGGAAAACGGAATTCTAATAGGATCACTTTGTTGTCCGTCTGTCTGTCAAGACTCTTTTTTCTCAGGAACGCGTAAAGGTATCAAGTTGAATATCAAATACTCGGGTCGCGATCAAAAGGTATGATTCTGTAGCATACTTTCACATATTTTGAGATTTCGAAGAAACAAAACCTATACTTAAATTTGGCAAGATGCAATGTCTTACAGCACATGTAAAAGAAAAAAAGTGAAAGCCGTAAATCTGTAGTTTAATAAAAAAAATACCTACGGAACCCTCGGTGCGCTAGTCCAAAGAGTATCGTATTGTGACTGAGTAACTGGGTTGTGGAGGTCAGTTAAGCAGTCGCTCCATGTTAAATACTGATATTAAGCTGTATCCGGTAAGACTGGAAGCCAACCTTAACATATAAGTTTTTAAACTGTCATGGTCCCTAACATTATCATTAACACTAGAAACGGGATATTTACCATGTTTACTGTTTGTTCTGAAATATCGGGAACTCTAAAACAAAAGATAATAGAAAGATAAAGATAGATTAAGTATCCTGATTATTGCCGCACGCAAAATAATACTACAATCCGGAGCACGTGAATAAAAGGGCTCAATATACAACATTAGTTTTAGTATATGCGAAACCTGAAACACGTGTCTAGTATTTTTATGTAAAGAATCTACGTACAAAATTTGAAAACTGTATCATGAAAAATCACAAAGTTATAAGCTTGTTCTTTTACCTGGTTGACCGCACAAAAACGTGGTCACCACGCAGTGCGTCGCGCGCGCGCCTCCAGCGTCATCATGAGCTCATTGATAATAATAATTTGGCAGTAGGTACCTAAATTATTGCGATAGGTACTTAATGTCGCTCGTTGCCAACTTGTAACTTTTTTTTAATAATTTTGGGACTAAGTATAACATGGTTTAAAAATTATTGGAATCGATTCAGTTACTTATTCTGAACAAACTATATTCAGGTTTCACATATACCAAAAATAATGTTGAATAATAAGTAAACATGGTAAATATCCCGTTTCAGTGTTAATGATAACCTTAACATAGTTGGAATAAGCTTATGTAGATGATGAAGTAACAGATACGACACGTCCTTCTTTAACATAATCCAGTACATAAGAGTACAAGCTTTATTTATTTATAGTCTTGGATTTTATTTAGTCTAGAAAATACTACACTTCAAGGACACTTGGCTAATCGGCTTGACCTTTACTTAAAGTCGCTGCTCTCATGAATTTCGTGTGAAGTCTTTTTCAGGCGAGATACTACATTAATAGAACCAAAACCTTCGTTCCTATATTTGTTACGCGTTGTATGTATATTTTATTTTTTGGAATTTTGTATGCACGTCATGTCCTTGCGACAAATTAAATATTATAATTCTCTTTCTTTCTTTAAAAGGGCCCAAGGAACATCAGCGTTTATTTTCATTTTAGAGACCAAAGATAAGACAGAAATACGGGGTGGAAAGGACATCGACGCGAAAACGGTTACGACGTATTCAGTACATCATTCTGAGCCCAACATAGAAATTTTTCATCAGTTATTTTTCAAAAATCAGCTGTTCCATACATTTTGAACGAGTAGGTTTATTGCACTTTTGTAGGCAACAGGTGATTTTTTTATTATAATCGATGAAAAATGTCTATGTGGGGGGCTCAGAATGATGTTCTGAATAAGTGGTAACCGTTTTCGCGTCGGGGTCCCTTCCACCCATATTGTTCAAAATTAAGCATAAGAACTCCAACACAGTTAGACCTATTAGATACCAAAGAAAATTGTGGCAAACCTGTATTTTGCATGGGGAGGTTTTATTTAGAAGCAACGGGCAAGAACTAGTTAGAAACACATGACTAATTCCACTTACATGTGCCGAATTATTCGAACAGGAGTGAAGCCTCCGCAGCTATATCTTCTCTACAATGGGAATCTTCTCCATTGAGCTGAACCAATGAAGTGTAAACGGGATAACACGAATGCCTTCACGGCTAACAAAGGATTCCTTGTTACCTTAAGCTGGGTGCACAAGGATTGCAGTGTTATCTCCTTATTGAATACCATTTATGGTTGCTTTTTATGTGTTGGTGCTGCCGTCTGGTGGTGGAAATGAGAATGAAAAGGCCGTTTGAGTTTAATGGAAGTATTAAGAAGATAACACGTGATGTTGTGTTAGTCTGGGTTGTTGACCTCAAATAAGTATAATGACAGTAAAAATGTGTTATAGACCGACCGCTTTAATGAATCCTCGCGAAGGTATCAATTTAAATGGAATATTCTGAAGGTTGGTCACGTATTGGTCAAATTAGTATCGTAATACCTACGTGGATATTGTTAGGACTTTGTAGACGCTTAATATGCCTTTATAGCTGAATTGTCGACAAAACTAAAGCTTTTGAGTGTGTTTGAAAAGAGTGGACCTCCGTCCAGACGACTATGCCCAGTGGCCCGACAGCTGTTGTGTGTCGGGCTGTTGATCTTCTTATCTTACCTTATTGTGAAGCCATTTTGTCAGATCGGTAAACGTAACGTACAGTTTTGAACCTACTTAAATCGAGTGATTTCTTAATTGGATTCCTAATTTAAACGAAACAAAATATAGTACAGCCTAATACCTAAGTGAAATAAAAATAAATCATTATCATAATAAAGATTACAGGTCGCCGCTTGCAAACTTTTAAAGTGAAATATATCGAAGTTTGAGCGAAACTTCTGGCAACACCAAGCTGTTAATAAAGAAATACTCGCTTCGATCAAGGAGGTCGAACTGAAAGTATTCTTCCTGTTTTCAATAAACTTT
Organism: Noctua fimbriata; assembly: GCA_905163415.1. NCBI lineage: Eukaryota > Metazoa > Arthropoda > Insecta > Lepidoptera > Noctuidae > Noctua > Noctua fimbriata. Next base: position 4,842,208 of record LR990942.1, on the reverse strand, counting down.
TAATGGCAAATATGATTGAAACCGAAGTTTTGGAGACCGGCGACCGTTACTTCCAGTCATTTAATGACTTATGTATTTTCCTACAAAATTGGTATCGGCTTTTTAATTTATCAAAAAAGTTTTGTAATATTATTTTTACTTTGACTTTTTGATGGAATGGAAGATTCTTTTCTGAAATGTGCTTCAAATATTATAAATGAAGATTATTTAATACGTACACAAATGGATGTCTCAGTTTCATTCCAGAATACGAGCCTAACACTCATCCAAAATGTAAACAGCACACACCAATACGTGCCAATTACCGTATCTCAGCTCCGTAATTGTGACATTTCCACCTCATTGTCTCACAACTGTGTCACGTACACCGTTGTGCACTTACCCTATAACTAAATGACAAGAAGCCTCGCTTCAGGAGTAACAACACCGCAGACAACGCCGTTACCAGCCAATTTCGTTTTTATTTATATGCATGTAAAATGCATTTTGGTAGCGCAGCCGTATGCTGCGCTGCCTTTAGTATCGGTCATGTATTGAAAGTCTTGCGACAACGTGTAAGTGAATACATTGGTAGTTGTTGTGCTTCTTGGTGGCATATTTTTCAATAGATATCACGTTCAATACGAGATTCTTTGAGGGATAAGATCTGATATGGAATTATTTATTTATTTATAAATAGGAGAGCCAACAGCTATAAGAGATGGATAAAAATTGCATATGTAACACAGGTTCTCACGAGTAAAAACAGAAAAAGTTGTAGTAATCTTAGGATCACTAACAACTACGATAAAAATAAAAGGACTTACAACAAGGTACAATAAGCACTAAATATACACTCTGACACCAGGTTAGGCACTAATGACACATTATTGTGAAAAGAACTAGAGTTACTAACATACGTATATTGCAGAGTTTGCAAGCTAATGTGTTAGAGGGCTTGTCATGTTTGTCGAAGGAATTATGGCTGATGAAGAGCAAACGAATCCTGTACTGAAGACCACGTATTAGCAAGTATAGCGTGAAATGGCCCCTAGGTAGACCGATGACTGGAACAGACTGGATGAGAAGGTGGAAGGTGGCGTTATGGCGCAGCTTAGGAGAAGCCAAGGTTCTGCATTGGACTGCTGCAAGGCTTCTTGATTGATCACTTTTAGAGGTTACTTAGGTGGTTTCCGCAGTCATAGGTTAGTTAGTGAACTAAGGGCCAAAAGCCACTTGATGTAGCCCGCATGGTTAGTGAACTAAGGGCCAAAAGCCACTTGATGTAGCCCGCATGGTTAGTGAACTAAGGGCCAAAAGCCACTTATGTAGCCCGCATGGTTAGTGAACTAAGGGCCAAAAGCCACTTGATGTAGCCCGCATGGTTAGTGAACTAAGGGCCAAAAGCCACTTGATGTAGCCCGCATGGTTAGTGAACTAAGGGCCAAAAGCCACTTATGTAGCCCGCATGGTTAGTGAACTAAGGGCCAAAAGCCACTTATGTAGCCCGCATGGTTAGTGAACTAAGGGCCAAAAGCCACTTGATGTAGCCCGCATGGTTAGTGAACTAAGGGCCAAAAGCCACTTGATGTAGCCCGCATGGTTAGTGAACTAAGGGCCAAAAGCCACTTATGTAGCCCGCATGGTTAGTGAACTAAGGGCCAAAAGCCACTTGATGTAGCCCGCATGGTTAGTGAACTAAGGGCCAAAAGCCACTTGATGTAGCCCGCATGGTTAGTGAACTAAGGGCCAAAAGCCACTTATGTAGCCCGCATGGTTAGTGAACTAAGGGCCAAAAGCCACTTATGTAGCCCGCATGGTTAGTGAACTAAGGGCCAAAAGCCACTTGATGTAGCCCGCATGGTTAGTGAACTAAGGGCCAAAAGCCACTTATGTAGCCCGCATGGTTAGTGAACTAAGGGCCAAAAGCCACTTATGTAGCCCGCATGGTTAGTGAACTAAGGGCCAAAAGCCACTTGATGTAGCCCGCATGGTTAGTGAACTAAGGGCCAAAAGCCACTTGATGTAGCCCGCATGGTTAGTGAACTAAGGGCCAAAAGCCACTTATGTAGCCCGCATGGTTAGTGAACTAAGGGCCAAAAGCCACTTATGTAGCCCGCATGGTTAGTGAACTAAGGGCCAAAAGCCACTTGATGTAGCCCGCATGGTTAGTGAACTAAGGGCCAAAAGTCACTTGATGTAGCCCGCATGGTTAGTGAACTAAGGGCCAAAAGTCACTTGATGTAGCCCGCATGGTTAGTGAACTAAGGGCCAAAAGCCACTTGATGTAGCCCGCATGGTTAGTGAACTAAGGGCGAAAAGCCACTTGATGTAGCCCGCATGGTTAGTGAACTAAGGGCCAAAAGCCACTTATGTAGCCCACATGGTTAGTGAACTAAGGGCCAAAAGCCACATGATGTAGCCCGCATGGTTAGTGAACTAAGGGCCAAAAGCCACTTATGTAGCCCGCATGGTTAGTGAACTAAGGGCCAAAAGCCACTTGATGTAGCCCGCATGGTTAGTGAACTAAGGGCCAAAAGCCACTTATGTAGCCCGCATGGTTAGTGAACTAAGGGCCAAAAGCCACTTATGTAGCCCGCATGGTTAGTGAACTAAGGGCCAAAAGTCACTTGATGTAGCCCGCATGGTTAGTGAACTAAGGGCCAAAAGCCACTTGATGTAGCCCGCATGGTTAGTGAACTAAGGGCCAAAAGTCACTTGATGTAGCCCGCATGGTTAGTGAACTAAGGGCCAAAAGTCACTTGATGTAGCCCGCATGGTTAGTGAACTAAGGGCCAAAAGCCACTTGATGTAGCCCGCATGGTTAGTGAACTAAGGGCGAAAAGCCACTTGATGTAGCCCGCATGGTTAGTGAACTAAGGGCCAAAAGCCACTTATGTAGCCCGCATGGTTAGTGAACTAAGGGCCAAAAGCCACATGATGTAGCCCGCATGGTTAGTGAACTAAGGGCGAAAAGCCACTTGATGTAGCCCGCATGGTTAGTGAACTAAGGGCCAAAAGCCACTTATGTAGCCCGCATGGTTAGTGAACTAAGGGCCAAAAGCCACTTGATGTAGCCCGCATGGTTAGTGAACTAAGGGCGAAAAGCCACTTGATGTAGCCCGCATGGTTAGTGAACTAAGGGCCAAAAGCCACTTATGTAGCCCGCATGGTTAGTGAACTAAGGGCCAAAAGCCACTTGATGTAGCCCGCATGGTTAGTGAACTAAGGGCCAAAAGCCACTTATGTAGCCCGCATGGTTAGTGAACTAAGGGCCAAAAGCCAATTGATGTAGCCCGCATGGTTAGTGAACTAAGGGCGAAAAGCCACTTGATGTAGCCCGCATGGTTAGTGAACTAAGGGCCAAAAGCCACTTATGTAGCCCGCATGGTTAGTGAACTAAGGGCCAAAAACCACTTGATGTAGCCCGCATGGTTAGTGAACTAGAGGCCAAAAGCCACATGATGTAGCCCGCATGGTTAGTGAACTAAGGGCCAAAAGCCAATTGATGTAGCCCGCATGGTTAGTGAACTAAGGGCCAAAAGCCAATTGATGTAGCCCGCATGGTTAGTGAACTAAGGGCCAAAAGCCAATTGATGTAGCCCGCATGGTTAGTGAACTAAGGGCCAAAAGTTACTTGAAATCCCGCATGGTTAGTGAATTAAGGGCCAAAAGTCACTTGATGTAGCCCGCATGGTTAGTGAACTAAGGGCCAAAAGCCACATGATGTAGCCCGCATGGTTAGTGAACTAAGGGCCAAAAGCCACATGATGTAGCCCGCATGGTTAGTGAACTAAGGGCCAAAAGCCACATGTTGTAGCCCGCATGGTTAGTGAACTAAGGGCGAAAAGCCACTTGATGTAGCCGGCATGGTTAGTAAACTAAGGGCCAAAAGCCACTTGATGTAGCCCACATCGTTGCGTAGCGAAGGACCATTATTACCCCATATGAAAAACCTGGAAACTGTGACAATGACAAGTGCAAAACTGTCGTACTCTATTTATAGGTTATAATCATTCACGCACAGATTTAATTAGTGTTCATGTAATTAATAGCGACAGCGTCTAATTAAATTTTCACATGATACATTTGAAGTCATCGGCATTTAGAACAATCAAATACATATTAATTTTAGGTATTATTACGAATTATTGAAACTAAAATAACTAGATAGTTAATAATGTTGAACTCCAATAAAGTTTCTAACTAGTCAATAATAAACGAACAAGTTTTGAATAAATAAATGAAGTCTTTGCAAACGATACCAAAGACCTGAAATTAGACTTCTGTGGTATGATAATAATACAGGTCTAACAAATCTAAGGTAAAGTCTATATTGTCCATTTGACGACCGACTGTTAAGAAATCCTGGGCCCTTAACACCTCTTAATGCAGTATATACATTAAAGTATTTAATGTCATTTCAGTGTGCGAAGGAGATGTAAGTTGTACAGAACGTCTAGCTCCATCTCTTTCCAAACAAACAATAAGTAGGTCTGTAGAAAGCCACCAAATATTTAGAAAACAGATCTGTTTGTGTCTAGAAGAAGCCAGAGAATCATAAAATCCTATATTACGGTTTTTAAATTTAATTTTTAGATTCTACATTCATAATTTCTACATTGTGTCTGTATTCTGTAACTTTTATGGTGTAATGCTTACAATAAAGAGTATTCCTATCGATCTATAGATGTACACAATACACACTTTTTCAGACAGCTCCTACAAACACTAACTTATCATAATACTTCCGTAATCAACACATTTACACATAAAGCCTACAGCAGCCTACACATATGCAAGATACCTAAGCGTGCGGACATGACCTTTTCGAAGGACATCCTCAATTGGTCCAGTAAATGTCATACCAAGACATCCTGTTCCGGTCACATTATGAATCTTTTAGCTTGCGGCCTTTTAGTGACCGTTTCAGGGTTGAATGACGTCATGGTTTATGTATTACATACAAGTATTTATTATAAGAAAAACCTCGGAATACTAATAGCCTTGACGATGGTACCATATTTTTGGTAGGTGGAATAAAGCTGTGACCGAGTGGCGTCCAAGGACTGGAGAGAGAAGTTCCATGGATGAGGCTGGCACAGTATCGTTGTGCTAGGCACAAGCAAAGAGAGACTTATATCAACCAGTGGGTGAATTTGCGCCGCGGGTGATGATAATCATTTTAAAACCAGAAATCAAAACCACACAATAATGGCGCTTGCAACAGCGTCGAAATATCAGGAGCTCAAAATTGTGAACAATCACGGAAGATTTTCCGTATGTGACAGCATAAGTTTAGTTTTAAACCGTGAAAGCAAACAATGTACGAACAAGAGATAGATAGACCGACAAGCAATAGATTCCGTTAATTTAAGAAATAATCCTGTCTATATTACAACCTATAAATCTATAGGGAAGCTACAAGATGACAAAGTTAGAACTTTTGGAACAAAAACTAATTCAAGACAATCTATCCATAATATGGAAATCTAAAAAAAAATATAGATAACGAAGTTGAGCAGTGAGGAATAACTTTTGAAAATAGGGGGTTCGTCCCCCTATTTTCAAAACTCTTTTAGTCTGCGTTTGTTTGGAAATTCGTCATTTTACCGATGATGGGAAATATCATCGATCACGTGGCTTCTAAAGTAATAAATTCGAAGCTTAGCTTAAACACATCATCTTCCTGCCCTTGTCCCATGTAACTTGGGGTCGACGCAACACTTTTGTTTCTTCCATTGTCCTCTGTCAACCGTCACGCTATAATTTACTCCTTTTTCTTTTGTATCACCTCACAAATCCATCCATCGTTTTTCTGGTCGTCCTCTGTCTCTCTTCGTTCTTCAACATTTATATTTATCACTCTTTTAGTCACATGCGATTCGTCCTTGCTCATCACATGTCACTAAAAGAGTCGATTCCCTTTCAACTTTGCTGTAACTGGCGCAACTTTCAAACTTCCTCAAATATGTTCATGCCTAGCTTAAACTATTCACAAGAAATGAGTTCCTCGTACAGAAATACCTAACTTATACCACACACAATGGAAATGAAGCCGCGAAAATGTAACACAGAATAAATATCGTCTAAATGAATACATTTTCATATCTCACCATCCGATGTACTGGGTTCAGTAATGGATTCTCTGAACGCATGTGTTTCCAATTTAAATTTGGTGTAGAACGTTCAATTTGTATATGTGTAATACGTATACGGTTTAATTCGTTTTGTTTAATAGAAAATCCGGAAATGAACACGAGCGATGCATGTGTGTACACTTTCCCCCCGCTCGGAGTCCGAGTGGCGGATTACGGCCCCACTCTCTCCCATAGGTCTTGTGTCCCAACAGTGGGAAATTTATAGTCTGATTGTGATGCATGTGTTATTAAATATTTGACTGTTCTTACGATGTATTGATAAAAGGTAGCAGGACGTTGGAAATTTGTAGAATAGCGATTAATGGCGGGCAAATATAAGAGGACTATTTTTCCTGTATTTTTATGTTATTTCTTTTTAACCTCCTTCATTAATTTTAACAGTTATCTCGTTCAAAGGGCAGGTTTATATTTTATTTTCGTGAAATTAAGCATCCATTCTATTTTTTCTGTCAATGGAACACAGACAAACACAGTTGGATACATAATAATAGGTCTTTAACTATGAACTTGGCGTTTTTTTCTCACATTTTGTTCTGTTGGTAATTTTGACGTATAGTTATATTTATTCCTAACTCTATTTTTATTGGACTAATTGGTAAATTACGTACCTCTTAGAATTAAAAAAAAACTGTACTAGTAGTTGCATATTACCTCATAGGTTATTGTGTCAAGACACCTGTTTAAATGTGCCGTCGGTTTCACTACTTCAAGTAGGTTTATTTTTGTCATAGACTGTGTTTTGAGAATTTAAAACGTTCAGTTCAAACGTTTCCAAGAAAATTTAGAAATATGTTAGTATGGAAATATCACTTTTCACGAAATCGTCAATACAAATCGTTAATTTCAATATTTTAACCCCTAATATTATGAATTAAATATTCATAAACTGATTTGGTAGAAAGAAGGTTCGTAGAACATATATTAATCAACTGACCTTTTCCACTACCAAACTATTCTTTTTATTACGACATATGAAAACTCGAACTAAACACTCTATTCCCAAAAACCCAAAACGCGTATCAAGTATGAAATATTTACGATACACTAAACAGCTGACATAACTCCATTTTTATAGAGTAAACCAGTCCCTAATGAATGTTAGCGGTATCTGGACAATTTGTCATGACGCCGCCATTTGATGACTCCGGAGTAAGGCCCATGATTTATGGTTAAAAAGTTTAAAAAAAGTTTCGATTGTGGCCATTCCATTCTAAGAGGATTTGACGTAGGACTAAAGAGATAGGGAAACGGGAGACGAAAATGGGCTGGTAATTTTACCGGGAGTTGAGAGACAGATTAAGTATTAATAGGAATTAGGGGAGTGTGTTCGGCTTCTTACGGAAAACAGGGAGGCTGATAAACTCTTCATTAAAACTTAAGCAACAATAAACTATAGTAGAGCAACAGAGCTGTGCTGTGTGGGTCAAAATAGAGAAAATTTTCCCAGATATGAGAGTTTTCGACAACGTGATTACAAATATATATGTTACGGCTAAAAGCCGAAGCCAGGTTACAGCTAGTTCTAGCCGGCTATTCCTAGGTGCGGCCGGTTAGATTAGAACCGTGACCAAACGCGCGTGAGCCGAGCGAGCGCAGGGAACGGTGCCGCGGCAGCGGCCGGCGAGCACTACATCCAAATTGGTTGCATCAAACCTCAAAATTTAAATTTATTTTAGTGAGTATTCGGAGTTTACTCAGGGGTATAGCCGGCTAGAACTAGGTGTAACCTTACTACGGCTTTTAGCCGTAACATATATACCAATATTGTTCATTTAATAGTATAGGATAAGGAACAGGGTGTGAAGTTCCTTACCCTTCATTGAAAAGGGAGGAACCGCCGACGAAACCAGGTGTTATGTCTGATGGGCTACTGCCCTACGCGCCGTCTCATTTCATACTTCGCTATCTATTAGTGATCATCTCATGAGTCACCTATCTTTCTTGTCGTATCATCTTTCACACAGTCCATCCATCGTTTCTTTGGTCTTCCTCTTTTTTGATAGCTATCCACATTCATACTCATATCATGAGTTTTCTAATTGAAACAATGAAAATGGGAACCGTAAACCAAAATAGAACCATCGTTTGGACCGTACGTACGCAATTTTTGAGTAACAATCCCGATATTGAATTCTATGCCAAAAAGTCGAGGCATGTCACCGTTTTATTGCATTTATTTTCACATTCGCCGTACGTTTTTACCAGCCACATTTTTTGTAAAACCACTAGTTGCACAAAAATATGAAAATGAAATGAGAATTATTTACTTTTGTAAGTATCTTGTTAAAAACACTTTTACACGTCAACATTTTTATAAACCAGATAAAGTCGTTGTTTCCAAATCAAATTGTGGCGACATGAACAGTGATTTTACATCTAGGGGAAGTTCACCTTATACTATGATAAAAATAAATCGACGAAAATGACTTTCTCGTTTATTTTTCAATCAAAACTTTGAAACTCGTAGTTAGTTCCAAGAAACCTAAACAGATTTTGCCGGTTTTTGGCTGTACAGAATTAATTACAAATTCCATTGTGATGAAAGTTCAAGGTAAACTAAAATCAAAGCGACGTGCTGAAAACTTGTCAAGTTTTATTATTTAATTAAATTAAATACTATTAATTAATTATACGGTAAGTTACTTACGGTGAATCTATTATTTTATAATTATATTTAGCGTTCAACGAAAATTTTAATACATTCATAATTTCGATGAAAATCGCCATTTATTATGACTAACATATTTAATTGGAAATTCTCGCTAATCATAATAGCATTAAAGTTTGGCGTACCTTATTTTAGACATCATTTTCACGAGTAAATTTATGTATTATATAAGGTCTAACTATTCATACACGAAATATTTTCAGAGAATCATCTAATGGCTATAACGAAGCCATTTCAAGGGATTATTTTTTTTATCTGAGTATATTTTTATAAAAAAAAATATTAATTTAAAATTACTTGACCCACAAAATAAATACTAGCTCCTTATTTTTGAACATCCATTACGCTAGTTTACTACGTCGTATTTACCTAGTTGTTAGAATATGGGAGTAAAGATTTTATGCAAAAAGTCTCAAAAATTTTCGAATTTTAATAATTTCGTAAAAAAAAAACAGTCAGATATTTTTTTTTTCGTTGCTATGGCAACTTTACTCTAAAATATTTCGTGTATGAATAATTAGACCTTAGATATAAATATAATATGGAGGAAAAAGGTGTAAATGATTGCGTGACGGTTGACAGGGGAGAATGAAAGAAAAAAACGTGTTTCGCCGACTCCAAGTAACATGGGACAAGGTCAGCAAGATGATGATGATTTATGTATATTATATTTCGAGTTAAATTATTTATTAGACAAACGGTAGGTAGTTTTGAAACGAACTCATTAATCTTTTTTTTTTGTCTACCAATTTTCCAAATCAATTCATAATCTAAAAAAAAAGAAAAAAGTAATAGTATTAGTGGTGGTAGTAGTTTCAGAAATAAAGTTTTTTTTTATAATTCCATTAATGTTTCCTGACATATTTTTTTTTTTAATTTCGAAAACTAACAACTAACTTGACAGTTGTTAACAGCCTTTTGCTGTCCATTATTCACCATGTTATGTGTATTTATTTGGTTAGAAATCCTTAATAAACAAAAAAATATATAAATAAGATACTGTAAACAATTTAATAAACTGAAAAGGCGGGGCCTTAATACCCTGTGAATTCGTGCGTATATTCCTTTCTGTTGTGACGTACGACATGACGGATCCATCCGCCGAAACAAATTCACATATTGAATGATCCTTTCACAATACACGAATTATTTTTTGCGCGTTAAATGATGGCAGTTGAGTTTTATCGTAATTTTTAGTAATATTTGTTCAGTAGCTGGGTTGTTGAAGTTTTTCATTTTATCAACTACTAGCGACCCGCCCCTGCTTTGCACGGGTGCAATATATATAATTATAAGGAAGGTTTATATAAATTATATATAAACCTAAATATATATAATAATAAATTACATAGTAGGTTTATATAAATTATATATAAACCTTCCTCTTGAATCACTCTATCTATTACTGAAAACCGCATCAAAATCCATTGCGTAGTTTTAAAAATCTAAGCATACATAGGGACAGACAGACAGCTGGAAGCGACTTTGTTTTATACTATGTGTCATTTTTAGTAACAAAATTTATGTGTCTACTGATTTTCAGACGTTTAGGAGACCGATTTTGTGTACGTTAGCGCATTTTTTCTTTTATTCTAATAAATAGTTTTAATACTATTATTGACTGCCTCGTTGGTCTAGTGGTCGCAACCGCGACTGCTGAGTAAGAGGTCTCGGGTTCAATTCCCGGGTCGGGAAAAATGATATTGGGTTTTTGCATCAGGAATTTCTAAGTAGCAGCCACAGACTTTGGATTTGTGTCCGGTTGATGGCAATAGGCTCGCGCCCCTTTTACACGGGACTTAATAAGAAAATAAATAAAATACTTTTTTTCAGACCTTGATCCATATGAGTACTTAAACATAACTGGCGAACTGTGGGTGTACTTATTAGATACACCAGCTCTACCTTACCCTTCAGTGATTACAGGTGTGATGTTATATATGTACTATTTTTGATTGGCATAGCCATCACAATAATTAGTATATAATTATTATGAAGTTGTCGCTAGTCTTTATAACAAACTAGCGACCCGCCCCGGCTTCGCACGGGTGCAATAAACATATATGTAAACCTTCCTCTTGAATCATTCTATCTATTACTGAAAACCGCATCAAAATGCGTTGCGGAGTTTTAAACAGCCAGCACAATAATCCCTATACAAAAACTCAACCTAAATTAATAAATGTATAATTATTATGAAGTTGTCGCAAGTCTTGGTAATTGGTTTGCTGTGAACACGAAAGGTATGCAATTATCGCCATAAACGTGAAAGTAGTTTAAGCATCATTTTAAACGTATATTAACCACCTGTTTATTTAAAAATATTGGCAGCGTGGTAAAAACGAGCAGCGATGTTTTTTTTAATTAAAACCTTTATTGAGGTAGACGTTATAACATGCTTCCGTGAAAAAAGGCCTCGTTCACACAACACATAAAGGGTGTAAAAAGACCCTTAACGCAGCCGAAAGGCACTTGTCTCCCCGTCATTGCGATCATTTTTTTGCTCTAGAACATACGTAGGAACCTTCTAGTTACACGGTTTCTCCGTGTAACTAGAAGGTTCCCACGTATGTTGTACGTTGTTGAACGTATGTTGTGTTGGGGGCTCAAAGTTCCAACTTTTTCACAAGTTTTTTTTGTAATACATGTTTTGAATGTAAGATTTTTACTTTAAACACCTCCACGACCCCCGTAGTATTCCAGCCATCCATCAGCACAATGTTTTCAGTGAGTCTTACCGTAAAACTAGATTTTTCACCCCAAAAAAAATCGTTTCTCAACAATAATTTTTGCGTAAAGTTACTTAGTTTGATGTACATAATGCTTGGTTCACGGCTTCGTCAAGTGTCCGTTTACACCCTGTATATTCAGCTGCCAATTGTGAGCAGGCTTACTGTTACTGTAAACTCCGGTGTCAATCTGAAGTTAGAATAGCTCATTGTCGGTTCCGGTAGAATTAAAATTGAAATATTTTCTGTATTTATTCATCATCATCATCATCATTTCAGCGGAAAGACGTCCACTGCTGGACATAGGCCTCCCCAAGGGGGGTTTTGCCATAATCGCCACGCTTGGCAGGCGGGTTGGCGATCGCAGTATGTTTGTTATAAAAATCACAGAGAACGCTGCTGCCCATTCTCTGGTAAGTCCCTTAGTCGCCTCTTACGACACCCACGGGAAGATATGGGATGGTGCTATTCTTTACGTCCGGACACCATACAGAACAGTTAGTATTTATTATTTATTTATTATTACTTACCACACACATTTGTTTTTACAGGTAATACCCAAGCTTACAAAGTAGTCATAAGCCGTAATTATTTTGGTCATCCAAAACACTAACTGAATAACGAATAGAGACTAACCCGCTTACGTCACAGCCAAATCAAATATAAAATCCAAAGTAATGTCCCAAAAGAATAAGTTTCCTAAACGAAGAAGACAATCTGAAGTAACTAACAGGAAGTTACCGGGACAGCACACGTGTGCAGTCCAAATATGACATACATAGGGAGTTACAGCTCACCTAGAAAAAGTATGCGCTTCGGGAATCATCGTCGATCTTCGCATATTCTAACTAGACTACTTCTAGGAGAAGAGTTTTTAATGTTATAACTTTACTTTGTAAACCTCCATGACCAATTTACTATATTCAATGCATAGTGCGTTACATTGAGTTTTACCGTAAAACGTGATTTTCCCCCCAAAAAAAAATACCCAGCAATAATTTTTACGTAGAGGTACTTAGTTTGGAGTTTGATGGCTTCGTGAAGGGTCCGTTTACTCTTTGTATAGAGCTGTTGTGGAATGTTTGAGCAATATATTGACTTAACAGTTTACTCTATGACTTTCGATGAAACTCTTAAAACACAGGTGACGATCTCACACCTGAGTAGATAAATCTATTGGTGAGAAAACTTCATACAAAAGCGGATTGATGGTGCACTATTACAAATTGCGGCAGGAAAAAGTTCGTAGCTTTGCCTCTATGGGCGTTACTCTGTGGTGCGACGATCGTGTGTTTTTTTCGGAAACACGAGGATTGCCGTAGCGCATGCTGTTTCTGACTTAACTGTATGTACGTGCATAAGAGGCATAAGGGTCGGATGATAACTACTTATGTCCACAACTTAAGGACATATTTGCTCGGTAAATAAGACAAACTATTCGTGCACACAAGTGAAGGTGATTTGAATAATGTTATTATTTCAGTTATTTAGTTGAATAATTGTTCTAAAATCAGCTGAAATGTTGAAAATTGTCCCGAAGTTGGCAGCTATGGACCACCGACAGTGCTAGGGACTGTTAAATTAATTTTAAATGAACACTCAGATTCAGATCCTAGAACCAAAAATTCGAAGCCATGCGATATCGTTATTGGAATTTTCATCAGAAATTTCTCAGTAGCAGCCACGAAGTCTGGCTTCGTACCTGGTTGTGGGCAATAGGCTCGCCCCCTATTACATGGGACTTAAGCTTTTCTGGTGAAATGTGGGCATCCATTGGTCACATCTGCCTAATCCTTCGGGGATTACAGGCGTGATGTTATGTTAAACAAAATCTACCAAGTTGCCCCGGTCTCGCGTGGTGGATTACTCCTTCTGAGAGACCACAAAGACAATAAAACAAAACAAAAACGGTAAGGAAGAAGCCTCTAAGTAAATCACATCTTATTAAAACTTCCACTGATTCCCCAAACGCGGCCATATCTATTAGCTATAATAATTCACCTCACCGACCTTCCTGAAACTAAGGCATGGCGGAGCATAACTTGTCTGAACAAGTTACAGTCTAGCCTTTCTTAATTTAAACTAGCTTTTCTCTCAGGCTTTAGTTTAGAGACGCTAATTCAGGCGTAACAGTTATTAATGCTGTCTTTTGTATGGAGTTAGACACTTTCTAAGTTTTACTGTTACTAATCTAGGTGAGTTCTGTGAGTAGTCATTAGTTTGTTGGGATTTTCCTGATGGAAATTAGTATTTCAGGCGATTTTCAAGGGATTTTAGTATCAATATATTAAAGCTTAAATCGAAATACAGTTGCACTAACTTCATGCACCGTACGTACTCAACATCTGCCTAGTCTTTTCCCAACTATGTTGGGGTAGGCTTTCAGTCTAACCGGAATTAACCTGATGCAGCTTAATACCAGATTTTAGATAGAGCGCCTGCCTATCTGACCTCCACAACCCAATTAGTAATGGGTAATACGAAGATTAATTTATTATTTAAAAAACATTATACTCTTGTTTGTTTTGTCAAAGATAATACGGTACCCCATGGTTAGACTTTCTGTCAGACTTTAGGGCAACTGACTACCTGTAACGACTGCCAAAGATCTCCAAATGATAGCTGGGACCAAACCGAAACGGTGACAGAACGGTCTAGTGACATAGTCTCATACTTTTTAATAAAAATATTTTTTTTTGCCTGATACGTTCATAGCACGGTCATGGTATGGTACGGTGCAATGGGCAGAATCTTTTATGCAAAACATGATCAAAAATATTTGTCAATTAGAACAAAAACTCGGGCTTGAATTATAGTTACAAAATCACGTAACGTAGATCCATTATTTCCATGTTAAAAGCCCGGAATACTAAGCCAATTTCTAACCGTCAACAGCCCGTAGCTCCTCCAATACGTAACTGATCCGATGTTTTCTTTCCATTGCCAGATGTTTCGATACTGACACCCAATACGTGCCCTTGGAGCTTGGATTTAAAAAGGCATTAACGCCGTGACGTTCAGGGCCTGAGGCCTCTTCGGTTGGAGTACGGGAATTATATCAGAAATATTCTTAGTATTTTTCTGATACATTGGAGAATAGAATATGGAGGAGCTTGAGGCTAAATATTAACATCTGTACGGGTCGATCTTCCAGGTTAAGCAGCGCTTGCTTAGGTCGGTCCGTGGATAGGCGACCATCTTTTACCATCATGTTATGGAAAAAATATACGTTGGGTAAGAAATTAAATCAAAATGCCATTTAAAGAATTGGCTTACACTCGATAGAAAAAAAGTAGAAAAGGGGGAGCGACAGTTGGACAACATAAGCCATTAATAATGGCTGCGCACTAGATCCAACAACTAATTTCAGGTAATAAACATGTTTACTAGAATCATTCAATTAGCGGTCACACTAATAGCTCGGATGACTGGCTTGCCAACACATTATAAATGAACACGTAAATATTTACTAAAATTATTAACTGCCACTAACCGGAATTTCATAATAGGATAGGTGTTTCACAGATTTAAATTATTAGATTATTTGCTGTTTTATTTTTATCTTGCTTCAAATTTTAATAAAGATAAGATAAGATATTTTTTATTGACATAATTTAATTTATTATTTATTTGCATTAGCTAATTTTGTCTATATCAATTTAATTTATTCTCAATCAAGTTATTTTAATTTTAATTCGTATTTATCTGCACTACCTACATAAATTGCTAATTAATTTGTTACTAACAAAATATGGACACAACCTAGTCTGAAATAAACAATCAATCATTTTTTTGTTAAACATAGGTTACAGATAGTATGTAAACAAATTTTATTATTTTTTTTATAAAGAAAAAAGTTACTTTTACATTTCCATTTGAAACCCTGTCTCCTGTGCTAGGTGAGACCTGTGTTACAGGATTAAATCACAGTGAATTGATTTTTTTTAGCAAACTAAAAGTTTTTTATTCCAGTATTTTCAATCGTAGCCAGCGAAAGGGTTAAATCTCGCTCAATTTGTTAGGATCAATGCCACAAAATTCTATCCACCTAAATATATTTGTGAGTTTGAAAATGATACGAGGGTGCTCACGAATATTTTATAAAACAATTCCATTTTCGATTCTCTCTCGACACAGCCCTTTTCCGCCATTAGTGTTAAATGAAAAACGGGAGGATGAAAATTATAATTACTGTTGGAGACAAGGCAACACCTCCCCGACCTTAAATTACTCCCTACAAAGAACGTTCGACTATCAAGTAGTTTTCTAAACACCGTTTAATTATTTCTAATGGCCATTATACTATATCAAAGTAAAATACGCCGAAATGTTCGGAAAATTCGCAACAATGGAATTTCGGCAATTTCCCATTTAATAGAATTCATGTTGGCAGCAATCGTGTTGGAATTTGCCGAAGGCACAAATTCTGCTCTTGTCTTCTTGCTTTAGTTTCTGGATTTTTAACGTTAGAACTGTTTTTGGACCTTAGATTTAGTGGGAGCTGAATAAAGTAGGCTATTTAAAGCTGTTTTTTTTAGGAGTTGGGGTAGCAGGCTGGATCTGGGTTTGTGTTCAATTACACGACACGAGACGCATGACTAGCCCAATTTGGGTGTACTATAAAGTCTATAGGTCACCACTACACTGCCTTACCCTTTTGGGGAATACAGGCGTGAAGTTATGTTATAACTACCCTGCCCTACTCGACATTAGGCAATGTTGATTGACACAACTTATGTACTTTTTTTATTTTTTTTTATTAGAGCACTCTACGTAAAGCAATAATATAAAAAAAAATTGCGCTGCACAAATACAGGCTGTAAACAGACCCTTCACAAGTTTGCAAGTACTATTGTAACTTACTGGGGCTGGCTCAATTTATGTATGACACAATGTTTTGAGATATAATAAATATTTTTGAATTTGAATTTTGAATTCACATAGAGCATTCTGTACATCAAACTAAGTAACTTTACGCAAAAATTATTGCTGAGAATCGACTTTTTTTTCTGGGGTGAAAAATCACGTTTTACGGTAGGACTCTATGGAAAGCGCTCAAAGCATCGTGCTGATGGATGGATTGAATAGTACGGGGTCGTGGAGGTGTGTTAAGTAAAAATCTTACAATAAAAACATGTATTTAAAAAAAAAACTTGTGAAAAAGTTGATACTTTGACGCCCAATATCTCCGTAACTAGAAGGTTCCCAGGTCTAGAACAAAAAAATGGTCACAAAGATGGGGAGAAAAAGTGCCTTTCGGCTATGTTAAGGGTCTATTTACACTCTTTATATAAATTATCAAGAAAAAATAATACTTTCACAGATCATGATCATGACCAATCACAAATGGCAGGTAGGTATATTTTTCTAGGTCTATGCCAAGTTTGGACACTCCTACCAATAAAGCGGGCCGTGCCCTAGCCGGCTAAATACACCAACATAAAATAAAGTTCACCATTCATTAACAACAAACTACGTAGCCCAGTTAATTTTTCAAGTTCCAACATCTAATAAGATCGGACTGAGATTCTCTGAGAGTTAAGTTCGTCGTCCCACCACGACAAAGGAGAATGATTGAGGTCTTAATTAGTTCGCGACCTCGATTCGTGAAGAATGTTTTTAATAGGATTTCAAGGAAATCTGGACGAGACTCTGGCCTGTGTAATTACTAATTTAACGAAGTAGCAGTTCAAGGAAGATTTTTGGCATGAATGGGATGGTAATTTGACGAGCCATTGTCTTTTGTTTCCATGCTCCTATTTTTCGTATTAAGAAGCTCTAAAACCCGCCCGGTGCGGTGTGAACTGTGCTATTGTGTAGATGATGTCAAACAGATGAGTCCTTTTCGTTACCAGTTATAATATACTAGGATTGCAAATCTAGCGTGTGCCATTTATGGACTTACGCCAATTGCCCATATGGTGGGAAATGGGCGTATGTCAATATGGCGGTCATGAGTAGGTACGCAATACGTCCGTCCCTCGTTCGTCCTTAAGCGACTTAAGCTGCGTTTCCTGTAGCGAGGGATGTGTGTGAAACTAACCATTAGTAAAGCTTCTTTTTTACATTTTGAGCTAAGCTAGCTATGTGATTAGTTAGTTTTATGCACATGTCTCGCTGCTTATCCTCGTACATCTCTGGTGGAACCGCAGCCTTATATTTTTAAAAGAAAGAAAAAAAAAGTATTTATTAGACTCACAAAGGACTTAAAAAAAAAAAAACAACACCACCTGCCACCAGTAACCATGTAGTTCCTTTCCCTCCACAGGAAACGATCAATTCGAACCGTTCAGTCTGTAGGTTTTTGTGAAATAAAATACTATGAATTTGTTCTCATATTCCCGAAATAATATTTAAAAAAGATATCGTACCACCACATCACGATTCTCACAAGCACGTAACAGGAACAAACTGGAAAAGCGCAAATGTTACACCCACAAAATGTTACACCCACAAAAAGTTACGTACGCAATTTAAAAGAAGCTATTATACGTAGGAATTTATTTAGTCATGAAGTTTCCCAGATTCTGGTCACGTTGTCGGGTACAATTCATTTTTATGATGTCGGGGCATCAGCTGGGGGGCAAGCGATATGCCGAGTGAGCTACGATTGTTTGCCCCGTTCAGTTTGCTCGCTGCAAACACTGGCTTTGAAATAGGCATTGGCAACTATACGGAGGCTGGATACATTTACTGGATTGATGGAAATGAATCGGAAAATTCTCTGGCACCACTTTTGTAAATGAATTTTGTGAGAAACATTTTTACAGCTATAAAGTCCATGATTTTGAGTAGATTACATACAAAATTCAAGTTTCAACCTCTAAAACTCTCAAAGGAAAGGTTAGATTATTTATGTTATTGATTGATTCAGAATAGATAAGTCATTCAAATTATTTAATCAACGCCTAGCAAATATAAAAACAGTACTACAAAGATCTGTCTATGATAATTATATTATAGAGATCTGAGAAACATTGTAGATGCCACGTTTCCTACGAAAATAATAAATCAAAAGCAACCTAACAAGGTGTTTACAGGGAGGTAAACATGAGTACGATTTGTTTATTGTTTATCTCTCTAATTTTCTACATAAACGGAGCCCTCATCACGGGGCGAGGTCGCGTGTCAAACTCATTACCAACACGTGAGTAAATACGTAGACAATAATAAACATGAAAGTGTCACGACAGTTATACAACATAACATCACTCCTCTAATCTACTGGGGATTAAGTTTGATTCCCAGGTCAGACAAACTGATCTGGAACTTCTCAGCTTCTCAGCAGTCCCACCCAGAGCCCGGCTGATGGCAATAAGCTCGTCCCCTAGTACGTAGCGAAATGTGGGTGCACAAATACAAGCCAAAATACTGCTCAAGTCTTTCTGGGGTTGCAGGCGTGATGTTTTATAATATTTTCTTATCTTTGCATAAGTTCTTTTTTACCGATTGTTTGTGAATGTTCGAACATTGTAGGCCTTGTAGATTCCTAAATGCTTGTTATTTTTTTATCTTGTTTTACTTTTTGTGTGTAGTAAGCAACGACTTATTGTCGGGCCTACTCTGTCCCCTCATACTTAAGTACTAATGCTGTAACATAATAATAATATTGTGAAACCAAATAATTTTAAAAGAGTAACCATAGAGTTTTAACCCGGTTCTCCTCTATAGGAAACAATCAACGCGAACTGCACACCTTTGCTCCCCTTGTTCGCTTTAGGACAGATTCGCTTTAATAATCATTCGCTGATGCAACGCGACTGTGCAATTCCTGCCGTTAAGCGTATCTATCTTAAAGCGAATCTGTCCTAATGCGAACAAGGGCTTTTTTCGACGTTTATAAGTGCCCATGGCAGGCCTATGTAAAATTAAATATTTTGATTTTGATGTTACGAAAGTTACTATAACAAAAATTGGCCAAAAAAATCTCTTTTCATACAAAGAATGCAACGACCATTGATCACCAAGTTTACTCTACTCAATGCGGGATGTCTAAAGTTTAAACATAAACTGTTTTTTATGAAAGTGTCTAAGATACTCAATTTTTCACCACAATCAATACAAATGACCGATCTCACTCTCACTACGTTCTTTGATACCAATATTTCCGTTTCCTTAAGTAAAAAGTTTCCCAGCAAACAGTATGATTTATTTATGTGGATCCTTCGCAGATGTTAGTCTGTATCATTTTTCCTTTTCTATAATAGAATATGAATCGTATTATTTCGCGATTATACCCGAAGCAACTGATTGGATAAAAATACTATGTTCCTGAGTGAGAGGTTATCAAAATGTTATTATTTTTTTATTTAGGAAATCGGTTTATGTTTGATTGTATTAGTATTGGTGAGCGTGAATGAGGGAAAGTTATTTTCGCTTTTGTGTCGAATCGATAAGGGTTAGATTTAATCATCACGTTTTGGTAATATAAGGTTGGTTTTTTTACGTGAACGTACGTAAAACTTTACTGCTACTACTATTTAGTATTTCAATATTGACTGCCTCGTTGGTCTAGCGTTGGTCTAGTCGTCGCAAGCGTGACTGCTGAGCATGAGGTACTGGGTTCGATTCCCAGGTCCGGTAAAATGTTATTGAGTTTTTCCATCAAGAATTTCTTAGTAACAGCCCGGCACGTTACATAAACACAAATTTAATGAAGAATTAATGTGAATAGAGTTTTCCAGGTATAACTCTGTATATTCCTTCGGAGGAACAAGTGTGATGTTATATATGTCGGATATGTCAGGATTTATTCCGTAAGGCTTGTACATCATGTGGGCAGACGATGGGTTTCGTGCTATGAAAAGACAAAACTAACGAGTTACTTGAGATTACAACTAAATACGGAGCACAATGTATCTGATACCATTCCAAGACGTCTCAACTCCACCGCGATCAGACATTCAATGTCGTCCTCACCTCGAGCTATAAACATACTCTCACCACAGCGCGCTTCTGCGCGCTGTGGTGAGAGTGGATTTGTAAGTAGGTCGCGTGACATCACCACCAGCGCACTTGCAATTCATTTTATGTCCGTACTAATGACCGGAACCATTTGTCAGTTGATTAAACACAAAATTCAGAAGAAATCCATTAATCCCGTCTCCTCGGCATAAGTTTTTATTTAACACTCAATACCATGAATAGAGATGTAAAAAAAACATGAAATTCATCAAGCATGTTGAGCTGTACATTAGTGTACATGTACCTTCGCTGTTTCAGAAGCGAGATCTACCAACTACCTCAGCAGTAAAACAATACATGCTAGTATAATTATTTGTTCATTTCTGTACACTTCCGAAACTCACCACCACCACGTCATTCTAGTATTTGTTGCTAAACTAATGTAGTGGGGCGAAACAAATGAGCTTGATTCCTGGAACTTACTCGGTTTGAGTATGTTACACTTCTACGGAACATGGTCATGACAGCTCTCACGGAAGGGTACAAAGGAGTACTACACATACACATGTTTAACAAAGTGCGACGGGACGGATGTAGTACATTATTTTGGGCCGAATGAATGGTAAATAATCCTGCTGTCGATTTCTTAGCTAATGAATGAGAAGGGTAGATTTATTGTGTCTGTGGACAATGTTTCTAGGACATCGACTAGAAAAATCTCGAGGAAAGTCCTACTAACACATACATAAACTCACACCTTTTTCTCATGGGGGTAAGCAGAAACTACAGTGCGCCACCTGCTGAGATACTCTTTTGACCTCGTCCACGTTCATACATCTGGTCATACACGCACGCCATTTACGAGTACTACGCACCCGACTTTTCTGAAGAAGTTCAACCCGAGATTATACTTCTATAGGAATTGTAGAGAGCGAAAGATTCGCACGCAATAGGTACAAAAAACGTCGTATTCAAAACGCATTTGCGTCGGAGCATCAGCTACAAAAACATTGGTATTCACGATGGTCCTCCGAGCAGAATGTCTGACTTCAATTAACGATGACACGATTTATATTCATCCTGTGGATTATCCAGCTTTGCCTCTGTTTTATTTGCATATTTATCACTGTAACTTTATTTTGTTCTTAGTCGTCGGAATACACAATTACTCTTGGTGTTGAATTAATTCGCCCTGTCTTTTTACATCCAATTACTGAGTCGTTTATGGAGCAGCTCGAAATATTTCATATTTTACCGAGATATAAAGTTACGAATACGAGAGGAAAACAAAGACGAACCTTCGTGACTTAGTTTTACGTTATAATACGGTGGAGTTTTCATATTTTGTCATGAACGTTATAAGTCGAGCTATTCCGGTGACCACGGAACCGCACGCTTGGAATACACAACATTTTGTAAATCTATTTAATCACGACTTGTCAATTACAAAATAGGAACGTTTTGTCGTTGCAGTACACAATACAAAATAACTCTGTTGTAATTTTCCAGATAATCATATGCGAAAATGTCATAATCAAAGCCTAGAACGTAACAGTTTCAGTCAGTTTAGAAGCTGAAATAATTGTAATTTAGTCGCTAATATCGCACATACTTGGAACCACAATCCTTTAGACGTAGGTACCCGCAATGCGGATTACGCGATGTCGATTCGTGTCAACGCAACTCAATAATTCATCAGATTGAAATGGTTCTGAACACGACAAATATAATTTAGATCGATAGCTATAGTGTGGGACTGTGGGTACTTCATTATGTTATTAACTATGTAGAGATGCTGGCGTGAGTTACTAGGCAAGATCAAATCAAAGCATTTATTTCAAGTGGGCCAGTTACAGGCACTTTTGAATTGTCGAAACAAAAACAACAATAAAATGAAGCTACAGTCCCAGTCACAAGGCATAATAATTGTGAAAGTACTGTACGAGTAGTTGTCCATTCAATTCGTAGATCTCTATTGAGAAGAACTGGCAAGAAACTCCATGGAAACATATCTATGGGCAGTATGGGTGTCTCACATCGTCTGGAGGAAGTGACGTTTACAAAATATGGGAGGCGTATTATTGCTGCCTCCTTGGTCTAGTGGTCCCAAACGCGAATACTGAGCAATAGGCCTTGGGTTAAATTCCCGGGTAGGCAGTGTTATTGGGTTTTTTCCATCAAGAATTTCGCAATACCAGCCAAGGAGTCTGGATTTGTGCCCGGTTGATAGCAATAGGCTCGCCCATGGACGAGAAACACTTAAACACAACTGACGATATGTGGGTGTACTATTAGGTACACCTTTGCCTAACCCTTCTGGGATTACAGACGTGATGTTATGTTGTCCTTTTTATTATTTTTAAAAGCCGCACTGGCCGCGTAGTATATTATTCTCTACCCTCTCTCATACAGAGGCAGCCTAAGTTTCGGCAATGGTACAGGCTGTTGATGTTGATGTTGATGTTCTAGCTCATTTTATTACGTCATCACACTTGTAAACTGCGTGAAAGTGAGGATCGTGTCAGAACATGCTCCTGCTATTCTAAATTATGACCAGGAGGGTTACCATGACGTCTTAAAGCAGGAGTAATTCCAGTGTGGGAAAGAGATGGCGCTAGACGACCTGTATATGTATAGCTCTGTTTTTTTCTTACACTGAAATTACTCCTGGCAGTAGGCCACCAATTTAGAACTATCACAAATTTATAAAAGGCTTAATCTAAAAAGAAACTTCAAACATATATTTATTTGTGTCTAAAAAAGATCTAGAAGAAGAACAGTAAATCTCAGAAAGTAAAAACCAAATCATAACTACTCTATAAGTCCAAAATAAGTGCAAAGATGTTGCCAATCCGTTAGGCTACAGACGTGCTACTCAGAAAAAGGTTCCCCAAAAGTTTAGCGCAGACTAGACTTGAATCCGTAATACGGAAGATCATAAAAAGGTTATTATCGATTTAGGACAAACTCGGCATTAAAATGTATGAACGCTGCTGGTAGCAATGAATAGAATCAGCTTTATGACATATTTTTGACGAGACATTTATCACTGACTAAAGTATTGGCCAGGAATAAAACACGTAATGAAATCACAAAATAATGTTTATTATTAAACCACAGTACTATTTACACTTGTTACTTCACTCAGTATTCCACAACGACTGCCCGCAATGGCGAACGAAGTGATATTCTCACAGAGTATCATTTTATAATGATATTCTAGCAATTTGCCCCACCACTCACAATGGGCAACAAAGAATGAATTAATCAGTTGAAATACTTTGACAAACTTAAATCACTAATAAGTTAATATTACACGATTATATAAACATGTTGGATCCGTACATTAGTACGGACATACAATGAATCGCAAGTGCGCTGGTGGTGACGTCACGCGACCTACTTACAAGTCTACCCGCACCACAGCGTGGCTTCTACAGAACCCTGATGTTTACAGCTCGAAGCGAGGAGGACAGTCAATGTCTGATCGCGGAGGAGTCATATCCGACAAACAGATTAATTAATAAGTCATTAAAAACATTTAATACGATCTAATAAATTTACAAGTGCATTACTTGGTGAGGTCTCTCGTCACTTGTACACTGTCTGTGTTTTTAGTTAAGTACTAACATAGGTTAAGGATATTGTTACTAACCCAATGGATCTTGGTCATCTGAATAAATGAATGATTAATAATAATTATATCTATTACATCTAGACATCTACTGATTAACATTGATTTATTACAATGGGTAATTATACTATATGACCTAATAAAAGTGTGTAAAAAAGACCCTTAACGATGTTTTTCCTCTCATTGCGATACTTTTTTTGTTCTAGACCATACCTGGGAACCTTCTAGTTACGGAGATATTGGAGGTAAAAATTACAACTTTTTCACTTGTTTTTTTTAATACTAGTTTTTAAGGTTATACTCGTAACTTAACTTCAAATAATTCCATTACCCGTTTACTGTTCAATGCATCCATCAGCACAATGTTTTGAGTGCATTACATTGAGTTTTACTGAACAAAAAACAGTTGATTTACTTTGTTGATTTGTTTGTTTGATGTATAGAATGCTTGGTTGACGCCATCGTGAAGGGTCCGTTTACACCTTGTATACATATAAAACAGCTCCGTGACTGACTTGTGATAGACAGACAGAAGAGTAGCTTGAACTACTGAAACGTAGTCAATGAAGTGAACTAGAGCTTCGGGCTATGTTAAATAGTATGTTCACAAGAGAGTGCGAAGGTGTACTAAGGTTTTAAAAATATTGAGGCTAAACTATACTTTGTTTGAATAATTTTTAGCACTGCTCTTAGTAGAACAGTGTAGGAAAACATTGTGTGCAAGGAAACCGGTGTGTCTTAGAACTAAAAATTTGAAGACATGTGACATCTACCAACCCGCACTGGGATAGCATGGTGGTATACAGCCCATTCCCTCTCATAGAGAGGAGGCAGTGTCTCGGCAATGAGAATGCATTTTATTCAATACTAGCTGACCCGCGCAACTTCGTCTGCGTTCGGATTTTCCCCGTTTTTGTAATCTTTTTCATAAATGCTCCGCTCGTTTTGATCGTAGCGTGATGTTGTGTAGTCTATAACCTTCCTCGATAAATGGGCTATCAAACACTAAAAGAATTTTTCTATTCGGACCAGTAGTTCCTGAGATTAGCGCGTTCAAGCAAACAAACAAACAAACAAACTCTTCAGCTTTATAATATTATAGTATAGATCAGTATTAAAGTAACTATGCGAACCAAGTCGCGGGCTAAAGCTAGTTATATTCCTAGATAATTTGTGTATTACTCAAGAGGTTTCGTTTGTTTATAAACCAGGATACCCAAAGTGTTGTTCTAGAACGTCAAGCCAGCTTAATGAATCATAATACATCATTGTTCTTCTCGAGAAAAACAGTGAATGATTAATATCATTAATGTATCGTTCCGTCTTGGGGTGAATGAACTCCGAGGAAATACTCGCTAAAGAAATTTCTATAGAAATTCCGATAAGAGAGTGTTTTTTTTTTGTTGGCTGTTACTTTATGAATTAGAAATGAAATGCAAAAGAGCAACCACAGGGCTTTGACGCTGTGCAAATAAAGATGTGTATGTGAAATATCAATGAACTGTATGTATAATGATAACGGCTGAGATGATGAAAAAGATTGAAATAAAATAAATAAATATTTACTACGGCGGTCAATGTATCTTGTTTCCAACCTTAGTATAAAGATATAAAAGGTAGGAAGGCGTATTAACACATATTATGTATTTAATACAGGAGGAAAACGTCGTGAGGAAAGTCTTGAGTATGAATGTGGATGAGGTATAAGAGTAGAGGAAGACCAAAGAAACGATGGATGGACTGGGTAACAGTGGCGAAGGTTCCATACAACTCGATTCCTAGCAAGATCAACGGATTATCTTTGAAAAATGGCACAGTCAGTATTCTATAGACAAATAATATAATCGCATTAAAGATATGTACTCCGGCTTACCTTTTACAAAAATTGACCCTTCGCTACTGCTGTGTAAAAGATGATATGGCAAGAAACGAAGTGTCTGATGAGATAACAAGTAATAGAGAAGTATGGAAGAAGAAGACATGCTGCGCCGACCCCAAATGGATTGGGATAAGGGCAAGAAAATGATTATGATGTATTTAATAAACTTATAACGAGGAGAATTTTTATTAAGAAAACGTACCGCTAATAACAATGGTTGGTTACAGTTTTTATTACTTGCTCAATGAATTTCCAATGAAACTGAACGCGATTAGCATATCTAAACCGAGACGTTCCAGAGCTGACAGTTTGATGTGAAGAACTATCTTTAAAAGGCTTTCCGGAAAACAAAAGAACATTGACGTGGATATATATAACTTAATAAAAGAAACAAAAAAAATCACGTTGAATAAATAGTTAACGACGAAAATTGAGTTGGAAACAAAGTTGTAACATATTAATTAGAATTTTATTCCTGTCCCAGCGGATCCTTTCACATAAATTTATAATGAAGTGTTTTAAGGCGAAACCGTCAGGGTGGCCCGCGAGATTTAAATTTCCTCATGTTTTTTTTTATTTTTTAGGTCAATATCAGGTTGTATTCTGTGGGACCATTACCAACATGAATTTTTTAGAGAGTATTACAGTCATTGAAATCATCAATACACTTCTCAATTCATTTCAGACCATCTTAGACAATAATCTGCATAGTCCTCATGCGAATTGACCAAGATTATGCCTGGACCTACTGAGACCTCTGAGTTTGTTTTGGCTTTTTCTTCTCAGAGTAGTCAGGTACGAAACATAGACAAATCTAGTTTAAAAAAAAAATAACGACCTATTTGCTAAATAAACATCATTTATTTAAGTTCAAAAAAGGAATGACTCTCTTGAAATCACGTCGTTTGACGCCGAATCTAACTAAGACAGTATATCTAATGATTATAATTCCGTATATAAGTATGTGATACAGTCGCGAATCTTTATTTGATCAAGATGCAACTTAATACTGACCAGCATTTTTTTTTCATTTCGCGGACTCCCGTAGCACATCCCCCTTAACACGACCGATTTACCGGGAACTCTTTCCATGGCGTGCTCCGTAATACACGTACAAACAGACCATTATTACAGGATTAATATAACTTTTATACTTGTTGAGTACTTTTTTAACATTTGCGTACAGCCCCAGAGTTAGTTGAACAACTAAGGTATGTACCCTCAATGTTACTGCCAACTATTAAACACTTAGACAAAAACCATAAACATCTGGTCGAAACTTAAATTGATACTAAAGCAAAAATTCTAGATTGAAACGAAAAAAAACACCGTACTTTTATATTTTGTGGTTTACAATTTGTCACTCTAAAAGACACCGTGTTTTCATGTTTTGTAAAATAGATGCTCATTATTCTCTGACCTGAGTCTTATTGTAAATATTGTTTACTTCAGCAAGCCAAAGGGTAATATCAAAGGTGCTATAATATCAATGACATTCTCACTAAAATCATTGACAAGGGTCCACGTGTTTGTCTAAAACATTAAGTTCATCCCTATCAAATAGGTAATCGAGTCTATCCAAACAATTATTTACCAATCAAGCATTCCCAGCTCCCACCAAAAGCGCAATTCGGTGTCCACACAGTATCGGGGGCGACACACAAACGCGCCAATGACCACTCAATCAGCGCAAGTTTTACCCGCGTCACATCCATCGAATCACGCAATTAATTTAGAAGGTCACCCGACTCTGTTTGCTTTGACAACCCCTGTAATCGAGTTTCGAGCGGCGCACACTCCCAACGGCTGTAAATCATTAAATTTAATTCCGGCGCGACGTTTGCATTGAGGCCAGTCTTGCGCTAGCTCTAGCTGTTGTATTGACGTGTTTAGCTCAGCTTGCGATAAATTAAATTCTCTTTTCACTTTACAAGACGGTTTTTACGCTAAAATGTTTCGGATTTAGAGATGGATATGAAATGGGTTTCATTTTTTCGCCTGTCAAGCACATGTTAAATGCAATTTTGTGAGCTATGTTTAGGATTACATATGTTTGGAGGCTTGCATGCTGAGTTAATACTGCCCGGTCGGAGTTAGCGTTGCATGTTGATGGTGGGCGGAGTCTGAAAAGATTGATAATGTGATTTACGGGCTGTGAAGCAGTTGGTACAATTAACTGAGGCATGATAGCTCTGCATACATTACTCCACTTTGTTGTAATTACTTTACGATCCTCTAGCCTATTGCCAAAGCGTTAGTCTTCTCGACAGAACAGATGGGACCGAATTTCTGATTTACCCACAGCCACGGCCATCTAAAGTCCGCAATCCATTCATTTGGGAATACTCTTAGATTGAATGGGACGCCGGGTTTTCGGGTTTCAAAACCACCCGAATCAAACGTTATCTTGGGGTATGAAAGGCAGAAATAACAGTGAGGTAAAAATAAAACGTGCTCCTTTATAAAATAAAATAGTTACAAATCCTGTTCCGAATGGGACCAACCCAGTTTCCTTAATGCTATAAGTTGACCGGAAAACGATCACCAAATACGGTCCCATATCCCTTCATTACCCAATCAGAGCGCAGATCGTGCATAAAATTGTCCAAACTCACACACAATGTATTTGTACTTGTCCAACCGTATTTTTGGGTTTCCAATCATCGAACAAAACAAAGAGTATTGGTACATAATGACTAATAGCCGATCCGTCCGGGATAAAAATTGGAACGAATAAATACAAGCGACTCAACGGAAAAAGCGAGCGCACAAAACCTTTCACCACATATTTTTACATGTAACAAACAAAAGCGGAACATTATCTGGCTGATTCATGTCATAGATAAAATCTATTTGTCTGAGTATTTCACTTTGATCTTTGTTTATGCGAGCGAAGATCAGAATCCGTATTGCAAACTTCTGAATCTAACTTATCTCATCTTATGTTGGTGCGGATTCAATCAAATTCGGTCCGCTATCGATTTTAAGTCTAGTTTCAGCTGTTGGATGTCCAACCATTCTACGGCTGGGCCACTGTCGTTAATTGGATGTCGATTTCGTAAACTACTGCTGCCTCTTGCCAAAAAAGTATTTGACGCCATTCGTTAAGTCTCTGATGTTATGTAACTCTTCTTTCGGTTTTATTCATTCAATCTTTTATCTGCAAACTATCAACTATATTTAAAATACGTTTATAGGCCTGCCTCGTTGGTCTAGTGATCGCAAGCTGACTGCTGAGCATGAGGTCTTGGGTTCGATTCCCGTGGCGTGCAAAGTGTTATTGGGTTTTTGCAGCAGAACTTTCTTAGTAGCAGCCACGGAGTCTGGATTTGTGCCCGATTGATGGCAACAAGCTCGCCCCCTATTATATGAAACTTAAATATAACAGGCGAAATGTGGGTGTACTATTGCCTCTGCATGTTAAACCTTTCGGGGACTACAGGCGTGATGTTATGTCATGTTTATAAGTGTCATTTCTATTTGTTTGATCACATCTCAATAATTATTTAACTGACAATATTTGCATAATAATATCACTGTAGTTACTTTTCAGTGTTTTCAATTACATTTAATCACATGGAAGTTAGTGTGTTTTTATTGGATGAGCTTAATCAGTTCAATTTTGTATGGAGTGTAACATTATTGGTGAGTGACTGAGTTTTTGATGAGCCATTTTGGTACATTGACTTCCCAAATTAATTATAATCAATTAATATACCTACAAAAATTCGACATAATATGAGCATATTTAATCATTAATAAATTTTGGTGGAACATAACATGACATCACGCCTGTATTGCCCGAAGGGAGTGATAGACCTGTATTGTTTTGCCAGTCACGTAGGAAGTTCCAGGTATAGGCCAGTAATATCATAATAATATGTTACAGGTAGAACTCCCACACGATAGTGTGTGACACATGTAAGGTCTAATACGGAAAAAACGAACGCGTAGGTTGTTCCAAGAAAAAAAAACAAATCAGAATTTATAACAATACACTCCTTCTAGTTTTATTTACAGCACTATTATGTATGTTCGCAGTTGGCAAAATTCAAAATTCAATATGACGGCACGGTTGGCGCAGTGGCTGAACGATTGACTGCTGTGCTTCGTGTCGCAGGTTCGATTCCCGCACGGAACAAATATTTGTATGGCCTACAGGTAGTTCTTCCGGGTCTGGCTGTTTATGTATGTGAATTTAAATGTTTGTAAACTCACCCACGAAACAGGAGAAATTCCTAGTGGGGCAACGTTTTATAAAAAATAAAAATAATTAAAAAATATATATTTTTTTTTGTGGAACGATTGCAACTTTGAGACAAGACCTATTTTTTTACCCGACTGCGTCAGAAGGAGGGTTTTAAATTAGTAGGCGGGGGAAAGACAATACTTTGTTACCTAATGGCACAGAAAGATCTACCAAAACTACGTTTGTCACCGCATACGGCGTATATGTATAGTTTAACTAATTTGAATATACATAATATGTAGTTATATCATTATTTGATTAAGTAAGTATCTTAGGTTTTTTCGCAACAACGAAAAGGTACATTACAACTCTAAAAGCTCTGTTAAAATAAAGACAGTGCAATGTAATAAGGTTGGAGTAAGATGGATAGTATCTTGTTGCTTGCTATCTCCCTCTCTCTTTGGTCATGGCGGATCTAATTGTAACTGTGTTATGCTGTGTCGATTACAAATAAAAGTTTTCATATTAAATTAAGCCCCTATTTCATTTAAATTTCATCTGGTTATGGGCCCAGATCACTAACTAGTATGGATTAATAAATGTAGGCTGAAGGATTGCAAATACTGTAGTGAAAAATACTGGTGGCGTGGGTTGACGCCATTTTGAGGTTAAGTAACGCCGGGAAGGAAAATTACTTGTTCGACTGTCGTTGGGCAAGGCAGGAGAGACTACAGGAATTTTCAAAATGGATTTGACACAGAGTGGAAGTGGACAGACCGTCATGAAGCTGGAAGGTTCCAGGAATTGGAACATTTGGAAGTTCCAAACGTCCGTTTTGCTGAAAGGTCAAGGACTGTACAAAATCGTTGACGGAACAACAGTAAAACCTGAAGGAGGTACTGAGCGTACTACTTGGGAGACCCAGGATGCGAAAGCTCAGATGCTGATAGTTACGAGAATATCAGAAGAAGCCATGTTGCATATTATCACTTGCGATACTGCGGTTGCTATGTGGAAAAAGCTATTAAGTGTGTATGAACAAAAATCGGAGACAAGCATACACATTGTGCAACAACGCTTTTTTCAATTTAAGTTTGAAGAAGGAAAAGAGATGTCTGTGTTTTTATCAAGAGTACATGAGATGCACAATCAGTTAAAACAGCTGGGAGAAAATATGTCTGATAAATTCGTTATCACCAAGGTTCTCATGTCTTTACCAGAAGATTACAAGCATTTCATCTCGGCTTGGGAGTCTGCTCCTGATGACAAGCAGACCTATGATAATCTGGTAGCCCGATTGTTAATAGAGGAAGAAAGAATTAAAGAAAGAGGCGGGTCGTCGTCGTCTACGGCGTTTGTGGCAAAGAAACTAGATAAAAAAAGTGTTAAATGTTATAAGTGTCATAGACTTGGACACTATCAAAGCGAGTGCAGATATAATAACAATGTGAACAATAACTTTCGTAATTATAAAGACAGTCGTCCAGATCTGAAGTGTTATTACTGTAATAAACCGGGACATATAAAGAGCCAGTGCCGTTACAAAAAGGACAAAGAAAAGGAAAGTAATGCCTTTTTAGTCAACAGTGTTTTTGATGAACAGTTACAAAAATCTCAGTGGTTAGTCGATTCGGGTGCGAGCGAACACATGTGTTGTGAATACGAACTATTCAACTCATATTCGACCGTAAGCGATAAATCGGTAATAGTAGGGAACGGAACGCAAATTAATGTCAAGGGTTGCGGTCAGGTGGCGCTGCAAGTTTGGAATGGTAGTGAATGGATTGACACTACCATAGACAACGTACTTCACGTTCCAGAGTTGAAAACAAATTTGTTCTCTGTAAACTGTGCGACAAGCAGAGGTTATGTTATCGTAACAGAAGAAAATGTTTGCAAGTTTTATAAACAAAACAAGGTGATGGCTATTGCTGAGCGGCACGGAAGCATGTACTATCTGGATTTTCGCTATTTTAATGCATGTACAGCGAATCTTGCTGATGTGTGTTGTGACTTGCATGAGTGGCATGAAAAGTTGGCGCACCAAAACATGGTTTATGTGAAAGATGTTCTGAAGAAAAATAATATTGAAGTTAAAAATGCCAATATGCAAACATGTGAAAGTTGTCTAAAAGGGAAAATTCACCGCTTGCCGTATCCTGTGAGTAACAATGCGACGTCGAGAGTATGTGAAACAATTCACGCCGATACCTGTGGGCCTATGGAGAAGCCATCGATCGGAGGCTCCAGATATTTCGTGGTGTTTAAAGATGATTACTCAAAGTATAGGCGAGTATTCTTTGTGAAAACGAAAGACGAAATTAAATCGTGTATAAAGAACTTCATATCTCAGGCTGAAAACGAAACAGGAAATAAAATAAAGATATTTCGCAGTGACAATGGAACGGAATTTATAAACAAAGAGGTCAAAGAACTGTTTCAGAACAAAGGGATTATACATCAAACATCTGTGACCTACACCCCTGAACAAAATGGAGCTGCTGAACGGGAAAATAGGATTTTAGTGGAAGCGGCTAGAACAATGTTACAAGCCAAAGATTTACCCATCAGTTTGTGGGCTGAAAGTGTTAATACAGCTGCCTATGTGATTAATAGAACTGGTAAAAGCTCAATAGAAGGAAAATCTCCATATGAATTGTGGTCAGGCAAAAATTATGACATTAATAACCTAAAAATATTAGGTAGTGCTGTTTATGTCCACATACCCAAAGAAAAAAGACACAAGTGGGATGCGAAAGGTGAAAGGGGCATCATGGTTGGGTATGGAGAAACAACAAAAGGCTATAGAATATATTTTCCACAGAAAAATGAAGTTGAGACCAAACGAGACATTGTTTTTGTGAACCACAGTCCAGTGAAGCCAATACAACAATGTGAGACCACCAATTATATAGAGGATAGCGTCCAAGTTCCAGCTACAGTCGACGTGGAAGCTCAAAGGGAAGATTCCAGTGCTGCAGGTGCGTCAAGTCCCCAATCACAGATCACCGACGTGCAAAGTGATCCTGATAGTGATGACTCTCGGTTCACCATGCATAGTGAGTCTGGGGGCAGCCTATATGTACCCAGTGATAGTGATGAGTGTAGTGAGGTCGTGAGACGTGATGTGGACCCTGAAAACAAACGTGTTAGGAAGCAGACTGTTTTCTATAACTGTAATAATGTAATATTAGATAACTGTGAGCCTAAAACTTATCATGAGGCAATGAATAGTCCAGATGCGTGTATATGGCAGGAAGCTATTCAGAGGGAGCTAAAAACCCTCAAAGATAACAACACTTGGAGTATTTGTGACATACCAGATAATGAAAAATTAATAAGTAGTAAATGGGTTTTTAAAATCAAACAAAATAATGGTAATATTCAATACAAGGCACGTTTAGTGGCCAGAGGGTTTGAGCAAAGTGATATATTAAATCTATGTGATGTATATGCTCCTGTTGCAAAGTTAAGTACATTCAGACTATTTTTGGCTATAGCAACTAAATTAAAATTACCTGTTTACCAAATGGATGTCACCGGGGCATTTTTGTATGGGGATATTGAAGAAAATGTATACATAAGCTTGCCTGATGGCGCTTATGATAATGGTAAAAATGTTGTAAAGCTAAATAAATCATTGTATGGGCTAAAGAAGTCTCCTAAATATTGGAACGAAAAGTTTAACTCAATTATGATCAGGGAGGGTTTCAAACGATCTAAATGTGACTCATGTCTGTACTCTAAATGTAACGATTCAGAACAAATATATGTTCTCTTGTATGTTGACGACATGTTGATGTTTGGTAGTAATGAAAAACATATATCAAATTTAAAGTCAATGCTAAACAAAGAATTTGAAATGAAAGATTTAGGTCTAATTTCAGATTTTTTGGGAATAAATGTCAAGCAAAATTTAAAAACAAATGTAACAGAATTATGTCAAAAGACTTACCTGGAAAATGTGTTAAAAAGATTCCATATGTATGATTGTAAACCTATTTCCACACCCATGGATCAGAATTTTAATTGTAAAGAGCTTGAAAGTGATAAATGTAAAGGCAATATTGAAAATATCTGTAGACAAATCATTGGGTGCTTAATGTATGCAGCATCAGGCACAAGACCTGATATTTGTGTTGCCGTATCAATATTAAGTAGATATCAAGATTGCGCTAGTAACATGTTATTGACCAGTTTGAAAAGAGTTCTGCGATACATTAAACACACATTGAATTATAAACTAGTTTATAAATGTGATGATAGCAAGTTGGTTGGATTTTGTGATGCTGACTGGGGAGGTGACCTCCGTGACAGGAAATCCACTACTGGTTACTGCTTCATGTATTCGAATTGCCTAATATCTTGGTGTTCTAAAAAGCAGAGTACTGTAAGCTTATCATCAGCAGAATCCGAATATGTTGCTATGAGCATGGCAGGTAGTGAAGCATGCTGGCTTATTAATGTATTGTGTGACTTCAATGTAAGTAATGTATGTCCTGCTATCATGCATTGTGATAATCAAGCTGCCATAATGATTGCAAACACAAATAGTGTTAAGCGATTAAAGCATATTGATATTAAATATCATTACATAAGGGAACTGATTGAAAATAAAAAGATATGTATTCAATATGTGACAACAAAAGACCAAATTGCTGACATGTTAACAAAGTCCCTGAATTGTAATACACTTTCAAAATTTGTGAAGTTGTGTGGGATGAATATATAAATTGTTTTGTATATTTTAATGTAGTCTTGGTTGAAAAGCTCTCTTATTTTCTTTAAATTGATGTTTATGATAAGTGTAAAAGGGATGGTTATTATTTTTTTTTATTGTCACATAATTTGCTAATTAACATTATTACATTGACGGGGGGTGTTAAAATAAAGACAGTGCAATGTAATAAGGTTGGAGTAAGATGGATAGTATCTTGTTGCTTGCTATCTCCCTCTCTCTTTGGTCATGGCGGATCTAATTGTAACTGTGTTATGCTGTGTCGATTACAAATAAAAGTTTTCATATTAAATTAAGCCCCTATTTCATTTAAATTTCATCTAGCTCTGTACTACGCTGTTCTGTTTGTAGATCTCAAATCAAAAAACCCTGCAAACTCAAATCATAAACCAGTACCACTTACACAACGAACCAAAAAAAATCTTAACACATTTTTCACTCTCACACTCCATAACCTGCCGCCGTAAAAAAAACAGAATACCTACCGGACCGGTGCCAACATACCTGCACGGAAAAACTACTGAGCAACGGCACACGCGTCCGGTGTCGCGGGAACCGGACCGGTCACGTATTGCTACATCGTACGCCTGAAGGCGATACACTGTTTAATTTGGACAGTGTTGTAAGGTAAGAGCGACAAGCGTGTTTGACTTTTACCCTTTTAAAATAGACCAATAGAGTTGGAGTATTCGTAAAGAATAAAAATAAAAAAAAAGATTGGAATTAGATTGCGATTGCAGTAATCTTTTGACTGTGAGAAACGCCGACTCTCTCATCTTGCGTACAACGAGTGCTGACTCCTGCTCCGTCGTCGCTGTCGCCGTTATCGCTGTCAAGATAGTCTAGAAGATCTTTTTTGACTAGTACATACACACAGTGCTCTGGTATTTCTATGATAATGTTAACGAGTCACTAATATCGAAGCACAGTTTAACTTGAAAAGAGGTAAAACTAAACAGTTTTAAGCTAGCAATCTATGTGTGGCTGGCTGCGTCCTAACCAAAACGTACGTGACAGTCGCGTTCTTTTTTGTTT
This sequence comes from Noctua fimbriata, assembly GCA_905163415.1. Classification (NCBI taxonomy): domain Eukaryota; kingdom Metazoa; phylum Arthropoda; class Insecta; order Lepidoptera; family Noctuidae; genus Noctua; species Noctua fimbriata. Next base: position 4,806,292 of record LR990942.1, on the reverse strand, counting down.
GACTGACGGAGAAGTTTTCTAATTTTCAGAACAAGAATGCGCGTGACGATTGCACATTAGCGCGACCCTCCGCTTGCTTGACTGCGGTGTATTACTACTACACTACATAGTTCTTTCAAGAATTCGTTCCGAGCTAGTTTAAAAAACGCTGTAAGCTTATAACTTGAGTGTCAGAATAAAAGCACCGAGTTGGTCAGCAATATTAACTTACCTACCTTGCAGCCGTGATTGAGTCACAAGTTGTTAATTGAACAATTCTTTTCTCTCGTTTCCCGTTTGCTGACCTTTTAGTTTAATAATGTAACCTGACCATTTACAGTTTTAGTTTAATTCATGGGATAGCACGAAATAGGTTAAGTTAATACTGCCTCGTTGTTCTAGTGATCGCAAACGCGACTGCTGAGGAGGTTCGATTCCCGGGTCGGGCAAAGTGTTATTGGGTTTTTCCATCAGGAATTTCTTAGTAGCAGCCTCGGAGTCGGGATGATTTGTGCCCAGTTGATGGCTATAGGCTCGCCCCCTATTGCATGGGAATTAAACATAACTGGCAAAATGTTGTACAGGTACACCTCTGCCTAACCCTTCGTAGATTACAGGCGTGATGTTATTTTATTACCAGTTTCGAGGTATTCCATTTTTTGGAAAAAGGGCCACCAAAACTTACACCCATATTATAGTCAAGTTAAAGTAATTACATGAAAAAAAAAAAGTAAAGTAACTACTTATGCAACATTTTTATGCAATAGACAAGAATGAATTTAAACGAAGTAAGAACCGTTAAAGAACGCAAAGCTAAGTATTCAAACTTTTGACAGTTCTTACTTCAACCAATCACTAAACTACAGAATAAAAATCGTATATTAAATAATTATTACTTTTACTCAAGTAATCACTATCACTTATTTATAGATACCGGTGTAAGACTTTATTTTACATAACGCGTGTCTACAATCCTTTCAAAATTTATTTTTTACCGCCATCTTTTATTTTGGCTAACATGAGTTTTTTAATATTTCCCCTACAGGGGGGATCCTAAAAACATACGTTCTACAGAACATATTTTTTTACACAAACATCAGTTTAGTCAAGTGTAATAGCTAGCTGTAAATTAACCCTGAAAAGACAGGCAAGCTACAACTGTTAGCAAAAGCTATGGAACTTTTAAGTTCTAAGATAAACCCATGGAACTATTATGTACTAAGGCCAAAACGGACCCGGAAGAAAAACTTACCTATGGTTTCCAAGTAATATTTATTTTTCTAAATAACTTAGGTAGGTACACAGGTCAAACAACAAGTTGAATATTTTAATAGAAATAACCTAAAACCCTGTTTAACTCACCGGCTCTTTGACAAAGTTAACTTTGAAAATGTGTAACAGGACCGTGATCTTAATTAATTTCAAAAGGGTTTCATTAGTTTAACTTCAGTTGTGTTTGCTAGCTCCGATTAGCATAGCTAGTTAACTACTGAAGGTTACCTGTCTCGTCTCGTGCTATGATAAAATTTTCATTAAAATTAATGCTTTTAAAGTTAATGGCAGTTATGTTAATTTACGATTGAGGAAAGTAACTGTGAAACTAAAGTCACTGGCATGGCTAGTTCCAAACTTCATCTTTGGTTGGAAATCTGTTTATGTCATTTTATGCTGCCTCGTTGGTGGAGTGGCGGCAAGCACGACATCTGAACTGGTCATGGGTTCAATTCCCGGGTCGGACAGTGTTATTAGGATTTTCCATCAGTAATTTCTCAGAAGCAGCCACGGAGTCTGTATTTGTGCTCGGTTGATGGCAATAGGCTTGCCACCTATTACATGGGACTTAAAACATAACTGGCAAAATGTGGGTGTACTATTAGGTACACTTCAGCGTAACCCTTCGGGGATTACAGGCGTGATGTTATGTTATGTTATTTTATATTTCAAAATAGCTTGACCTCATTGGTTAGATTGAGACCTACCTTTGTAGCTATGGACATGTCTTGTACACAGAGTTTTGACCAACCTTCCCCATTAGATTATGCAACTTTGTAATGCCTAATTAATGACTTATAGAATTTGTTGGGGTTTATTTTATTCTTAACCAGAATAATTAATGATACAGAAATGAGTAAATAAACAGAATAAATCACCACCTCATTCATAAATTATTGCCACATTTTTTGAATAACCAATTAAAATGCATAGAACTTACTTAGATTTTCATTAGAAAACGTCTTTTAAGTTACAAGTTGTTTTTTATTAATTATCTGCATTATTTTTATGAAATTACATAGTCTCAAGTAGTATAGGTCAGATAGGCAGTCGCTCCATGCAAAATACTGGTATTCAGCTGCATCCGGTTAGACTGGAAGCCGACCCCAACACTGTTGGGGAAAGGGTCGGCAGATGATGACATAAGAATAAGAATAATTTATTTAAAAAGTATTACAAAAAGTGTATATTTAGGCGCAGTAGTATTATTTCTCATGCAATGGTATAATTATTACTTATAAGTAAACTATAACTAAAATATATTCAACAGTTGCAAGTAATAATAGTTCCATTCAGATGTCAGCGACCTGCCCGATCTAGGTTTATTTAAACCTCCACTTTACGTAGCACAGTTTAGTAAGGACGGTAAAATTAAATTAATCTATTAACTATAACAATAATCAAATTGGTACAAAAGAAATACACTAAAACTAGCTTAGCTTAAGTGAATATGCACAAATAGATACGAGGGGATAACAGAATCAAACCACAACTTCTAGAAGTTTTTCTGTGTCTGTGTAATTAAGTATCAATCATGAATTTCATAAAAAAAATCACTTACTGCCAAAAAAATGAACCGAAGATACTTTCTTTTTTTGGGCGATGGCGAAAGCGATGGTCAGACACCACTGTCTACTCTACCATAAATTAAACGACACAGTTACCGTACTGGATCATATCAGCTGCATACAAACAGAAAATGCAGCCATTATGGTCGCCGATATGATCCATAAGTCAACTGTGCATTAAAAGCAGACTGATGCGGCCACAGTAAAACTCTCGGTCGATGAAAAAATCTGCAAAGCATACCAGGTTCATTAATATTGGTTTTAACTGGATCTCGATAATCCAATATGCGCTCAGATAAAAATTTATGTAGCTGGAAATATAGCATGTTTATTCGTTTGTTTGTCGAACCGAGAAATGGAGAAATCTGCGTATTTACTGGAAATATTATTTAATATTAGCTTATACCCCGGCTTCGCCCGCGTAGAGTTCGGTAATTGTCCCACGGGATCGTACTACCGGGATAAAAAGTCTCTTTTGTGTAAACTATCTGTGTGCCAAATTTCATCCAAATCCGATCTACAGTTTTTGCGTTAAAGAGTAACAAACATCCAGACATCCATTCATCCTCACAATCTTTCTCATTTATAGTAGGATTCGATTCCCACCTCAATTTTCGTATACACTACACTAAATCTCATGTATTTATAATGATTTATGTATTTGCCTTAATAGAAAAGAAGGAACGAAATTTTATTTTGTTGATTCTGAACACTGGATTCGTCTCACAAAAGCTAGACTTCTCGTAGCGCCGTAGGCCGCTCATATTGCTACGCCACATATCGTGCTACGCCGTAGCTCGCCTTGTACTACGAAAGCGACGCCGCGTCGCACGCTTCAATGCGTTCAGTATACTTTTGACTGAACTTTATTTTTACGTTAAATCCAGGTTTATGTATTTTTATGGAATCCCTCACGAAACTACATTCTATATTTTTCAATAAATATTATTTAACGCAATTTCACTAAAAATAATAGTTGTTCATTATTTTTATTTTTTGTTATAAACAAATGTAGATCCTATTTATCAGATAGTACCGACCTATCATAACATGGTATTTTAATAATTAATTTATATTTCAGACACTTGATAAGACTTTCCGTATAAGTAAGTAACATTTTTACATTATCGACTTTACTGCAGAACATTTACAAATGTATGTGTCGACAAAAACGAATAGGTATGTGTGATGTGAATTGAACAAGGACATGCCTAAACCCAGCTGACCGTTGCAGGGTACTGTTTTACGGCTTCATCGGACGGTCTGAAAAAGCAATAGGTTTTAATTATAGGAACAAAGCGATTGGATTGACGCGACAAAAGAGGGATTTGATCGTGTTCCATTCTTTAACGTTTATTACAACGCCCTGTATAAGAGTGGTGATGTAGCCATTTTGAAAATGTGTAGGTGCCATTGTAAAATGATGTATAAGGCATTTATAAAAAAAAAAAAAAAACAAAAATATAAGGTACAACGTTCACAGTTTTTCTTAAATCTATGTCAAGTTCACCCATGATTTGTGCCTGAACTAGGTAATCCTGTTTTTCAGGCGATTGATTAAATTATCACATATCATATTAATCGTATTGGACATTGACTGTTATTTTTTAACCGACTACTAAAAAGGAGGAGGTATTCTACCAGCATCTTTTTGTTTACGTATGTACTCCGATTTCTCCGTGATTACTGGTTTGATTTAAGTGATTATTTTTTCATTTGATAGAAAGAAAGAAAGAAAATATATTTATTTGCCACAGGGACATGGCGTGCATCACACAAAATTACAAAAAAATAAAACAGAACACAAATAAAACAAATAAATTAACGAGAAGATTTATTAACTTTGCTTTGGTACTTTTTGAGTTAGGCTCTATAATATGCATTTTTTCTTCGTCGTCTATGTGGATTATGTGCTAATAATTTCTAGTTACAATGTAAAATTGATACTTGACATGGACAAACAATGGTTAAATAATCGATTTCCAAAAAAAACACTAAAAAGTGAAAAAAAACTTTAGTTTCGCAATTCAATATCAAAAAAGTCATTGAAACAAAAAAAGTAACCGACTTCCAAAAGTAAAGTTATTTTCCACTTTTTATTGTTATCCTCCTCCTCAAGTCGTAATCCTCAATACTGAGGGTCGTGATCCTCCCTTTAAAAACATATTTTCCCTGACGATGTTTCGCCATCTCAATTGGCCAAGTGATGTGCATCATGAAATTTCGTATCAAGAGAAGAGCCTATCTGGTCGGACCATCGCAAAGGGCTGTGACCTCTTGGTCGTTTACCATCCACCTTGCCGGTAACCATCAGTTGTTCGAGGTTATTGCCATCTTTTCTCGCTATATGGCCGAAAAATTCCAAAACTCTGCAGAGACTTGTCCTAGAGAGTCTGGCCTTTATTTTGAGCTCGCGTTGGGTGGACTGCAGCAAAGTGCGAAATGCAGCAACTACTTTATTTTTAATTGATATTACCAAGTGGTAATATGTATTGTAGATATCAATTAAAAATGAATAAAAAATTGAGCCGTGTACTTGCAAATAAATAAAAAATTGTCAGAGATGCCATGGGGATAATATCTCCCTATAAAATTCCAAAATAAAACTGTTAAATTAGAGGGAGATGGAGATGATACCTATCTCCATGTTGGTTATATTCTTGAAGTTTAGGCAAATAAACTCATGCTACAAGTACACAATATACAATAAACAAAAACTTAAATCTAATTAAGAATGACTAATGCAGACAAAATAACATAATTTACCTACTCACTCAAACAATCGTCCGTTTCCTAACATACCACAAACTCTAAACAACTGCACCTACGTCCGTTCCTAGAAACTCACTCACCATCCAAATCAAATACTTAAAACTTTCATCCAACTTCATCCAAACTAATACACATTCACACAAACTACCGCAGAGGTAACTGTTCCATATGATACAAACTTCCACAATCGATCCCCAAGCTTGTCTCACGTTCATTGTCAAACGATACCAGCGGGGGATTGCTGGAGGGGGGGAGGGGATCCAAGGTAGTTACGACATAAAACGAGGGCATCCAGGCATGAAATTAAACAGCTTGCACTAAGTTGTTAATCGTCTGGACTCCTGCCAGCGACCAATTTGAAGAAGTTGCTGACGAGTCCGCTAAGTTTCTGCGACGTCTAATTGAAGGCGATGTCTGAAGGTCTTTGAAACAAACATTTTGATGGTGGAATAAAAGAAAATATTTGTCAGAAAGTTTTTTTTTTTGTCATATGTCGAATTCTTAAAGTCTGACTTCTTATTTTTTAAACAATGTCCAAAGCTTTCACGGTTTACAACTAAACTTATACTATCACTTACGGAATATCTTCCGTGATTGTTCATTATGTGGCAAGCGCCATGATCGCGAGTTGACTCAACCCGCGATCATGGCGCTTGTAACAGCGTCGAAATATCGGGAGCTCAAAATAATGAACAATCACGGAAGATATCCCGTAAGTGACAGTATAAGATTTTCTTATTTTTTATTAGCGATATCGATATTTTTTATAGCCCCATATCTTTCTTTAAAGAAACTCCTTTTATGAGCCACTTTTTACTGAGCCGATCTCGGTGGTTGACACGACGACGTTCTGACTTCTTAAGTAATGAAAACTACACGTTTCGATATTGATATGAAAAAAGGTAATTATGAAATTCCTGACAAGAAAATAAAACTACACGCATCTATCGGATCCCAGCAACCTTCACCAGGTCATCGGTCCACCTAGTGGGAGGCCTTCCAACGTCTTCCGGTTCGCGGTCGCCACTCCAGAACTTTTCGGCCTCGTCAGCCATCCGTACTAAACGTATTACTACGTCCTAAAGAAAATAAAACTATAATGCGCAGCTCATTTCTTAAGAAAACTTTTCAGCAGAACTCAACTTTTAACCAACATGGGAGCCTTACCGCGTCCGACTCACACGCTACAAGCGAAACGCGTGTCGCGACAGGGACTGCGGAGGTAACATCACCAGCCTAGCTTTTTTCCAACTATGTTGTGTGCGCGGCTTAACTTGAAAATAGACCCGGGTGGCTGTTATTATTTAGCCACAAAGCAAGCAAACGAAAGAAATAGCTTAGAGCATGCTGCAAGAGTCACCACTAGCTACCCAACTTGCGACGCGACTGTACTCACGCAAAGGTAACAAGTGACGATCACGCATGTCGCATGTCTTGAAGGAAATCGCATCGCTTGAGGTTGTGAACGGGTCGTTAGTTCAACATTTTATGTTAGGTAGACAGGTACCTATTACTCCATGCTATTGTATTATGCATTATTCCCTGTATTTCCGTGAAACGGCCACCATCTTGTTGCGCAGCATTAGAAATTGAATAAGAATTTCAATTTAGTCGGTTGGATATTCAATTATACTGTGGATCGACCAATTATTACCTGTTCAATTATTCACTGAAGACAATGGATGATCAGCTTATTAAATAGTTCTGAGATAGAGAAATCAATGGATTCCAGTTGTATTGATAAGCAGCGGGTAATTGTATAGAACACTTACAATCCTAATGTCATTCATTTCAAATCATGGGATCTAATTTTGTCGGGTAGACGAATAGAGAATATGCATGTAATTTTTTCTTCACTTAAATCAATAAAATATAGCAGTATCATCCTAAGAAAGTAATTAAAAGTTAAGGTCAACTACTGCTTGTCGCTCAAAAAAAAATTAAACTCCTACAATTTTCTACGACAGTTCAAACGTGCGTAACTGTCGTGGCTATTCATGTTATGTGACGTCATTTACCTCTATCTGCCTTGTTTATATCTATTTTTGTTACCCTTAATATATTATTTTTATTAATTGTATGTGCTTTATTCAAGCAAACATTGCAATAACAATATTATAATAAAATCTTAGTGAAACTTTAAGTACTTTTCAAATAAAAGTGTTTCTTTGACACATAGACTTTGATGTCACTACCGGCGCTATCGAGGGCCGATGCGTTTTGAGTTTGCGTTCCGATTCACCAAAAACACGCTACATAAAATATTAAAATGTAAAATATGTGTTATATTAGAAAATTAAACAAGTGTACCTACCACAATGTTTTTATGGGCCAATACAAGGCATTTTCAAGAAATAAAAAATGTTTAGTATTTCTTGCCTATTCCCTCTTATTATAATATAATATATTTTATATTATATTTCTATTTTTATATTATATATTTATTTATTTATTTGTTTATGATTTTTATTTTCAATATATATATAAATCACAAAAAAGTGTGACAGAAGTGTGTTTCGCAAAGGGTCGTGAGTCTCAGATTAGGAACAAACACACTAACATCCTCATAAATAATACAAACTTAATTAAAATTAAAACTAGTCCGGGACACGCAAAACAGTCACTTAACAACACACCCGGGTAGATCCGAAAACGTTGAAATGTAATCAACATTTGCGAACCCGCCTTAATCACAGAATCCCTTCAACCTTTGGCACAACCTTTTTCTCTTTAAACGGAATGTCGAAATCAAACTGCGAATTAACTGGATTGAATTTTAACATAAAGCGTAGTTTACTCTAGCTGTCTGGTTTGGTAAACAAATGTGATGTACCTAGTTACATATCTTTAATGTGCCATTTTTTTGAAGCCGGTAGGAAGCGAGTACTACGGAACCTTCGCCACTGGTCCAACTAATATTGAATGATTAAATTCGAAGTCGAATAACAACAAGTCGAAGTCGTTTGTTAGGTGATTTTGTTCGAATATGCATTTTGAACAACAGCCTGATTTCCAAATATATAAGTAAAGTAAGTGTAAGTGTGTGTGTGTGTAAGTATATAAGTTTACTAACATAGGTAGAAGTCATCTTTTTTCTTTTGTTTACTAACCCATATAGATGTTAATTATCCGAAATAAAGTTTATTTTTTATATTTTGAGTAATTCATAATGTGTTTTTTAACTGTGTTTTTTTACGAAGGGTGTAAACGGACCCTTCACGAAACTGTCAACCAAACATACTGTACATCAAATTATAGACCGAAGGCTTTAATGAGTCCTCCGCCTTGACCCATCAAAGCGTCCACAAAGTCCTAACAATATCCCACAGGTTATTTGTAACTCTACGCAGAAATTATTGCTGGGAAACGACTTTTTATTCGTGTGATATATACGTGTCACGTAGTAAGTAAAGTTATAACATTAAAAAAATAAACTTTGACTTCCAATAACCAGAAGGTTCCCATGTATGGTCCAGAACAAAAAAAACGCAATAAATGGAGAGAACAAGTGCCTTTCGGGTTCATTAAGGGTCTTTTTACACCCTCTATCTGAACTAGCAGTTTGAACATGTTTCAAACTCACCTAATTGGAAGTGAAGAGAGTTCGATTGATATATTTTGTTTCATTGAACACGTGGATTGATTGACATATTCAACTGTTGCCGCTTATATTTTTCTATAACAACTTCATATTCTGACACTTGATTTGGCGGATTTGTGCCGGGGAAAATTGTTTTAGATTCGGCGAATATTGGTTATTTTCGATGCTGGAAGGTTTGTTACGCTGTTTTCAATGAAAAATTAATATTTCACCCAACAACGTTGTCTATCAAATAGAAGTAAATTCAATTGCAACTGTAGTCTATTGAGTTGAACACTGAACTGACCCCTTCGTTAATTTGATCATAGACAACATGTAGCTTCGTTGCGTTGAAAATTTAAAAAAAAAATATTAGCACACGGACGCACACAACATCTATTAATTTAATACCTTGCATGTCTGATTAGTCAGTTTATGTAAACGCATGTTTGACAAATAAAGTATCTTTTATCTTTTTTTTCTCTCCGAACCCAAGTCCCGTCATGGTGGTACAAAGAATAAATAGTGACGCGTACCTATTTTTTTTTTTATTGTCCATTATTTTTTTTTTTTAAATACAAAATTCTTGGACTTATAAACTATGTCCCACAAACCCGTTTTTGTCTATGGGAACGGAACAAACGGTAGGTGACTTCTTTAGTGCTATTGTTAGGTACAACACCTTTGCTTACCCTTCGGGGATTACAGGCGTGATGTTATGTATAATATATAACAATGTACACCTAGTATGCACATACGGATGAGTTTGGCGTTCCTGTAAAAGGAAATATGTAAGCGAGTTTTTTGGCATAATCAGTTTTCATGACGAAGCTACTCCGTAAAATACAAAAGAATATTGATGTGCAAAATACTTCTAGTACCTAAAGAGTTCTGAATGCTGTGGAAAGAGAACCTGTCAATATAAATTAACGGTGATTTGTGTACTATGCTTCGTCGACGAAAAGCGTGTCTAGAATTTTGGCTTACACCTCCAACGAAGGATTAGCAGTGACAACAAGGCTACCAGCCTTCGAGGCAAGCTGCCAAGTGCCAGGCCGGCAGAAGGATTTTTTAAATTGGCCTCGACTTTTTAAATGGAACTTAAAAGCCATTCTGGATAATTTATGGCCAGTCTTCTGACAAAAATAAAAAAAAGTCAAGGTTCATTCATGCCAACATATTGTGATTGTTCTTAAATACAAAAAGCATAGTTTAATGTAGGTTGAAAATCTAACAAAAAATAAAATAAACAATTGATGTACGTTATTGTTAATGGTTCTTTGTACAAATATTGCACAAAAGAAACAAAGTGTAGTTAAACTCATATCAAAATTAAATATAGAAGAGATTAAACTAAAATTAAAGACACATTCGTTTTTATATTAATTTCAGTTCTGCAAAGGAGCAAGTTGATTGTTTTCAGGCGAGTACCGTAGATAGTAATTTATTTCATAGAGATAAGAAATATTTTTAGTGTCTCTCTTAATAAAATATTTTATTTTATATTCTCTTACAAAGGAAGTCCCAGAATCAAAATGTCCTTTTCCGTAACTACTCGTAATTATAGCCAAGGAATGGTGGAAAAGTATCGCACTTGAGGCAATGTCTTTATAAGCAAGCATTAAGAGGTTGAAATTTCTTGTACACATTCTTTTGTTGGTATGATTTTAATTGAGATGTTTTTATGTAAAAACAAAAAGAGACGGGCTAAAGAATTTTCGAAATAACATGTACCATTGTTGTGTGTACATGTAACTGTGTTGTAGTCCGATGCCTGCCGGGGCTGCGGGACTGTTCGAAAGAAATACCGGGGCCCTGTAACACAAAGGGCAAAGAAGGAACATGGATGGGTTTTAGTCTGTAAAAGTCTGACACTCCTTTCCACTCTGCCCAGAGCGGAGGGGTTATTTGAAGATTTGCCATCCGAAAAAAATATATATATTCGAAAACTCGCTCATTGAGCCCAACGCCTTAGCCCTCAGGCCTTTACCGCCGAATTGAGGCTTCTAATCAAATGTTATCACTTATCAGTATGCAATGGATGATGCTGCCCAACCACCTGATGGAATCTCATCGCATTTACGACACTTCCAGGAAGGGAACGTAAAAATTAACATTTTTATAGATTTTGTGACCTATTCGACAGAGACCCTCATTTCTACGTTTTATAGAATGCAATAAAATTGTTAAAGTAATTTCGAAGCCAGTTTTCTTTATTCCCTCAACTATATCAAAGTAGAAATTTTCAATTTCCTTGTCCTTATCGTCTGCACTTTATTGCAACAAAACCACTTAAATTCTGCAGCGAGAAGTCACATTTTCGCATGGCACACCAATCTCAAAAACGCCTAGATTTATCCGACCACGCTACCGGAAAACTCAATTCGTATATTCCACATTCGCGTGGATAGCTCAAAGACCTGAAAGAAATTTGCATAACGACTCCACCTTTATATCAGAACCCTTGCCGCGAAAATGTAGTTCCGCGGTGCGAAGTGGCGTAATTTTTATGATAAATACCCGCACTCAGAGGGCGTAATGCCGGGAAAAGTTTGGGCCAATGCAGGCTATGTTCCGTGAAACACGAGGGATAAAAGATATTCTAAAAGTTACAACTTATGGTTTTTAAAGTGTTGTTAACGCGTGATCACTTGTTACGGCAGTTTGAACTCCCCTTCAGGTGCTTCATGAAAGAAGTGCAGATTTTACCTAGCAGCTGTTCTAGTTCACACCTTTGATTTTGATTTGAGGAACTCTGGCTGAAGATTTACTAAGAAGCGCCTCTGTTAGAAACATCATAATCTTGTTGGTGTAGCCAATGAAAAAAAAAAAAACAAAAAAAAATCTGACGGATTGATAACCTCCTCCTTATGGAAGTCGGTAAAAAAAAAACAGGTTGATATCGGTACGATAACACAATATAATATACGAGTTTAACACAAATATCTGGACAAACGAAACAAGAATTCTATGAAACCTAAACGAATAATGTTCCTTTTCGTCGAATACACAACGAACCTCGACAACACACGACACTTCCCCACTCGCCACTTCAAGAATTCGCCCAAGTAATCGATTCTTCACTCGAACTTCTGAGAGCACCGCTCTAAACGAGTACAACGTTCTATTTGATCGCGACAAGTTTCTCTTGGCTACTCCAACTTTTCGTTTGAACAAACACATATTGTTATTTTATAGACCATGATAAGTATTGACAAATGAACACTTACATAAAAACCGCCGAGACGAGACTAACTGTGACGATAATACAAAATCTCCGAAGTCATACATAACAGTCTAGTTTTACACTTCTCTCTATTACTAGAATCACCAGCGGGAAGCTTGTTTTTTGTTCCAACTATAAAATTAATGCGCCAAACTTTACCAAATGGCAGTGTTCCCGGCGTCGTGTGCAAAAAGAGCTAGTTTCTTTCATTCGTCAGAACAGAAGCACGCTGTGAATAAATTCGTCGTTCGCTGTGGTAAGTTCAGCTCGTAATGCGGCCGCCCGTGCGGTTTGTAGCGAACTTCGAACAACTTTAACTCCAATTAGTCATAAAACAGGTTACGAAACGAATCGAGGTGTTACCTCCTTACGACAGATTTGATTTATCGCTACCAACACGGAACACGGCAAAGTTTTCTAATATTCATTGATGTTGCGTGTTTGTTGTATTAAGTACATAAAAGATAATTAAACTTCAACTTTGTTTGCTATATAATTAGAACTGATATTAAACGTTAAGGACAATTAAATTGTAAAGTTTTCTTCGCCTCGGTCTCATTACATTGAAGGGTTCCTTCAGTAAAATGAGAAAGCGTTTGTTTTGCGAGGTCGAATAAATCTGAAAACTTTAGAGGTATGGTTCTCTGTAGGTATTGGATACTTAGTCGCTCATTATTAGAACGAACGGAGATTGAGGGGTTAATAAACTAGTGAAGGTACTTAAGCTTTGCAAAACAAGAAGATATATTAGTCGGAAACTGGTTCAATGACCCCGTAAAGGGGTGAGAAATAACTAAGATGATGACGTGAGTAATCGCTAGTTATGTATAATTAGTTGAACAACTTAATCACTCACTTCGCCCACTCGACTCCTACAGTGTTCTTGTGGACAATAACCACTTCTATTCCATTGTGGTTCTAACTACTTGAAGGAGGTCTTGAATTCGTTGAATGATTACCGGCCGGTAAAGTACTATGTGGGAAGAAAGAAAAAGGTATGAATGTAACTATTTGTCCTCCTATTTTATTTTAGGTCGTCAATGGATGCTGGATTTGTCACGACGTATTGTAAGCTACTCCAAACCGTGTCCTCAGAACCTACCGATTTAGAAAAATAAAATTCTACCAGCGACAACTATGGGAAACTCAACGATGCGAATGATGAGACTGACAGAAGCTACCGAAAATCTTTTGTTCGTGTTAAAAGTCGTAGTAAAGTAAATTAACTAAACTTTTAATGCTTTTTTTTTTAAATGTAAAGAAAAAAAATAGGTTTTTCAAAATCAAAGCATGTATTTCAAATAGGCCAGTTACAGGCACTTTTGAATTGTCGAAACAAAGACAACAATGAAAAGTAGCTACAGTCCCAGTCACAAGGCATAAAAACTGTGAAAGTACTGTAGTTGCCCATTCCCTAACGTAGATCTCTATGAACATTAAAAAGTTTCGTGTCCGTGCTATTAGTGCCGTTGAGGAGTTCTCTCGTGAGGATGGATCAAGTTATGTCTGTCATAAAAATGTATTGTCACCAGAACCAAAGTGTGTTATGTATGTTTTCAGCTCAATCGGGTAGGGGGAACTAACTGGTTTGAAATTCAGTTGCAAGTTTTGAGCAATACATAATAACTTACCAACTAACTAACAAGGCAAGTTAAGTAAAAGCTTAAAAAACAGGCTTGAAAAGCCACTTGACTACACCCCTCTGATTCCAAAGAATCACAATCTGATTAGCCCTAATTAAGATTATACAGATATTCTAAATTTGAATGATAGTCGACATATACCCCACTTACGTATGACGACACATGTCATAACCTTCTCAGAAAATAAGAAGTATCGTTATGTCGTACATCATAAAAAACAAAAAACAAACTGTTGAAAAATTCACCGTGCTGATTTCTGGATGTATAAAGTGTATTATGTGGTCTACATATCCTTTTTTCAATGTCATTTGCAATTTTCAAAGCAATATTGTCCGACAGCAAAAACTGTGCATCTCTGTAAAGAGCCATTGTTAAAATGGCGCGCTGGTGAGTCGATGGCGGCGCGATACCATCGTGCGACGGCACCGTACGATCGGCATCGCGCGATCTATTAGAACACCCCTGTTCAATCATCGTACGATCAATTTCATCGCACGACAAGAACGTATCGTGTCATCGTACGATCGTAGCCAATTAGGACGACGCCTGATAGGCATATCGTATTCAACAACATTGTATAATACACAGCTTAAGGGGCGGCTGAAGAGAGATGTGTTCTAAACCACCAATAGAATTTCGTTCTTACACGTCTCGTCTCCGCTTAGCTTTAGGGGACACGGTTGAGCAGAGAGGAGAGGAGATGTCTCTTATATATTTAGGACAGCGGAGACGATAGGGACGTGAGCGGCGTGCCGCTTTGCACATCTCCTCTCCTCTCCGCTTCGCACATCTCCGCTCGTCTCCGCTTTGGTGCAGTCTCGGGCCTTATACATAGGCGTGCAATCAGACGCAAGCGAGCAGCGTCTTTTGTTGCACAGGGTGCGTGCTAGTACCAATAGTAACCTGAATGTCATTGCCAACAAACTGGATTGTCCTTCTATCTGGTGTTTAAGTCAGCTACATGGTCCTGTAAATATCGTTAATGTCTACTAAAACAGTTGTTAAGTTTTTATGTTACTAACATATTTGTATTTGCACGCTAACATAATTTTTAAGTCATCCTGCACTAACGTATAATTATGGAATTTTATTCTGAAATAAAGAGCTTATGATTATGATTATAGGCAAGTTCACAGAGCAGTAAAAGATTGCTTATAGAGCGTACCTAGCTACGTAAGAAAACGCTTTCAATTCCCAAAAGAAATGCGTAAATCCGCCACTACTTTATCTTGATTTCGGCAGCCAACAAATACATTCCTTTGTCAAATCAATCCTGCCTTTAACCTTAGTGACATATTTAACATCCACGCGTAAACAAAGAATAAAAACATTGTCTTTGATATATTTGCAACCGTTTTACTTTACCGATATGTTTATGTGATGAAACAGAATTGTAGGGCAGACATGACTATTTACGAGCATTTTACGGTTTACAAAAAGTGATGATGTTCATAAAGTGTAAACTATAGATAAAAAAAACTCGCAGGATTTTGTTTTTTAGGCGAACCATTCTATACTGTGAAAAAACCCTTTGTGAAAACTAGGGTAAAGTGTTGCGTAAGTACCGCTGGCACCGATTTTTTTTTTCAAGATTTGTGATTCTATATGTTATACAGGGTGGAAGGGAAACCGATGAACAAACGCGTACCAGGTATTCATCACATCATTCTGAATTTAAATTCATTCACATATATATTTTTTTTAAACTGGCTTTTTATTGTTTTTTTTTTTAACGTTTCACTAGGAACTTCTCCTGTCTCGTGGATGCGTTTACAAACATTTAAACTCACATACACAAACAGCCTGGTGTTCCTTGCATTTTGACCGAGTGCACTTTTTTTGGAAACAGCTGATATTTTTATTACTCAACTAGCGAACTGTCCCTGCTTTGCACTTTTTAAAACTCAATGGATCTAAACTACGCTCGGGTCCTGCACCTAAAGTACATAGGAAATTGTGTCCTTTAAGAAAAACAATAACAATGGTTTTCCCAGGGAGATTTACTACTATTATGCAACATACACATTCCACATAATACCAAAAGTTTAATAAACTAAATTAGACATTATAATATTCGCTAACGTGCCAGTCCCCAGAGCTAAATGAACTGAAATTAATTATAGTAATACGGACCGCATGACTGTGGAAGTAGAAGTTAAATTAGAGTTCATTTTATTCATGACAAGCTGTGTAGTTTAAATTAATTATATCTGCAAAATGAACGGCGACATGTGTCTAAAACACGGAAATCTAAATAAAAGTTGGATTTGTGTTGGGAACATTAATCGTTTTATTAGCACACCTTTGTATGAATACACGGTTTTTCAAAAAGTTTGTGTATCGAAGGGAACACAGTGCATCATTTAGCACACCTATGCATGAATACACGGTGTTTCAAAAAGTTTGTGTATCGAAGGGGACACAGTGCATCATTTAGCACACCTATGTATGAATACACGGTGTTTCACAAAGTTTGTGTATCGAAGGGGACACAGTGCATCATTTAGCACACCCATGTATGAATACACGGTGTTGCAAAAACTTTGTGTATCGAAGGGGACACAGTGCATCTTTTAGCACACCTATATATGAATACACGGTGTTTCAAAAAGTTTGTGTATCGAAGGGGACACAGTGCATCATTTAGCACACTTATATATGAATACACGGTGTTTCAAAAAGTTTGTGTATCGAAGGGGACACAGTGCATCATTTAGCACACCTATGTATGAATACACGGTGTTTCAAAAAGTTTGTGTATCGAAGGGGACACAGTGCCTCTTTTAGCACACCTATATATGAATACACGGTGTTTCAAAAAGTTTGTGTATCGAAGGGGACACAGTGCATCATTTAGCACACCTATGTATGAATACACGGTGTTTCAAAAAGTTTGTGTATCGAAGGGGACACAGTGCCTCTTTTAGCACACCTATATATGAATACACGGTGTTGCAAAAAGTTTGTGTATCGAAGGGGACACAGTGCATCATTTAGCACACCTATGTATGAATACACGGTGTTTCAAAAAGTTTGTGTATCGAAGGGGACACAGTGCATCATTTAGCACAGCTATGTATGAATACACGGTGTTTCAAAAAGTTTGTGTATCGAAGGGGACCACAGATATAGATAGACCTAGATAACGCAAGTATCACGATCTGTATGAAAACCAAGCGTGCCATTTTTTGACTACCTATTATGACGTCACAAGCACTATTTAGTGATGGGAAAATCAAATCGATTCAAAGACGCCGCCGCGGACGGCGCCCCCTCGTCCTACCCCGCGCCATGATGCCCACTGACGTCCGACTAGCGCTATGCTCCTATGAGTTCGAAATTGGCCACTTACGATTTTTGTACGTAAGCTACATAATAATATGGCACGCGAAGTAGTTGCTCTCGCGTTATCTAGGTTGCTATATCTGTGAAGGGGACACAGTGCATTTTTAAGCACACCTATGTATGAATACACGGTGTTGCAAAAAGTTTGTGTCTAAAAGGGGACACAGTGCACCATACGTCTGCTCAACGATCAATAAAATAAATATTTAAGATAATGGGTTTTATGGTCTAAAAATGTAAGCCAAAGATGAAACTTATAAACGAGCTACTAGCTAAATATTTTTTAGGGTTATTACTTAGACAGGAAACGGGATATTTACCATGTTTACCATGTTTTGTTTGTTTGTTTGTTTTTGTCTGCTCATAAACACCCACCCGCAATAACTTCAGTTTATCCGTGATCATGGTGCTTGCAACAGCGCCGAAATATCGGGAACTCGTCAAAAATAGTAAACATGGTAAATATCCCGTTTCCTGTCTAAGTAATAATGTTAGTGACCATGATAGTTTAAAATCTTATATTTTTTAGGGTTCCGTACCCGAAGGGTAACCAACGGGACTCTATTATTAAGAATACTAAGCCTCCGCTGTTCGTGCGTCCGTCCCTCCGTAAGTCTGTCAGCGGGCTGTATCTCATGATCCGTAATAGGTAGACAATTGAAATTTTCACAGAATGTGTATTTCTGTTGCTGCAAAAAACAAAAATAAATTAAAAATTAAAGGGGGTTCCCCTACTATGATGGTACGGAACCTTTCATGCGCGAGTCCGACTCTCATTTTGCCGGTTTTTTTTTCTATTAGGTACCGTATTAAAGCAACCACTCAAGGTGTGCCTATAAACAGATGAACGGTGGCGCTGAGGCAGGCCCAGAAAGAGCTGGCGTGACGACCTGAACGCATACCAGGAGGGTTGGTTCGAGGCGGCGCGGGACAAGATTTCATGAAAAGACTTTGCCCAGCAGTGGGACCGTATGGGCTGGACAAAAAAAAACCTTGATAAGATTAGATTCTTATTCAATAGTAATCAGAGTATTACAAATTGAAATAAAAAGTTAGATAGGAAGATGTTACGCCACAGTTAATTACACTTAGAGGAAGACCCAAAATTCCAACCAACAAAGTTTTATTCAAAATCCTGATCCAAATTGCAAATAGACGAGTAAATTAACGTAGTATAAATTAGTTGTATCTTCATCAAGGGCGGTGGTCCTCTGGGACTATTCAGTGAGCAGCTTGGTATTAGGAAATGGTGGTCAGCCCCTTGAGGATACTGAGTACCTAGTTAATAACATTTTCACGAATTAAACTCGACTAGCAACCCACCTCTGCTTTGCACGGTCATTATTTCTTGACAGAACATCGAAATTTCTTACTTACTTGAAATTTTAGGAGAGTGGTTTACGAGGAGCTCGTGGCTAAATAATAACAGCCGCTCATTTCGATCTTTATGTTAAGCCGTGCTTGCCTAGGTTGGTCTGTGGATGGCTGACCGCCCATCACATACCGAGTTTCCTCCGTGCCTCGGAAAGCACGTTAAGCCTTGGTCACGGCTTTAATTTGTAAATCTTTGACAGTCGTTACAGGTAGTCAGTGGCCCAATAAGCCTGACAACCAGTCTCACCAAGGGGTATTGTATTACCCAGTACTAACTGGGTTGTGGAGGTCGGATAGGCAGTCGCTCCATATAAAACACTGGTATTCAGCTGCATCCGGTTAGACTGGAAGCCGACCCCAATATACTTGGGAAAAGGCTAGGCAGATGATGATGTGTAAGTTTAACACTAAAGACAAATGAAATAGTAACTATATTGGAAGGGAAAGGAGTATAACTTTCACCGGCAGCGAAGATACATAAATAGAACATACCTACTTTATTGCACTCTGAAATTGTAACACAACTCATACAATAATGCAAAGAAGCATAAATTCTGATTCGTAAAATCATGTATCATTGAGAGATAGCAGTGGTGGCCCTAACGTGCAAACCAAGGCAGTCACTTTACTTTGAGAAATATATTTCTTCACCACTGGTGGCCACCATGAAGTCTAAAAACCAGTAGCTATTGTTTTAATCTTATTCCAATGGAAAAGAGACGGTGCTAGACGTCCTGTATAACTCCATCCCTTTTCCGCTCCCGAAAAAGAATATAACACCTACTGCTTTAAGACGTCATGGTAACCCCCCTGTTCAAAATGGTCAATGATAACATCGTGAGGAAACCGGATTTCTTTAAATCAAAAATTCGAAGACACGTGATATCCAATTACCCGCACTTTGTAGTTTATTGTTGTTGTTTTTCTAGATTACTTACCTTTCAAAGAGGAGGTCTGTGTTCCAACAGTGTGAACATTAGAGGCCGATGATATTATGTCTGTAAGCACTGACAAGCTTGGTCCACATACAAGAAAGTGCTAAGTCTAAGTCGCAATCCGGTCCAGAGGAACTCTAAAATCACAACCGCTAACTAAGTACATTGAACCGGTTTCCAAGCCCACTTCGCGAGTTAAACTTAGTCCGTCAACTTTGTTTATCCGTCCACTGAAGATTAAGTAAGTAGGGTAAATGAAGAAATGCTTTTCAATCGGTAGAAGTCCGTGTTGAGCCCTCTTGAGGCTCACAAAGGCGGGAATCGCAGCGGGCGATCCGTAAGGGCTATTTATTCAATTTTCCTTAGTCCTCGGCCAGTGAAGCTTTTAGGCCAAGGTTTCGCTGCACTGACAGGTCTACTAAGGTTTTAAAAATATTACTTTCAATGTTAGGTAAGATAGAAAGCGATACGCGGTAGTCATAGATTTTACTACAATCTTTATTTTAAAATTAATATTGTTTTTAATTCAATTTTTTAATCTTAATTTGTTTTAATCCTGATTTTATTCGAATTTTGTTTTTGATTTAATAAGATTATTTAACTTGGTTTTAATCAAATTTTTCTAATTATATTGTTAGTACTTATTTAAATGTTTAATGTTAACTTATAATTATTACACTTAATTTTAAGTGATAAAATTTTGTTACCTTTTGCTGCATAAGACTTGCCCTATTGTTCTCATTAGTTTTTAGTTTTACTTGGATACTTTTTTATTTTTTATTTTGTCTTTAGTTTTGTGTTTATTAGTGTAAGTCAGTTTTTTGATCTTTAGTTTAAGTCAAAGATGTTTTGTTTTTTATTTAATGTTACATGTTAAATTTTATTACTTAAAATTTACTATAATAGCTATATTGTACATAAGAGAATGTTGTGTACACCTGTAATTGGTACCTACATAAGAACCCTAACCTGTATATTTTTATTGTTAAATGTAAAATGTATGTACTGTTGGCGTACCTATTTTAAATAAATAAATATTGTTACCTAAATGGAGGAAGTCACTGGCTCCTGAAGTACAGGTACTCTAACCTAGCTCTGGAGCCAGGGTCTCACATTTTTCTGCACCCTGTTTTTAGTGCAATAAAGAAATTTATTATTATTATTATAAAAAAGGGGCCCGGAGACTGGGTGAGACGATTAGCATGTTTTATAGAAAGAGATAAATTTTAGATTTGTCTGATAAACAAAAACCAGCTTGCTTTATGTATTTACGAGCACAAGTGCAAATGTCGGGTCAAGTCGCCCGGCATTTTGCTGAACTGGGCCAATTTGGTGCAGCCGTGAGACACTCAATAATTGTCTTTATCTTACGTTGTGTGCACTTCTGGCATGTGCCAAATAAAACTATTTTCTTCTTCTATTTTGCCCATTTCGTATAAAAAATAAAAATAATATTTTCAAGTTTTTTTTTTAATAGAAGAAAAAGTCCTTAATCCCGTTTCCAAGATAGAGTTACCTTTCCGAGCTACAACTCAAAGTCCCTGTACAGAAAGTTACAAAAACAAACAGACTCCATGATTTTCTCAACTAAATATATAACATTTCTAGTCTGACACCGTCCAGTGTTCTATGAACAATTTCTCAAACAATAGGAAGACTGTGTTACACATTAACATATCACTTTTGTAAGCAGCTAACCGTTAACCACTGCACTCTTGGCCTCAGCTTAAAGGAACACTTACTGTGGATTTAGACACGCCTCCTGCATTAAGGCGCGTTTACACGAGGATTTATTGCACTCACTTGTTTACACTCTTCGAGTAAACACATGTGTTACACATGATTGTGACAAATCGCCTAGTGATTCTAGTCTCCTATGGAAATTCCCTACCCGGTATGATCGAGTAACTCTCTTCGTGTAAACGCACCTTCGAGGCGATAGCTCCAAAGTATCCCAAAAAAATCCGTTCTAAATTAGGTATTAATATTGATCAAAATGTGATTTCCAACGGTAATCATATTATATTAACTGATTAGGTAAGTATTATCAGAAGCATACTGATTAGGTACTCAGAAAAGACGTGAATTTGTTGTATGTAGGTATGTTAGTAAGTATACTTATTTTATAGCAAGAATTTTCGCGGCTATCTTACAACACCCTCCTTACAGCAACACTTGATGTAGAATTAGACCCGCCTCCTGCATTAAGCTAGCTTCGAGAACCAGCAGTTATTGTGGCAACATAAAACGAAGCGCCCGAGCTAATTGCAAGACGGACGTGGCAAGAATAAAAACATTCTTCATGAGATATTGCCTCGTGTTCTTGCGCGTACGCTTTTTATTTTAGTTTCCTTTTTTTTTCAGATTGCTAGCAAGTTGTGTGGTATCTACTAAGAGGTTTTTGGTTGTAGAGAAATACTGTATTTTTACAGGGTACAGTTTTTTTGATTTTCTGAAGACTTTTCAGGATTTAGAAGTAATGTTAAAGTAACTTCGTAAGACGCATGCCATTCACAGCCCATCTATGCCTAATAAAATCTTAAATAGACATGCTCAGCCCCAACTTTGTAACAGCGTTACGACACGACGTCGAAACTTTTCCTCCATGACAAGAAAGTATGCAAAGAAACACTAAACGTACCCGAGGCGTGTCTAACAAACTATTCTACCTCCGTACAAGTTCGTTATAAATTTTACGACACGAGCGTAAAGAACTTAAACCAAGGTTATACTTGAGGAAACCTTCTAAAATTCATGCTATTTTTGTTAGTTAAACTGCAACTAAGTTACGGTAGAATCTAGCTAAGTTTTAAGCACCGACGTTAATGACTATCTGATGAATATTTATGCACCGTACATAACTTTCTAGTGTAAGGAGAACAAAACGCTTACAGCTTAGGTGAAAGAGAAAACAATGATATCACATTTTTGTTTGTTTATTTACAAGGTGTAAGCTGAAAAACGGGAAAAAATTGTATTAAAATCACGGTTTTAGGATGAAGCCGGAAAGATAGGCAAAGATAGTCACACAGTGGATGTCTGAAGACGGCCGTCGTAACCGAGGCAGGTCCAAGAAATGCTGTCGTGACGATTTGGACTCATTCTTAACCTTTTCAACGCCATTGTCACATATACGTGACAAGCAAGCGGGTGCCCTGTACGCCAAACGACACCAATATGTGACCAAAATGGTAGGTGAAATTGTGGCTTGGCGTGGAGGGCACGCGCGTGCGTTGATGCCCTAGCGCTGAAAAGCTTAACGGATTGGTCGGAGACGGCAAATGTGTAACAAAATTGGAAAGCCACGGGCCTGTAACCAGCAGTGGGTCAGAGTAGGATAAAAAAAAACAAGTTGTACGCTTTATCGTCTTCCACCTCTTCCTGCATCATGATCTAAGAATCCCTTCTCCGATGTGTCAAAAATATGTTCTTCATCTGCACCTAAAATTATCGTAATCTAAATTGTGTAGTTACCTTTAAGTTTCTTCATTTTGTTGTACCTACTTATGGCCTGAAGAGACCAAGTTCATCCTGGATTATAATGAAGATGGAATAAGAAAGGAACCACAGACATTATTAGCCTCTTGACTTTTGATTCCGTCGTACGCCTTTGTCAACTATTTATAGATCTTCTATTATGTCTGCCTGCCTAGTAGATTCCTAAATCCTATGAAGTTAATAATGCTTTGAGAACTTCGTCTTCATTAAAATCATGTCATTAGAGAGCAAAGTGCGGTTTTAAACCAATATTAAATACGTTTTGCCGTGACTTAGTGTCGAGTTCCAGCCGGAATACTGCAAAGAAATCTGTCATTGTGTCGACACAACCTGTCGATTCTTCCGTCAAAGAAATCCTTGTCTACGGTGGTCATGCTACGGGGGCAGCAGTGCGCGTAGCAAAAGACAAAGAAAGAGGGTAGATAGATTTGTCTGCTGCTATTAACAATTTATTTTCCATCATCCAGTCAACCCGCGATCATGGCGCTTGCAACAGTGCCGAAATATCGGGAGCTCAAAATAATGAACAATCACGGAAGATATCCCGTAAGTGACAGTATAAGTTCAATATTAAGTAGTTTCGATCTACAAAGAACTTATGTTTAAGTGTCTAACCATTATCTTTTAACATAAGGTTCGTCCTTCAATGATATAACACAAAAAGAAAGTGACCCTGAATACGAGTAAAAACCTTTTCACGATCGCCCAAATGTAAATGCTTTATTTTAAGTACTTATATAAGTACCTACTTTTGCTTGCTTCTACATTACCTAAACCGTCGCCTTTTGCGACAAAGTATAAAAGACATACAAATAATACCCAACACAAATTGACGTTAGATATAACTGGCCATTACTTCAAGAAATATGAACGAGAAAAAGCCGCGATAGCTTTTTCCAGTCCATGATTTTCTCTGCTCTATTTTTTCATAATAACTCGTTTTGACGATAAGGTGCTTACATGGTATCGTAAGTACATTCATTACATTTTTGGCATATTACCTTCATACTCATGGATAATAATAAATTTTGCTGACGTAATAACAACAAAGATCGTCATGGATCCTTTAGTATAAGTAAATAACATAATTAGGTATTTTGTACGTAATTTTATATCATAAATTATGATATTGTACATATTTATTTGGTTAGGTACCTTAACATTAAGTTTCTAAAGATTGATATTGTTGACAACGCAACATTAGGTCTCTTATAATATGCATTAGACATTAGATAAAAGATTATCCTTTTTTTAGAAATTCCAATATTGATCTAATCTTAATTTACAAAATGGAGCATCTCCTTTAAGGTGAAAACGCCAGGGTAGCCCGCGAAATGTTTAATTTTCTTACGTTTTTTGTAAATTACATGTCAGTGTCAGGTTGTATGTTGATTAAGATATGATTCGCGACCGTAACAGATATAGTTTTACAGAGTTATAGTCATTAAACTCATCAATACAACCCTCTAAGTTCATATAATCCCATTGAATGACTTTTTATGAAATAGTCATTAAATGGGATTAACGGTCGTGAATCATATTTTGTTTCACATATAGCCTGAAACTGACCAGCAATTGAATTTCGCGGGCTACCCTGGCGCTTCCATCTTAATAGGTACAACAAATTATTTTCTTCCATGAAAATGAGAAAAGTGGTGTGATATTGGCGTTTATAAGCAACTTAATAGGAGTTTTTATAGGGATAAAATTCTTTAACAATTTCCGAGAAAGAGAACGCTTATAGACATAGTAAATGAAACTTATATTATGTCTCGTCGTGCGTCTCGTAGAAGCTGAATATTTTCTTCTCTGGGCAAAATGGCCGTGCGGCACAAGCCTTCACAGTTATCTAGGTCAAGCGGTATGCGCTCCGGTGTTCTGAGCTTCGTAAATAAGAAAGGTATTTAAATATGAATCAATCGATTTAAGCCTTCATCATAGTAAATGATCTCAACTACCTACAAACTAACATTCTCCTATACTCCATAATTATCTAACAATAACCAAGGTAGATTAAATAACATGTAACTACATACATCAGTTAAGACAAGAGAGTATCTATTAAATCCACTAACTATGCCAAGAATTGTGTACTGACTCGCATTGCTCAAATTTATAACTCGGAATTCTCTGAAGTTGATTTATTTAACTGTAAAAAACCGACATTCAAAAACGTATACTGGAAACTATAAACGGAGATAAATGACAAGCAACCAATCTTTTTCTTCTTCTACTATCTTTTGTTATACCACCTTTTTTGTTTTATATTTTTCAAAGTTGTGATCTAAATTTAACCTTACGTAACTTAATTGCTATTTTTTTTTTTTTGTTTAATTTGAAATATCTGGCATTACTCCGTTCTCATTTATAAAAATATCCCAGTTTTACAGGGACTGTCGCAACCCCGTGCAGGGCACGCCACCATAGTGGCGATAAGTCCCCTGTTTGAGGAGTGGCTAGAGAGGCGCCACGGCGCCCTCACCTTCCGCCTGACGCAGGTCCTCACCGGACACGGTTGTTTCGGGCGCTTCCTGCACCGAATCGGGCGGGAGGCAACGACCGGGTGTTTCCATTGTGAGAATCGTCCAGAGGACACGGTGCAGCACACTGTGGAGGTCTGCCCCGCTTGGGCGGAGCAGCGCCGTGTCTTCGTAGAGGCGATTGGCGGCGGCGATGTCTCGCGCCCGGCCCTGGTTCAAGCCATGGTCCGGAGCGAGAGGGAATGGGAAGCCGTCACCTCCTTCTGCGAAGCAGTCATGCTAGTGGAGGAGGTGGCGGGACGTGAGACGTGAGAGGGAAAAAGCCTCACGTCCCAGCCGCCGCGGGAGACGCCCTGGGCGTCGGGGGTCACGTGGTGGCCTCCGGCCACCGTAGGCGCGGGCCTGTGGACGGCGAGTTATAGGCTAGCTCGCCGTCCGGCCGTCTTATGACGACAGGCCGTGTCGACGGCGCGTTCGTGTTCCACGCGCGCCTCAAAGAGATGTCAGCAACCACGTAGGGGTCCACACGGGCCGATGCCTGCCAGGGCTGCGGGACTGTTCGAAAGAGATACCGCGGCCCTGGAACACAAAGGGCAAAGAAGGAACATGGATGGGTTTTAGTCAGTACAAGTCTGACACTCCCTTCCACTCCGCCCAGAGTGGGAGGGGTCATTTGATGATTTACCACGTTGAAAAAAAAAAAAAAAAAAGTTACACAGGGAAACCTATAATTGGCCATATTAACTGTAACACGCATATTTTGTAAAATATTTTTATGGATCGCTGGTTACCTAAATAAATAAACTTAACAATAAAAAATAAGCACTAAATCTTGTCTTGATTCAAAAAACAGTACTTCTGGACACGGCGCGTATCGTTAGGGGGTTCCAAGCTCTCTCAAGGGCCCTGACCACCGGTAGCTCGGACCATATATATGGTATTGAAATGAAAAAAGAGATAATAATAGGTACTTTATTGATACAAGTCCTTTCAAAAAACCCACAGTGTTACTGCTAATCCCAAGATAGAAGGAATTTAAGAAATCAGAATCACACCTACGAGTATGTAGGTAAGTAAGCACATAAAGAAACCTCCTTTCTATTTATTTCCTGAAGCGAAACGAAGAGAAATGGGAATTTGCAATGTATGCATTTTTGACAGCATGAGGTGTACCCGTGCAAAGCAAAGTTTTGTAAGTAAAAAGACGGTGTGGGTACGCTTTTGCCGTGTTGTGTGTAGAGATCTGTGAAAATGTTTCACTGCAACTTTAGTATGGGTGAATTTGTAACTGTTAGACGTAGAATAAACATTGAATTTTATCAAGTTTCAAGCTAGGACTTTAACGTTGTTTCGGTTTCTTTTTCCGGCAGCAGTAGCGAAGGGTCAATTTTGTAAGAGGTAAGCGGGAGTAAATATTTTAATGATTTTATATTATTTGTCTATAGAATACTGACTGCCATTTTTCAAACGCGAAGGTTCCATACAACTCGATTCCTACCGGCCTCGGTAGGAATCGAGTTGTATGGAACCTTCGCCTCTGGTGGGTAGTTCTACCAGACCAGTTAAAAACGCAGAAGACGATTCTGCAAGAGTTCTCCGACAGTCAACCATACAACATTATTTTTAGTATATGCGAAACCTGAATATAGTTTTTTCAGAATAAGTAACTGAATGGATTCCAATAAATTTTAAACCATGTTATATTTTTTCCCAAAAATATTTAAAAAAGTTAAAAGTTGAACACCGAGCGACTTGTATGGTTTAAGAACTTTATTTTTTCTCATAAAGAATATACATTATTCACTCACTGAGAAAACATGTTTAAGTATAAAATTAAGTGCAGGTAAGCGCACAGAAATAAACGGTTCAAACTAATTAGGTACAAAAATCATACGACATACAATCTAAAAAAAAAAAACGAAAAAATAAGCGGGTAGATGATCACAATAATAATTAAGTTTGCGAAACTATGTGAATTATACAAAGATACAAAAAGCGACATTTACTAGATATGGCATCTATGGCAATGTACTTGTTTGTTTTTATTTTTGTTTTATTAATTATGTGGTGACGTGATGTTTTAATAGTTTTTTAAAACTAAACATAGTTTTCGTTTCTCTTATTTCCATCGGAATTTTATTATACATATTGACGCCTTCATATTCAATATTTCTTTTACCGAAATTAACTGTTCTCGGTGGTCGCGTCACTAAGTAGCTAGGATTACGTAAGGTAATTTTGTGTTGTTTTTTAGTGAAATTTAGTGTTGTGTGAATATCTTTTTGTAGTATTTTTCGTATAAGTATACACGTGTAGTATTTATAAGTTTGGAAGATGTTCATTATTTTTGTGTCCTCATATATTTTTTTAGTTGGCGTTCTAAATTTGTAGTTGAATAGAATTTTAATTAATCTGTTTTGTGCTGTTTGTAGTGTATTTAGATTAGATTTAGCTGCGGTCCCCCAGATTTCTATTAGGTAGTCAATGTGTGGTTTGACTAAAGAATTATAAATTATGTATCGCACTTTCCTGGGAAGACATTTGTTTATATTATGAAGAGCACCAGTGAGTGATATTAGTTTACATCGAATTTTTTCTATATGTGGTTTCCAACTCAGGTAGTTATCTAAAATTAAACCTAGATATTTCTCTTTAGTTTTTCTTTGTATTATTTCGCCATTAATTTTCAATTGAATATTGTCACTGATTTTTTTGTTTTTTGGAGCAATTATTACATAGTTTGTTTTTGCAGTATTTATCGTGAGAAGGTTAGATCGGAACCAATCATTTAACAAATTTAAGTCATTTTGTATATGAGGCATCATAGCTTCTATTGAACGCCCAAAGTAAAACAGACTTGTATCGTCTGCATAAAGCGAAATGTCTCCCGTAAGACCAATCTTTGATATACTATTTATATAGATTAGGAATAACAGTGGTCCCAAAATTGAGCCTTGAGGCACACCGAAAGTGACAGGATTTGAAGAGCTCTGATACTGACCTATTTTGACTACTTGCTTACGATTTTCTAAGTATGACCGAAAAATCTGTAGGGCACTTCCCGCAATACCGATGCCTGACAATTTCTGCAACAGTAACTCCGGACTAATAGTATCGAAAGCTTTTTTGAGGTCGATGAAAACGCCTAGTGCTGACTGTTTTTGATCGATTTTATTTTTAATTTTGGTAATGAGATCGATTGTTGCCGAAAGAGTATTTGAATGTGGTCGAAATCCGTATTGTTTATGGTATAAAAAGTTTTTTGATATAAGGAAGGTTTCCAAACGGTTATATAGAATTTTCTCAAAAATTTTTGAAATCACTGGCAAGACTGATATTGGACGGTAGTTACAGGGGTCGGACTTACTTCCAGATTTATAGATAGGGATTACTTTAGCAATCTTTAAACAATCGGGAAAAGTTCCTTTTTCGAAACAGAAATTAATACATTCAGTTAGCTTTTTAGCTATTATTTTTCTTATACATATTAAAAATTTCGTACTTATGCCATCAATGCCAGAACTAGTATTTGGATCTAAGTTGTCAATTATTTTGAGTACTTCATCGATGCTTGCTGGTATTATGTAGTTGAGTTCCGTTGAGTCACTAGTTTCTGGGTTTTTTTGAACTTGGTCTCTATTCATACTGTCAGCGATTATATTTGCTAGAGATGACCCCACGGTTGAAAAGTAAGAATTAAAGCATTCGCATATTTCAGTTTGATCTGTAATAGTACCAGCATCAGTTTCAAGCTTCTCCGGTCCAGTCCTTTCTCTTATTTTGTTTTTTGATAGGTCATTTATTAGTTTCCACATTTTTCGAGGTTTGGTCATATTGTTCTTAAAACATTTGTAGTAATATCTGTTTTTAGTATTTTGTATGTTATGGTTAACTGCAGCTTTCGTTTTCTCATATTCAATTTTTAATTTCGAGACTTTGAGTACATATCGCACTAATTTAGGTACCTACTGCCAAATTATTATTGTCAATGAGCTCAAAACGACGCTGGAGGCGCGCGCTGCGTGGTGACAACGTTTTTTTGCGGACAACTAGGTAACAGAACAAGCTTATAACTTTGAGATTTTTCATGATATAGTTTTGAAATTTTGTACATTGATTCTTTACATAAAATACTAGACACGTGTATCAGGTTTCGCATATACTAAAACTAATCTATACTAATATTATAAAGCTGAAGAGTTTGTTTGTTTGTTTGCTTGAACGCGCTAATCTCAGAAACTACTGGTCCGAATTGAAAAAAAATTTAGTGTTGGATAGCCCATTTATTGAAGAAAGCTATAGGCTATATAACATCACGCTACGACCAATACGAGCGGAGCATTCATGAAAAATATTGCAATAACGGGGAAAAATCCAAACGCAGGCGAAGTTGCGCGTGTCAGCTAGTCTTGTATATTATAGGATTAATAAATCATTAAATGACTGGCACAAGATTGAATTTAAAAAGCAGGGCAGCTGATGTAAACCGGCATGACCTAGAAACATTCAAAGACATGTGAGCCCCACCATGGCCCATTTCTTCTCACAGACAGGTAGCCCATCTCTCCTAAGTGAGAATTAAAGGACACTTATGCTAACCAAGCAGGGATAATCTTCATAAATAACCACATTTCAACGACCTAAGTACCAACAGTAATACAGTATATTTAAAGAAGTGTCGGTTTAAATCATTTTAAAGGCAGTCAGGAGCTAGCCTGCTGCAGTCGCAAGACTTGCAAGTTGGCATAATGGGCCTCCATCTGTCTTTTTAAGCGGCGCATTTAAGTCGAGCTCAGCCTTCGCGATGTGAGCAACTTCGGTTGCTTCGGTATTCATTTCAACTCGGATTTTATTATACATCTTTGGGACGTTAGTAATTTGTTCTTACTATGAATATTGTAACCAAATACAATCCAATTGTATATTGTTGTGTTGTATTGTTGTATTGTATTGTATTGTTTGTTGTTGTTGTATTGTATTGTTTTGTATTGTGTTGTTGTATTGTATTGTTGTTGTTGTATTGTTGTTGTTGTTGTTTGTTGTGTTGTGTTGTTGTTGTGTTGTTTTGTTGTATTGTATTGTGTTGTTGTTGTAGAACCATACTGCGATCGCCAACCCGCCTGCCAAGCGTGGCGATTATGGCAAAACCCCCCTTCTTGGGGGAGGCCTATGTCCAGCAGTGGACTTTTCGGCTGAAATGATGATGATGATGAATATTGTACCTAGATGGTTTCTACCTACCAATTATTAGTCTATGGCAACGTACCTATACCAATGCATTTACTTCCATTTTAGATTTATGAGTAGGTGTACATTACTTCAAATCTGTGGTCATTATCAGCCTGTCAAGCAGAAACTGACAGCTTTGCAGTATTATTTACACTAGAAACGGGATATTTACAATGTTTACTGTTTTCTTTGAGTTCCCGATATTTCTTTCGGTTTCCCGGTGTTTGTTTCGTTTC
Organism: Noctua fimbriata; assembly: GCA_905163415.1. Classification (NCBI taxonomy): domain Eukaryota; kingdom Metazoa; phylum Arthropoda; class Insecta; order Lepidoptera; family Noctuidae; genus Noctua; species Noctua fimbriata. Next base: position 4,775,155 of record LR990942.1, on the reverse strand, counting down.
GTTTCGTTTTAATAATAATGTTTGTGACCATGATAGTATAAAAGCGTAGCAGTAGGTACCTACGTCTTAACATTTTATTATAATTCGATAATGACTTACCAAAATCAAAAAGTAGGTAAGTTAGGTAGCCAGGTAATGTACACACGACGGTCAATCAAGCTATACAAAACCAGCATACGATTTATTTATTTATTTGTTTAGATAGATACTTGCCGCACTTACAGTTTGCACCAAAGATCTCTCATTGTACCTATAGGAAATCTATACCAAGCGCAGCCAAGATATACTGGAAATGTAAGCTTTATGTGCCGCCGTGTGTACTACATAGGTACCTAACTAATCATTTATACAAGTTAGTCTAGGACTATGTACCTAGTAAGTAAAGAAAAGTAGGTAATAATAAAAAGTAGTTCTGTGAATTTCGATCCCCAACGCAGCGACCCTGCAACATCCCGGCAAGAAGTACTTTCCTAGTTCCTACACCTACCGAACCTACCTTAACTTGTTCATCCATTTACAACAAACATTAGGTACTGTACCTACTCGTAACGACATCTACTAAGCTATCAAATAACTAAATAGTTTTACCGTGCACTACTGCGCCACAACGACATCTATTGGAAAGCGTGTGTAATGTACAGACTTTACACATCTCCCTGTATTTCGACAAATTATGACTGTGCAGCTGTGATGCGGATACCAAAGATCTTCGGAGACGATAGGAATGACAACTACATAGGTAAGTAAGCAGCGCAGGTTAACATATAACATGTCAGAAAAAAATTTGGTGGTACTGAGATTACCTTCTAGAGTTCTAGACATTCTCTACTCTGAATCTCACAAGTACGTCATCAGAAGACTACAAACTTATAGTCACATACGGTAATTAAAAAACACAGCTGTTTCCTGCAAAACTGCAATATCTACACGGTCAAAATTTAAAGACCAGCCGCTTTTTCGTTTTGGTATCTACTCCCCATTTATATTAGTCTATGCACTTACAGCTGTAAAAGAGTCTTTTAGTGTTTGGATAGTATGACCACTTTATATATGCAGTTGGAGGTGGCGCTGCTTGTCAACAAAATATGCAATCGAAATGTCAAATTTGGTACATTTGTTTTAGTTCTATGTTTTCCCGCTTTCACAAATAAGTTGGTTGAAGCATTTCCCCTTGCCAATGTCATTCAAGAGGGCTCTTGGTACAGTGCCACAAGGATATTTTGGTGCTTAGTGAAAAAACCATAATGGTTGCGTTAGTTTCGACTTTGGCCACACGTCCAATGATTCGTTCTCATCTTGTATTGTATTAGTTTATATGAGTTTCTTGATCTGTAAACACTTAAAAAATACAAAAATTACGTATTTTTTTATTGCGTCTATTTATTTCAGCTTCTAATTATATTAAAAGTTCTGTAAGCGACATGTTTTTAGCATTGTCGGTTGCATGTTTTAAACGACTTCAAAAAAGGAGGAGGTTATGTATTCGGCCGTCATCTCTTACTGAAGTAGGTACACCGATTTCTCTGTGATTACTCGGCCGATTGACGTGATTCTTTCAGTTTCAGAAATCTGCGCGGTGATCCCATTTAGATTTTATCAACTTTGCTTGAGCAGTTCATGAGTTTCACACATATTTTTCCTCCTACCTTCCTACCGTCCTTTATTACATATTTTACTATCTCATAATAACTTCTACTTACATTTTATTTATACATGATAAGATTTTGTCTGGGGTATCACAACTAAAAGGGTAAAATAAAAAATAAAACATTTTTCGAAAAAAATAACAGACTTCTAAAAAAACACTTAAAACCAAAACAAAAGTTGGCGACTTCCGAAACTAAAGTTATATTTTCCCTTGAATTATTAATGAAAATGGCAACATTGAACTTTTTCGTTCGAGTTCGTATCATTATCACAATTTTTTATTAAATCTAATGCACAAGAAAAACTACCAATCTGAAATATCTGAAATCCTTTTTTGTTATTTTTCTAATAAATAATAATACATTTTATAAAGTAGAAAGGGGCATTATGAAGACCTTTGCCCGTTTAAAAAAGTAGTAAAGTTACCAAAGCGCCCTCTCGCGGGAATTTCTTGACGAAAATACATCGTGAATGTGGCGTGTGTTGTTTGGAACACTGTGAGTCGTAAATAAAAATGCTTTTGATGCATTACTAAATCTTGTTATAAGTGAACTTCGTGTGTGTTAAAACGTTAAACAACCAGGAAGCTTTCTGTGAATAACAAAATCTGGCGCTATAAAGTGATTTACTTTTGGTATTTTGTCATATGTTGCACGCCTGCCTTGGGATTTCATGAAGACAAAAAAAAATAATCAGTAATTCCGATGCTAAATTGATAATGCTGTAAGTTTTATATTATTGTTTTTGGTTTATCTTTCCCAGAATATGTAGAATTCATAAGATTTACTTCTTAAACTGTGTTTTTCTTCATTTATTACTGGCAGGTTACTTACGTTAGTGTCAATCTTGAGAATCGTAAATTCGTAACCATCATCGTCTACAGAATTTTGGCGATCAATGAAATGAAACACCATAGCACTGTACAGTATCGACACTAGTTGCTGTTGTACTTGCAGAAAAATGATTTGAACTGTAATATTTTTTTGTTACAGAAATAGACACAACCAGTCTTCCGGCACGTTATTGCGCTTTCTCGTGACAATGCGGTGCCTTATGTGCGAATACAGTTTCTAAAATGTTCATGTCATTGATTCATGATGATGGTTGTTAGAGCTGAAACTGAATAATATCAGAATGAGTCACAATCTGGCTGGAATGCCATCCTACAGGCTGCCAGGCCCAGGACTAGGGCCTCCAGACTTCAAGCCTCCGATGGACACGCCGACCCCGCCGGCGCCAGCACCAAGTAACCCCAAGAAGCGGAGGAAAACTTCCAATGCTAACAATGCATTAACACCTCCCCAACCACCTCCCACTGCACAAGATCTCCTGCCACCGCCTTTAACAGGATATGGAGATACTATTGTTGCCTCAAACCCTTTTGATGACTCTCCATCCACCGTATCACATAATGGCCCTATGATGAGTCAGAATGGATCAATGATGAGTCAAAATGGCCCAATGGGAATGATGGGGCCGATGCATGGTATGGGTGGCCCACCAATGAGACTCATGAGCCCACATGGTATGAGCCCTATGAGCCAACAAATGCCTCCAAGAGGTGGGATTAGTCCAATGGGAAATATGAGTCCTATGGGACATATGGGTGGCATGTCACCTATGGGAGGCCCCAATATGAGTATGAGTAATCACAACATGGGTCCAGGAATGGGCCCTAATTCTAGATCAATGGGCAGTCCGATGAGTCCTATGAATTCTATGCCAATGGGCTCACCAATGTCATCGGGTCCTATGGGAAGCCCTATGAATATGGGTTCAATGGCAGGCAGTCACATGAGTAACAGTCCTATGGGGCCACCTATGCATAGTCCTCTAGGTGCAGGATCAATGAATGGGCCTATGAATGGTCCTATGGGTGGTGGAGGACCTGGCATGAATGTTCCCCGCATGAATGGACCAATGGGACCTAGTTGCTCTAATGGTTCAATGGGACCTAGTAATTCTATAATGTCTTCTAATCCAATGCAAGGTGGTGGTATGGGACCTGGACATTGTGGCCCTATGAGACATGGAAGTCCAATGCCATCAGGCATGGGGAGTGGTCCGATGGGTGGCAATGGGCCAATGACCTCCATGGGGCCAGGCCCACCTTATTCAAGCAGTCATATGGGGCATGGTGGACCAATGGGCATGGGAGGAAATGGATCTATGGGAATGGGTCCAGGTCCAGGAAACATGGGTAATTGTGGTCCATTAGCTGGAATGAGTGGAATGGCGATGGGTGGTCCTGGAGGGCAGGGAGTGGGTCCAATGGGCCAGAGCATGGGTATGTTTGGACCAAAACCTATGCCAGTGAGTGCTGGTAAAGTGTACCCTCCGGACCAACCAATGGTGTTTAATCCTCAGAATCCGAACGCTCCACCCATATACCCATGTGGAGTGTGTCACAAAGAAGTGCATGACAACGATCAAGCTATATTATGTGAATCTGGGTGCAACTTCTGGTTTCACAGGTAAGAACCACTTAAACTTTACAACTTACAAAAACACTAGCCTAACCCATCAGACAGATGTGTTGCTTGGGAGTTGGTGCTGCCACTTCTTCCCAGCTAAAACACTAGGAAGTAGGGAACGGGGGGCGTTTTAGGGGACTGTCTCTTGTAAACATTGACATTCAAAAAGTGCTGATTCATAATCAGCACTTTTCTCATTTGAATAAATGACTTTTGATTTAGATTTAATTATTGTATATTAACAAAAATTCTGTGAAGTCTAAAGCTTAACATTGTATCCTATGACTTGTTCAATTAAAATAAATAACCAACAAGATATCAATCAGTTTTTGTGCACATTACAAAATTTTGATGATAAGCTGTTACAAAATTTTACCTAATAGATTAACAATTGTAATGAATGTGTTTAAAAGATAAGTCCAACTGGTGACACATCATTGGTAAACCTAAATAAACAACTCTATGTAAAAAAAGCAATGTTTACTCTACTGAAATGTTAACTGTTTACCATTTAACTAGACTTACTTATAACTAAAAATTATAACATCTGTGCAGATGAATTAATATTGTAATGTATGATTTCAGGGGCTGCACGGGACTAACGGAGCCAGCGTTTCAGTTGCTGACAGCGGAAGTGTACGCGGAATGGGTTTGTGACAAGTGCCTGCAATCTAAGAACATACCTCTGGTGAAGTTCAAACCATAGCGATGCGCCCTGCCCCCCTCGCCCCCACTCCTGCCACCCATTTGAGTCAAAACCCTTTCCTAACATCACAAGATATTTATTTCACTTCATCAAATAAGATGGACACAGAATGTGAACACAAGCAAGTAGGCTTGGGCATGAAGTTGGTCCGTCCGATCAACTTAAACATTGGTCTGTTGGTACCCTAGCTAAGGAAGATCTCATGTTGGATAGTTACATTAAATTAGGAAACTAAATGTATTGAAGACTTAAAATCGATTTTTATATTATGTTAAATCAATATACAATTTGATCGCTAGTAACTCCACATAATGGTTGGTGAATAAGTTATTGATGAAAGTGCAGACGGTCCTGTTATGTCTAGTCTGTTATGATTGTCATTTTATTTATTTTTAACCTAAATCTAAGAAATCGTGGTTAATAAGCCTTGTATGGAATATATATAACATGTGTTCCTCATAACGCATATCTGTTGAAGCAAATAAATGTTAAAGTATTGGTAGCACATAAATGGATACAGAACTCCAAGTAAAAGCAATAAAAATGTCTGCCCAAGAAGTTTTTGATGCCTGTTATGCGTGTTGCTTTAGTCTCTGTGCATATTGTAAATATTTTTAGGTAAATAAGTTATAAACATTCTCCGCCTTATGAAAATGGTGACCTAAATGCATGCATTCTATTTTGAATGTGGTGCAGATCAGATCCGTTGGTTGGTCTTTTACACACTGTATTATTAGTCAGACTTGCAACTGTCAGGTTGACTATGTTAGTACAATTTGTAAGACACCATAGGGGCTGGACAAACAGAAACGACATAAGACGAGGACGCGTTTTTCATTTCCTCGTCTCGTCCGCGCTTTCTTTTTGTTTTTTTTTTGTCGCCACGCTTCTATACATTTTGTATGAAAATTTATTGACGCGTCTGCGACACGTCCTCGTCTTAAAGTCTGTTCTGTTTGTCGCGCCCCATAGGCGATCCTAGTTTCACTATATTGATAATGATTATAATGTACTTATTATTTTGGTGCCCTAGTTTGCATGTAACATTACGCGCGTTATCTTTATGTACTTGTAAATATGATGAATCCATACGCTTTGTTAAGTATAAGGGTGTTAAATGTGTTTGTCAATTTTTTAACTTTTGGAGATTTTTTTAATAATAATTAACGTGTAATATAAGTTGTGTAAATATACAAGTAGCTTAATAGTGAACTGAGATTATACACCGGAGATGCTGGCTCCAACACGCGTGGTTGTGATGTTACGTGCTCGCGTAGTAAGTGATCGCGTGCAGCATGTTTTAATTTTGATTTTATTATACACATTTTGGAGCCAGTGCATATACATATTGCGAATCTTTGTTCCAGTCATTACAATAATATAACATTAATTGGATATTTAGAAATCAATTGAAAGTTCATGCCCACTATGGTGAACTAGTCTTCATATGCTGAAAGACTGAATTAATCTCAGATCATTAAACTAGCCGTCGACTATGTATAGAACCACACTAAATTCAACTACAGATTAAATTAATTAGGCTTTCAATGTATGAAGATTATTGGGTGGGTATACAGCTGTTCACATCGTTTATAAAGTACAACTGCATAACTTACTTTACAAATGACAACTTTAACTAACTCATGTTACATACACTTATTGTTAAATTATTGTCATCAATATTTGTTAACCAATGAAGGATAATATAGTTCAATGGCGCTGATTCTTTTGTTTACCGACTAAACGAAATAAAACTGCTGCTATCTTCTCCTAACAGACATAGTTCGAAAGGGACAAAAACAATAATTAGACTGTAGTGTAGTCGAATCTCTTTCTCGTTTTATTTGGTAGTAAGGAATTGCAATAGTTTAGTTGGTGCTCACCAAAATCAGGTCCAACATCTATTTTTGCACGAATATGTCTTACCACCCTAAATTAACATTGTTGGATCTGTAAAGTAGCAACCAGGAAATATGTGTGTGAAACCAGTGCGAATGTAGGTTTGATACTTTAGAATCTAAGTTTTTTTAATGAAACATTCGTTAACTACGATCCATAAGTGTAGTAGGGAATGCTTGCCACTATTAATTGCAACTTGTGGATCTTAATCCCTATTTTACTCATCTGACAATGTTAATTAAATAAGACATGGTGACTATTAGATTAATTTATACAGACCATAAAAAAAAACAGAACTACTTATATTCACAACAAATGTGACCTTTTGATTGTTAAGTATCAAACAATAATAATATTTTTTAGCTCAGTCAAATGTTGCTGCATGTACTTATCAAATTATGAATCAAAAGTGGATAAAAACACTGACGCTGGCTTTATATATATAGCAGCAATAAATCTCTAGATTCATTAAAAAAAAATACGTGGGGAAGTATTAAACTGTGATGTGTTTTTTGAATTCAGAGAGATATCACGGCAGTATATGGCCAACCTAAGAGAGAGTCTATTTAATCAATATATCACAAATTGCATCTGTTTACACTTTAGAGCTCCTTCACACTAGCGTTCGTCCAGCGTAGGCGTTTGATGAACGTATACGCAGCGCAGATGCCGCGTCGCGTTGTCGCGTAGTCTGTGCTGGGGCACATGAGTACGCTGCCCTAGAGTCGTTACTGCGGTGTCATGTACAGTGAGTTACAGCAATAAGCTGACCCACCTTTGCATAAATGGTTGAAATTTTTTAGAATACGAATCGATAGAATTTCACTTTTTTTTATATTTAAATACTTTGCTCAAATAAAGAAAAATAAAAGAATTATAAAATTCTATCGATCCGTATTCTAAAAAATCTCAACCATTTATGCAAAGGTGGGTCAGCTAATTGCTATAACTCACTGTACATTCAAAAAGTATTTTTTTCGATGACTTAAATGATTAACATTGTTTTTTTTTTTAATGTTCTATTTTCATCGAACGCCTGCGCTGGACAAACGCTAGTGCATATTATTATTATACTTTTTGCGCTGGTATGAAAGGGCTCTTAAATAAAGTAGGTAGTTACTACATTATTTTTGCGATTCATGAGTAAATGGATTGTTTTAGGGGGATGAGAAATGTGAAGTACAAATAGAGAAAATGTACTTTGGAATTGGCTATTTTATTATGTTCATAATAAACATTTAGATATATCACTTGCACTCAATTAAATGTTATACTACTATGTACTTAGGTTGTGCAAAGCATGCAAAACATTAACATATCTCTGTATGTTTAGCATCATACCCTGTTCTTTTTTTAATGGTCTTTTTAGCTTATTTTTACAATTTCTTTTATTATTTATATTTTCAATTTCGCCTCTGTGAAACACCATACTTTGAATCTAGAGATACTACTACATACATGTTTTATAAACTTGCAGTAATTATATTTTCTAAAAATAACTATCCAAAGCGTATTACGATTTCTCAATTTGGAAAACGCTGATTTCAGTTGATGAATGTTGTCCATCATAATTTTTATAAGAAAAAATATTGATTTAGGTAATAAAAAATATTATTACCTAAATCAATATGAAACAATATTTTATTTTTTTAATCCCAAAAATGTTTGTGAATGCAGTATAATTAAATGTACTACTTTTTAATTCCTACCTAGTGAATCATGATAAGATTATAAAAAACTTCTTGATTTATTTTCACAACCATGACATTGATTTAAGTAAGTACATAATTAACAGTGGAATATCCTCGAAACCTTTCTGTAATCATTTGAATATCTCATGTGTGAACACTGAAATTATTCTAGTTCGTGCGCAAAATGTATTTGTATTGCACCCTGTATTTTGTGCTAAAAATAATATTATTATCGTTCTAAAACGATCGGCAAACGAGAGAAATACATAAGTATTTATAATTGTGTAAATATATTTAATATGACTCTACGAATAATTGCTGATAATTGTACAGTTACTTATATTTTAGAACTTTACATAGGATATTCGGCCATGAATGTAATAATAATTTTAATGCGGTGAGCACATCACAATTAGTTGACGAAGGACTGCTGCTATTGTATATTAATTTCTCTTGTAAATGTTACTTACGTGTTACACTATACATGCAACGCAAATGTTGTGAATGTCAGAGTTGTAATTCAGAATATTTTATGAAGTCTAAAATAGAATATCAGTGGTCTTAAACTTGTGCATAGTTTATTTTGTATTATGTGAATAATAACAAGCAATAATAAAATTGTTATTGAGGAATTTTATTTCAATTACCTACTACCTACCTATACATTCTAATATGAACTCGAGCTTTTTTCCCGTGGGGGTAGAAAGAAACTACAGAATTCCTGAAACTTGCTCTGATACATAAATACTCCATTAGTCACTACCAATATTTAAGTACCTATTTTAAACTCACTATGCCAGGATCACCCTGCCTCTTACTCTGCTTCTAGTGCGAAGATCATGGACGTACTGAGGGGGCTGGCCCAGCAGTGGTGATGTAGTATTATTGTGTGAGGGCTATTCAAATAAGAATAGATCGCTACTATATAGATCTACTTAACTGTGGTCGATGTTAAAGCGCATTAAATTGAGATAATTATTGGTTTAAATTATTTTTTTTTAATGTTTTTTTATTCACTTTGATGGACGCCTGGCTCTCTCGAAACCTTTTCTCATTCTAAAGACATTCTTCTTAAATGGCCGCAGAGGTAACCTTCATTCTTCTTAAATGGTCGCTAATGAAAATAGATCCAAGTCGGAGCGGCACTTCGTGAAATGTGTCGTGAGTTCGATTCCCGCACGTACAACGTAGATACCCACGAGAGAAAATGATTCTCGAAAAACAATAGCATAAGAAATAGTATGCAATGATTACAATATGCGGCACCTGTGGATGGTCGATTTGGTACTAACTGGTGTGGCCCTCGGAAAGCTTCAAGGTTCGTGCACATCTTGCAATTTCTCTACTTATCGGTTGTTGCTTCTAGACCTCTTCTCTAATATTGTTACTGCTTTGTTTTAGCTTGTAGATATAAATGGCATTGACTGATGCGACAGGCAACACGAGATGGAGAATGGAGAGACATCACATTGCCGCTGGTGCATGATTGATGACGTTGTTTTGGAGAATCTAATTTTAAATGTTTGTTTGTGTGTTTTCAACCACTTTTATAGATTTTAGTTTGAAAGATCAAACTAAAATCTATAAAAGTTCAAATTCAAAGTTTCCCAAGAAGACTACATGCTACAAATTAATTATTCAGTAATTATCATTAAACTAGGTTTACCATAACTGAATGATTACGTTTTGGGTTTGGTTTTCTGAAAATCATAAATGGTGGTGGTAGTGGTTCATACATACCGTACACAGGCAATAATAACATTATAATAAATGAAGGACGGGACGGTTCACGTCCGGGTGAATCCATCAGGCATATTATTTCTGGTTGTTCTCGTCTGGCTAACGGCGAGTACTTGCACAGGCACATGCAAGTAGCCAGGATTATTCACCAGCAACTTGCCTTGAAATATAAACTTGTGGAATCTGAGGTACCGTACTACAAGTATGTGCCCGACCCAGTTCTCGAGAAAGACCATGTCACGCTGTACTGAGATCGGTCTATCATTATTATTTAGACTAGAAACTGGATATTTACCATGTTTACTGTTTTTATTGAGTTTCCGATATTTCGGCGCTGTTGCAAGCACCATGATCACGAATAAATATCCCGTTTCTAGTCAAAATAATAATGTTAGTGACCATGATAGTTTAATCTTATATCGGTCTATCATTACTGACAGGACTGTTGTCGCCAATAAGCCTGACATAGTAGTGATAGACCGATCAGCGCGCCGCGTAATGATAGTCGATGTTACCATCCCGCATGACGAGAACCTCGTGAAAGCTGAGAAAGAGAAACAATTAAAATATCTCGACTTGGCGCACGAGGTTGTCGACATGTGAAATTTGAACTCGGCTATCATTGTGCCGATCGTCGTGACGGCCAATAGTCTTATAGCCAAGAGCCTCGACGACCATCTTTCGAGGCTCTCCTTAGGCGGTTGGATCAAGGGCCTGATTTAGAAGGCAGTACTCCTCGATACGGCTCGCATTGTGAGGAGATTCCTGTCTCTGGAGCCCTAACCACCGGTAGCTTGGACCCTGCTCCCGCTACCGGCGGACCACTATTTTTTATATTTTTAAATGTTTTTTATATGGTTTTTTTAAGAAATATTTAAAAATATGTTAAATAAGTTTTTAAAATGAATAAAAGAAATAATAATAATACCGTAACTTGGTTGAGTATCATTTTTATTGACTGTAATGTCAGTATGGCATACATTTACCTTATCACTATGTTACAGAAGTCTCTTAATCTTGCTAAAAATATCTGCGTGAGTACAACAAATTAATCTACTAAGTAGGTACCAGTTTTAACTGAATTATTGTTAAATAAAATATGACAACAAAAATGCATTGACCATACATAAACAAAAACTTTAAAAGTATAAATCTATCATGTAAAAATTTAATTTAATGTATAAATATATTGGACAGATTACACATAAAGGATAACATTGGACAGTCAATTAGATAAAACATGCATTGGTAATGTAAAAAATTGTAGTGCACACTTCCAAATCAGTTGCTTGATATATGTTTCAAAACTTTTGTACTTTGCTACAACATTTGAAATGAGAACAGCGTGATACAGTTTCTCTGAGAATTTTATATAATTATCACACCTAATAATACATTTTATTTACATGAAACAGTAATAAAACAGACTTAACCTTGGGGACACTATTTTATATTATGTTAAAATACTGATTCTATGGCAGAACTGCACCATTTTTATAGTTAAAAACTATTTGTGGCTCATAACATAAGTCTTTATAAGCAACATAATATTTATAGTATACTAAGAGAAATATGATTTAATTTTTAAATAACAAAATTAATGTGAGGTGCAATATAACCGCTTCCAGATGTAGTCAAGCCTTTACTCTGTATAGCAGTTGAAACCGCGGCATCAAGGAAATCATGGTGATTATCACTCTCAATTGCCACATCATTAGATTCTGCATCATTATTGTGGAGATTCTCATAATTAATATTTAAGCTGGAGGTGCCATGGAATGTTGGAGACGGTATTGTTTCATTATCCATATTTCTCCGTTGGTTTGTCATTGTCCATTCCACATTGTTCAAGGTACATTCATATTCATGTTGGCATTCTTCTTGAGATTCATCCTCTGATTCATCTTCAATAATGGGTGTAAACTTTATTATTCTTATAGGTACATTTATGTCTTCTAAGCGTTCAGAAGTAGAACGAGGGTAAAAGGAAGAAGAAGAATCTGAAGTGTTTTGTAAACCATGTTCAGATATTGCCATGAGAATTCCTTCATTTTCAACAGATTCAACCCCACGTTCCACCATTGAGATTTGCCCGTCTATGGAATGCGCATTCATGTTTTCTAACATACTGTTAATTGAGTTGTCAAGATTTACTTTTACAATCTGTAAAAGAAAGCCATAACATAATTATTTAAAAACATTGAATATTAGGAGACCAAGAATTTTGAAAAGGTACCTACATTATGTAAAAAAAACACTGAAAATATTGTTGGTTACCTGTCTGTGTTGCCAACTAGCAATCATGTATTCTTCTATATCGGGGATCAAGCCATTAAAGACATAAGTAGGCTGTATAGCTTGTGTTATTCTTGCTTGAGTCCTACCAATTGGTCTTTCCATCAAGTTGAGCGCAGTTAGATATTCATTGCGCTCTTGAGACCTAGATTTTTTTTGTGGATTTGTTAGGTCTTTTGCATTTGGTGTGAAAACATTGTCAGTTTTGTCTTCAGAGCCAAGGTTTCCTGTACTTGGCCTAAGAACAGATTTATCTGGCTCATCAACCACAGAGTCGGAAGTGTTTAAGTTTTGATTCATTTCTGTTGTCATGTCTTGTCCTATGTTGTTACAATCACTTGCATAACTTTCACTGCCTGATGGACCAGCCATTCCAGGAGCTGTGGATATTGTGGTTGATGTTTTAGTTGGATCACTTTTGTCATTCTTCAAGTGATATTTCCCTTTAACTTGCCACGCAAAACGTGCTTTCTTGAGTGGGCGCTCGGAACCATTGAATCCGTCGCCATTTTCTTGACCATCACACGACGAACCTCCTGGCGATTCTTCCGAGTTCATAACGAAAATTTACAAAATCTTAGCTAATGTTTCATTAGTAAACAAACTTCCATCGCTAATTGGAAACATATGATTGAGTGACAAATCGGTAATTACACGATAATTACTGTTCTTAGTTTTCCTTTTACAGGGCACTTTTATATAAAATCACATAAGACTCAATGATATATTTATTTTTAGGTTTATCAATTGTATTGAAGTAATGATTTACAAGAAAATTACAATTGCTTTACTGTCATTGTACAAAAAATCAATATCGTATTAGATAGAAGAAATAAATTGTAGACAAGTAAGTAGTTCAGAATCTATAATCTGTGGCACTGTGCAAAAGCGATTATTGCGAAAATGTTCGACCTCGACAACTTTCTCTGCAACTAACTTGCAATGAATCTTAATTAAAATACTTGCGCAATCCAAATATATAAGTAATAATAAACAAAGGCCTGTTTATTTCTCTACTTTCATCATTCCAAAATACTTAAACACCCCAAGTTCGTTTAAGAGGTTATTGTAAGATGGCAATACTAGTATGGCAACTACCGCTATTTTTTTAACTTCACTAAATTATTACGAGAGTCTGTGTTTGGTCTGTGGTCTCTGTGCCACAGTCTATGGAGCGCTCTAGTGGCTAATGCGCTCCATTTGTATTTTTATTGGCTATGGATGTGACAAAATCACTGAACCCGGAAAATTCAAATAAAAACTTGGATACTTTAAATAACAAAATAATTGGTCGTATGTACCTACCCATATACTCATTTTATATCCAGACGAATGGGTACTAAAACGCCATCCATGCTATCGATTAAATATTTCTTGTTGCAGCAAGTAACGCAAATACTTAAAAAAAGAACAACAAGTTGTGTAGGTATTTGGGAGACTTTATATATTTAAATATTCATCATTTAAGTTTATAAAGGTTAATAATTCAGACTTTGACCTTGTATATCCCTAGGAGGAAGTTAAATTACGCTATTATTACAAAACGCTTCTTTATTTTTTTAAATATGTTTTTTTGTCATTATTTTTTTTAAGCCACTGACTGGTCTCATCCGGGTCTGTCGAGTCATTTCCACGAACGTTCTGTATTTTATAGCAACAGTGGAAAGCAACATTTGAGTTGGTTCGATTCTCGACTGAGATGCGATTTTTCTCTGTAAGTAGTAATAAGTATTTGTTAACGAAGCAGGGGGGAACGGTTGTCGGGTGGAAATGAATTCGGGCATGCGAGTCTGTAGGGATTCAGACCTTCGATTAAATAGATAAATAAATCAGGATTATTTTAGACTAAACTGATTGTTTCTAATACCATGCTTAAAATAGGTACGCCAACAGTACCTACATAAATTTAACATTAAACAATAAAAGTGTAGTATATGTATGACAAAGAAGGCTTGCTTCTTTTAAATCCTTATGTCAGGGTTCTTATCTTCTTTTGACTAATTTCTAAATACCATAAACCGAGTATTTGAAATCAGACTACATAACCTACTTACTATTTTGCGGACAACGGGGCCTCACACATCAACGGTTAGATTTAGGAGCTTTTGTCCAGAACGGTCATTCATTTACATTTACCTGCTTTTATGTTTTCTATAAATATGTCCCTACTTTCCTTATGAATATCTATCAAAGCAACCAAGCTGCGTAGCTGATATTTAAAATGTTACAAATAAAACCTAGCTACTATAGTATTTAGTTTTAATCATTAACTATGTTTATATTATATTCCTAGTTAATTGAATGTATTTAACCCAAAACGTTGAAGTACAAAAAGCGGAGTGCCCTAACGAGATAATCACCACACAACAAAGAGGGGAGGAGCACATTCCCGGTGACAATATTAACACGATGATAGTAGTATAGTAGCCAGTCGCTCCCTAATCGCTGCTCCGGTGTAACCCAAATATTTGACACCGTTCTGTCTGTACTTCAAGTTCAGTGACGAAATTTTAATAAAATTTGTGTTAAAGTGGGCGTTACCAATATGCAGGTACGAATTCAATATAATTTAGTTTTTACGTAAAAATGCAATTACGTTTAATTTTAACTAGACACTTCATTAACAAATAGTGGAATTCCCGATTCATGTACCTCGTGTTAGTAAAATGTTGCGTGGTTGTTATTCAATCGGTTTCAACGGAACTTTGTAATCATATTCATTTAAAAACAAATCGGTTGTGTGAGTCATCGGTGCCGCCCTGGGTTCATGGCTTTAGTTCAAATAAATTGAAAAAAAAAATACCCATTGAACCCCTCTTGTGTAGGTACTGTTACGATATGTTGTAATATCAACAAATTTTAGGGATCACGAAAAACCGGCCTGCTGTTCAGAGCAATTGAAAACGTTTTCAGTTTCTTATAAACTCCCTTAATTTCTAATATTTTATCAATTTGCTTTAGGTTCCAATCAAAAATTACCCTTTAAAAATGAAAATTGATTAAAAAATCACTAAAAAATAATACCACACACACTTTGATAAATAAACGGTGCGCAGGCAGGCACCGACTAAAAATATTGACCCAACCTTTTTACGGCTCGAAAGCCATAAAATGAAAAAAAAACCTGTCCTCATCTTCAAACATAAACCTCTACAGCCCATTCATTGTTATTTACCTCGTCGCCTGATTTGCAGTACACTGATCTTTATTCTAGTTGACATAAGGTTTATGTCAGACGTAAAAAACAAATGAAAGGACATTAAAAGGACCGTTAACATTTTTATTTTTTCAGATCGTCGTATTTGTATGTGTCATCAGCGTGGGTTTTGTCGCCTGCTTGCATGTGCAGGCCGGGTCTCAAATGTCTGACGCACAGTTAGAACAGACCCTGGCCGATAAGAGCACGATGCAGCGACATATTAAATGCGCACTTGGTGAAGGAGCTTGCGATCCTGTTGGGAGGCGGCTTCGAAGTGAGTTTAAAATTAGTGCTATAACACTCGTAATAATATGGGTAGATTAGATTTTAGACGGATGGATTATTTTTAGTTTAATTTCAGATGGTCTCGCGAATAGGTCTGTACTATCGATATACATGTAAAGTTATCTTATGTCATGGTAATATCCAGTCGTCAAGGTATCAAGGCGCCAGGGCAGTTCGAAAGAGATACCGCGGCTCTAACACAAAGGGTAAAGAAGGAACATGGATGGGTTTTAGTCAGTACAAGTACTGAATTTAAATACCTACTCGACCCAAATGTCATACATTTGGGTAATTCAGTATGGGACAGCTGATAATTTTTTCGCATTTACGATATTGGACCCATGGAGGAAGTTGTTCAGTTTGATAGTCTGCAGCATATCCTTTCATATGACTATACCCTTTCTGTTACACGTTGTATTTATTACTTAGTTTTGTTAGTCATAATTGTCTTTTCACTGCATGTAAACAGCAGCTCTAAAAAAAACGTGTTGGCTTGAGAACCTCCCTATATTACATCGGTAAAAAGCAGTAAAGTGACATTTAATAAATCGAAACAAATTATGTGGTTAAGACCGCCCATTGTGTCACCCTATGTGAAATGTTTTCTTTTATGAATGATACTTGTTTTCTGTACATACCAAATAATATTTCTATGTTGACAAGAATTCTTGATCGCTCGAAATATCTACATAACGAAAGGTTCTTAAATATTGTGAAGGAGCGCATTTTCATACATCATAGCCTGCATTGCATACAGTAAAACATAAAGCCCGTACCACCCCACCATGTTGATTTTTCGTGCAACTGGAATTTTATCGATTTTTTTAGGAAGCCTGTACTGTCCCACTGCTGGGCAAAGGCCTCCAATTCCTTCCATGTGTTCTTTTCCCGTGCCTCCTCGAACCAGCCTCCCGGTACGCATCCAGGTCATCTCGCCACCTCTTTCTGGGCTGGCCTCGGCGGCGCCGTCCGTCCTCCGGTAACCATCGCGTGGAGACCTTTGCCCATCTATTATTTGTAGGAAATTGAATGCTCTTCAACTTTGTGATTCAATGTGTTACACAAAATGTGCTTAGTTCAAGAGATATACCTACGCGAAAAACAGAAAAAAGTCAGAAAAAATTGAGCACAGGGTCCTCGAGGTGGAAAACTTAGGATAACCTTCCTAGTGTACCCCCAAACAACCTGTTATAGTACAATTAACTTCGGAATAGGTACAACACACTTTCGACATGTTGACTGGATTAATATTCCAATATTGAAATTTATTCCAAAAACCGTAGCTACTATAAGTAACAAATACAAAAGTACGTATTAAAATTTCAAATGTCGTTATTGTCACTCACAAATGCATCTTGCGTAAGCGCAAGTGCTTGGTTCTAGGTTTGATTCCTTGTTCAATCGAAAGTGTTGCCGGGTTTTTCTGTTAAGAAACTCAGTTGCCGCTATTATGTTTGGAAATGCGTGAGTCTGTATGTTTTGTTAATATGAGATCACACTTTGATGTCGATAAACACGAAACACCTCATTTGTACTGTATGGTGTCGGACGTTAAGAATAGCACCATCCCATATCTTCCCATGGGTGTCGTAAGAGGCGACTAAGGGACTTTTCAGACAATGGGCAGCAGCGTTCTCTGTGCTTTTGTAAAAATCCTACTGCGATCGCCAACCCGCCTGCTATGCGTGGCGATCATGGCAAAATCTCCCCTTTGGGGGAGGCCTATGTCCAGCAGTGGACGTCTTTCGGCTGAAATGATGATGATGATGACCTCATTTTAATGAATCCGTATCTAATACGATTAGATTTTAATTGCTACAATTTCGATTTCAATTTTACAAGCCTGTTATAATATAACTGATTGCAGAATTGAACTGTCTATGAAAAACCAAACTAGTTTAAGGTCAACGTAAACAATGTATTCAGACAAAAAATGAAACAAACCTTATTTCTGTAGGAAGCATAACTTAGTCACTTTCCTGGTATGATTTTTTTTTACAAGAAACCACGACTCATTAATTTTATTGGCTGTGGTTGCATTAACATGCTCGGTTGCCTGAGAGTCGGTTTGACTGTCGGTTTCTACTTATTTCGGGAGAGTACATATGTAGCAGACTCGCTCCCTATTACCTACATGGGACTTAAAAATTAACAGTACCTCTACCTACCTTCGGTGAACACAGCTGTTATGTTTATGCCAAGTCCAAAGAGATTTAAAAGACTTATAGAGCGGACATTGCGAATATTTTCATACAAACATTTTTATCCTGAACATTTTCGAATTTGAAATACGAATACTAACTGACAAGCAGGCGTATGACACTAGACTGTACTGTGTTACTAAGTAGTAATAAGTATTAAATTACGATTTTCTTCGTGTTGTCCCGTCTATCGCTGGTAAATATTTAAATGTCCTTGGCCAGGTCATGTCATAATTCAAGAAGAGTCCTAAATGAGTTATGTGCAAAGAGGTCATACCAGGATTGCAGAAGCCTTCACAACTAAAGGCTACATATTCCACAGAACTTAAGCACTTAAACTCGCAACAATGTCGGGTCATAATGACTCTTCATTCTCATTTTTCACTTTGCCAGGTGCTGTAACTTCCAAGTAAACTTTGAGGATGACGTTATTCTATTTTCTTCCAGCTCTGGCTCCGTTAGTACTCAGAGGAGCCTGCCCGCAGTGTTCGATGCAAGAAACGCGACAAATTCGACGAACTCTCGCATTTGTCCAACGGAACTACCCTTGGGAATGGGCGAAAATCGTGCGCCAATACGGCTGAATTCAAATTAAGAATGTAATCGTCACTTAATCAGTACTACCAACAAAACATAAACTTACTTTATTTTTTATATGAAAGGAACAATGTAAAGGAATTGGCGCATAATTGGGGTAGAATGGAAGATGGATCATGGTGTCCTAACTACAGACTTTTTGGACATTACAACAATTATTATTTATTAGGTTCTTTTTATTACACCATTGAGATGCCAACAAAGTCACATCATGAGGTAAATCCAGTATCAATCTGTTGCCATAGTTTTTGTGATGTCTTCAGGGATATAGACTTTCTTTCTCGAAATTTTGTCTGTAATAAATAGCTATAAGTTTGAATTTAGAAGTGGCGACTTTTTATAAATATGGGTATTGCATCTATTACTTATTGCGTCACCATGACGTGTGTCCCAATTTCAAAAGGCGATATATTATACTGATTTGGTGTAAGAAATGAACAATTATGGGAACATTTTCATTATTGTTTGTTTTAACTCAGATAAGAATAGAATAGAATAAAATTTATTTAAGACTAGGCGGAGTTCCTATATTGTGGAGAGAAAAATATTGCATTTACTCTTGGTGTAATAAAGGCAAATAAAATATAGTAATTGTCTGAGTGTATTAAAAATAAAATAATCAGTGGACAATGTAGAGACGATAGGTAAATTAATCTGGACTTAAAAAAATATGAATGTTTTTGAAAAGTCCTGAAAAATTGCCACAAGGCCATAAGGCCAAATTAATTGATTTATCAGAATGCTATTGTCAAATTGAGCTCATTATTTAATTATTTTCGACCGTATTTAGGTTAATTCAATATTGATAATTAAGTATCTAAATAAATTGAATTGTGAACAATAGAATTCGTCGCAGCTAATGTTATTATTAGGATTAGCAAATATTAATTAAGTAATTGTTTTGTTTACCTAATTATCAGCTAACGAAATTGACCAGCAACTGTACATACAAAGAAATAATTTACCTACTTATACATCGTCTAATCTACGAGGTGCATTTATTTTTGTTTGTGTTTATTTGATCATCAATCACACACATTGAACTTTCGGCAAGAGGAAAAAACAAAACAAATCGTTACATCCGTACAGTCTATGTAACATCAATTTCTGCAACTTTTTTATTTCCAAACACATGTCTTAATCCGTTTCCTGTTCTCATTATGTGCCTAAAATAAAATAATATAATAATGCAATAATTAGTGTTTTATTCACACTGCGCGCTCACGTAACATCTAGTGGTTGACGCACAATCTCGGTGCAGACCATCGAGTAAGTACAGCAAGTCGAAAAGGGGGGGTTGTCGAGTTAAGTAAGAGGTTACGGCACCAGCGGCTCGCTCCAGCATTCTCCAACCAGACGTACGCTTAAACGCTTCACTGGCTACGAGAAAATATCGTGAAATACTGTAGAAATCATAACATAGATCCGGGTCAATCGCTAACTAAACGGCTCACTAGTGCAACGAAAGTAAAAGTGTTTCGATTCTTCGAGCTACTACTATCTACGTCACCAGGTAACATGCAGGTAAGTCGCAATTTCTCTATAATATCTGTTTTCCTGTTGGCGACACGTTAAGAGCTTTTGATCATGTTGGTAGGCTGTCGAAGGACAGTTGGTTTCTCGATTTTACTACCTGTTAAGGTCTACACACTTTGACTTTATAAATGAGTACAGGTTTCTGTTGATATTTTCGCTAATTTATGCGATATCGTGTTCTTTTGGCACAAAGATTTACATTGCAAGATAAAATGTTGAATGATCCATATCTGGAAAATGTGTGTTCTGTTAGTCAGTAATTAGCGATTAAGGAAAACTGATTGGACTAAGGTTGTATTTTGCAGTTTGCTGTTATCTAATTTCCTAAATAATTTGCGGTACAATTATAACAATCTTATGCACGCGTCATGTTTGTGTTTGTATTGGTCAACTTAATGACCGCTTACATAAGTCGAGGTGTCCTAGTTAAAATCGTATTAGGGACTTTGGTTTATATTATTTCGTTATTAAAACGTCATTTTATGAATATTTGCGTAACATGTGCAGATTGGTCGGCGGTTACAACGCGCGTTTATGTCCACATAACTCACATGAGTGCAAATGGGCGCGTTTCTTAGAAAATTCTACTATTGTTTACTACCTATGATTCGATAAGGCATATGAGGATATAGTAATTAGGCCTTTACATGGTTAATTACCCAAGTTTCCAAGAAATCTTGATATGCTCTTCCTGAACATGTTCTTAATTTCAAATACTTAATGATTAGTTTATAATGAGGACTTGGTACTCGGTGTTAGTGTAAAGTTGGTGGTTCTGGCAATGTCTTAAACAATTTAATAATTAATCCAAAACAACTTTTATTTATTTACTCAAAACCTTCTTCGATGTGTTTCCAAAACTGGTTTGGTTCCATCGATCCTTATTTAACTCGAAGGTCATTTGTACGACATCTATCAGATTTTAGCACCAAGCTTTGCTTTAACAGTTTTACTAACCTCGTTTGATAATTACCTTTCCCTACTACCATTGTTTGGGTACTCTTGTACTGACACCATACGAATACACTACTTTTTCTGCGTAAGTAATGTAAGTATATTTACATACATTTGTAAAAACGTGATTCAATATTATGAATGTTATTGTAATGCTAGTTACGTTTATTTCTTGTCTTCCTTTCATACTTAACTACTTTTACTTTAGAAATATGGAACGCATTTTCTGCTTAGGTGTCCCACAGTGTCTATATTAAGACCAAATTTATAACCAATCCAATAAGACAGTTAGACGCAGACACGTGTATCTACATCTTTGTATTTTTATCATGTTATAAAATCATTACCTTACCATAAAGTTAGGTAACAGAAATTCACACTCTTTTCTTCTATCAAACCGACCTGCACACTCCTGTTCAGTCTACTACTTACGAGACACAAGTTATTTGTGGTACCTAATGGCTAAGCACCATGAACTCCGATACCAATATTGAACCATCACAAATTTTGACCTGATTTAGCACCTCCGGACTATTAGACTGATTTCATAAGCACCTGGCTTGATTAGAATATTCCACGAACTAAGAGGAAATAGCTTAGTCGGAGCGGTTTTTCGAAGCGTTGGAGGAATAAGAATTGGGCCTATAAGAAGGAGATTCACATCAGGCGAGTTGTGGCCAAACGCAAGCCCAATTAGTATAAAAAAATATAGAAGTGCTAGAAAATAGATTGAATAAGTGTTTTGAAACATTGGAAGATAAAGAAGAAAAAAAAAATTTCTTTGTTTCCTTAGGCGCGCCGAGAACTTCTCAAACCGCTTAATTGTTAGGCGCTTTAGTTTTTAGTGTTATCTGGTTCTTCTTTTCTCGAATACCGTTGCCGCGACTTACTGCGAGCCATACTGAGGCGTTCAACAGGGTCAACACTCTAACCTTTATAACTATAGTACTTCAGATAAATGTGATACAATCGAAATTTTCTAGTCACATTGTTATGCTACTTTGTCAGTGTTATCCTAGTGGGCTACTTCCCTGAAAACCCTTAGCAACTAAAAACCAACGGCGAGCTCTTATTAGGTGTCTCACAGGGTAGAATGCTAGGACCCCTATAACTTGCCTAATGCAAGTACTTGTGTTAAGTACCTTCAATAAATTTCAAGCTATTGTAATTGTCGGCATGTTGCTTTCGTCTTCGTGTCACTGGCAAAACTTAGTCACTTTTACGGTGAATGTCCATGTTGCTATTATGTCACTTCGCCAACAAAATTGTTACCTTAAAGTCAAGTCACACAAAAACAAACAGAGAAGCCACAATTTGAGTAAACAATTTAAGATTACCTGCACTACTTACATAGTCTGAGGTCTTCGTTGTAGAGATTATATCATAATCCTCCCATTTAAATTCTCCAGTCATTTATAAGTAGGCGAAGGGCGACAATTTCGTTGATTTATCACGTCGGTGCAATTTTACGTCATTTGTGAGAACGCTAGAATGATGGGTCCCATTATAGGATTGTTTGGAATGTATTACATGGTCGCCGTTTACAAAAAATGAGCATTTACAGAATAATTCAAGGCTTTATCTGTATGCTTGTGAGATGGTTGAGTGGGTGTTTCTATCGACTGATTATCGGACAAAAAAGGTAGAGAAATAATATTTGACCTATTTAATGATAAGTCCATTAAATACTAAAACTTCGATCATGATTTGAGCTGTTCGAGAAGCTGCTTTGTTGTTCTGAAATACAATGTAAAACCGCAAACCATGGTTATTTATGCCACAAACTCATCAACTTGCCCGTGTACACTATCATATTCTCAATGAATTATTAAACTTGATTGCGGTCAATTAATCGTAAATTTATAACGGATCTAAATTTAAACTGCGGGTCACTTAAAAAAACTAAGTAGGTAACAAAGAAATTCAGTTATATGCTCTGTCAGCATTCCGTTAGTCCAGCAAACAGTTAACTAACTCATTTCATATGGAAATGTCTGTTCTTGCAGTAAAAGTTTCACCGATATTGTCATCTTTAGTAACGTTCAGTTGTAAACCCCATTCATTCATACAATTTGAATACATCTTACATGCTATTATGATTATTGTATGTTAAGCTAACATCTTCTAAAGTCTACATATATTCGACAATCAGCAACATGCAGCTGCATAAAAGTTTAAATAGAGCGGTAGCCTATCCGATCTCCACAACAACGAACTTCCAAAATACGGGAAAATACGATACCTCTATATAATATAATACGGTAAGACTGGCCGTCATATGTTCCGCGCCTGACTCTTTACCCGTAATGACTGACAAAGATCTGGAAATGACAGCCTTATTCTGCCTCCCTAAGCCGAAATGCAGTAAGTCAACGAAAAATTAAAATTTATTCTTTTTTTTCAGTACAATAATGAGATTACCTATGCGCGAACTAGTATTTTTAGATGGTTTAAAAAAATCTATACTCTATACTAATATTATAAAGCTGAAGAGTTTGTCTGTTTGGTTGAACGCTCTAATCTCAGGAACTACTGGTCCGAATTGAAAAGTTCTTTTAGTGTTGGATAGCCCGTTATCGAGGAAGACGCTACGACTACAATAGAAGCGGAACATCAATGACAAATGTTGCAAAAACGGGGAAAATTTATTCTGTGTTAAAAATTCACGCGGACTAAGGCCGCGGGCAACAGCTAGTGTATCAATATAGATAAGGTTATGTTCATCAGGCCATCTGTTGCGAAATGTTTCAGGCTTCCAGATGAAAAATCAAACAATAACACACATTCTATAACTTCAACTACGTAGTAGTACCTACGATATCTACCAAGTAATTTACCAGAAAATTACTTACCTACATCGCTAAGTAAGTAGAAGTACCTACCTATAAAATCTAGGACGTCCTCTTATTAGGCACTAGAACATAGCCGAAGGGCCTTATGCCCGTTTACAATATATTAAGACTAGACGACTCTTGTGTAGCGTATTTTCAACACCTCTCTGCAAGTGAGTTCAATAGGTATCCAACAGTGAATTCATATTTAGGCATCCAATTAAGTGTCATAAAGGTCTAGCTAGACTTTGCTATGCATTTATCTAAAGTACCTAGGTAAGATTAATATATTATTAACAAATAAGAGCACGTGTTTACCTACATTAATAAAGCCTTCAACTTACGATAATTAAGGCGTACATAATGAACTTAATAGTGCGTTACTTAAAATACTGATTACAACAAATTCGCTGTTCTAAATTAGCATGCCTATATTTGCCATAGCATGACTTTATTTTAAACCTTACAAATTCTACCAATGATAATTACCTAATACGAATTACAACCGTTTTATTACAATGCGTCATCTTCTGAGGCTATTTTTAATTAGAACGAACAAAATTATTAAAAAAAAGAATTTTATTTAAAAGAGAACCACTCTAAGCAGTTCCTAAAAGTTCATTTAAAACGAAGAAGTCGGTGGTGTAACTAATGGAAGGTGTGAAGTTCGAATGCTGGGGCTTTGTTGATTTGGTATAAACGTCTTTAGGGGTCATTGTACCTACTTATCATTGTAGTGATAAGTACAATGACCCCTTACAAGTTTTGCCGAGAGCAACCCTGGACAAAAAAATATCCCAAACATTTGTGTTCACAATGTCGTCAAAATGTGTGGAATAGCAGATATTTTGGCGATTTTTTGGCC
Source organism: Noctua fimbriata (assembly GCA_905163415.1). NCBI lineage: Eukaryota > Metazoa > Arthropoda > Insecta > Lepidoptera > Noctuidae > Noctua > Noctua fimbriata. The sequence goes on along the minus strand of LR990942.1, from coordinate 4,750,235 downwards.
CCATAGTAATGGCTGTTCCTAACTATTTTTATTATCATTTGGAAAATTCGGAATGGCCATCACGTTCAATTTTCCATAGTACGTACTATGTGTCATGCCATAGGTCACATCTCGCGTGCGCTCCAAAATACAAACGAAAGATAAGGATGTAGGAAGACTAACAAAACAATAGGGACGCATCACACTATACGCCACCTACTAGTAGTAAGTAGATACAGCTATATATAATATATTGGTGGGGCATCGATCATTTTGATTACAAATTCATTAGTTTACAAGACACGTGCGTCTCAATAGCATTCGATAGTGACTCTTTTGTACAACCACAGAATGACAGAAGAAACCGTAGTACAGTTCCATTCAAAAGTTAACGACACTCATTTATTTTTTTCGAATGGAAAATTAGAAAGTGATTTGTTTGGAGCCAGGTTGCATAATGTATGGTGTATTTTGTGATAGGTACTTTGCAGGACTTGCCAAAAAGCTTTTTTTTTTAGTCTTAATTTTCATGTCGTGGACAGTGATTAACAACCTCGGAATCTTTTTCATAAGTACTTATAAGACTGACCCCGGAAATCCTACATAATAAGCACGACACTTGTTTCGCGCAGTGCTTGAACTTGCGACCTTGCTGCAGTGAAAAAGAATATCTTTCTTTGTGTACCTAGGTATCAATTAGTTCCTTCCGTCCATTCAATTCAAATAATTTATTGGCATAATATGGGTAGATAGATGGTACATAAGTGTTACATTACATAATATAACAATAAGGATCCTCATATTTACCATTTCTGGTATACGAAATTAAAATTATCCTCGATCTTTCGGAACGTTTCGATCAACACAAATGCTATGGAGCATTTGTGTTGATCTGTGTTGATTGGTAGAAGTTACTGTGAAAAAATGGTTTTTCACAGTAACTTCTTTGTTACTTGTTTAGCACATTTAAATAATACGTCTAAATTCTAAATCATATGTGGTAAGTTCATAAATTGCATAATTCTTTCGTTTACGACTGTACACTCTTGCAAACCGGAGAATCCCATCTAAATGGCTTTGTCCTTCTACTGACAACTCGCATGTCCTTTGTGCAATCTGCTGTTATAACTAATCGGCCAAGCTTGACTAGCTCGACCGATCAATTTAATCAAAACAGTGCCCCATAATCTGGTTAATTACGAGATTACAAGCTGTTGGTTAAAACCTGTTTCGTGGCTATTTTGGCGTTAGCTTACATTAATGTGAATTTGGTTTTACGTCGACAAAATTGAATGGTTTAAAAATATATATTTCTAAATTGGACCTGAGATTGTAGTAACATATTTCTGTCTGTGTTATTCAAAAGTAGCTCTACAGATTTTATTTTAAACTTCAAGGTTACCTCTTCAATTTCGAATCACGTAAATTTCCTAAATTTTGCAACAGTTGGTAGTGCACAGCCAATGAATAATAGATGGCTGCTGTGTCACCGATTGACGAACATGTGTTATGTGCTGGCATCGATCGAACTCTGATAAATTAATAACACGTCGAGTTCAACGGTCACGCTCGTGAAAAGAATAAGTCAGGTAGGTAGGTAGAACAGTTCCTTTTATCTAGCAGGTGTGACTATAGACCGACCACTTTAATGCACATTAAGCGCCCACAAAGTCCTAACAATTTTACTCAATACTCAATTCTTTATTGCATTCCTCAATGTAGGCTTAGGTGGTAGACATTTATTAAAAATAAACAATCGAGGCTTTGCTGTGCCCGACAGGGTTGTGGAGATGAGGACTTATCATTTAAGTATCTTTTAATCTAAATTATTCTAAAAACATTTTTGTTTATTCTATACGAGTTTCAAGGATTTTTCATTTAAATATTCGCTGACACTGTAGTCCAATATTACGATACGAATTGAACCAATACGTGATCGACCTTTAGAATATTCCATGTAAATTGAGACCTCCGCGAGGACTCATTAAAGCGGTCGGTCTGTAGCAAGGAATTATAATAATTAGGGACCTTTATCATAAATGTCACGTCTTTTTCCCCATGAGTGTGAGCATGTAAGTACAGGTCGCCAGCTGTTAAGCTGCGTTTCCACATAACATGAGCGAGGATGCATAGCACACAAGTGATGTGTGTGGAACTAGTCAATAGTAAAGCTTCTTTTTCACATTTTGAGCTAAGCTAGCTATGTGATTGGTTAGTTTCATGCACATCTCTCGCTGCATATCCTTACACATCTCTGGTGGAAACGCAGCCTTACGATCCTTCGCCTTTTGCTTCATCCACGTTCATACAATAATTACTAATGGTGAATGTAATTAAGGTGTACCTAAGTATATCCAAGTTTGCCTGCCCCTTCCAGTAATCGGTAAAAGCACGATGTTACGAGTGTGATTTCAAATGTGTCATACGAGGTGTGCTGTTCTACTCAACCGCACCATGTGTCCATATGACCATTCCACTTTGATAAACGACCACTGATAGTAGTAGTGTAACACGATAAAACTCTACATTATTATCACCATACGCCTAATGAAAACAATTTACCTAAATATATTTAACGAATTATAAATTGACTACACTAACAAACCGTCCACATGAATAACAGTTTGTTAGTTAGGTAAATCAATTTGTAAACAATGTTTGATGTTAATTTTTAGCTAAATAAAGAGGATAACGACACTTTTTCCTCATGACGAATTGTGTGATTAATCTTTTTGTTAATATCAAAATTGACAAAAATAATGAGTGTACTCACTTTCCACTTCAAAATTTCGTTTGTGAAAGGATCCCAATATATTTGTGTGTCTCCTGCTTGTAATGTCGTACGGCATTCTGTTATGGGGGAATGCAGCCGATATTCAGACCATCTTTGTTTTGTAGAAAAGGGCCGTTCGATCAATTTATAAGTTGAGTCCGAGACACTCTCTCAGAGAAGAGTTTAAGGAGATTAATGTAATGACTGTTCCTTCTCAATACATATATGAAAACCTTTTGTATGCTCACGAAAATATAAAGCGGTTTAAGAAATATTCTGATATTCATAATGTAAATACAACGAATAAACATCAATTTATTGTACCCACAACAAGGCTCAAGAAAATAGGAGGATCATTTAGATGCCAATGTATACGCTTTTATAATAAACTACCAGGCCACATACATGAACTAAGCCTTAAAAAAATTCAAAATTTTTATAAAACGTAAACTTTGCCAGAAAGCCTTCTATTCTGTTAAGGATTATATCGAGGACAAAAAGGCTTGGGATTGAACTGCTCCAATTGAAATCGATATTAAACTGAATTGAACCCATTTTATTTTATTTTTATTAATGTTTTCATTTTTTATTTTTATTAATTATTGTTCGATTTAGTTGACATTATTTACTTTTTCAAGTACCTGTGGTATTATTATTTTTTTTTTTTTTCTTGACTTTATTTTACTTTTTCAAGTGTCGTATTATATTTTTTTTTTTTGTTTATTACTGTGAATATGAGGACTACGTGGGTCATACTATTATTATTATTTTAATTTTTTAGTTAAGTTAGTTTCACGATTGTCTGGCAGTTTGAGTACTTTATGCGGCCTACCCAAATGTCCTTTCTTTGGTATTGTTCGTCGTGTCGTTGAGCTCCTTGGATTACGAGTCGAGCTACACGATCACTGACAAATGCTTGCACTTTCTGGACAGGTCCACTCAAATCTGTGTGGTTATTTCTTCAAAATACCATCTCGGACATTAATCTACATATATTCATATTTCAATTTTACTAAAAGTAGGTAGTACTGAAATAGGTCTATAATTTGTGGGGTCTGATGTACTACCCGTTTTGAACAAAGGAATTATTTTACTATTCTTCATAAGATCAGGAAATTCCCCACAATCAATACAATTATTAAAGATAAGAACTAAGGTAGGTGCTACAATGTCTATAATAGACTTCGCAACTTCTACAGAATTACCCCACAGATCCGCAGTCTGGAGTGAAAACTTTTGATTAAATCTCTACATGTGATATGTTCAAAATGAAATTCCGCGTCGCAAACGTTAACATTTTCCTTAAGCAAAGATTCGGCAACAGTAGGTTTCAACTACGAAATCCCTAAACTCATCGTTTAGGGATTTCGTAGTTGAAACGGGAATATCAGAAAAGAAACTCTCGAAAGCCGCGGCGACGTCTGAATCTGATTTGATTACTATATCATTAATGGATAAGCTATAGTCACTGGTTCGGTTACTAGACCTTCCCGTTTCATTATTAATAATATTCCACGTTGTTTTAATTACATTATTGCTATTCTTAATTTTCGAGCTCAAATACTGTGACTTAGCCATGCAACACACTTTTTTAAATAGTTTTGAGTAATTTCTCACATATAAATTAAATTCCGCAGTATTTACAAGCAGTCTTTCGTTGTACAGCTCATAAAGCCGTGTTCTACTTTTGTGAATACCAATGGTAGCATAGTCACTGAAAGATGCGTTACAATTTACTGAGATAGTCTTGGGAATAAAGATGGAATTAAATAGCTTATAATACATATTAAAAAAATCATCATATAGACGATGAGAATTGTCACTAGACAAAATTGGCAAGTTATTCACGAGTTTACTTTTAAATGATTCCAAGCGTCTTGCAGTTTTAGGGTTAACAGTGGTTTCATTTTTTGCCACTTTGATGTTTCGGATTTCGATGGTAATCATTTGTCCGCAATGATCAGAGTCTAAAACATTTATGATTTCTTTATGATTTGGAATAACATCAGTATAAATATTGTCTAGACATGTGGCACTAGTAGGCGTTATCTCGGACATTAATCTACATGGTCCTCATATGACTTGAGCAATGTCTGGACTTTAAAAGAGACTGTGACCTCTGAGTTTGTTTCGGATGTTTCTTCTCAGAGTAGTCAGGTACCTACGAAATACCGGCCCCATCTAGTTTTAAAAAACAACATATTGTGACATGTAAAAGAGTTTTGTAAACCAATTTACAGAAATAAATATGATTTATGATTTATACTTCTCTATTACTCGTCATCTCAGCAGTCACCTCCTTTCTAGTCATATATATCCTTTACACGGTCCATCCATCATTTCTTTGGTCTTCCTTTACTCTTATAGCCATCCACATTCATACTCAAAACTTTCCTCACGATATTTTCCTCATTCATCCGCATCACATGTCCATACTACGATAACCGATTACCACTCAAGTTTTCAGTCACCGGAGCCACTTTCAGACCTTACAACTCCGTCGCCATCCCCCTCAGCATTCTCGTCTCAGCCACATGCAATTGCCTTTCATTTACCATTAGTATTTACACTAGCGACCGAGGTACCTATTTGGCGATAAGTACCGCGTGTTAAACTTGTGAAAAAGCACTTATTACATTGTAGGTAACCAATTGAGACTTGCGATTCCTGAAAGAGTCATTGAACCCGTTATAATCGGGTATGATACGCTGTTGATACTTTCTACTAGACATAGTAGTCCGTGTCATGTTTCTTTCTGTGCTTGATACGTTCACAGCACGGTCATGGTATGGTGCGGTGTAGTGGGAAGACTGCTTCAGGCGCTCCCTCACCGGAGCATTGGCCTGTAATCACAATCCAAGATTCAATTTTAAACAGAAACAACTGATTGTTAAAAATTGTATCGTTACCGATTACTCGGTTCGAAACTGAACTGTTACATTACAGGCGAATGCTCCCGTTGAAGAGCGCCTTAAAAATTAAGCTTCACAAAGAAAATATGCCTCTCTAGCGGTACAAGAATTGTTGGTCAAAACCGGAACTAACTCTACACTCTTGTTTTTTCAATACATTTCACAAAACAGTTGGGGAATTCACAAATGTTCGCCAACAGCGCCCTTTTGTAAACCTCTTTCGAACAAACAACTTTATGTCGCGATTATTTTATATTTTATCAATCATCTAAAATGTTATTTTTTGTTTTTCTAGATCAAATACACGCTATTATTATGTTGCGTGGCTGCGGTGGCAGTTGCGCAGACGCAGCGGCCCCCAGTTTCCGACAGTGCCCTTGATGACGCCCTTCAAGACAAGCGCTTCATTCAGAGACAGATCAAGTGCGCCCTTGGCGAAGCACCCTGCGACCCCATCGGAAAACGGCTCAAGAGTAAGTTGATAACTTAAGTTTATTCCCTGCCTATTATTTTTCTTTGAAACTTCCATATTTGATACCTGTTTAAATCAAAGCAGCCTGTAGATCTATTGGTTGCTACTCGCTAAGATGCAAGAGCGTCGAGCTCCTGGGTTCTATCCTTAACCCAAGACGGGTATAGTGTTTTATATTTATGGAGTTTTTCAAATGAAATATTCTTTGTTTCATCCTTGACTGGGTTTGTGAACACATGTAAACATAACTGGTACAAGGTACGAAATTCATTTTCGTTGTAAAATAATATAAGTAACCAATTCACCCTTGTTTTTTCAGCTCTTGCGCCGCTAGTACTTCGAGGAGCCTGTCCTCAATGCACGCCACAAGAGACCAAGCAGATACAGCGGACTCTGTCGTACGTCCAACGAAACTTCCCACAACAGTGGGCCAAAATAGTTCGCCAATATGCGGGATAACTTTAATAGGAGTTACATGTAAAACACATGATCGGATAAAATCATTATAAATTGTGATTTTGATTGGGATTTGTGCATGATTTTAAATTTCTTTTTGATGTTTTATTAAATCTTACGAAAATGATGCATGATACAAATCACCAAATGTTATTCCAAAAATGTTTGATGCTATATTAATTTATGTTTTAAAAAAAACTTACCTACACGAATCATTATTACTGCAAATTTTTTATTTTTTTTATTTTTTCGAAGCAGTATTCCATCACAATTTTAGTTTTAAGTTACAAGAAGTGTAAATTGGTAACTTCAATTAGTGAATAATGTTCAGTTTAATTATAAGTAATATGGGTATATGGTACTAAAGTGGTACTTCCCTTATCACGATTAAGTTAGTGATCCACCTAAATTATATTTTTGTTATGTAAATTATGTTTCTGAATAATAAAGAAATAAAAAGATTTTGCTAAATTATTTAAAAATTGCTACTTTCCCATCTTCTTTTTGAGTTACTGAGCCCTGCCAGACATGTTTGCCGTAAATACCACTGCACTGCACTGTGGGGTAATTACACCAAACTGTGGCTGAGTGGGGTACCTGCAAAATAACACCGCAGCAAACCCAGGTATAGACGAGTTTGACCCTTGGATAGATAGAATTGTTTTATACTGGCGCAGGAGTGAGTTTATTTGAAAAAAGCGAGGGAGGCCTTTGACCTACTGTGGGACAACAATATTAATTCAGCCTGAATTCATTGTATTTTCTTTGAATTAGAACAGATCGAATTGAAAATGAAAGGAAACATAATGGTCAAAACTACGCATTACCGAAATGTTATAGTTAAAGCTAGACCAGACTGTAGGAAAAAGCCACCACTACACTTTAGTATTATTTAATGGGAAAGTGTGTAATACACCTTAAAAGTTATAAATTGTCTATGAGCTATGTAACTGGCAACTCCGATTTTAATTTTAAAGTGTTGGTATCTGCTGACGCCGACCATTTTGAACATTTCCGGCACTATCAGTTATGGTCTTTTAAAATAAAATTTTATTATTTATATTAGAGGAGTCTTAATTTTGCAAGTAATATAAAAATACTAATTTTAAAATGATAATACTTTTACTTTAATCCGTATAGAACTCTAATTGCATCTTCCATTAAAGCAATGCTACCAACATACGTATGAAGTAAAATAATTTCGTACGCAGTCGGTGATATTTACAAGTAATATTTTGCTACTGTTTTGACAAATAAAATACAAATTCTATCATTTTCTTCTAATTGAAGACACTCTTGATTGTTTCAGTGACTAGAGATTGATATAAGACTTGATTTGAAGGAAATGTTGTAATAACTGTTGCTCTCGGCATCCAGTGACTACTTGACAAAATATGGTCGTGCGTTTTGCCTGAACATATTAGTGGTGATGTGTGAAAACTCTGAAGTTAGTTATTTGGATGGGGAGGTGGTATGGGTGAAGCTTGGCTCCTGCTTTTGGCCAGGCGAGGTGGTCGGCCCGGAGAAGCTGCCACCAGATGTCCTGCCTTCGTTTCGGAAGCCACCTATAGCCGTTGTCAAGTTCTTCCAGGAGGACACCTAGTAAGTTTGCAAGTATAACCTGGAGCGATATGGCGATTTAGAATTAAAATCTCTTATGTCTTGTAATTCCATGTGGTTTTTAGTTTCTTTGTTCTAAAAGTTTGCCAGGATGAATATTTACATAATAATGCGAGCTAGGGCGCATTCCAGGCATCCTGAAAGATAATTATTTTTGACATTTTAGGAAATAAATTCTGTGATGTTGAAATGTTATGTGAACAAATACTATTAATCAACTTGCACATTTTCTATTGATAAAAAATAATATTGGCAATCTTGATTTATCTCACAAACATTTTTCAGTAATAACAGCTTTATTACCACTACTAAGAATGAAATTCCAAAAGTAAAGTTCTGATATAACGAAAGGTATTGGAATAAGATTCTGGAAAAATGGTTGCGACATACTCAAAACCTGTAGTGTGGTTAAATCTAGGGAGTAGCTCCATTTAAAATATTGGTATTCAGTTGCATCTTGGTATACTGGAAACAGTTGGAGTGTATGTAACGGGGCATTGAGGTTTTCAAATTTCTGACTGTTTTCAGACAGTGTCCAAAAAAGTGTTAGATGCAAGAGCGAGTGAAGTGAGCTCGGGACTTGGGGCACCCCAACGTTAGGTTAGGTTACTTTAAACCCTGTAGAAAGAAGTAGGAGCCCCATGTAGCGGGGTTAGGTCGACTTTTTCATAGTGCCCCGTTTCGTATCCACTGACCCTGGAAACTGACCCCAACGGATAACAGAAAAGCTTAGGCTGATGATGATGATACTCGAAACCTGTGATATGTCTAGAAAAATATGTCTGCCTATTTCAGTAATGTGATTTTGATAGTAAATGTCAGTATACTTATCGAGGATTATAAATAAGTTCAGTAAACATTTATTTTAAAATTAGTTCTCAACAATTTTTTATCATAATTTAGCTTCCTTCTAAGAATAAGGCAAAGAGAATAAATATTTTATTAATGTGGAATACTACAATATTATTTTTTATGTGCTGTGCTATTCTAAAATGAATTGTGGTCTAAGATCTGATGGTTAAATTAAAGCTTTGAAGAGCCCAACAGTTGCTGATTATACAACAGCTAATCATAGACAGGCCACCCTGATAGTAGAAAAGAGTCACTACTTAACAGTTTATAATTTATTCAATAACATTTAAACTGTATGTCCTTGTAGTTTTTCAAGTCTTCGGTAGAGAATGACTCGAAGCGCCATTCTAGTTATAAATCATACATAGAACTATAAAACATGACCTTCGAACCAACCCAGAGCTTCACGTGGTTTATATATTTATGCATTCTGTATTTAAATATCAAAGTAGGTAAAAACAAACTCCTGTTGTATGGTGGTAAGAAAAGTCAAATGGGATTAAATTATCATATTGTTTATAGATACACAGCTAGAAAAATGTAACAATACAGAATTATTTGTTATCTTAAAACTAAATGAAACTAGCCCATTTGCCATAGGGGTAGGCAGAAACTACAGGGTCGCACCTGCTATGATCCTTACATACTCCTCTTGCTTTGTGCATGTATGACCAGATCTATAAACTTAGGTTATCACCATCATTCTCCTACCCTTATACCTAAGTAGGTGAGAGTGGCACAGCATATCTTCTTCCATACTTCTCTATGATATACAGGGTGTAAACAGACCCTTCACATAGCCGTCAACCAAGCATTCTGTACATCAAACTAAGTAACTTTATGCAAAAATTACTGCTGGGAATCAACTTTTTTTTTTGGGGTGAAATATCACGTTCTCCCATAGGACTCGATGGAAAGCACTCAAAGCATTGTGCTGATCGATCAATTGAATAGTACAGGTGTAAAGTAAAAATCTTACATTAGAATGATGTATTTAAAAAAGAAACTTGTAAAAAAGTTGGAACTTTGATCCCCAATATCTCCGTAAATAGAAGGTTCCCAGGTATGGTCTAGAACAAAAATATGATCGCAAAGACGGGGAGAACAAGTGCCTTTCGGTTATGTTAAGGGTCTATTTACACCCTTTATAACTCATCATCTCAGCAGTCATCTCCTTTCTAGCCATATCGTCCTTCACATAGTCCGTCCATCCATTGTTTTTTGGTCTTTGTCTGTTCCCGTTGCCATCTACATTCATACTCAAAAATTTCCTCATGGTGTTTTCCTCATTCCTCCGCATGACATTCAGTGACAACCAATTACCATACAACTTTCAGTCAGCTAGATATAGCTAGCTAGATTGATGTTAAAGGCCAACATACATACACTAACCAAGTGCATAAAGAATCTAGAATGAATAATAGGTTTGTTCAGGAATATCCATCATAGATCAAAAAAGTTATGTGTAAACTGAGAATTGAATGAAGCCGAAAGACTAGGAAATCTATGTTATGCCTCTTCTTCCAATATTTACTAACATCTCCTGTACCTTATTTCTAGGATTCTAGATTGAAATTGTGTACTGTATAACTGATAAAATCACTGGATCCTATCTCTTTACTATACTCTGTGTGGATTGGATCCTTTCTAACTTTTTTAAACTACATTCAATTAGCCTTTTGTCATGAAAGGAAATTTGAAGCTTTTGTAGAATATCCTTGAGATTTACAATCAAATTCTTACTTACAACATCTATTCTTGTTTCTGGTTGTTTAAAGGTTACTTTGTTGCAAATCACACCTGCCTTTTTTTCCACAAAACATAATTATTTTAAGCTTGAAGTGTGTTCTTGCCACACAAAGGCCAAAGGGCAAAATCCTCCTATTTATTTCTATTTATGGCTACTAAGAACCAGTCAGAACTAGTGCTTTTCTCCTCCACAGCAACCAAGTTAGGCCTAATGCTTGACCAACTGAGCAGTGCCAGGCTCGAGGTCAGACTTGCGATGAATATGGTGAAAACCAAGGAGATGACCAACAGTAACAAGCCCACCATAGGAATTGGGGTGTGAGGATTGAATATGTCCATGATTAGATATCTCGGCCAAATAGGCTCCTTCCAGGCAAGACAAGATAAAGAAGTTGCTTGAAGCACCGAGAACGCCTGGAAGAGCTATTGGTTGATGAATCAAATAATGAAGGGAATTCTCCCCCTCTCACTGAAGAGACATGTGCATTCTTCCTACCGTCTCACCTATGGAGCGCATGTCTGTCAGTGAGCAATGGAGCGTGGTATTATCCTTGGAGTTAAACTTACTGATTGTATAAGGAGAGTGATCCAAAACTCAAATTGCCAATGTTGGTCACACAGAGATATAGGATAACTAAATTAACCACACAAGGGTCCCGAACAGCAGCAAACGTGAATGTGGCAGGCCCAGAAGGAGATGGCGGGATTCTTTTCATAAGGATTGGCAAGTAACAGCACTGGGATAAGTGGAAGGAGGGAGGGGAGGCCTTTGCCCTGCAGTGGGACACAAATGGCCAAAAAAACCAACCAAAATTATAAAGTCATCCCACCATCACTCTCATTTTATCTATATATATTGTTTTTTTACTTTCAGTGAGTATGTCAAAAATGCCAGTTCAATTTTCAAGTATGACTGCAGTCGTAAAAATGAATTCATCAATAAAGGATTATGTAAGTTATTTTTATTCAAGATAATTATTCATTATTTTTGTGTCCATTTATTTATTGTTTAATTTTGTTCTTAGATGCATACAGAGCTAAGCGTGGACCCATGGAAAAGTTTCCAGAAGATGTGATCCGGGCTGAAACTGCTGTTGGAGGAGACATTGAAATCTTGACAAGAGATGAGTTCCAAGAAAAGAAAAAGGAATGCAGCTATGCAGGCATTTTTGGTGATCCTCAGAAGAAAACACCAGGCTCTGGTAAAAAAGGTAATGTTTCTGTTATTATTAGAAGAAGAAATAAAATGTAAATGGCCTAGATTCATGAATTTACATGACTTTATTCATTTGATTTTAGGTAGGCTCACCGGACGAGGAAAATCAGCTGAACCAGCAAGGATTTCAACTCCATTTAGAAAGGTATTAATTATTATGGATATTTATGGTTTGACTTTAATTGTAATGAAACTACTGTTTCCTATTTCCCACTTCACATGATTTGAGGAAAAATATGAATTAGTATTGGATTTGAAATGGTGTGGTTATAGCACTTTCATTTCTTCTGTTCCAGGGTAAAGAAAAAGTCGATTATAAAGTACACATACTGGTGCAAGGTAATAGACCTAGCACTGACACTCCATCTACGGAAACTGCAGCTCCTACCCCATCCACAAGTGCTGAGCCATTATCATCAGAAAATAAAGACGAAGAACGATTAGGCAGTGAAGAAAAAGAGAAACCAGACAAAATAGACGATCCAGTACCATCTTGTTCAACTCCTACAGCTTCCACGTCCGCGGCATCCAATTCCGCAGCATCCACACCAACAGCATCCAGCTCTGGAATCTATTCCTGCCACGCGTGTCCATTTACAACAGTACGTCTAAATGTTTTAATTTTACACAGTAAAACACATAGTGTTTCATTCACACCATATACACCATCGCCAGTAAGGAAGAAAGTTATAACGAAACCACCAAACAAATCAACTCCAGACACGCCGAACAAAACGCCGAAGGCTCGAAAACCAAGAGAAAAGAAGGAGAAAAAAGTTGTAGTAGTGAAAGAAGTGAAAGAACCCAGGAAGAGCCCGGAAAATAATAAAAAGCGCCCGTCCAGCCCAGAATGTGACAACAATCACACTGAAACTAAAAAGGTAAAAACAGATGAAGAAATCAAAAGCAGCCTTCTAGCTGACTGGGACGATGGAGATGAAGAATCTAATGACGAATCCTCAACCACAGTTATGGCCGGATCACCAGAAGTACCAGAAGCTACAGAATCTCCAGCTGTGCCAACATCAGCTGAACTGTCGAGCGTGCAGTTATTGCCTGAAATAGCTTCACCTACTGAAAAGAAATCTAATAGTTCACCTACAAGTGAAAAACCAGAATCATCCAGTGACTCTAAATATGAGTTTTGTGAAGATGAAGACTGGCCACTGGAAGCAGATGGTGGTAGGAAAATACCTCGAGTTAAAAACCCGAAACGTAAGGAAGATACAAAGAGCATAAGCTTAGATGATGATGATATGGCGCGGGAAGTCGCTGAATTACTTAATAAGACTACGGTTCCTGAACTACCGTCTGCACCAGAACCATTAAAAGTCGAGGAAAATTTTCCTGAGCCCTCCATCGTAAAATCTCCGGATAAACAAGAAAAGTCGCCAGAGAAATCTGATAAGCCTCCTGCTGAAACGCCACCAAGTAAAGCAATTTTTAAGACTAAAACATTTTTTCGGAGCCGACATTCTAGAAGCCAAGATGCAATTGGAAAGTATGTCGCAGAACAACTAAATGCTAACGCTGTTGAAAGAATGGATATTTCTGAGAGCGAAACAAATGGCTCAGAAGTTGTTTCTTCTCCAGAAGCTAGAGAATCTCCTCCTATCGAACCCGTAAAGGTAGCACGGCTTGCGCCAAAAATACAACTCAAAAAGTTGAAAGCTGAATTACGTGAGAAAAGTAATTTCGAGAATTTTGGAGATATTACAGACTTCAGTCAATTTACTGATATGGCTGAACCTAGTAAAATCAGTACACATTCAATTACTTCACCCAAGGTGAAAGAAAAAGAAAGTAGACTACTACAAGATGTACTGTATCCGACACAAGAAATTAAACCCGTAAATACAGATATACCTGATCCTATTAAAGTGACTTTAAATAGAGCAGAAGTTATAGAGGACATAACACACAAAACAGAAATTATAGGGTTCACTACAAATAAAACAGAAAATGTAAATAACCAAATAAACAACTCAAACAGAAATATAAAAGATACTATGAACGAAACTGACATGGAAGATACGACAAACACAGAAATAGTAGTTGGTGCAACAAACAATACGGAAGTAATAATTGCTGCAACAACCATAGCTGAACATGTTGATGATACCGAAGTCAGAACAGACATAATTGAGGATGATATAATCATACCTCATGTAGAGGACCAGGGAAACCCAGTGGTAAATGTAGTAGAAGAAGCAAGTGAAACTCAAGATAAGGAAGTAACATTAGAGAAAGCTGAAGAAGTAGAAGATATGCCAATTGTTATTGAAAATATAGAGGTAACAGTTGCAGAAGAAGTTGTATATGATAAAATGGAAAAACAGGTTGAAGAACAAAACATGGTAGATGTTGTAGATAACAAAGTTGAACAAGTCGAAGCCGAAAAAATGGATATTGCTCAAGGAATTGCTGATGATGTAGATACTTCAGTACCCGCCGTCAAATTGACTGAGACCATTGTCCAGAAATCGTATGAGCCATATATGAATGAATCTACTGCCTCGGCCGTAGACGCTTTATTGAGCGTGTCCAGAGAAGCTGATAGAGTGACGAGGATAATCAGCGACGACCCTCCTGAAGATTTATTCGAAGATGATAATAAAGATAACAGTGGGACGTGCAACGAAAATGATATCAGAGAAAGTCTCAATGTAGACAATAACGCTAATGGTATACAATACCCAAGCCCCAAGAAATACCTAGAAGATAGAGGTACTGTAGAGATCAACAATGACCTGAATATTATTACTACCGAGCATCATTCCGAAGTTGTAGAAGATACTGTAATCTCATCAGAAGAAACTAACGTACCAACTATTAATGAAGTTAACATAACAGTGACTGATCAAACTGAAACTGTTTCTAGCAATCTTGACGATAATCTTTCGACCTGTGACATTGACAATGTGACGAACAATGTTATCGAAAATATTCCGTCTGAATCAGATCTTCAAATAGCAGAAACACTTATTAGCTTGCCGTCGACAGCTATTCAAAATAAAACATCTAGCGAACTACAGACTGAACAATTTAATGTACCAAAACATGATGAAGTTATCGAAGAGGAAGTTCCTCAAACTCATCCAGTTGAAGAAATGGTTATAGAAGAAAAACCTCAAGAAATAATTATAGAACCAGAACCAATACTTCACCAACCCAAATCTCTTTTAATTTCAAATAATGAAAACATTATCCGGTTTGAAACTGAACAAGAAAAAAGTGAAAATTTAAATGCTGCGCAATCTCTTGTCCAAATGTCGGAATCAATTGACCACAAAATTAATATTGACCATAGTTTATCTAGTACTGTTAATAAAAATAAGACAATACCTGATAAAGGTATATTTAAAGCAAAACAAAATAATGGCTTGGATAGCCTACACACAGTAGAACAAAAATTGGCAAGCATGTCTAATGACAATAATAGTGAACACAAAAACGGGAAAAGCTCGAGAGTAGAAACTTCATCATCAAGACTATTAAAGATTTTAGAAGAGCCATGCACTCCTAAATTTACAAATAAGCCAGCAGCTACTAAGACAACATTAATGTCTGGGAAAGAGAAAATTTTAAACTTCGACGTTGCCAAATCGTCGTTTAAGGGTAAAACCGAATCACCGAAACAGAAAATAATAATTAGACGTACCACGCCACACAAAAATATTATCAATAATATGAGTGAAATAACTACACCAGACAAAATAATATTATCTCGCAGCAACAACCCCGCGCAAGACGGCTCTGTACAAACGTACACTATACAGACAACACCAGAAGCGCCGTCTGATGCCAACACTATTATAATACAACAGAAAGTAAGAAAAGCATCAAAACCGCCGGCTAAAATACAGAAAATTAAACCCCCAAATTCACTTATACCTCCACTAAACGAAACATCAAAGATAATCAATGACTCGACTGCTGATGATGTCATGTTTGATATAAATTCAATGCCTATCGTGTTATCTGAAGATCTGTTAACTCCTGAAAGTATTGAGAAGATGCCGATTGTGATGTCGGACGGAAATATTATAACTCATACACCAAATCCTCCCAAACTCGTAAAAACAAAGCAAGCTGTAGAACATGAGAAAGTTGCCATAAGTGCAACACCGAATAAATCCGAAATGAAAACTTTGCTAATGAATCCAGTCAGTGACGGTAGCAAAGTTAGTACCCCAAATATTCTTTCTAAATCATCAAAATTACGAGGAGCCAAACCTATGTTAGTAATTGACAAAACTACAGGGAAACAGAAAATTATTATGACCAAGGGCGAGACTAATGTTAAAGAAGTGAAACAAGCACCAACATTAATACAGTCAGTTCCTCAGAGCACAGGCAAATCAGAGAAGTTCATAATTCTACCAACACCAAGTTCGCCGCGTCCTGGCCGGACACAAAAGATAGTCATAGATCCGCAAACTGGCAAAGCTCATGTTCTCGTCGCCAAGGGATCCGAGCCGCAGATAACTTCTACGGACAACAAGCCTGTTTCAGCGAAACTAATTCCGTCGGCATCTGATAACAGCTCTCCTGGAAGTACCGTAATGATCATAACTAACGCTCAAGGTGCGCAGTCTAGAATAGTCCTTACTCCAGAGCATGAGAAGATGCTTTTTCCAAAGAAACAACAGCCCAACGTATCTCAACTGAAAAGCATAGCTCATAGAATATCAACTAATCCAGGTGCATCACAGAAAACTTTAGTAACTACAATGCCGCATGGAAAAACGCAACACATCGCACCAGTAAAGACTCAAACGAGAATTGTACCTAAACAAAAAAGTGCAATAATAACATCTAAGGGCCAACTGATTGTTGGAGGAAGAGTAACAACAACTACACAAAACATAGCGCCGATGCCTGAAATCAGACCTGTTCCGAAGAGGATAATGGCATCGGAGCCAAAAAAACTAGTACAGACAATTCAAAAGACTACTTCAGAGCCGTTAATATTTTTACAACAGAAATCTGGTTCAGTAATGCAACTTACACCAGCGCAATTTGAACATCTACAGAGAACCGGACAAATTATACAGCAAAAGACGTCAGCACCGCCCATGCAAGAGAAAGTTGTGGTTCAAAAAACTATAACTATTTCACCGAACGAGGCAGGCGTGCCTACAGTACATAAGCCGAGAGTACGTAAAACAGTATCTGAATCACCAACACCAGCGAAAAAAATGAAACAAGAAATAGCTATAGCACCTGCACCGGCTTTGTCGCATATGCCTCCAGCCCTTTCTCCTTTGACCAATCACAATCCATCCATTGTGCCATCTGTATCAAACACAGTATCTGTTTCCACAACGAATGCCTATTCTGAATTTGAAAACTTTGAAGAGTTGTTGCCGTCGACCGCCATCGTGCGGCAGCAGCCGGAGCCCGTCGCAGCGCCGCAACCCGAGCCGGTCGCCGCGCCGCCCGCGGGCCTGGCTGACAGCCAGCTGCTAGCGGTACCTGGAGACTACTTTGGTGGTCCTAATGGCAGTTTTTTCCTTTGCATCGAAGAAAACGGCACTTTGACACCTGTTGACAACCGACCTCTAATCCTAGAAAATAACCAGCTTGTGCCGATGCCGGAACCCCTACCTGTACAATCGACGCAACCCGAGCGTAGAGATATTCTTGAGGCGGCCTTAGCCAATAGCGACGTTTTCCAAGCGGATTCAACGCGTGATGAAGCCCCTGATTTCCGTGATTTGAACGCAAATGTGTCTGTACATTGTAGAGTCTCAGAGACTAGTACGACACTAAACCAACCTATCATGACACCAGTAGAAGTGCCCTCGAAAGCGGAAATCGAACCGGCCGTGCCATCTAATTTAGAGGATGGTCTTGCAGTAATCGGTGTTACTCCTCCGACAGTCCCGACCTCACTAGAATTACCTATCACTGTGACAGACCCTAGGATAGCGCCTGCTAAGACGACAGATCCGCTAAGCAATAACAACTATGGGGCTGGTCTATCTCTGCTGCCATCACCTAATACTGAAATGACTTACGTCACCACAGACGACGTGCCAATGGGCGGGCCCATTTCAATGCCACTTCTTACGGAAGAAGAGTCTGTTGGGAAGTCTATGCCAATATTGACAGATGACATAGCTGAGCGGACTGTCTCTTCAGTGGATTCGGCAGTAGGATCTCCATCGTCAATCGACGTGCGGGAGTCAGAAACTGAGGATGGTGGTCAATGGACTCGCCGGCTGCTCACTCCTGGCTCCGACACATCTGAAGCTTCGGCGGAGATCCCGCTGCAGCCGGCCATTCAGCTGCCCGTAAGCGAACTATCTCGCCATAGTTAGAGGGACGCTCTCGTCTCTTCTTTATTGTAAATAATATTTCTCAAATGTCTGCACAGTCGTGATCAAAAATGTGTGTACACATCGCATAAAAGTGATATTCTTTCTAAATACATAACTAGTGCAAAACAATGCAAGACGGAATCGTAACTAAAAGAATTATTTTTAGTATTGCAAAGTGCAATACATGCTTTTACTTTCATGATTGACTATAGCATATTACTGTTACATAATAGATCATACTAGTGGCATTTATTAAAAATATTTGACATTATTGTGTCAGTATTCTTACTTCATATCAGGATTTAATCATTAAAAAAAACCGTTATATTCTGCGATTCTGAATTCATCAATAGCAATAAGTACTCGGTAGATATATTTGAGGAATACTGTTTATTTAGGAAGAGATAGAAGGGGTTACCTGAAGTCCATTCGAACACTAACATCACTTATAGTTAAAAGTTGTGGCTGTCGTATTTGATGTTCTTAGAGTTTTTATTTATTTGTGGCTATTTTAAACTTTCAATGTTACTAGTGCAATAGATTGTTTAAACTTGTTTCTTGTTCGATCTTGGCGTTTCAAGTCAAAATTTTATATCATAGGAATTTATTTTTATCTGTTGTGCACCCTTTTGACCGATTTTAATTTTAAATGGTGCCGCTATTATCTGAGAATGATTGTGAGCGTTTGAAACGCGTATAGAGACATGATTGTAAATATATCTAGTTATAAAATGCAAACTGAGGAAAGTGAAACAAATGTCTGGGATGGACTTGTCATATAAAACAATTAAGTATAATGCATTACTGCATACAATATTTAGATTAAGGATTTACGATTGTAAATTTAAATTGAATTATGATATTTGTTGGATTGTATGTGTAATATATAAAAAAGTAGTTATATATTATTTTTATAACGTCTAGCGAGGGAGTACGTGCTGCTGTCGCGGATTTGTACATGGAAAGTGCTGTTAAGTTATCGTGAATTATTATGTTCCCTAGTGGACAAGTAATGTTGAAGTATAAGAGAGATATGTGAGTGCGACGGTGTACCGTCTGTTGAAATGGAAAAAATTCTTTATATCAATAATGTAGGGTTAATATTAAGTACAATATTGTTGAAGTAATTTTTAAACATAATGTCAAAAGCACTTATTGGTTTGTTTGAGTGATCTATGTAAAATCTAGGTCAGACTATAAAATAGAGTCTTTAGAATAACCTCTGTGTAGTTTTATTAAATAAATTTAATCAATATTTTGTTATTATTTATAGTCGAGTCACTACTCATGCTTTGAACCCAAGACCCCATCAAATGAAACAACAGTTTAACTTTGATGATTTACTCATTTCTTTTCAGGTGACACTTTACTTATTTAAATAAAACTAAGGCACTGAAATGAATTTAGGAAAATATATTGCATTGTAATTAATAAGGTGAAAAATGCACTTATATACAATGCAAAGATTTGATTCAAACTTTATTATATCACAACTCGTGTTTTTATAATTTGACTACGTACTACACAACTACAAACTACGATAACAATGGTGATTTATAAATTCGTAATATTAAAATAGTTGTAATAATATACAACATGGTAATGAAATGATTCTTATCCTATAATACTCAAACTATATCAATAAAAGATCTGACGCAAAACTTTTAGTCTGGTTTACAATTTCAAACAAATGTATAACGTAATAAGTTATAACAACCTACAACAGTCAATTGCTTTATTTATTAGGAATATGTATCGTTCGTACTTTCATTTAGTTCATAAATAAAAACATTTTTAAATTAATATAAAACTATTGTACAAATATGTAAAAAAACACTAGTTACATCAATGGATCTTTCGATGAGATTAACGCTTAAATTCTTAAATTAATGTTATATATCACATGGTAGGCCAAGGTACTCAGACAAACTGCCGGAATTTAGTCTTCTTCGAAATTGACATTACAAATAAATATTTTTGTACGGCAAGAAAAAGGTCGTGTGAGTGGGGCAGTTTGTTTGAGTAGTGGCGATGTTAGGAGAGGGCCTGCCGCGTGGTGTTGGGCAGGAAGAGGCACATGAGGCCGCCGCTGGCCAGGAGCACGGCTACGATGAAGGTGGGCGCGGGGCAGTATGTGTCCAGCAGCGCGGCGATCACCACGTTGCCGATGATGCCGCCTAAACGCGCCGCCACCATCGACACCGCTACTCCGGTAGCGCTGCAATAGAAATATTTTTCAATTAAAACCTTTTCTTCAATACTTCAAATACATAATAGTTATACGCCGCAGAGGAGAGCTCTTATAGTACCCCCACACTTCGCCAGTTTGAATCAGTTCGACACAGAACTGGAAACATGGTCAATTGCTCATATTCAAGGCCAATCAGGTGGCCTACCATGACGACTTAAAGCAGGAGTGGCGTGTCCAGTGTTAGTAAGAGATGGCGCTAGACGATCTGTATAGCTCTGTCTATTTCCCACATTGGAATTACTCCTGCTTTAAGACTTCATAGGAACCCCCCTGGACGTTGGCAGTGTGAACTGGAAACCACTGAACCCCTTTCGCTTGGTTGTCCAGTCCGTTGGCTCAAGTCATTATACGACCTACTCAGTTGTGTTACAAGGTACTAGCTTTAATTTTCGACAATTGATTCTAAATCTTACCGTAAGTTGGTAGGGAAGACTTCTGTGATAAGACAGTCGAGTGAGGCATTACCGCAGGATATCACCGAGCTGAAGATGGCGCTTACGATTAGGTTGTTAGTCTTATTGTACACGAAGTACATAGCTGCTGAACATAAGCCAGCGGAGAATGTTGAGAACACTGAAAAGATAGAAAAGAATAAGTAAAATCTTTTTTTAAATAAAAAGCGTTGCCCCACACGTGGGTGCGTTTACAGAAAAAGTAAGAAAGTAAAATTTATGGATACTCTCAAATTATAACATCCATCGATTAGACAGAGACCTAAAAATAAAGTGGCTCGGACGATAGTACATAAAAATTTCATCAATTTTATCGCAATTCATATGGGTTCGCTGGGTAGTTCGACAAACTATGAGTATGACGACGTTCTGATGGATGGATCGAATCCAAGCCGAAGTATTCTTTAGATTATTCGTAACGAATTCAATGTTGTAGCAGTGTAAGATTTTAAAACTTGAGGGGTTAGCACATACTAACTCTGTGTGTATAAGTGTAGCTGTAGCTTGAGGTATACCTCTATCATATACCTACATACATGGGCAAGTACCGTAGCAAAACCAACTACCCTGTATGATATTAAAAAAATACTTACCAAGGAAGAACTTTCTTCCTAGTCTGTCCATGCCAAGCACAGCGAAGATATTAGATGGAATGGCAGCAGCCACAGTGATGAGCGACTCCATGAAGACATCGGAGTTGATATGAGCGTCGCACTGGGCTGCCGTCGAATGCGTTCCGTGCTGCGTGACGTATGCGGTTACCATGCATATGTCCGCCTCTGCGTTATCATGCGTCCTGGACCATTCGTCAAAACGGTTGAACATCTCGGGGAACCACATCATGAGACCGTAGTACCTGTAGAACAAGGTTTAGGTTAGTAATTGCGTAAAAAGGGAACCTGTTAACGTTAGGTTCGAAAGCTTAGCACTTGTGGCATGTGCCAAATAAACATATTTTCTTTCTATGTGTTGTAACCAGCCAAACGATTATTTTTGGAAGCATATTATAGTTAGGTATCGATAAATTAGAATCAACCAGTCGGTGCCAAGGATTTGAACCCTGGACCATGCCGTTGACCACATTTGTGAACTGAGGTAGCTTTGAAAATTATCACCTTTTTTTTCAAATAAGTTTGTTTTGTTACTCACCCAATATGGAATGTGAAATTAATTGTGATAGAGATCGTAGTAAACTTGAGTATAGGCGGCACGAATAGCTGTTTGCTGTGTTCCACGATGTCGCTTAACATTTTCCTTAACTTAGACTTGGGCTTAACTTCCTTATTAACTTCAATTTGTTTCTCTGGCTTTGAGTGATAGGGTTCCTCGATCAACAGCTGCTTGACTGGGTATTCCTCCTTGCTACGGCCGGTGTTCATCATATAGATGCCTTTGAAGACTTCCAAGGCTTCGTCGTGGCGACCGGTTGATATCAAGAACTTAGGCGACTCGGGCAACAGGAAAAGTAATGCCGCTACCAAGAAAGAGGGTAGTGACATAACCAGTAAGAAGATTCGCCATGAGTTGTATACGAATCCGTTTGTGACACCTCCGATTTCTGGAATTAAAAAAAAATCTTTTAAAAAACTGGCGTCGAAATCCTCAAGGTAGCTAATAAACAGTGTTCATACGTCCAGCTGTATCCAACTGTAGCGTAATAACAACAATAAACTGTTGATAATTACCAGCAGGGATGATGACCCACGCCAAACCAGCGACGAACAAGTTGCCCAGGGTCCAGAAAGCCGCCATGAAACTCAACATGGCTCCTCGCTTATTCTTCGGCTGGAACTCCGCGAAGTACGACCAGATCACAGGACCGGATCCACCTAAACTATTGCAACAAGAAAATAAACAATCAATAAGCTGTCCTACGTAGCCTGTGGTTGTGAATATCAGGCAGTCTTTCCGGGGCTACATGGCCCTTAGTCTGTGCTCTAGAGGACAGGGAGGCCGGAGGAGAGTGCATAGCTCTTACTATAGTTGTACAAGGATATTTTGGCGCGTCGTGTTTATCATTAAAGCAAAAATTCCTTATGTTTTTGAACTTTGTTGTAAGTGTAATTAGTCCGATTTCATAAAAAAACGTCTTCTAGTTCGGCAAGGTTGGCTGAAAAAGTATTTCTAGCTCGTTACATTAATCGTATCCTGAGGCACACAACAACGGTTCGTTACGAGATATCCTGCTTGATGCAAGCGATACTAATTTCAGTAGGAAAGTCAAGTTATACAGGGTGTAAACGGACCCTTCACGAAACCGTCAACCAAGCATTCTGTACATCAAACTAAGTAACTTTACGCAAAAATTATTGCTGAGAAACGACTTTTTCTTTTTAAATAAAATGTCACGTTTTGTGGTAGGACTCAATGTAACGCACTCAAAACATTGTGCTGGTGGATGAATTGAATAGTACGGGGGTTCTGAAGGTGTTTAAAGTAAAAATCTTACATAAATAACATGTATTTAAACAGAAACTTGCGAAAAAGTTGGAACTTTGATCCCCAATATCTCCGTAACTAGAAGGTTCCCAGGTATGGTCTAGAACAAAAAAAAATATCGCAAAGACGGAGAGAACAAACCTTTCGGCTTCGTTAAGGGTCTTGTTAAACCCTATATGAAAACTATATCTAGCCAAATAGATAGGTATATACCTAAGTATTGGTTACGCAAGAAAATTGGTCTCAGGAATTCATTCTTAAGGATCGAAAATGTTTCGTTCGCTCCCTGGCCAATAAAATAGTTCTGTTCTCTGATATTGTGCTGATATTAGGGAAGCTGCGATTTAAGGCCGATTTGGTAAGGCATGGTTGCTGAGTACCTACTAGTTGTGTCGTTTATTAAAAATATAAGAACTGACGAAACGGAATCAAGACACAGCTAACTGTGTCTTGATTCCGTTTCGCTCCGAGCGGAACGGAGCGCAGCGGAGAGGACTTTATTAACGCACTTGAAAATAACCTTTAAAAGTATTACAATAAAATGCATAAATGCTTGAACCTGACAAAAAATGCTCGCGCTTCCTCGAATATACCCGGGAATCATACGCGATCCGTAAAGAAAATGCCCGAGACCGCGCGGGGATTATTCCTCTCTGTCTGAGCTGACCCTTACGGTACTGATAAATAATTTTATCGTTTCTTTATCGAGGAGGTAATAATGTAATTCATGGCAACTGCAATGGATTACATTGTAACGAGCTGAAAACCAATACTTTTTCACCTTTTGTTCAAGGATTTCTGATAATGGTGACCTACTAAAACACCTACATTGTACCTAATTAAATTGTACGCATTGCTTTGATAACAATTAAGGCACTTGTATTTTGTAAACAGGGACCTGTTTACAAAATACGAGTGCCTTAACACTTACACCCATAGCATAGTTGATGTTTTAGATCTCAATTAGCCTTGGGGAACTATCTTATTAAGAGGGTTGGTAGTAGGTACCTACCTATTAATACCCCATAGCATAGTTGATGTTTTAGATCTCAATTGGCCTTGGGGAACTATCTTATGAAGAGGGTTGGTAGTAGGTACCTACCTATTAATACCCCATAGCATAGTTGATGTTTTAGATCTCAATTGGCCTTGGGGAACTACCTTATGAAGAGGGTTGGTAGTAGGTACCTACCTATTAATACCCCATAGCATAGTTGATGTTTTAGATCTCAATTGGCCTTGGGGAACTATCTTATTAAGAGGGTTGGTAGTAGGTACCTACCTATTAATACCCCATAGCATAGTTGATGTTTTATATCTCAATTGGCCTTGGGGAACTATCTTATGAAGAGGGTTGGTAGTAGGTACCTACCTATTGATACCCCATAGCATAGTTGATGTTTTATATCTCAATTGGCCTTGGGGAACTATCTTATGAAGAGGGTTGGTAGTAGGTACCTACCTATTAATACCCCATAGCATAGTTGATGTTTTATATCTTAATTGGCCTTGGGGATCTATCTTATTAAGAGTGTTAGTAGTAGGTACCTACCTATTAAAACCATGAACTTCTTTTAAGCCATGTTTCACCACCTCTGGGTAAGTTTGGGTTTTATTAACTTATTTGACTTGCAATAGCTATACAATGCTTGAATAAATGCTAGATACTGCATTAGTACGGTATTTTATTTAGGTAGGGTACCAATTTTGTGTAGCTATATAGTGGTTATATCCCTTGTGCCATTAAGTCCTCCTATGTAGGACCTACCACTTCTGTACTAGCACAACGTTTAAATAATGGTTTAAGAAAGTGTACTTACGCGGCACCATTGATAAAGCGGAAGAGCATGAAGAGTTCGTAGTTCTGGCTAAATGAGGAGGCGACGATGGCGAGCGCGTTGACGATGGAGATGGCTATGAGCACTCGCTTGCGGCCCACCGAGTCGGCCACTGAGCCCCACGCGTACGCACCCACCATCATGCCGATGAAGATTATGCTGTTCAGCCATCCCTGGAAGAAAACACCTTATCAGTTCAACGTACATTTGAATCTATATACTTAGTATTTTGCGTTGTCTGTTAGTGAAGTGCATGCTTCTAGAAGGATGAAATATTGCACATGATTTCCTTATAATAAAGAAGGGGCTTAAGGAACTGATTCCCTTAAGGTGTTAAGTAGGGGTTGAAAGTTTGTATGGAAGTTTGTTATTTTGGCAAATAAGAAATCCAATTGGGCACATAGATTTTCATAGACATAGGACGATAACGTAGAGTCCTGGAAGATGATGATTTTAGTAGCGCATGAGCAAACTGACCGACTGGCAACACAACTGACATTGTAAAAGTAATCTCAAAAAAAGAAGCTGATGCGAAACCACTTCGGTAGCCCGCGAAATTCAAATTTAAATTTCGAATAAAAATTTGAATTTCGCGGGCTACCCTGGCGCATTCCCCTAAATCAATATTAAAAATGCTACAAAACAAACTCAAAATGTCATAATAGACTACTAACCGTTTTAAAATGCTATGGTGTTACTAATAGGTAATGACCCTACTTATGTAATATGTCCAAACAATTTGAGAGGCCATGACATGCTCTAACTACTAAAGCTAATATCACATGACAGATCACAGGATAACACGATAAGCCTTGAGGAAGGCATACTTAATAATACTGAACGTGAGATACTACAAACAAATAACAAAATCTGATGATTATGTTACGTTATTTGTTTGTAATGCTCCCTGCATTAAAAGGCTTTTAGTGCTTCCTCTGTTCAGCGGATGGAACATAGCTCCTTTCTGTGAAAATGAAAAAAGCGCACCGTGATCCACGCCGGCAGTGTGAATTGTTGTTGTCAAATGCATGTCTTCGGATTATTGGTTCTAGAATATAGTGCGTTGTTGTCGATGATTTTTTGCACCGTATTAAGAGAGCAATGGTATTTACATAAACTGCATGCTGGCCCGGATTCGAACTCATAGCATACCACACAACTCTACAGCGAAGAACGTACATAAGAGACTCGTCTTACAAAAATAATAAAATTCGTAGTTTGTTTGGAAATTTCGAAATCTACAAGTGTCCAACATCTAAGTTACCACAAACATTTATCAATGATCGTCACCCGCAACAAGCATATGTTTTATTGTTTGCAAATAATTCGCACTGTGTGAAATGGTCATGCTAGGTGCTACTGAGTTTGTTTGACATCAGTCTTTAGCTATAAACGTTTACCGACCGACAATCTTATTTATTGTCGGGCATTCGGTTTTCCTCAAGATTCTATATGATTTATGGCGAATTTAAATTCCACCGTTTATCGATTAAGTTATGACAGTTTGGTTTGCAGCATGTTTATCTATTTCTTTTGTTTTCTGAAGTAGAGTAATTTATTGCATTAGAGATGACAGGAACTGGACTGGACGCTTCACTTCTAGAATTGCTAAAGATAGAGCGAACAACCTTCGACTTGTATGACAGTCACAGAAATTGTCGCATTTGATGATCGATCACGGTCACCTCGTACTAGTTTTCGGTCTTCAGGAGTATGCTCATACTAGACAATTGAATAGGTCCATTGATTACAAAGTTAACAATGGAAAAATACGCTCGGTATTCCCATATCATACCTGAGACTGCACTGCTAATTGGTTTAAACAAAATCGCAAGTTGCATACACGTGGTTGTTGGAACTGTGACATTATTGATGGCATCACGTGATATGTCCCGAAAACGTGTTATGTGACTTAATATGTGGCACATTTGTCAACAAGTCCACGGGTCAGTAGGAAGCCAGTGATGAACGCTAGCCACTGGTCAAATCGAGACCTACGCAGTTTGGTTTCTATAGGAGTGAAACCCCAGCTAAATGGTAGAGGGGACAAAATTTATTACAGTCGGACATCAACACCTATGTTGTCTTGTTAGACATAGAAGGATTGCTTCAGTAGATTCGTGAGATATTTTAACTGTGGCCGTGAACATGGAAATGTGAAGAATGATTCACGTTAATTGTTAAATTAGTTCTGTTCTATCTTAATGTTAATGGATTAACTTCTTTTAAAATAGATCATTCAATTTACTTGTGCACTAATGCAACAAGTTTAAACCTTAATGCAAAAGAAATTAGCTTCATATCATCCAAAAATAAAAACGTTTTAAAAATGATGCAAGACTTTGTATCAAAGTGAACGATGTCTGCAAATAGATTGTAAATATGTAGGCAATGCTAGACGAGTCAATATTATGCTTCCATGTTTATTCGACCAAAAATATCTGTTGCAGAAAATCCACCTGTAAAATTAATATTTACAAATTTCATACGAAGCACAAACTAGAAACATTGACGGCTGTGCACCACATAGAAGTTTTTGATAACAACGTTTGTTACACGATCTATTACCTATACTTAGGTACCGACCTATCCATATGACTTTGTTACTGACAGAAATAAAAACAGTGGCCATAAGTAGGCCGCAGAAGTGTGGACTTAGTTTTTACTTTATGAATAGGTGTTTCCATTAATGTTTTCAAAAGTTTTGCCATTCAGAAGGTTACCAGTAAAAAACTGAATAAACTGTAAATAACTCTATGCCTAGGCTTATCTAAAATATGTACAAAAAAACTCTCAGATAGTATCCCTAAATAACTGAAACGAAAGAACCATAACCATACAAAAAAAGAACCATAGACAATGAGGCCCGCTTCTGTCCCTAAAAAATCAAGAGACACGTAGCGTAGGTAATGTAGAGTGGTAGTGAAGTAAAGAACACTTACTTTAGTCTGTGTGGTGAGGTCTAGATCGCACTGTGCCGACGGGAGGATGAAGGACATCGAGATGACGTCCATCTCCTCGGAGGTGCTGACCAGGCCGCACACCGCCAGGAGGAGGTAGTGGAACCGTCCATATCCTGTGCAAAAGTAAACAGATCAGTCACATAGCTAATGGCTTCCTAGGGATGTGCTCTATTGGTATTGACCGATAATACTTTTCCGACACATCGATTGTCTGGATGGTTTCAAAACAATAATTCGGGTGTAAGCGATTTCATTGAGATTTTTGACAGTCACGTTTGACAGTCTATTGTTGACTTGACAAATCATTAGAACTAACCAAAATGCTAGTGTTACCTCAAGTGCCACTGCATAAGGTCCTAATTACCAGGAAATTATCCTTTGTTATTTACAAGTAAGGAGGCGATAATAACGGAAGAACACGTTGAAAACATTAGCCAAAGCCCGTGTAAGGGGTCATGTTTCAATCAAGGAGTAATCATAAGACTGATCGTACGACGCGGTTCTTAGTAACGGTGGCGTGTTTACACCGTCGAACGACGTACGTCGAAGAATGCAATTCGAGCACTCTCCATTCATAAAAGTTCGTTCAAGTTACTGTTTTATTTACCAACGAAGCCGTCTACGGTTGCGTTATTGTTTTTATTTTATTACGTAATTGAATGTGAACAATGTATTGTAATTGCGTATTATGATTTCGTTTTATAGGTGGAAACGATGGATCGATTTACAAACATCAAGTGACATCCTTTTATTTTGATATTTTATTTGATAGTTCTTGTAATCTTGACCTCTATTGTTCCTTTACTTTGTATTTATTTATGATTGTTTTAGAAAATATGTGCTGTATCGACGCTTACCATATCGCCAGCGGAATAAATAAACAGTCAATGTGATTGTTGACTCCTCAACAAAGTTATGATGATACTTATCCTAAATACGGTTCCGACGTGTCAAATGAAGGTGTTCGAGGCTATTATCTATATTTTGTTAAAATACCATCGACTTTATTAGAAGCACGTACAGCGTAAAAATGTAATAAATGTTTAGGTGGGTACTAATGAGGTTTCAGAGCTAATTTGTATTGTTAACTGAAAATATTTTCTACTTTAATAGGTTTTAATGTGGCTAAGTAAGTAATTGTGAGGTATTTATTGCTTGTCCGTGATTTTCTGTCATCGGTATACTATTGTTTATGAACACTAACAACTTATTTATCACTTTTTTTTAAATCTTACAACACACTTTTACAATCAATTCATTTTAATTTATAAGGAATTAGAATTTAAATCTTTGCTAATTCAGTAAGTCTGATTTGCCATTACGTAATGTTAAATAATATTTCTATACCGACCTATCAACAGATTTTCATAAAATTCAAAGAGGTTTAAATCTTACCGGTTAATTCGATAGCCCTTTCGAAGTCAGCTTTTTCCGAGCCGGGGCCCTTCTCGGGGTCAAGCTTGACTTGTGTCTTTAACGACGGTACGACGCCTGTGAACAAAATAAATATAACATTTTCAAATTCTGTTAAAAAAAAATCCCTAATTTGTGGTGTTATTGGAGAAAATCAAAAAGTCTAGTGCCAGTTTTATGGGCCTTACTGCTGCACCCAGAACAGCTCAATAAAATTATCCTATTGATTAGAATAATAGTTCATTTATCGGATCGTAGGCATATAAACTAAATACCATAAAGTTATCAGCCGGAAAAGACGATTATCGTTCTTGCATCAGTGAGATATGGCCTGGGTAATGCATAAATATGAAGCTTTATGATTTCTGTATGTAAATAAATAAATAGGGTAGGCATACATAATAATATGTAGGTAAATAAAGTGATACATAATATAGTACGGGAGTAAGTAACAAATGACTACCTAATCACTGTATAAACTGCTATAGTTGTATTTGAACAGGTTCTGGTAATTGTAGCGGGCATTTAAATAGACGTGCAGGTAAATCATTAAATTACTCAATGAATGCCTGCACAGGGTGCTCTGATATGATAACATTTACAACCACGTTGAATGGGCTCAGTTTACACAATATTATGTAGAATATTGGATAGCAATCACAAATCTGGATAGATGTTGCTGCTGATGCCTCGCTAACTAGTTTGAACCCTGATGGCCAGTAAATAAAACAGTTAGTTTAATAATCTTTGGGTAATGGTTTCTGATATACAACATTATTTTTAGTATATGCGAAACCTGAACATAGTTTGTTCAGAATAGGTCACTGAATCGATTCCAATATTTTTTAAACCATGTTATATTTTTTCCCAAAAATATTTAAAAAAGTTAAAAGTTGGACACCGAGCGACTTTAAGTACCTATCGCAATAATTTAGGTACCTACTGCCAAATTATTATTATCAATGAGCTCAAGACGACGCTGGAGGCGCGCGCTGCGTGGTGACCACTTTTTAGTGCGGACAACTAGGTAACAGGACAAGCTTACAACTTTGTGATTTTTCATGATACAGTTTTAAAATTTTGTACATAGATTCTTTACATAAAAATACTAGACACGTGTATCAGGTTTCGCATATACTAAAACTAATGTTGTAGTTTACTTACCAAGCTCGGCGGTTTTGGAACCTGGGCCGTTTAGTTGAAGGTCTCTTTTTACATCACAATCTGGAACAAACAAAATCTAAATTAATTTTTTCAATAATAATTAGCAAAGGATGATCTGGACACTCTAAATATTACCACTATCACTACTGGTAAACACTATTAGTGTACAAGTTTAAACATTTTCTGTTTTCATGATTAGATCAGATAATCTTTATTTTTTTATTTTCTAAAACGGTGATGAAAAATTCAATAATGTATTGACATTGTTGAATTTTTCATCACCGTTTTCTGATAAATGTAACTTTTTCTTGGACTCAGGACATATAAACTAAATACCATAGAGCATGGACCAAAGTTTTTCGGGAGGTTTGTCAATCATTGGATTGTCAAACCAATGATTGAATCAATCCTGTTAAATGTCGCTGTAGTAATACGCAACCATTGAATGCGATACAGTCTTGTTCTACACTAGGGCTCTCAGAATATTTTATCGAAGAAAAACAGTCATAAGTATAAATATTTTAAATGTACCTTTGTCTAATACATAACATTACATGTATCTATCTTTAGGCTCGTGGGATTAAACTACACGTGCTACATCTACAAGCAATACAATATGTGTGATTGTAGCAAAAGCTAAAGAAAACTTACACGGGAGAAATAAACAATACATTTCATTGTCTATGGTGTAATTCAGTGTATTTTTTCTTCAGCCATCTGTATCAGCTGAGCTGTTACCTAATAGCACATAGTGTACAAAAGGTAGCACAAAGCGCCATCTCGATGTGTAAGCATTCATAAGGTATCGTTATTGGTAGGTGACCGGTAGTTCGGCAAGGTCTCGCTAACAATATTTGGCGCAGTCGCGGACACAATACGTCAGGACACAATGTACTGGTAGCAACAAAAGACAAAAATATTTAATTTACGTGACTGGCCGTTATAAAAGTGCTAAATAGACCTGTCACACCTGGAATTAATCATCGAATTGATGCATGTTTTCGTATCCAAAGTTTGTAACTTTTGAATTTGTCCAGGAAGCTGCATACTGTAGTAAATGTGATTTACATATGTGATATTTAGGTGTTCTTTTTTTCTGCCAACTGTACCCACTATATGACATGATTGGAATACTTTTTATTAACGTTGTAGCGTTAAACAGTCAGTCAGTACCTCGTCGTCTCGTGTTACCTTGAGATGTGCATAATCTCCGAGGTTACGAAATGAACAGGTGACTTGACTTCAACAAGTGGGCATTGAGACCAATGTTTAGCAAATAATACTTGGACATTCCTAATTGTGAGTCATGGTGGGTCTTACAGGCTGAAAACTGTTGGACTTGCTTTCATGAGTTTCATGTGACAGGCAGTGTGTCTATAGTGCGTGTGGCGATCGTTAGATCGTTCAACCACGACAAAACATGGTCAGAAGTTCACGACACTACAACACACGCCTGTTATCCCCGAAGGGTTAGGCAGAGGTGTAGGTAACTAATAGTATGTGCACACACGATGTATCACCAGTTAGGTATATTTAAATCTTAAAATGGTACATGGGTCCCTAATAGGCGCCCAGGCTATTGTCATCAACCGGACTTTCGTAGCTGCTACTGAGAAATTCCTGATGAAAAAAACCAATAGCACTGCCCGATCTGGGAATCGAACCTAGGACCTCATGTTTAGCAGCCGCGCTTAGGATCACTGGACCAACGCGGCAAAACAACGTCATGTTTCTATTTCATTGACAATAAAGTATCTTTGGATAGTATTTTCTCGCTCTCTTCTATGGGATTCGTATCTATGGTTTCATGCGGGATAGGTAAGTACACTGTTCACAATAGTTTCTTGATGAAATAAACCAATAATACTGGTCCATTTTGAAATCGAAACCAAGACCTCATGCTCAGTAGTTGCTTACGATCACCGGACAAACGAGGCAATTATGGGTGACCTCAGTATGGTGAGGGTAAATCTAACGATACAAAGAAAAGCAATTGGTATAATTAATGATGTAGAAATGAGTAAAGGCTTGACGAATAATACACGTTGAGCTACGTAATGAGTGTAAAAAAGATAACGAAGCCGAAAGTCAGCTGTTCTCCCGACATTTTTTTATTTCATACCATACCTTGAATAGGTACTTCTAGTTATCTTTTTCACGACATTTTTATATACAAGTTTACTTTAAATACCTGCATGACAAATACGTTAATAAATATCTTGTAATAAATTCATATTTTAATTTAATAGTAGGTCCCCACTTATAAACAAAAGGTTGAGTGGTAGAAAATGCCTTTGGCATTAAGTCCGCCTCTGTACTTTTGTCTTGAAGTGTTAAATAAATAAATATAAACGAAATATTTACCATGTTTACTGTCTGTGTTTTTTTGGCAAAACATAGCGCTCAACCTAATTTTTAAGATCTTGTTTATAATTACTACCTATGTTTATGAATACCTAAATGATTCTGATTCTGAATAATTTTTGCGTAGAGTTACTTAGTATGATGAATAGATGCTTGGTTGACGGCTTCGTGAAGGGTCCGTTTACACCTTGTATTATGTTTCAATAAACCCATTTTTTTTTTTATTTTTCTTTGTTTTTTTTTTTTTTTTTGCCTGACATTACATTTTTGACTTTGAATGCTAGATCATTTGATTTAACCTACTTTGAACTCTAACTAATAAATAAATAAACTCTTTTATGTGGCGGTTTTTGAAATGTAGGCTCTATAATAAAATAAAAAAATGAATAGTACCTACCTAAGTAAGAAATAAAATATTTATTCAGCTGCGTAGTAACACAATGCCACAAGTTTGAAAGGCTCAAAATTCTAGGACTCGACTGATATTCATGATCCCTTTCAGGATTAAAGAATCCTTGGGGCCTGAACAAGTGAGAACCTTTATAAGCGTTTCGTATTTATACAACATTATTTTTAGTATATGCGAAACCTGAATATAGTTTGTTCAGAATAAGTAACTGAATCGATTCCAATAAATTTTATACCATGTTATATTTTTTTCCAAAAATATTAAAAAAAAAAAAAAGTTGGATACCGAGCGACTTTGAGTACCTATCGCAATAATTTAGGTACCTACTGTCATTATTATTATCAATGAGCTCAAGACGACGCTGGAGGCGCGCGCTGCGTGGTGACTGCGTTTTTGTGCGGACAACTAGGTAACAGAACAAGCTTATAACTTTGTGATCTTTCATGATACAGTTTTGAAATTTTGTACATAGATTTTTTACATAAAAATACTAGACACGTGTATCAGGTTTCGCATATACTAAAAATAATGTTGTATAACGATTTTCGACAGGATTGGCCTAAATTTTTTGACTTTTCCATCATTATAGCAATGACTAGCTTTTACCTGCGACTTCGTCAGCGTAGAATTTAATTTAAAATATTTGTTTAAATACTATTAAAAGTAGTAGTAGTAGTAGTAGTTACTCCTTATAACATCAGATATCTGCCAGTAAAAGTCCCGTTTAAATCGGTCCAGTCGTTTCGGAGATTAGCCGGAACAAACAGACAGACAGAAAAAAAACAAAAAACATTTTTTTTTTATATGCAGGCATTCAGTAAAAAGCTTTTATTTTGAAATTACAAACAACTTCAATTTGATCATTTGAATATAGAATGTCAGTTTATCCAGATCCTCTTGTTTGTCAATGTTGTATGACTTTGGCTTTAAAAAAATCTTTGGAACAAAACACGTGTGATCAACCTCTGTCTAGAGTTATCCATTTTTAAGTAAAAACAAAAACCATTTATTCGTAAACAGCTGATGATTGATATGACAGTTGAACAATGAAAGCGTTAAATAAAACAAGCATTTTATACAATATAAATATGTATGAAGTGTTGACCATTCATTCTCTTCGATCTTCAATTTATGTCAATGTTAAAATGTACCAAGAACTCTTTATTCTCTTGAAATCTATGTCATCGTGTTTAACACAACCCTTTTGTGGGTTGTGTAGATGTCATGTATGGTACGTGCCAATATTTAATGATGACTATCATTCACCAATTAAATAGTTACAACTTTGTTTATTGCTCCATTTCGATTCTAAAATAAAAGTAGATCCTTGAAAATAATTATTTTTTAATAAAGTTTTAAATTCATTATGAAGTTTTAATAAAATAAAATTTCAAAAATAAAAATGGTTTATCAAAAACATGTCTTTTTGAAAATAATATAAAGTCTAATCTGCCCACTGATTTTATATTAAAGGGCTGCAGTATATTGACTGTACAAATAAAAGCTTTCTTTTACAAACACTGTGTTAAGCTTTCACGGTTTACAACATTTGTCTATTTCGCTGTGTTTTATTTTCTATCCACCCGCATTCTCCAATCAACCCGCCATCATGGCGCTTGCAACAGCGTCGAAATATCGGGAGCTCAAATTAATAAACAATCACGAAAAATATCCCGTTAGCGACAGTACAAGTTTCTTTTACAATTTGACACGAAGGTAATGCGAGCGTAGGTAAAATAATTGAACTGTCAAATTGCTATAGCCATATGCGGTTTTTGTGTTTTTTGTCCAACCGAGTACATTCCCTTAGGGCTCATCCATTAATTACGTGGGGCGTTTAAAGGGAGGAGGGGGTCGAACCGAATCTCAACCAATCTCACGAACGAGGGGTCTCAGCAAATAACCAGATTTTTTTCACTAAAACATGGCTAAATTCAACACAATAATATCTAAAAATCGACTGGCGTAATTAATGCACGCCCTCTTATCGGAAAAGTAATAATAAAATATTGGTACTACCTGCCCCGTAGCATGGCCACCGTAGACAAGGATTTCTTTGACGGAAGAATCGACAAAATGACAGATAGTGAAATCTGTCATTGTGTCGACACAATCTGTCATTTTGTCGATTCTGTAGGTCCTACCAAATATCAAATATTTGGTAGGACCTACAGGTAGTTGTTCCGGGTCTGGCTGTTTGTGTATGTGAGTTTTAAATGTTTCTTAACGCACCCACGAATAGGAGAAATTTCAAGAGTGGGCAAAGTTTTAATATTTGTATCTCACTGTATGTAGGACTTTAGCTTTTTGTCTGTTCCCCCTCGATCTTTTGTTCAGTTTGACATAGTAGCACTTGCGAGGTGTCAGTGATATTGTTATGAACATCCTCCTTTTTCATTGCGGAAACATATCACCTCATTCCTTGAATCTTTGATACTCTACATTATCTTTGCCTTCTGCTGAGTTTCATAGATGTACTTACTGTGAGATTTCTTGGGCCCGGGGTCAGTTTCTACCATCCTATGCGGGCGGGTGTCTTGGTATGGCGGCGGTGGCGCGGTCTGAACTAGTCTTACTGGGCTGTGGGTCGCTTACAACGGCGCACGGCTCGTCTGAAACAAACAAGTAACTGTAATTAGTATACGCAAAATAACACATTATTGAAGGTAACTAAGAGTTCAAAGAAATGGAAAGAGAATTGTTAGTCGTCTTGCAGCGAGTAAGGCAGACAGCGATTGTTACCGTCGTATAAAATGGCTGAAGGTGGCAAAGGAGCGTGTAGATGCGTTCAATGTTTGTTAATATTTTTGTGGTTCTCTTTTTATTCAATTAAGTTTTATTGTTTTTTCCTGTGCGAGAGAGAAAAAGTATTTATTAGACATAAATACTTTTCCCCTTTATTGACACAACTGCACAAGCAGAGCGAATAGCTAAAGAAGGGCTGTGGATGATGATGATGACGATGGCGAAGAGTTGCGTTAAAGATAATTTCCTATGAGAAAATTGTAATGATCAATTCGGTTGTCGATGGTAAGCAAAATCACCGCAAAGTTCATTCATCGAGTTCTTCCAACGTAAGTGACAAACAAAGTATATCACAATATTTTACATCAATATGAAGTGATAACGTCACTGTATAAAAATTGCAACTTGGAAAAACCGAAGTCAATCTTTAGGTACGGAAGCCTTACCGATGATAATTCATTTAAGTACTTAGTGTCATAACCATCTAATTTAAATGTTTTCCTTCTTATTTGAATATAATAAAGTAGATCAAATCTTATAAAGTTACCAGTATTACACCACAATTCACCACATTCGCTTGTAAAAATAGTCACGGTAGAGTAGCTCCAAATAATTTTGAAAAGCGACACTCCTAGACCTAGTTTAGTATTTCATGACAATACTACAAGGCCCTATTTCCTAATACATGTTGTAGGTCTGTGTAAACAGAAAACACCTTTATTGCTTGTCAACAGCCTTGATGAAGTATATTGAGAATGGAGAGCCTTGCGTAGCTTTCTGTTTTACAACGTTATTTTGAGATTAGAACTGTTATTTATTATTTTTATTGCTTCCTATGTGCTAATAAAAAATAAAAAAAATAAAAAGTTTGGGTATTACCCAAACTTTTTTCGTTTCGGCACAACTCAACATTGGTCCTTTGAGACGAAATAAGTGAAACTCAGGTTCCTAAGTGATAGTCATTCACTAGTTTAGGAGGCAGGATTAACAGGAAAGATACTTATTATATTTTATTACTTTTAAAACATGTAGTATTAATTTTAAAACTGTGCAACACTGTGTGTGATTATTTGGTCAAATTTGGTGTAATGTGAATGTGACTTGATTTCGCTGGCGTAAGTTTCACGTTCATAGACAAATCAATTGTAACAAGTTAGTGAACATAATCTTACAGGTTGTCGTTTCAATAATTATAATTTTACGTAACACAATTGTCGGTCTCACATTGTGTGCAAAAACTTTGCAAACCCGCGACCGTTGCCTTCGTGTGAAATAGTTCTAAATTCGGCACATCAATCGAGTTTTATAGTCTTCACATTGAAATTTTGACGAGTAACGTCGCTCGTAAAAATAATGGAGTTTTCTGAGGTCATCGTGTTTTTACCAGACACCCCTTATAAATAAATCCTGCAAATAAACTTCTTGTTTATATTTAAATCTTCCAAAATGCGTACTGGAACTTTTCTTGTGGAATACGATGCTGTTTTGAAATTTGTTTTTAAACATTTTATAGGATTATATTTTATGAGTTATATCTATTTGCTCATAATTCGCCTCTGACGCAAATTTTGCGTTTTTATTACCTACCAACACCAGTGGGTATTCACTCAAACGAATTTATGAAAGAAAAGGTACCTTCCGCCTGCACTTTAGATATACAAATAAGTACCTAAATAAAAAAATAAGAGCAGTTTAAAAATTAGGTTTCGAACTAAAATTATTTAATACAATATGATACCGATGGAGGTATCTTCTTGCATTCAGGAAACATTAGAAATGTGGGTTAACTCCTTGCGTATATTTTCAGGTACAAACAAGATTTTTAATTGAACCAAAGTGGGTTTTCTTATTGTTATTACATAAATTAAAAACATGAAAAAAACAGTTTTTTGATAAAAAATAATTATTATCGGTTTGATGTGTTGAGAGAACATTACGATGAAAACACGTTTTTTTGCTTAATGAAATAATGACAAACACACTTTATTAGCATAAAAAGTATGTTATTTGAAATAATTAGCATCAGGATAAAGGTTAAAAGAGTAGTAAACTGTAAAAATGATAAGCAGGTACAATTAAAAAAAAAGAAACAATCATTTCGTACAAATTTCAAAATCAAAATGGCGCCTATCTTATGACAGTCAAACAATGTGAAACAAATTTGTATTTTATGAGCCTATTGCGTACATATTGCGTGTGTCATGCGTCATGTTACATAAAACTAAGATGATATAGGAGTTTTACATAGCCATGACGAGTCGTACATAACAAAAGACGGGAAGCAGCCGTCAACACCGTAGCGCTCGGTCATCACCGAGCAACCCAGACTTGACCAACCAATGCTAAATGAACAGTTATGCCATTATTGTACTGACATTTCATTGCTATAATACTGGTTTCTTATAGTAATTTATAATAATCAGATGATATTCACCTTACATCAAGACAAATTTTAGAGGACATCCTAGAAAAAAATACAAATTTTATTTTTATCTTTTTCCAAAAACTTTAAAAACAAAAAACTTATTTCATCAACCTTTTTCAATTATTGTTTTCACATAAAAAGTCTAATTGATTAAACCGGCTGAATGACATTGGAGTTTAAAAAAAAAATTGGTCATTGTCA
The DNA here is from genome assembly GCA_905163415.1 of Noctua fimbriata. Lineage (NCBI taxonomy): Eukaryota > Metazoa > Arthropoda > Insecta > Lepidoptera > Noctuidae > Noctua > Noctua fimbriata. The sequence continues at coordinate 4,711,216 of LR990942.1, read as the reverse complement.
GAAGTTCTCTGTTCTCTCAAACTAGTTTTGTACCAGACTCCATAAAATTAAAAAAAAGAAAAACTAGTAACTATAAAATAAATTAATTCCATTCGACATTTAAAGTGTACGTAATTGTTTAATTACAATTAGCATAGTGTAGGCTGATAGTTGATTGTCTGGTAATGTGTTACAACAGACTGGCTGAATGTAGGTACTCAAGTGGCAGGAGTCCTTGGCATTGCATGCATCATGCGATTGTTGATGCAGCTCGGAATCTTTTAAATCATATCAGATTTTCTTTACAAATTTTTGCAATTGTTTATTCGACCTTCTGATTTTACTATCAAATGTTGGTACTTTACCTAAATAAGAATTATTTAAAAGAACCTAATTCACGTGTTATTTTAGTAAAGGATGTTTTATGATACTCACACTTTTTTTACATCAAACGCAAAAATACATAATTTGTAATCAAACGAGTGCTTAACAATTCTGAGAACAACCACAAATTAGAATTACCGAGTGTAAAACACCACAGGATAATGTAGTTAATGGACAATGACTTAGTAGGTACCTACGTAAGTTAGTTATTAAGAAAACCAAACAACTATTCCGATCAAACATTAAAAAGTAATCATAGATCTAAGAATAATGTTTATCCGATTCGAACAGATGTCCTTTACGGCTATTGGTAATATATCTATAATGGACAATAACACAGGAAAAAATATCAGGAAAAGCGATGCTTGGGTTGCAAGAGACAATTTTAATTGTCAGGTATCTCTACCACCTCCGTAGTGGGATTATTCCACATTTCCCTACCCTTTTTCCATTTTTTCCACTCATGTTTTATAACGCTCGAGTCGGCTCGAGTTCAGAGAGAGAAAAATCAGACACCAAAATGCAGTTTGAATATTTCCGCCTGCCTACTGTTTCACAGTTTTAATTTGAGGAGCAAGCCAAATTCCATACTAAAATAATCAAATCCCTTTAAACATTCTACTATGTCCCACTGGTGGGACAAATTGGTAGAACAGAGAAGAATAATCCACCTAACATACCTACCCACTCCTGGAAGAGTAAATTGATTTGAAGGTTAAAAGGTTACGATGCATTCGGCGGCCATTGAGCGAGAATTTGAAAAGTTTATTCTATTGAATAGTTGCATTGAACCGAGCGTTCATTGTGCTCGTTCTAGTTTCGTGATACGATCGTATTTACTTATTTGTGGGCTGGTCGAATGGCCGCCCGGCCGGCTGGAGCGTCACTCATGCAGCTAATGTTATGCAAAAGTACTTTAAGTAACTGCCCACCAAATTTTAGTTATGATTCTTTTTTTAATTTTCTACGTGACATATTCACGCAAACCAAAAAAAAAGTAGAAATAGAACAGTTAGTTGCAAAGGAGTTTTTATTTGAATTTGCACCGAAGGACCAATAAGTTTTTCTTACATAGGTAGCCCGTTGCCGTTGGTATCAAAAATTTAAATCATTTGGTACAGACCTACAAATTCTTGGGAACGATGTTTAAAAGTAACAGATCGTTTCAACATAAAGAATGTTTCGATAAATTACTTTATTAATGTAAAGAATATTTATGATGAATGAACTGGTAATAAGTGGTAATCATGAAGTGATCGGACATGTGACACAAGGCTGTTTGATACAAACAGACGAAGTGATATATCCGCTAATGAAACGTATGGTCTATACAAGAATACCTAATGTAACAGTTAATATGTTTATCACTTAATTTTAACATTTTATCAAAAACGGAACTGTTTTAATTCAATCTCTTTACGTCACTATCTACTACGCAAAACGGAAGTTTGTACCTACCTATTAAGTTATCTGCATTTGCAGGTAAACAAATAATGAATTAATATCGGTAGATAAAGTTAGTACCTACCTATTTATTTCGAAACATAACGGAAAAGTGTACAGCAATAAATAAATTACCTGCCATTTTATAATAAGTAATAATAATAGGAAGGTAAGGTTAAATTTTTTTCTGTCATTGCTTAATTTAAGATATTCTGTTTAATTTTTAAAAGTTCAATGACATTTATAGCATTACACAAAACGTCAAACTTTAGCTCCTATTTAATTGGAAATATTTAATATTATTAGTCTTTTTTAGAATTAGCTAAATGTTTCTAAATAACCTCGGTTTTACGATTATTTTATTAATACGTATTCAAATGTTAACTGCTAAATAAAACTACGCTCTATTTTATTTAAAAAAGATGTCACAAGAAAAGACTAAACGCGTCTCCTTTTTGACGCACGCTGACAAAACCATGCTCTAATAAATTTAGTTAATTTAAAAGCCAGACCTACGCTAAATAAAAAATAACTCGTTCAAAGCTTGTAAAACATAACTATGTTGGTATTTGGTTTGAAATAAAAAGTGTTTTCTAGTTTTGGTCCTTTTGAGCCAAGGACCAAAAAAACAATCGATTCCAAGACCAAATGATTTCTTTGCGAGAAAACTAAACATGTGAAGTATTTCAGTTTCTAACACAAGTCGGCAGCTAGTTACACCTGTTATTTCATAACCACTGGCTACGGTGTATTTGTCTAGCCACTGTTATACCGGCAACTTTCATGTTAGGACAGTCAACACGGTGACCAGTATAATTTGGTATGAAGTGGCGCTAGTTGCCAAAACAAAATGGACGTAGGTATGGAGTTCTGCAAAAGTCTCATCTACCCAATGAAAAAAGGGCTTGATTCAGAAAGCAATACTGGACACGGCGCGTATTGTTAGGAGTTTCCTCTCTCAAGAACACTGACCACAGGGACCCGATGCTGGTGGGCTACTATTTTTATACTTTTAAATGTTATTTTTAATATAAATTTGTTGATAAAAATGTAAATAGTATGTAAGAAATATGAATAAAGGAATAACAATAGCACAAGAACACACTTATTAGATCCAGTAGTAAAAATATCACTACCTCATAAGGGTATTCCTGATGAGTGCACCAATTCCCAACAAAATATTAGGAAGTGGCTAAGGGCAGGCATTTCGGAGGACTGCTTATATTTAATTTTGACGTTTTAAAGTGCTGTTTTTTAGACTAATTTAAATGAATGATTAATTGATTATGCTAACTGCGACTAGCGAGTCTAGCCTTTCTCAGTCGACTTTATTTTAGTTCCTTATTTCGCAGGGGTCAAGATTGACTGGTCCGTCTAACCGTCGTCGTGCTCACTGGATCAGGGTTACTGTCACACGCGACATTTCGACCAGATTAAGGCTTGGCTATATTCATAAGCTTTTATTTACATATTTTTCTCTTTTGCCTAATTACATAATGGGTAGTTTGCGAAATTTAATGAGCTAAAGTTGGCATGCATGTTTTTTTATCGGTAGTTATGTACTAGTTTTATTTATCTTTGAGGCATTTAAAATGAAATGGTGAGTATGGTTTAACAACGATTTTTCCCAGATTTTCTGAAGTGGGAATTAGAATTTTCAATGCATTTATTATGTTTTTACCGTGCATGCATTTGTTATGTTTTTAAATAAATCACGTTTTATTTGTCATTCAATAGAATGACAAATAAAACGTGATTTATTTTATTGCTAATTTCAATACGAAAGTTAGATAATAAACACGTAGCCCCTATGTTATATTAGTACTACGAGAAATACTACGATACTGCTGCGGTAGACGCAAATATAATACTACGCGAAAAAGACTGCTACGTTATATGCAAAACAAATGCTAGACGAAAAAGACTGCTACGCCATATGCTAAACAATTGCTAGGCGAAAAAGACTGCTACACCATCATTATGCTAAACAAATGCTAGGCGAAAAAGACCGCAATCTACGCGACACATAAAAAAAACGCTTTCAATTTCTAAGTAATAATGACGTATGGAGTTTAAAACATTGTCATAAAAGTACGAAATGAGCTTTATTAAATATAATATTAAGTGCATTACACACATCATACACATCCATCTTCTTGGAATAAGATCAATTATGGCGGCAGACAAATCGATTATTTGCACGTGTGTCAGCTACGGCTATATTTTATTCAAATAATTGCTACGCAAAGGTGACGCGTTGAGATATAGGTAAACATCAAATAAATATAAAAATTTAAATAATGGGAAACCTGTCGGGTACATTACACTTCCATACATATGGTCTTTATTAAGTATCTACGTATCTAATGCGATAGTGTACACCAGGCATGTCAAACATGCGGCCCGCGGGCACCACGAGGCCCTTTGTGCGTTTGGCTGCGGCCCGAACCAATTTTATAAACAGCCTCCTGATGCGGCCCGCGAGCTTCAAATTTTCCCATTCAAAAAAGCAGTTTAATATGAGTATCATTTTTTGGAAGCTACAATTGTGAAAAAAATATTTTCACCAATGAAAGGCAACAAATTCCCCGCGAAATCGTTCAAATAAAAAAAATTGTTAAAGACAAAAGATGTCAAATATCTGGGAAAAGATTGTTATTAATTTTTTTCATATTTTTACGTTTAATTAAGTACTAAATAAAAGTTTATCGTATCGCTCTACCTATGCAATCAGTTTTAATCTTCTTTATGATTGAGTTTTGTGGCCCACTGATGCTATGATTTAAAATATGCATTTGGCCCACCATTGATTTTGAGTTTGACATGGCTGGTGTATACAATAACAATATTAAATTTTGTAACTAATAACGAACAATGCATGTTTTGTGAACTCACTCAGAGAACAATGGAATAAATCAACGTGCTAGTTATGAGGTTGAGAGTGCGGAGTGCGTAAGTGGCGCCTCACCTAACAGATTGGTCCGCGTGCGCAGCTTCGCCAGCAAGCGTGGCTGTCGACGTCTAAACCCTTAACGAAGCCGAAAGGCACTTGTTCTCCCCGTCATTGCGTTTTTTTTTCTAGACCTGGGAAACTTCTAGTTACGGAGATAATATACATATAAATACGCGGCTAAATTAAAAAAAAAATTGAGTAACGACAAAAAAATTTGTGCGCTACAATACTTCATTTTAGGGTTATTTATAATTAGCGGTTTATATACACTTGAAAAGTGCAGCTGGCAGAAAAATTCATGTTAATCATTACCCTTCGTATTAGTTGTCACCATTCAAATTATTCTTATTTTTTTTATTAAATAGCTGTGTCGCTTAGCGACCACATCGCCCCAAAGTTTCAACTTTTTCACAAGTTTTTTTTTAAATACATGTTTTTAATGTAAGATTTTTAAACACCTCCACAACCCCCGTACTATTCAATCCATCCATCAGCACAATGTTTTCAGTGCGTCACACTGGGCCCTACCGCAAAACGTGATTTTTCACCTCAAAAAAAAAGTCGTTTAAAGTTAAATAGTTTGATGTACATAAAGCTTGGTTGACGGCTCCGTGAAGAGTCCGTTTACACCCGGTAGGTGTATCTATATACCTACGTTACGTAGTATTGTTTGGGTGATTCCAAGGACAAATTACAAAAAATGTCATGATAATTACTTTGGTACTTATGATAAATACGTAGTACTAAAAATTAAATTAAATTATCACAAGTTGTATGTCATGTATAGCACGAACTTTTTTAATTAATTCATTCCAATGTGTTACGATAATGAATTTAAAAAAAATACTTTATAATGTAAAGTATTTTTTTCTGATAATGCGTACATTTGATTAATATAGTAGAGCTTGTACACAAGGCGGCACATGAAGATGAAGCTGTACATTTCCAGTATAACTTGGCCTCGCTTTGTGTAGATTTCCTATACAATGAGAGATCCGCATAAACTGTTTTGTATAGCTTGATTGGCCGTCGTGCGTACCTGTTTTACAACTAAATCACATAAATATTGTGAATCGTACACAATGGTAGGCAATTGCATACATTTTTATAAACTTAGCATCATGTTTATCTACTTGTAGGATAACCTCGGGAAACTAACGACCGATCTAGATAACTTATTCCGCATTTACAGCCTAGTTAATAAAAGATAAAAATAGGTAGGTACTTCATTAATTATTCATCTCAAGTAAGCCGTGGAACACTTCTAAAAAGTTAAAGTAATTATAATTTCAAAAATAGAAACCCACAATTTTTTTGTAAGTCCCACTACGTTAGCTTTTTATTTTTTTTAATCCTAGAAGCCCGCGAAATTAAAATTTTCTTACGTCAGTTACACGTCGCCAATCCTATTTTGTGCAACATACAGCCTGACACTGACCTGCAAATTACAAAAAATGCGGGCTACCTTAGCTCATCCTCCGAAAAGCAGGTAGGTACTTAAAAGGCAAGTAATATGCAAGGCAAGTTTAATGTTTATATTGTTATAAGAATATGGTTTATACAAGTGATAAAAAATAACATTGGCTTTATATAGAAACCAAGCATCACTTACAGCTATTTCAACTCTATATAAAAGAGGACGATGCGAAAGGACTTTGAAGGAATCGGCGTGAGTATAAAAGATGTAAATAGACCATTAACGAAGCCGAAAGGCACTTGTTCTCCTCGCCTTGGTGATCATTTTTTTTGTTCTTAGACCATACCTGGGAACCTTCTAGTTACGGAGATATTGGGGGTCAAAGTTCAAACTTTTGACAAGTTTTTTTTTTTAATTCATGTTTTTAATGTAAGATTTTTACTTTAAATACCTCCACGACCCCCGTACTATTCAATCCACCCATCAGCACAATACTTTGAGTGCGTTCCATCGAGTCCTAACGTACCTAAAACGTGATTTCTAACCCCGAAAAAAAAAAGTCGATTCCCAGTAATCATTTTTGCGTAAAGTTACTTAGTTTGATGTACAGAATGCTTGGTTGACGGCTTCGTGAAGGGTCTGTTTACACCCTGTATATATGTTTGTATTTAAAAGAATTGACCATAAACAAAAACGCGTTTTTGTTATTTGTTTATCATTATCACGCACCTTGAATGTTATAAAAAATTGTAGATATATATCTGCTTAGGTAGAGGTACCTGCTGTAAGAATACAATGGTGTTACTTATGCAAAAAAATAACAAGTTATTTTGAATGAAATAATTTACGAAACTTAATTAAAATATTAACTACTTACTACAGACGACAAAAAAAAATTAATGTGAGAAATAAATTCATATTTTCGAAAGCCGTTATGCTAGTCTTTCGCTCTTTCGATAAGAATAACTTACAGGTGTGGGTACATGCGTGGCCTCTAGCGTACGTACCTACATACATACGTTTTGTATAGTGCTATAATTGCTACAACACTTCCTACTCCGTAGGTGTAGGTTACTAGGCGACCTACGAGCCCTAAAGAAAGGTCACTAGTTCTAGTTACGCCGAAAGATATTTCCGAAAGTTGTTCGCATAAGTTATTTATAGTTTTCGCGTACGGTGATGAATACAAACATGATAAGGAAGAAGATGAATGTTTTCTTGACACATACCGATAAAGATAAGATTTAATTTTTCCTAATTTATAGATTAATTCCATGGAAATTATGCATTGAGATGACGAGCACCGAGAACTGTGTTGAAACTGATTTAATTATGTTTTTATTACGGTGGTTTATTTTATTTTTTATAATTAGTGCAGAATTAGAACAAAACCATTAGAGTCGGTGCGATTATTATCAGCCATCAATGTCGCATAGATAATCAAGAGCATTTTTTATTGAGATAAAACGCTGAACATCGGCAAACTGTCATCACGATATAGTTAGTAAGTTTGTATTTGCCGTATTTTTTTTATTTATTAATATTTAAATGTGACCCACACTACGATACCCTATATCAAAGGATCCACTCCTTTCAGGTATAGGTTCCGAACAAAATTGATTATAATAATAAAATTTATTAAAATGATCGTCACCCTTAACGTATGATAAGGAAAACAGGATGTTGTTTTATGAAATGCTCAGGTAAAAATTCCATTGAAAGCTCTACATGCTAATGTCGTTAATTGACCTTTTTTTCAAACACTAATTTTATATCACTTTTTGAAAAAATAATTTTTATACATACATAAACTCACCGCTTTTCCCGTGGCAGGAACAACAGAACGCAACAGAACTTGCTACGATACCATGCATACTTCAGATTTTTTTGCAATGTTCAGATTAATTCAATTGCACTGATGATTGACTGTAACTCCCAAAGTCTTGATTATCACGTAAACCTATTGAACTTGTTCCTTTTTACGCACAAAAAAAAAACTAACAACTCAAAAAATTAACTTTTGAAAAACACTAAGATTCACAGCTGTTAAAAAGTCAATACACTGAGTCAATGTTATGCTTCCTACGGACCTATAGGTCTGTTTACTTCTACCACTTTACACGCTCGAGCGTTCATAACAAACTGACGTAGGCATATACAGTGTGTTGTCTATGAATCGCTAGGCTTGGCAGCTAGGTGTTTTACTAGCGTCATATTTGGAGTGACAACTGCCGGTACAACGCGGGTATAGTAACAGGGGCAAACATGTGCCTCTCTCGTTACGTGATCTTGTGTTTGTTGTGTTATTTAACTATGTTAGGTCACTTTGCAATGTAATTTTTATTAAAGGTTTTAATAAATGATATAACTTTTTTTTTATGTCACTAATGTCACTTTGGTGGTTGTCTAAGTTTTCGTGTCCTTTTTTGGAGAAACCGAGGGTCCCAAGTCTGATAGCGTGGTTATTGATGATGAATGGAATACTAACTATACTAACACACACGGTAAATTGATATGACGTATGTTGTTTTACACTTATTTGCAGTTTTTTGTTGCGATTGCAGGTTCTTATTAAGTACGTAATTGTTGCGGTTACTTTAATTATAGTGTGCATACAACTATTTAAATCGATTCCAAGGCACCTGTAGCATACGCAATTTTTGTTCATTTCCTACATACTGCGTTTTACATGTCTGTGAACCTGTCTACTGAACCATTCAGTTTTAATTTTTAGGTAAAGTTAGGACGCATGCGAAGTAATCGACAAAAAAAACAATCGGTTTGCTTACCAAAACAGTGGTGCAGGATCAAAATATAAAATTCAGTCAAAAGTTCCAAATATGAGCATTGTTTTCGTGAAGTCTAGAGCAGAAATAATGAACGTCACAAAAAGTGGTGAAAACTCGCGTCAAATAACACTTTTGAGAAACATTTCACGACACTTCCGGTTTTGAACGTCCGCATAGGGGGAAATGTGCTTCCGGGGTTCACAGGTAGCCTGGTGCCGAGTGGTCGGGAGGCTGTGCCGCACTGTTTGTTGTGGTCGAGTGAAGAGGCGCGGGCGAGAGGCGCGAGGCGGCGAGGCGTGTGCTCGGACAGAGGTGGCGCGGGATTGTGGTGCTTGGAGGCTCGCGACTACAGTTTTGCACCTCCTGCCGACCACCGCCCCACTCTCATATTGTTTGTGATAATTAATTTATTTTAAGGTTGCAATAGTTTAGTTCCGCGAGCCATTAAACGATTGTTGTCTCGCAAATAGGAAAAACGTTTTGATTCAAGGTGTCATCTTTAGATCATTCATTTTCAGGAAATAGACTGCTTCTCAATTTTAATCAGATATCGGAGTTTAATATCAGAACGTAGGTAAATTGATTATTGTTGTTGCTTGATGTTTATTTATTTGAATAATATGTTTAATAATTTTACGGGCACATAGGTACTAAATAAAAGTAATGTTTATGCACCAATTAGTTATAAAACTATTTGATATATGGCTGAATGGTTAAGGATTTGCATAATTCTCAATAAGAGTAATTTTTCTTATTTTTGCCCTTTTTAGATACATGTAAAATTAATCTTGCATTAGTTAAAGCTAATAATTCCTAACTACATAGCATATCTTTAAGAGTAACAAGATGAAATAAAACGATAAATGTGACTTTATTAACTCAACTTGACTAAGTTCAATAATATTTAATTAATTATACAAAATTATAGAACTAAAAAAAAAAAAAAATACTAAAACTTACTTAATTTATACTACAAAGTTACCATAGCTCACAAAAGGGAGAAGAAATGATGTATGTGTGTAGGTAAGTCGGTATGTTTTTACCATTTAATAAGATATTCAAAAATTAATATTTATGAACATGTGTAAGTAATATTTTATTTAAAACACTATGCATTAAATCAGGCTTCAATAATAAATAATTCAATCTAAGTAGGTACCGTCAGCTCCAAAAAATAACATTCAGAAAAAAAGGTTGTGTCGAATTAAAAGAACACGCTGTAAACAATTACGAATTTAATATTTTTTGCAACTTTAAAAAAGGTTTTAATAAGTTTTATTCAAGTAAGTACCGATGACAAAAAAAAATTGACTAAGGTGATGGTGTTAACTAAAACCACAAACGTTCTGAAGCTTTTGTAGAATTTCAGTACCAGAATTCAAAATAGAGTTTTTTACGGTGGATAATACTGTAAAGCATGTGTGAATTATTCTTATTTATCTACTAATAAACAAATTACCTGTCATGTTTGTACGGTAGTAACAAGAAAAAAAATCGGCCAAGCGCAAGTCGGCCTCGCGCACAAAAGATTCTGTAGCACCAAAAAATATTAAAACAATTTTTACGATTTTTTAAGCAAATATCTCACCAACCATTGACTTAAGAAAAAAGTATATGAGGAACTTCGATATCATTTTTCAAGACGTATCGATAGACAACCCACACAGTTATTTACTTAAATTGTTTTTTTTTCAACCTTCAATAACATTTTTTTTTTCATAACTTCACGTCATATTTGTGTAGCGGTTCTTAAAAGGCACCTACTCTCCAAATTTCAACAGTATGTTGCCAATAGTCTTGGAGTAAAATGACTGTAACATACGGAGGGACAGACAGACAGACAAACAGGACGAATATTAACGGTTCCGTTTTTTACCTTGTGGCAACGGAACCCTAAAAACATTCAGAGGAATTGATGACCTCCTACTTTTGGAAGTCGGTTAAAAATATAGGTGTGTTGACATTGACGCATGGCGCTACTTTAATACTGGTCTCTATATTTTTTTTCTAATCGATTATCTGTACTTTCTAGTGTCACATTTGAACTAAATTTTTAATCCAAGGTTCTAAGTACTAAATATGTTCATTACAAAAAAAATGTTGCAAATTTTAGGAATTGTGCGGAGTAAATGTTTCTGAATATTTTTGATGTTGTTTCTGATAGGTACGTAGGTACTTAGGTATCAGTATTTCCCCAATTCTGTGAAAAGGAAGTTTTTTGCCATAGCATGTGACCACGTGTGGACATACGAAGTCGTCTTTAAACCTATATAGGTATACTTATCGCAGATCGCTCAAAATAAGTGGTTTTAATGCATTTAAATAAATATCTCCCAACCACAATTTTTTTATTTTTGTTCGCAATACGTCGGTGAAGAGCAAATAATTATAAGCAGAAGCATATCACGACTGTGCTAGGTTCTAAATATTATATTTACTATCATAATATTGCCAAGTTCATGGTAAGGTCAATGTATTTAAAACACGTTAGTGATCTAACGTTTTCCGAACCACAAATGATTTTTTATAGTTTAGGAGATAGCGAGATTTCTTTAAACCACCCTCTTTGGATAAAATGGTTTCCCGAAAATAATAAAAGCTTTTCTTTATTCGTTGGTAAAAAAGTTAGTCCCAAAAAGCTTTATTTGCAAAACTTGCCTAATTATGGCAACATTCCCTCGGCGGTGCAGTAGAATAATATAAAAGTAATAGATAATAACGTGACTGTTTAGAATTATGACCTAAGAAATACCTAGGGATATTTCTTTTTCCACAAATAATATATGTTTGCGCTAATATGTCCAACTAAGTAAAATCTTGGAAAGGCCAGATGTCGTAAGTAGTGTGGTTTCAAGTGTATTAGCGAATGTCAAATAATGATTTATGACGTACATTTGACGGTAAAGTACTCATTAGGATTTATAATAACATACACATGTGAAACAGAAGTTCCTAGTGGGTAATACACAGTAAGAAAAAATAACGAGGGTTTCCAAAATTGTTTATTACGTGATATAACGCGTTTACTGTTTGAATTTAGGAAACTATAAACAATGATTAGTATTAAGAGGACAGTCCAGTTGAGCTTAAAAGTGAAGCAAGTGTGTTCTTGCCTTCAAGCAATCTAGGTAAATGCAAAAAAAGAGGTAGACTCTCTTATTGTTATATTTTTACACCATAATTCTTTCACTAAAATGACAACTTAATAAAATGATTTAATAGATAAACAGATTAAAACTATAACGATTGACAGTTTTAATGATCCTAATTCATTAACCAACCTTGCAAACAACATAACTGACAGAAGGTGATAAATAATAAATGGCTTAAAGGATACTTAATGAACAGTTTAATATTGAAGTTGTTTGCCATTGATTTATAGAAACAATAGTAAATATAATCCTTTCAGTCTAAGCTGTGTGTTATTGAGATTTATAATAGATAAACCATTAAATGTAACTGTCCCAGCTTTTGTCACGCTATGGCGTTAATTGACACGATAAAGATTTTGTGGTAATGTTTAGTCTGACCTTTAGATTTGTAAATGAGACATTAACCTTATTTTAGCTCATTACGGCGGATCTATTTCCATAATAATCGCGATAATATCTCTATTGAGGTGATTATAGATTACTTTGAAAGAATCTGAGGAATGCATCATTGAAATTGGTAATTAATTGTCTTAATTTTATACAAAGTTTATCTTTGATCAACAAAATAATTATCGTAATAGTAACATTCTGTATATATATTATGATCTAATGGTGTAGTGGTGGCAATTAAGCGCAGCTTCGACTTCTGGGTCGGTAAAAGTTATATCAGGCACATTATAAACGCCAAAATATTATACTCAAAAACCGGATCGTTTCCCATCGAGTAAAATGGTGGCATGATCTCATAGAAATAAAAATTCATGAAATCATAACCGCAGAGTTTATTAGCACAATTTGTTGATGTTTTTCGTACATGTGAAGAAAAAAGTGAATTTAATTGGGTGTAACGAGCTGTAAGCATTTATAAAAACCATATTACCTACCAACGGTGCAGTCTTAGGTACTTGCTATATACTTCATTAATATTATTTAAGCACAAAAAATGATTGTGTACTTTGGTTAATTAAAGGGATACGACCGGTCTCAAGTAGCCCTAAAATCTCTATATAGCGAGATGTTATGTTTCAATGTTTGTCTAAACAACTATATTGTAATAAGCATTAAAAAGAAAATTATAACACACGCTGTCTCTTAAACTAGAGCCTCATTCTAGGTAAAACCGGTACCTAAATGCACCTATGCGCAGTACTTGCTTAACGATTTCGATGGAAAATTATTCTGTGGCTTATTATTAAATAGTAAGCTTAATTAAGCATAGTTTCAAAGTTTATGAAGTAAAAACAATAAATTATATAAATAAATAAATTAGGAGGTACTTACTTATGTACCTACGAGTGAAGGAAACCGACATAGCCTTGAACCAAGAAATTGAAATCATGTGATATCCACCATCCCCTCTCATAGAGAGGCGGCCTGTGTCCCAGCAGTGGGAACATTCTTGGCTGATTATGCTATTAGAAATTGCTTAACAGAAATTAGCGATAGAAAAAACAACTTAAGTGTTTATTTAATAAATACAGTATTCTGCGGGACTGTTCGAAAGAGATACCGCGGCCCTGGAACACAAAGGGCAAAAAAAGAACATGGATGGGTTTTAGTCAGTACAAGTCTGCTCCTTTCCGCTCCGCCCAGAGCGGGGGGGGGGGGGTCATTTGATGATTACCCACCCGAAAAAAAAAAGGTACAGTATTGTTTTCGTTTCGACTACTCAATTAAAAATAACATAATAAATTAACGTATTTGATGCGGGTTTACCTAAGAAGTACCCAAAAGGTTTAAATGAAGTACTTTACACGAAAAACACAACAAACACTTGTGTGGTCGTATATCTTGTGACAAAAAAAAATGGTAGCCACTACGATAATATTTACTCCTAGCTGTTGCCCGCGACCTTCATTCGCGTGCAATTATTATTAAAAAAAAATATTATTTTTTTACACGGAACCCTAATACATATTCTAAAATAAAAGTATCTTTTTTTCTCCATATGACATAAGTTATCTGCCAGTAAAAGTCCCGTCAAAATTGGTCCAGCCGTTTCGGAGATTAGCCGGAACAAACAGACAGACATAAAGACAAAAATTTAAAAAAAGAATGTGTTTTTGTTATAAGTACCGTATATACTTTTATATGCATTCATATATTCATATTTTGGTATTACAAACACACTCTTCAATTTTATTTATTTGTATGTATGGATTGACCAGATACATGGAGTTGTTTGCCGAGCCTATCGACTGGTGCTTCCCCTTAGCCCCTATAGAATTGACAAGTAAAGTTCCTGATCATCATCATCATCATCATTTCAGCCGAAAGACGTCCACTGCTGGACATAGGCCTCCCCCAAAGGGGGGGTATTGCCATAATCGCCACGCTTGGCAGGCGGGTTGGCAATCGCAGTACGGTTTTTAAAAAAGCACAGAGAACGCTGCTGCCCATTCTCTGGTAAGTCCCTTAGTCGCCTCTTACGACACCCACGGGAAGATATGGGATGGTGCTATTCTTTATGTCCGACACCATACAGTACTAAGTAGTAAGTTCCTGATACATTGAACTAATATTGAGTTCTATAAATAGATTATGATATGACTGTTACTACACGGACATTGTGACTATGAGGTTCTAGGACCGGTTTTCCGATCCACCGGTTTTTCCATCAGGAATTTCTTCGTAGCAGCCATGGAATCTGGATTTGTACCATGTTGATGGCAATAGCTCGCCCCCTATGGGACTTAAACATAACTGGCGAAATGTGGGTGTACATTACTGAACTATTCGTGTACTTCTGCCTATTTCTTCAGGGATTACAGGGGTGATGTTATATTATGATGATAAAGCTAATGATTGAGCTAGTTTTGTGATATACATAGTTTTTTACGGTTAATTTAATTAACTAAACAATCATTATTTTAAGGATTGTAAGAATTGTAGCAGGTTGCGCTCTGTAAGTTCCTACCCCCATTGTTAAAAACGCGTGAGTTTATGTAAGTTTAAAAAAAAACTGATAGAAAAGAAAAAAGAAAAAAAGAAGAAAAAAATAAAAAAAAAATTACGTGGAACACAAAACAACAATTTTATTATTTTGTATACTTATCTCTTTAGCTGAGTGTAAAATTAATGGTGACTCAAAGGGCCAATATCATGATCTCCGAATAGCCACTACCTACCGAATAAATTCAACAATAGAACAGAATTTGCTCATTCCATTTTTGAATTTATGAAATTATCTGCCAAGTAAGTTAAAGGGAACTTGATCGTAGGTGGTGAAACAGGCTTTAAGACAATTTCAGTTAACATAGTCACTGACGTGAGTAACTCCCTACACTTAGGGTAAGCGAACCCCGACTCTCAACGTCCCTGATCATTTCAGCAAGGGGCGAGTTAATCGTGCGGACCCGTTCAGTCTCCACCAGCATAACAAGTGTAACTAGCCCCTATCGATCAAGCCCGACCTCATACGTCCCGCACGTGTTCGGGACGCGTCAGGAATGATCCCGCAAGGCCGCAACGTGCTCCTGACCAGCGGCAACTGGCCAGCAAGGTGAAGGCTCTCGCTGTTAAACTAGATTACATGACTATATGACCTAACCTGGAATTTAGAAGTATTAGCAACTGGAATATTAGGAAAGATTTCATCCAATTTTATTTTATCTTCTCCATATATTTTGTTAAATATTCGCTAAATACAACCACAAACAACAACAAAATTAAGACTAAAACTAAGTACCTACCTAGGTACATATATACAACGACGGCAATAGGACGAGGAAGCGATTAACTATCGGCTATTTTATCGCTCAAGAAACGTACAATAGATAAACATTCCGTGTAAACAAAAGAGATACATATATTAATAGTTGATCGCTGACTGTTCACACTGCCGCCGAGGACTCGCTCCACTAGTTTGTCGCTGAGCGGTCTGACAGACCGAAGGTTTGGAAATCAATTTTGGGTTTTTTTTTTCAAATAACTTATACGTGGATATTATATTCGCTGAGAATATACTACGAAGTATCGTAAAACTGATAATTTACCGACAATATACTGATCATTTACTGAGTATATCCTTTCATTGCAGTTTCTGAAAAATAGTTGGGTTTTTGTAAGAGGTCGTAAAATGTTAGCAACATTATTAGCTAGGTATTATAAACAAAAATAATTTGAGACATAAGTATCATAATTTAAGTTTCAGTACAAAATCACGGAACACAAATTTTGTAACACCTATACCCGCGTCGGTCTCACAGACCGATATTCGCCTAATACGGCTATAATTATGCGCTATTCGCACCAATACACTTCTAGTCCTGAATTTATCGTAGCAACTAATCATGCATCTAACAGGAAGTATAAAATGCCATCATTGATTATAGCAGAAATAATCTCTCTTCTGCAAATCTCGCAATCAAAGTAAGGTTTGCTGTAAGAAAACCCAATTCTGCTTTAAGCTCGCCGTTGTACATAAGCTTTATATTGTAATTTTGTGTATATCTTTTAATTTTGTGTGCAATAAAGAATAAGGATAATCACGCAAGACTGTTTTATCGGTCTCACAGACCAAACCGCGAGTATAGGAAGGTTAATTTAAACGTTTTGGGTACTTCCTAGGTAAACCCGCATCAATTAAGTTAATTTATTATGTTAGTTTTAATTAAGTAGCCGAAACGAAAAAAAAAGACGGTTAGACCGGAAGCCGACCCCAACATAGTTGGGAAAAGGCTAGGCAGATGATGATAGTCGAAACGAATAAATACTTAATTTGTTTTTTCTATCACTAATTTCTATTACGCAATTTCTAATAGCATAATCAGCTTAGAATGTTCCCACTGCTGGGACACAGGCGTCCTCTCTATGAGAGGGGATGGTGGATATCACATGATTTCAATTTCTTGATTCAAGGCTAAGCCGGTTTCCTTCTTAACATCTATAAACTCGTACATAAGTAAGTACTAAAACATACATAAGAAAGTACTAATTAATTATTTATGTAATTTATTGTTCTTGCAACATACACTTTGATACTAAGCTTAATTACTACGATTATTCTATTCTCCAGACTACTAGATTACCATGACGAGGTGTCCCATTAACCTGGAGTTTAGAAGAATTAGGAACTGGAACATTAGGAAAGATTTCATCCAATTTTATTTTATTTTCTCCATATATTTTGTTAAATATCCGCTAAATACTACAAACAACCACAAACAACAACAGCAAAATTAAGACTAAAACTAAGTACCTAGGTACATATATATAACGACGACAATAGGACGAGGAAGCGACTAACTATCGGCTATTTTCTCGCTCAAGAAACGTACAATAATAGATAATAGTAGATCGCTGACTGTTCACATTGCCGGTGAGGACTCGCTCCACTAGTTTGTCGCTGAGCGAAAAAAGCTATCAAAGATAATACTCGCTCAGCGACGCTCGCTTGGCGGTGAAAACTCAGGCCGAGGCCCCAACCAGCGGTCATTTCTACCTAGAGTGCTGATCTGAGCGCACATAATTATTATGAATTCAGAACAATTACTATAGCCACAGATGATATAATACTACGTCTACGTAACATGCTAGAACTATCATTGTTGTTGGGACGGGAACACGTGCGTAGCGCGTGCAGTGTTGCGCAGGCCTAGCTGTCCCGAGCGAGTGATGCGAGTAATCGCACGTCGCACTCGCACACTCGCTTATATCCCAGCGCCAAAATTATCGGAACTACACACTCGCTTCTCGCTGCTCGCCAACTCGTTTCTAGTTTCTAGCTCTACTTGCTTCTCACCGACGGTGAGACAGGTGCCTATGGCGTCAAAGTACTCCTCCACATCGCGGAAGGTGAAAGGTGGAACGTAGAGTCACTCACGACCACCAATATGTAAACAATTAACAACTTTTAAGTGTTTTTCTCCTACTGTTCTGATTAAAATTTCATGTTGTTACGAACAAAGTATTCTGGAACTCATAATTTTATGAAAAAGATCCTATCGCCAAGTTACAATCGTTATTTCTCACGAAAGTGTATACATATTGGTGCTCGTGACTGTACTAGTCTTTAGTAATTTTTACTTTTGTGGAATTGTGATTATCTCACGAATTTTTGGTCTGTATTCTCTTGTTCGTGGCAGACTATGTATGTATCTATACTTCGATGGAAGATGACCCAAACTGTGGTGTAGGAAAATCAACAGCTCATTTTTGACCGATCTCATAAAATCTATTGTATTCTGGGGCTTGTAGCTCGTAGCCACATAGTGATTAACGATAGCAAGGAATACAAGATTGTAATTTATCTAAGCAGCGGGAATATAGCCAAAGACAGCCAGGTGAGCTATCCTAGCTTATACTATTAAATGTGCAATATTTGTGTAAAGTTTTGTAATCACGTTCTCGAAAACGGATCTAACGATATCGATGAAAGTTGCAAACAGTTTACAGAGGCGAAAAATCGATCTAGCTAGGTCTCATATCTGGGAAAATTCGTTTTCTCTATTTTCGCCCTCGCAGAGCTCGCTCGCCCAGGCACTTATATATAAAACGAACTATAAGTTAGTGAGTGGACTGTCAATACCACCATTATTTGTCATTACTCAGTTTTTGTGGTAACTACAATGAAACCACATCGCGACCACAGTTTTGTGTTGATGTTAGTTGACACGTAGGTGCCACTGCGCTTTACCACAGATACTGTTGTCTTAAAGAAGACTTCTAGTACCTTTGTTCAGGTCAAGGATGAACTGGGTTGAACCGAAATCGCGTTAGTAAAATAAAACAACGATACGGTGTGAACTCTGTAGGATTTTTTAACCAACAAAAATAAACTAACATCAAGAGGGTCATTAACTGTGTGCAAATATTAACACCGCGATTCAGGAATCGACGGTAAATGTAAAGCGCCATCTATTGGTGAAAGATTGGAACTAATCCTAACACCTTTGTTTGTTAGTTTTTAGATACCCATAGTCCCATAAGTTTTGTGGTGTAAGTAAGTGCGTAACTAAGAAACCTACCTACTACGAACTCATCATCCGCCTAGCTTCCTTCCCAAACATTGTTGGGGTCAGCTTCCAGTCTAACCGGATGCAGTTCAACACCAGTAGTTAACATGGAGCGACTGCCTATCTGACCTCCACAACCCACTTACTGGGTAATACGATACTCCTTGGTAAGACAGACTGTCAGACTTTCGGGCTTCTGATTACTAGTAACGACTGTCAAAGTTCAACAAATGACAGCCGGGACCAACGGCTTATCATGCTTTCCGAGTCAAGGAGGAACTCATTATGTTATGATGGTCACTCATCCATGGATCGATCTTGTCTAGCAATGCTTAGACTTGGAACTCGACCCGTGCGGCTGTTTTTTTTTAGCCACGAGGTCCTCTACTACGAACTATAAACATAAAAGAAGTTAACTAGGTGTATAAAACCTCAAGTTTTTAAAGACATGTAAAATTAAGTGCTTTTAATATACTGCCCAAATAATGTCTTCTACACAAGATGGGTGGTAAGACTTAATAGCAAAACGAATAGTTTCCCGTTCAGAAAACCATCATTTAGAACTTCTTTTTAGTTTTACCGTACATACTATGAAATTATCTTAAACATTACATTAGTTTAATGATATTCGCCTCGTGGTGATTACATTGTAATAACAATATTATGTCAAAACAAACAATATTTAAATACAGCAGCATTGGTAATGATTTTATATCTAATGTTGGGAACCTACTACTGGTAAAAATTACCAATCGAATGGGTTTCCGTGTTATAAGCGTATTTTGTTTCAGAAGTTCGCGTAGCGAACACGTAGCGAAGTCGTAGCGTTCAATAAGTAGCAATAGCGTAGCGTTTACGTAGCGTTCTCGCAGCTTGAAAAATATTAGTTTGCGGTGCCGATGTCGTGTATGTTTGTGTAAGTGCCGTGTTTTATCAAATAAATTACTTTGATTATGACTAGGAGTGTACATTTTCAGACTACAGAGTAATCTCGCTTTGTCTAAAAGAAGATTACATTAATATTCATTAACTACCGTTGAGACGTTATTATTGCTACGCTGAAAGTGCTATTTACGTTCCTAGTAAAATTGAGATTCTTAAAAGAGACAAACATCTAGTCGGCACAATTACTGGCCATGTATAATGAGGGCCTTTACCTACAATCACATGAGGTATGACTGCGGTCGGCTCTAATTTATACAAATAATTAAAATTGAAGTGTGTTCTTGTAACATGAAAATAACAGCTTTTTACTGAAGCAAATGAAAATATATACGGCACTTATAACAAAAACTTTTTTTTTTTCAATTTTTGTCTGTCCGTGTGTCTGTTTGTTTCGGTTAATCTTCGAAACGGCTGAACCGATTTAGACGGGCATTTTTACTGGCAGATATCTGATGTCATAAGGTCTTACATAGTCTATTATTAATTTTAAAATAAGAAATAGGGTTGCTTGGAAAAAAAAAACTTGAAATCTATACATATAAAATTCAAAGTCCTGACTGACTGACTGACTGATATATCAACGCACAGCCCAAACCGCTGGTCCTAGAGACATGAAATTTGGAGGGTGAATTCTTTGTGAAGAGTAGGTATCAACTAAAAAAGGGTTTTTCGAAATTTCACCCCTAAGAAATGGGGTGTTCAATTCTCTGTGCAACTTTTTATTCTCGGAGTCGATTGACTTGAAAATTTGTGTACATACTCTTTAGTTAAAATTATGAGATACGTGTATCACAGTTTTTCCAAAATCACCCCCCAATTTGAAATTCACTGTCCTGACTTGCTTACTGATATATCAACGCACAGCCCAAACCACTGGTCCTAGAGATATGAAATTTGGTGAGTGTATTCTTCGTGAAGAGTAGGTATTCGCTAATAAAGGGATTTTCGAAATTCTACCCCTAAGAGGGTGAAATGGGATGTTGAATTTTTTGTGAAACTTTTTATTCTCGGAGTCGATTGACTTGAAAATTTGTGTGCATACTCTTCAGTTAAAATTATAAGATAGATATATCACAATTTTTCCAAAATCAACCCCCAATTTAAATTTCAATATCCTGACTGGCTGACTCACAGGGCTGACTGGTCTACCAACGCACAGCCAAAACTGCAAGTCTTAAAGACGTGAAATTTGAAGGGTGTATTCTTTGTGAACAGTGGGTATCCACTATGAAAGGTTTTTTCGAAATTCCACCCCTAAGAAGGTTAAATGGAGAGTTGAATTTTCTGTGAAACTTAATATTCTCAGGGTCGATTGACTCGAAAATTGGTGTACACACTCTTTAATTAAAATTATGAGACAGGTGTATCACAGTTTTTTTTTAAATCATCCCCCAACAGAGTCAAATGAGGCTTCAAAGCTCACGTAGACGGGCGCATAGCGCGCATTGTAGCGCGGGGCATGCAGGGCGCGGAAGTATTTACCTATTAGTAAGTAGGTAGGATTTTTCTGAGGTAGACGTGTCTGTAAATATGTGAAATCCCGATTATCGTGTTGGCTCGTGATACGCGACATTGATATTCAATATTATGTAAAAGTATTATAAATAGATTCCTAATGAATCATTTGATAACAATCACTGGTGACAACACTCACTGGTGTACAAACTCAAACCAAGACATCGATATTTCACATAATTATGTAATCTAATTGATATTATTATGAACTAATGCAAGTTATAAGCATGTACACTAACACACTACACTAACTATTCTTTCATCATCATCGTCATCATTTCAGCCGAAAAACGTCCACTGCTGGACATAGGCCCCTCCCAAACTATTCTTTATTACCTATTGAACTTTAAAAGTAAAAATTTACATTACACATATAAATGTGAAAGTTTGGATGGATAGCTGTTTGTTACTCAATCACGCCAGAACGGCAGAACAGATCTAGATAAAACTTGGCACAGAGATGGGTTATAGTCTGGTATGGTACATAAATAGATTACTTATTATCCTAGAAGTAAGATCCCGTGGGCAATTCCCGAACTTCACGCGGGCGAAGCCACGGGCATAAGCTAGTTGGTAACAAAATTCGATTCAAAAAGGGAAGTCATATTTTTTTATAATAATTTCAAGCGAACGAAGGTTGCAAGCAACAGCTAGTTCTAAAATATTTTAATAGAAAGCTGTCTATGAACTAGACTTTCTCTAGTAAATGTCAAGTTAAGATAAATTTTGGGTCAATCTTATCGGTAGTTAGGTGACAGATTTTAAATAATGATTTATACACGAGTATGCAAATTTGAGAATAGTAGTACGTATTTGCATGTCTAGCTTATTGGCGCCAACGCCGTTTGACAAGAACGAATCGAATTATCCAACTATACATTTGTATGTTACAAGATGCATGTCACAAAACACGAAATAAGGAAATGAGTGACAGAGACTCCATTTGGTTCTACAATACAGCATGGTTATTTTAACGGTAATGGGAAACTATATTGAAAGTCATATTATAAGTCCAATCTCAACGCAAGTCCAACTCGGGCAGAATGCATCGGGGCAGACGGTCCAGAGTCATTGATTGAATGCCAGAAGACGGGCGTCGTCTTCGAGGAAGGCCTAGAAAACGCTGGCATCATGACGTGGCCTTTTTTGAGATTGGCCGGAGATTGCCACACACAGAGAGATGGCGAAAGTTATAGAGGAGACCTATGCCCAGCCGTGGGACAATACAGGTTATAAAAAAGTGAGATAACAAGATGGGGGCGTCTGTTCCAATTTTGGCAATGCACATTCTCCTCTTTCATCATCAAAGGTTAAAAGAATAGTTGTCGATTAGTGAGCCGCCATCGTTTTTGAATATTTTTACAGCAGTGTTAGATCGGTAGGTAGCACTTTTATTTAATTAACATAGCTTTTTTTCTTCGACCTTTGACAATCTTTGACAACAACTCGCACATAATTGACGTATCGTGACGAAGATCGATACACCTATTTTTTTTTCTTTATCAGGCTATACCTACAAAAGTCAGGGTCTCCTTATATTTTTAGCTACATTTTTTACTAAAACAATTAGTTTATTCTAGTATATAAATAGATAGGCTTTAATTGCCTGGTTTTTTTATGTGTCAATGACACAAAACAAGGACATTATACTGATAAGTTCTGCAAGATGTCTTTCCAAACCAGAAGTAAAAGTTACTACACAAGTCATGTCTTTGGCGCTGTCAATTTCAATAGAACATTATTATGTTTTTTGCTTGGGGACTTATTAATCATGAAGCAATTGTGCTATACAACCATTATCCAGCTGTTAGTTATAACTACTTATTACGCAGGGATTTAATAGTCTACTCTATTGTTCTGAATGGAACAATTTTCTTATTTTCATTGCGATCAGTCGATAACATTGCGAGCGCTTAGCGCATCGTGTGCTTATTATGAAACGACTAATTAGAATTCTATTAGGTCAATTATTTGCAATATTGTCACGTGATCGCGGTAATATTGGAGAAATGGAACAGTAAATATGTACACGGATCTTTTGGCGCGTGGCAAAAATTGGAACTAACGCTACTGTTTTTTCAATACAATTTTATAAAACTAGCTGTTGCCCGCGACCTTCGTCCGCGTGAAATTATTATAAAAATATGACTTCCCCATTTGATTTTGTTAACTATTTCCAGGGTTTTAAATTACTCGTTTGCGTCAGCTGTCTGCTAGTAAAAGTCCCTTCAAAATCGGTTCCGCCGATTCGGAGGTTAGCCGGAACAAACAGACAAACAGACCAAAAATTTGAAAAGGTTTTTTATATATATAGGTCCTGTACCGTATATACTTTCTTATGCATTCAGTGAAAAGCTGTTATTGTGAAATTACAAACAGACACTACAGACACAATTTTATTTATTTGTATAGATTTTACAAATTTTCAAAGATGCTTGTAGCACTCTAGACACCTAGACACACTGTCAGGTTAATGATAGGCCACGAAACGTTGCGATCCAAGATGGCGCTTTAGTGTTGATCTATAAAATTATCGTAACAAAACACGAACTGAATCTTATTAATACGATTAACCCTTTTATGCTTCACTTTTTAACCTTACGTTTAAGCAGTGACTTGGCGGCCTTACACCCTACAAGTTTGTGTACGTATTTTTAGCAACAGGGAAATCTCACAACATTCATCTTAATAATTTCGAAAATAATGTATGGGCATGGCAATTAATTTAAGGAAGTATAGTTTCCGACGACAGATATTACAAACTTTATGTTATGAGTTTATGACTCATGAGCATTTTTCCATAAAATTCGAAATGCACAGTTTTATTTTCTTACAGGTGATCAAAACTAGCTTGTGTAAATAGTGCTTTATGAAAAACTATTTCTAAAGGCTTATTTGTGCAGTAACGAGTAACTAGAAACATAGAATGAGTCATGAACGTTTTGGTACTCGTAGTTCTCATTAATGTTGCTCTAAAGTTAGCTCGACATCAGACTGATAAGGCATAATTCTAGGTTTAAGTAAGTTAATTATGATATGTATCTACTTAGCTTAATCTTACGTCACTAAAGAAACAGAACAGTTACAATATGATAGATTTTTCAGAGGTCTAAGCCTAAACGCGAATATTTTTTGACGATGACGCGGGCAACCACTAATTTTAGCACTAAAAACATCGATTATCATATTTTTATGTCGTCAGTGGAAACGCGAATATTGACTCAGCGATGTATGTCGCAGTGATTTATCATTGTTTGTCTTTATTGTCCTGTTTGAGCTCAAGATTGTTGATCAGAGATAGTGCGCAGGATGCTGTCTTGTCAGCTACTGAACTGCCACTTCAAGATGAGATAAACGCGCGAAAACAGATGAAGTTCATAGAATTACTTCTGAACAATTAACTAATAGACATTATAAATTCTATCACTTTATCAGCACCTTCAATGAATTCTTTTGTGTTTGCAAAGAGTAAATGTTTGATGCGATTTACACACGTTAGGTACTACTTACAAGTTTCAATAAGTATCTTGAAAATTTTTGTAATGGGAATTCAACATTATGTTAAGCTTTTAAGATTTATTTTGTTTTGACGGTCTCCTTTTTCAATTAAAAAGGACTAGACTCTATTTTATTATGCTCGCAGACAAACTGCTACTCGAGACAATCTAAATCAGGTCATTCAGTATTGTTAGAACTGTTGGTTTAGTGGTTCGTAGTAAATGCGTGTAATAACCTGTTAAGGAACACTTTACACCTCCGCAAAGGACGGGTTAACTTGTTTAAATTATACTCATTGCAAATATATGCGTCATTTTTTATGAATTTCACAAAACATTGACATCATCTGTTATTTTTGAAATCATTGTCATCATGTTAGTTTAATAATAACACTGAGTAAACCGAAGATGAATTATCTAGTTTCGTGAAGGAAATGTAAGGTCCTGTCCTACATTCAACTGATTCATCTCACTAAGTAAGTAATGATGGATAATAAAGAGTGAACACTGGTTGAAATAGGACGCACTGGACACTCGTAACTGTTCATACGTGCTCTTACAAGCGTAGGGCTTCAAAGTATCTCATTGTTAAAGAATCGAGGAAAACATGTACCGAATATAAAAAATTTCACTTAATTACAAATAAGGGGAAAATTTTAGTATTTTTTTTTACATTATGACGAAGATACAACACGAACTGTTGACACGTTTGTGTAAAATTTGTCGTGTGACTAAGTCTACGTTAATGGTCGGCCAGAGATCTGCTTGGAGATCGTGAGGAGGCAATTATCATAGTTCACTTACCGGTCGGCCTGTTGTGCCTCTCCTGCTGCTTCGTGAGGTGAGGGTGTTCCGCCACTGATGTGGCTATGAACGAATACTTGGATGAAGGATGAAAAAGTGAACTTAAGGCTAGAGTGGTCGTCTCAGAGAACACTCTGGGAGGAGTGTGAGGGCACACGTCAGTGTCTCCTCTATATATCGAGCGACAGGCCTCGAGCCATAAACATCGACGATCCTAAGGCAAATACTACGCAAAACACCTAAATACTATTTGTATAAAGATTTGTTACGTCGACGTTCAGCGAAAAGTTTCTAAGCTGTAGGTTTGTGGGGATTTGTTCAAGTAGGCAGGCAAAGGCACACGTCATGTTTGCTCGTGTTCATATGGGGCACAGAGAGTAAGCAGGTCGCATTGAACGAAGTATCATACACAGTTTAGCCAATTAGGTAATCATACTAGTTCTTTTGATTAATAAATTGCTCAGGCCTACAGGCCTACAGGTCAATAATAATTACGAATCATTCGACTGACATCGACATCGATGGCAGTTTTTTTTAAATCGGAATCCTTGTAATCATCAATCAAAGTAATGTAAATATGCAGATTGCAGGTGTTATGTCAAATAAATAAATAGTTGCTCATTAAACACTAGGCTGCGTTTCCACCAGATATGTGCGAGGTAGCTGGGCGGTGCGAGGATGCTTAGCGAGGTTGTGGATAAAAAAAAAATGCTTCTAGTGCGAACGCGCGAAAAATGAAATTATTTAAAATATGGTTCTGTTTCGGTCAATCGTTCAAAGAAAACAGAGATAGAATGAAGTTGGAAATGCTTCATAATTTGTAGTGCAAGCTCATGTCATGCACGGCTTTTGTCAATTTCCTTCAATTCGAAGAAGTGCGTACTAATCAAAATCTATCGAGTTTTTTGGCACCTTCGGAAATAAATACTTAAGACAAATATGGAGTTTCCCAGTTTACCAAATGTGCTGAAATTGTATGACAACTTCTTTTTGTTTGTTTTGTTTTTTGTTGTATTTTTACAGCGTATGTTAATTTTATTAACATTGGAGGATATAGTTACGTACTATGCACCTGACTAAATTATCTTTTTTAGGGTTCCGTTGGCAAATGGCAAAAATAGAACCCTCCAAGATTTGTCCTGTCCGTCTGTCCGTCTCAGCCGACACTGTTGGAACCACACAGTTGAAATTTGGAGAGTAGGTGTCTTTTATGAAACGCTACACAAAAGCTAAGTTAAATCGTGAAAAAAAAATATAGGGAGAGCCCTCCATACATGTAACTGAGGGTGGAAAAACTAGTGTCTTTCAACGGCGCTTAAAATTTGATATCGGGTTTTTTAAAATACTTATAGGGAGTTCCCCTATAACTATTTTGGTTTCATGAAAAGTCATGGGATTAAATGAATTTATATGGTTGTATTTTAATGATTATAAGTATTATGTACAAATAGGCTTATATTTGTTACGGTCGCGAATCATATTTTAATCAACATATAACCTACAAATTGCAAAAAACGTAACAAAATATAAATTTCGGGGGGCCCCTCGCACTTCCACCTTAAGTCAATGTTTGATGAGCCCTCCAACTTGTATAGTAAGAGGACGAAAATTCTGAAAAAAATTCTGTTTGTAGAACGTAAAAATAACTTTTGACGAAAATTGGTTTAAATAAGTATGATATAAGGTTTTGAGATAAGGGACTTTTTCGTGAAACTGCAGCAGTAACTTTACTTTTCATTAGCAAACTATGAAAATTGAAAACCAAATTTAACTTTGCTGTTGATTGTAAATTGACCTATGGATGAGCGTTAAAAACATTGTCATTATATTGATTGACGCTACGGGACCCTTTGTGTGCGAGTCTGACTCGGCCTTGCCTGTTTTTTTTTATTTCTTTAAAAACTGCATTGCCTACTTTTTTCGTTCCGGATAAGGAACCTGTCTTGGCGGAATAAGCAGGTTCTGAAATGCATATTGAATGACGTCCTACCCACATTTTATTCAGCTGGTTTGACACCTTGACGGATCAATGAACAATATAAATGATAGGGTAAAAGCAAAGGAAATCGGTTTATTTGTCATTTAAAATCAACCTACAATTGTAACAGCCCATAGATATTAATTAAAACTTACTCAATGACAGCCATTATTGAGCTGATGAAACAATTAGCTAGGTTCCAATAACTGGTCATTTTTTAAACGATCTATTTTATTTCAAGGGAACTTTATTATTATCTTCATTCATGCGCTTGAGCTGGACCTTAGAGCTGTCAAAATTGGAACGTAATTAGATTTATCAGCTGAATTTCAGTCATTTCTGAGTAAAAATGGAACAAGCGATGAGCTCTCAAAAAAAATGGGGCAGTTTATATGGAAATGTACCTAGGTAATGTTCCTACGTGTATGAATATAAATGATATTTTATTTAAATTACTAGTAATCAAATTAGAACGTACTAACTTTAGTAAGGTGACTAACCAAAGTTAAATAAATCGGACGGTATGAATGGCGGCATGGTGGTGGTGGTATTGATTTGTTTTATGATATTTTTTGTTATTATTTATTTTTATTGGTCCCGATTTATTATCGGGAGCTCAAAATAATGAACAATCACGGAAGATATCCCGTAAGTGACAGTATAAGTTTAGTTGTAAACCGTGAAAGCTTAAAACAGTGTATGAATGGTATGACTCTGCCTTAGTTTGATTATCATTTGTTTTATTTTAAAACAAGAACTGAACCATACAGACGAGCTCTGCAGAAGACAAAACAAAGCTACAACAAGATATAATTTTATTCATAAATCAAAGAATTTGACAAAGGAGTATTAATTTGATGATAAAAATATTCATTATACTTTAACCATTGAAAATATTTGTTTAATGATTATGAACACCATTTTAATGCTATTTAAGTAGCCCTAAATTTAAAGATAAGAGCTTGCTACCAAAACATAAAGTAAAATACGTAGTTTTATTTATAAAACGTTGCTATCTTTTTCTTGTAATCTCGTGGAATGACGCTGACGACGATTCATGAAATAAAGCCTTTTTATTCGTATCTATCTCTAGAAAAAAATGAGACAAAACCAGTCTCTTGTCCCAATCTTGATACTATTAATGAGTCGTTAAACACCCTCAACATTAGAAATAACAGCATAGCGTTACTGTTACTAAAATTGACAAATTAATGTATTTCGCGGAATAACATTTAATGGAAATTGCAGATTTTTTATTCAGTTGACATCAATTCGTGAATGAACTCTGGCAAGAAATGAGAAACTAAGCGTTTACACGATAACCCAACAATTAATCCAGCTAGATAGTTAGAAAATAAGTTACGTCACTTCGTAATCGAATGCAATCAATAGACGATCCTCGGTTTGAAAAAATATTCATGAAAAAATATATTATTATATTGTCCCTACCCATGTTTCACAAATAAATAATATGAATTTGATATTCTGCCGTCAACCCGGACCAGGCCTGATCATTATTAAATTGTCATATTACAGGATTATGGAGAAATCGTTATTGAAAATACTGTATTTACGGAAACTAAGGATTTCTCCAAAAAAAAACAGCCCTTAACAGACGATTGGAGAATGCTGTTTGACTAATCTGAGTGACAATTAATTAACATAATCATCTTTGATTTGGACGAAAGCAAAATCCTAAAAACACCTCATTTCACTTCGTATTAATGAATACAAAAATATTTCCCAGTTTCTAGTAATCCAATCCTTAAAATTATTATTCCAATTGTCCTCCGACACATCACACATAGATAAAGCTGAAAAAAAAATCCGGATACCTAATTAAAAGAATAGCTTGCCTTATCAAGCAATTTGGCAGATGGCGTGACGGAAGCTGGCACTAACCCCTGACGAATGCATTTTGAGAGATGTTTCCGCTTATTCCACGCAGAGTAAACAATCCGCCGAAAACACGTAACATAAACAACTGATACAGATCGCACCGTCCTGCTGTAGTTTGGTGAAACGACGTCGTGCATCAGAACAGCGGATGTAGAACATAAGAACATTACTAAAAGTTGTTTGGGAAAAATGTGATACTATCACCTAAAAGAACAGGTAAAGTGCCTAGTAAGTTTCAAAGAGATATCAGCAACAAGGAAGGGGACCCCTTCCTTCCCCTTCCTGACATCAAGGCAACGGCTGACGGCAAGGGCCGATGCCTGCCGGAGCTGCGGGACTGTTCGAAAGAGATACCGCGGCCCTGGAACACAAAGGGTAAAGAAGGAACATGGATAGGTTTTAGTCGGTACAAGTCTGACACTCCCTTCCGCTCCGCCCAGAGCAGGAGGGGTCATTTGATGATTTCCCATCCTTGAAAAAAATGCCTAGTAGTAGTAAGTAACCAATTTTTACACTCTACAGACGCACTTTTTACTAGGCCCTTCAGCTGTACTCAGGTACTTACCAGGCACGGTTGCTTCGGCGAGTACCTGAATAAGATTGGGCGAGAGGCAACAGCCAATTGCCATCATTGTGGAGGCAACCTGGACTCAGCACAGCACACGCTCGAGGAGTGCCCTGCATGGGACTCTGAACGACGGGTCCTGGTAGCCAAGATCGGGCAAGACTTGTCTCTGCCAGCCATAGTTGGGGCTATGCTGGCGGAGTCTGACAACTGGAGGGAGGTGACCTCGTTCTGTGAGACCGTGATGGTCCAAAAGGAGGCTGCCGAGCGGGATCGTGAGAGAGCCGATCCTAGTAGGAGAAGAAGGCATCGGGGAGGCAACCGCCTCGCCGCTTAACACGCCGAAACCCCGCCTGCATTACCTAAAGCAGGTGGGACACTGAGGTCACGGGCGTTCAGAGTGGGTACTCTGTGCGCTCACCGAGTGATCTCGGAGATGACCGGCAGCACAGTGGTCACGTGCTGCCTGCCCCAGGGATGTGCCTTAACAGGCGTTGCACAGAGGGGGCTCCGGACAGCTCTTTTAAGAGGAAACGGTGCCTCCTCTCATGTGCGGATGGTGACCACCGGGGTGGTTTTAGTGCGGTAAAAATCCCACACTCCCCGGTTTTATCCCCAAAGCCCGGTCGCCTTTTGAAGGGTTCCCCACGAAAAAAAAAAAAAAAAGAGGCCCTTCAGCTGGCCTAGGGATATTGTATATTTATATTATATATTGTATTTACATCCTTTTATTCACGGAAGGTTTTTAAGCCACTTTTATAGACCCCCCCCTCCCCTTGGTGATACGTCGTGAGGTTTTAGGCTATACCCATTCTCCCCCCACCCAGCATCTTGTGTACTTTTTATTATTGTAAAGATCAGATAGTTTTAGAATATTTTAATAAAAAAATTAATCTTTCGTATTTTTAAACACTAAAATACGCCTGCTCCGGTTATTTGATTAATTGTTAGTAAACAATATATTACGCGACACACATTTTTTTTTTTTCGTCTCCTGAAAAAATTACCCCACTGTGATTCATCGTGATTTTTGTCTGAACCCCTCCCCTCCTTTTCAAACTTCACGTGATTAAAGTACGCCTTACGCCGCGGTTCGCCCCATAGTTTGTTCTTAGATAAAAATGCCATAACAATCGATTGATTTCTCGCTAATAAGATAAAAACAGTCAATGCCTTAAGACACAATCGCAGATCTTAAATACCTATCTAAAATATATGCAATTTTATGCATTCCGCCGACCTCAAATTCATGTTAAGTAAAATACAACAACACAACACGAAGAAGTTGGTTTTTAAAAGGTCATTTATTACGTAAGCATCGGCCCAAACTTGACTTTTCTATGATCAGGTTACCAATGAAGAATGACCATTTAAATCATGGCCATCGTGCAGTTAGACTCTCTTTCTCTAAAATACAAACCTGTTAAACGGTTTCCTTATAACATGCTTCAGAAACAGAGCTGACTCTGTCTAAAGTCCTGAAATCATAGCACTTGCGTCGCTGCTTTCTAAAAACAGATCAGTTGAAATCAGTTCACCAGTTTTACAACCAAAAAACTGCTTCAACCTACCATACAATGTAAATGCCTGCAAGAATTAAATTCTTTGTCAGACACACCGTTTAGCCTAACAGAAAATAGGGAAGACTTCTGGTACAGGTTTAAAAAAACTTGTTCAAGTATTTACCACAAATCTGATGTGTTTATCCCACATCTTGTTCAAGTTTTAACGCTAAGCAAAAGCAAAAACTCATCCGAGTCTTTGACCCATATTGTCATCGGTCTTCCCGCATTATCCTTTCCTAATACACCGTTTACAATGGAGGATCCTGCGGCCTATTGTATAATCTAATACCTATGCAATAGAGCAACAGGATGCATGTCCACGGGTGACAGAGAGACGTCTAACGACTTACTTATTTTAAATTGAGTCGGACAGGAACGGCGTCGTAACGTAACATAATAATATTGTTAAGGTACCTAATCTATGTGCCTACTATACTTCTGACACGCAAGAGTTAGGCTGCGTTTCCACCAGAGATGAGTCAGGATGCGTAACGAGGAATGGGTGTGAAACTAACCAATAATATCGCTTCTTTTTCACAGCTTGAGGTATTCTAGCTTTGTGATTGGTTAGTCCCACACACATTCCTCGCTACGCATCCTCGCTAATCACTAATGGAAACGCAGCCTAAGGAAGACGTCGTTAGTTCCACAGACGTAGTGTTTCCAAGAAAAAGAGGTTTTATTAACCAGCTTCAATGACCCGTGTCACCTTCGTTGTTTCAACATCTGATTTAGTCATGATAAAAAATTACGGATTCCATCTAAAAATACCACACATCACGTTGGGTGCATCCATCGGTTATCTAAGAAAGTGACATAGGAAAATTATCGAGATCGAGAAGTGCTGCTATGAGGCAGTGAGGCTGCATTTGAGGCGACAGGCGACAGATTAAGCAGCAAATTGACGGCGCGGCAATTTATCAATAACGACAGTGTCAAGTGTTCCGGCTGCGTGTGTGCCGATTTCGGCTATCATCATCTGCGGCGTCCGCTCCGTGCTATCACGCGATCACATACAAATAGTGGTAGCGTGTGTTCTACGAATTGTGATCTATCTCCTGGGAATAACTAGTTTAGTGGGAAGTTGATGCGATTGTCGTTCCTGTTGTTTTGAACTTTGGCAACAATAAGCCCACGTCCGCACAGGCGATGTTTTTTTCCTGACGGATTCTTTTTCCGTGCACTGGAATTCCAATTAGGTACTTAACTGAACTGAAACGAGGTTTCTTAGTGTCGTCCTTGTAGAGACGAGAGCTTGACAGTTATGAGCACTGTTCTAGATTTCAATAAAATAACTTTTTACAGGAAAAAAAAACTGATAAAACTCCTGAAAAGAGCAAACAATAGTACTAGCGTAGCCTTTCACATAAATCATAATAAATTATGAGGTCGGTAATGTTAATTGAAAATAGAACAAGCAATAAATTAATCAAGCCAGTAATAATTTTTCAATACACTTTCTCTAAAACTGGTTCTTATCCCACTGTTTAGGTTCAACATTCAATGTATTTTACACGCGTGGATTTTTAATATTTATCCGTATACGGGCGGAAATAAAAATTTCCACAGACTAACTATACTCATACTAAAAAACATCTATCTCATACAAATGGGTTCAATGACTATAGTCGGCGGTATTTTTTTTTAAAGAGATATGCGTCTTTACGGCGTAAATATTTTTTGAGTATTTAAATTGTGTTTATAAATAGAATATCAACATGATTATTTAGAACAAAAAAAAATTAACATTTATTTGCGTTTAAAATAAAAAAAATAAAAAACTATTTTTGATATTAGGCTGTTTAGCGGCATCATACATTTGCTTCTTCTTCAACCTAGCAAAAGCAAAGCGCGGAAAAAAAGCAAATGAATTCATAGTTTCCTAATAATTTCTGACAAAAATACTTTTCGTTCTAATATTTTATTTCTTCGAAAGTTTATTGAAAAACGTCGTTTGATACGCGTGGGGTTTTGTTACCGCAATTCTCGGCTCCATAACAACCTCGCCGGCGGCTCGGTTGTATGAATTCCGCCTCGAATGCAATAAAAAAGTTTCCCCACTTATATCAGAATGTACTATATCCGTCCTCATTAATGTCTACAACTTAATTTATTTTGTCAGTTTATTTTTGAAAAGCGACAAGAAGGAAGTGAGTGTAACTTTCACGGTTCCGTGGAATTCGGTGCAGTGACACCTCATTGATCAAAAACAAATGAAGGCTAACGAGACAGATATAATTAAATCAGTAGGTAAGACAGTTTTGGGGTAACTATACAGGATGCTGCTGTGACGAAACTTAGAACTAGATGTGAACCTGTGGTAGTAACAACAAAGGCTTTTCAGTAATAACCTGTTTTTGTTATTTGGTGAAAGTGTGTGTTTAATCTATCTTCAAAATCAATTGCCGCATGTATGAAGGATCTAGGACCATCACTTCTGAGAATGGGTCGACCGATTTGGCGGGGATTTTTGTTTTGTGTGTTGTAATTGTCAGGACATGTATGGATGCAAGTTTTTCTTTTTGTTAGATCGACCGAAAAGTTGGAAATTTCTATGGTGTTTTGCTATGAAAATCTCAATAAACAGATGTGACGCCTTTTCTTCATTAGTTAATTGCACCAGTGCGAAGCCGTGGCGGGTCGCAAGTTTCAATTTAAAATGGACGATCTAGTAAAATTGCAGTTATAAAGGGTGTAAAAACACCCTTAACGAAGCCGAAAGGCACTTTTTCTCCCGTCATTGCATGTTTTTTTGTTCTGGTCCATACCTGGGAACCTTCTAGTTACGGATATATTGGAGGCCAAAGTTCCAAATATTTCAAAAGTTTTTTTTAACTACTAGTTTTTAAGGTACTTAATATCTTTACTTTTATCTCCATGACCCGTTTACTATTCAAAGCATCCATCAGTACATTTTTTTGAGTATGCTACATTGAGTTTTACCGTAAAACATGATTTTTCACCCCAAAAAAAAAAGTCGTTTCGCAGCAAAAACTTTTGCGTAGGTTTATTTAGTTTGATGTACAGAATGCTTGGTTGAATGTGGGCTTTGTAAAGGGTCCGTTTACACCCTGTATATAAAATCGAGTTATAACTGAACTAGATTAATTTATATGATATGACGTTTATTGACAAACCTAAGGTGTGTTGATATTAATAATTAAAATTAAATTAATCAAACAACAATCACGTTGAAGTCTTTACAATGCCTTCCTTTGAAGATAATTTTATATTATCATGAACGTGGTACCTAAGTATTAGAAGTCTTGATCAACAGACGGAGGTTTAAACGTGTTATTTATGTAATGTGACTGAAATTAGATAAATAATTAAATGACTTTCATTTATCAAGGATTGTTTTACACGAAAGGAGAGTGAGAGCGCTCTTCTTTATAGGAAGTTCATTTATGATTGAAAAGTTTTTTGAAATTGTTAAATTTAAAATAAATAATTTAATTCGGGTTCGTTCAAAGTGGCAGAGGAGTTCATGGAAAGACTTGGGGGAGGCCTTTTCCCAACAGTGGGACAGCATGGGCTAGACAAAAATAAACTTTCAATGCGGGATTAGAATGCTCTTATAGTTTTTCCCATGCATGGCTGGTGACGTCGACGACGCATATTGGTCGCAATCCTCAGCATTGAGGGAAAAACGAAGACGAAAAGAGCTAGTTCCTTCCAAAGAAATGACACTACATATTCCAATATTTAAAGGACCTAACTGACTGCATGGAGTGAATGTGCATAGAAAATATCAGAAAATTTCACGCACGTATCGCTCCCGTGACTCATGCAATAGACTACTATTAAAATAGGCGTAATGATTTAGTACATAAACAACATAAGTCGTATCATACGTAGTTATGCAGTATAGGTAAGTCATGTGAACGTAAAGTCTACCTACTTTATAGGTAAATACGATAAGATCTAGTATTTACAACTTAATTCATTACCGTTGACAAATATAAAACAGTTACGCTAAGAAGAAGATATGTAAGAGCCTATAGTAGGGGGTAATTATAGTTACCTAATAAAGAAATAATACAATAAATATTCTCAATGTAGCTATAATGAAGTAGCTAGCTTCCAACGCATTTTAAAGTTGATAAAATTGACAACCCCTGCTTCGACCGTTAGTCACGCATGCAAGATTGAATTTAGAATCCAAATTAGCAAAAAAAGCTTCACTAATATTTACATACTTACAATATAAGATAATTGTCAAGTTTGAAGACAAACAACTCATTAAAATAAACAGCAGTGCCACAGATAATGTAAATTACCGAAGTATCTACAAAACACGTGAAACATTATTTGTTCCGCTGCCGTGATTGATTCGTAAACATGCAAGAAGACACGTAGTGGTTAGTGCCAGCAGAAACTTACGAGATCATTCTTTCACTTCCAGGAGTTGAAGATGATATTGCACTCGGTTGCCGAAAGTTCCAGTACACCACTACAATTGTTTTCATGCCGCGTACTACGGAAGTTCTCTCAATTTTACACTAATAAACTTGATACAATTTTGTATTAAATTTTAGGATAAATGCGTGTTTGTCGTGTTCACGATATTTGATCACAGGAGTGTGCCAGTCGTCGTACCGCTAACCAGTGGGCCAGCTCAGTCGTTGACTGAGTAATAGCGCAGGATTGCACGTCCTGCCACGTCGACCCTACATCATTTCACTTTATGAAATAATTTTATTATAACAACCGCATTACTCGAATACGCAATTATGGGCAATCAATCAATTACTGCCTAGGACGTATATCTTTCGAGTGACTGGCTGACTCATCTTCTGGATGGGTGGGGAGTTCTGCTGTTGAGTTTGAAACTGATCTAGAAGTAGGTAGAGTCTACAATAGAATATGTTAACGATGGCAACCTGCTTTGTAGTTCAGTGACCGGACGAGCGAAAACACTGAAAATGTGTAAAATGAAAAGAAGCAAACGCGCCACTTTTACGTAATAGCAAAATTTATGACATAAGTAATAGCTGTTGCCCGCGACTTCCTTCGCTTGAATATTTTAAAGTGTTTGACGTGTATGTGTGAGAAAAAAAGCTTATCTATGGCACATAGGCTCCTGGCTGTAATCTATCTCTGTGCTTCATCTATCCGTTCAGCCGTTCTGGCGTGATTGGGTAACAAACATCCATCCATCCAAACTTTTGCATTTATAAATAGTAAGTAAGAAATATAGAATGTGTTATTGTAATTATAATTATGACAAGCAGCAGCCGTATTGGGTTAGAAATATGGCTTTCACAAACCTTCATTCTTGCAGTTTCTTTGATAAGTAAACCTGTGCAGTAATTAGGTACCTCATTCGTAAATTGTGGAACAGCGTGATTGTGAAGAAGCAGGTGAGGGTAGAAAGAAAAATATCAATGTAAACGATTTAGAGCAGCCCAGTTGTTTAAATACTTATTTGCTATTTTATTGTTGTGCAAATTGTAAAAATGTGTCTTATTTAGTCATTTCCCATCGTCGTGTTTATTATATACTCGTGTCTAATCGCAGATATGCATACGTTCATTGGCAGTGGAGTTGAGCAGTTAGTATTTATTGTTTGAGGCGCCATTACAAATATTACCTCTACAACGTAGTGTCAAATAATGTGTAAGGATACTCAACAATTTGGGGTGCGTTGTCAGAATTCCTCCTCGTGTGCCTGATGGCTGCCGGTCCCTTTCGATACGTCGGGAGGGAATAGCAGCTGCCGGGCCGGTGCACCCTGGGCGTGGGCAGTATCCTTCCCCGAGGAATGGGAAGAGATTCTTATTCCCCGGGGAATGTTACTGTCCATGGCTAATATTCTGACATGGGAGGGGTCCTTTATGGACCAAGGGGTCGTTGCTCCGCGTGACCCTCTGAAAAGCAGAGGGCACAGCGGAGGAGCAAGGGCGGGCTCGGTGTGCACTTACCCTGCCTCCGAGCAGGCAGTGAAGGACGCAGTCATTCGCTGTCCCCGTCGATATCGTAATCTCACCGTCGAAGTGTCGTGGATCACGTCTCGCGGCTTCGATTGGGACCGAGGGTCTTGGCTTAACCGCCCGGACCGCGAGGTAGAAAACCTCTATAAAAAGTTACCCCGAATCTCAAGCGGCGGCGCACCGCGAGGAGATGTATGGCTGACGGGTTCCTTTGGAAAATCAGTTGCTAGTGCGAACCACTGCCGAGCCTGGCTATGGCTTATCTGGGTACAGGGGGCACTGCCCAGATGGACTTTTTATTTCCCCCATACTCGTGGGAACTATATGGAAAAAAATATAACCCGAAACGCGGCCGGTAACGGCGAAGGAAGGAAGGAGAGGGATGCGGGGTCGGAGTCTGGCGCCGCATCCGGCGATATGAGCGCGGGAGGCTCAGAGAGCTCCCGGCGCGGGAGGCCCGGGGCTGCTGCGGTGAACGGAAAGTTCTTCCGCAAGCGGTCCTGGCCAGAGGGCGACCGAGGGTCGTCTTCAGAGGAAGAGCTGGCCTCGGCTCGCAAGATCCCCACTAGCAAGCGTGGAGGGATCCGTGGCAAGGGGCGAGGCCTCTCTACCACCGAGAGGTCGGCGCGGCTTGCCGAGGAGGGGCGCCACCCGGGGGTGGCCGGTCGCGGGGTGGCCCGTTCGGGCTCCTCTGGCGACGAGGCTGGCGCAGACGGCGGCTCCGATGCGGAGCGTAAGGCCGGTTTCGCGAAGGAAGTGGAGGCGGCGCTGAGGGCTGTCTCATACAAACAGAAGCCCTCCACCAGGCATAAAGCCATGCCCGCAGCAATCGCCTCCATCGTGGCGTCAGCGGAGGCCAGATATCCCCAGAGGCCCCCGTCAGACGAAGTGGCCAAACTGCGGGCGGAGGTCGCTCGCCTGACGGCCGCCACAGAGCTTCTCCAACAGGAGAACCGCAAGCTCCGAGCAGACTTGGCCGGTCTGCGCGAGTCCGCGCCCCAAAATGGGGGCCAGCAGCAACTAAGCCAGCCCGTGCCGGTTGAGAACCAGGTCTTGAACCTGGTTCGGCAGGAGCTGGCTGCCTTCCAGGCGCGGTTCTCCGTCCTGGAGGGCATTGTACTGCGCCCCCCCCTGGCGGCAAACAGGGCGCCCCCGGGACCGAGGGCGGCCACATATGCGGCTGCTGCGGCCTCCGCACCGGGGCCGGCTGGCCGGCCCTCCGGCAGGGTTGCGTCGGCCCCCGAAGGGCCGGCTCCGGCGAAACCGGCTCCGGCCAAGAAGGCGGCGGCCCTGAGGCAGGGCAAGGCGGCGGCGCAAAAGAAGGGCAAGGTGGCGACTGTGCCAGCGCCACCCGCGAGACAGCCGCCACCACCGCCCCCCCCGCCCCCTAAGCCTTCCGCGGCCGAGAGCGGATGGCAGGTGGCTGGAGAAAGAACAAGGGAGCGGAAGGCGGCCAAAAAAGCCCGGAAGCTGGAGCGGAAGCGCCGACAAAAGGAGCGAAGCGTCGCGGCTAGGCTCAGCGCCCCGAAGACCGCAGCTGTAGTGATTACACTACAGCCGGACGCGGAAAAAAGGGGCGTGAGATACCGCGACGTGCTCGCTAAGGCGAGGGCGACGGTGGATCTGGGGGAGCTCGGGATCACCGGGGGCCTCCGCCTCAGAGTCACCGCGACAGGGGCTCGAGTGCTGGAGATCCCCGGCGAAACCCGTGGCTCGTCCGCGGACGCTCTAGCTGAAAAGCTTAGAGCGTCCCTAAATGCGGACGAGGCCCGAGTGTCCAGGCCCGTCAAATGCGCAGACCTGCGCATCCTGGGTCTGGACGACTCGGTGACCGAGGAGGAGGTGGTGGCCGCCGTCACCAGGACCGGTGGGTGCCCTGCTGAGCAGGTCAAGGCAGGCACCTTACGTCCGGACCTGTCGGGCATGCGAACCGTAACGGTAAGCTGCCCTGTGACGGCGGCGAAAGCCATTTTGGAGGGCCGAAGGCTCTTGGTGGGCTGGGTTTCGGCGCAGGTTAAGCTGCTCGAACCCAGACCTCTGAGGTGCTTCCGCTGCCATGTGGGGAACCACGTGTCGGTTCGGTGCACCTCGGAGGTGGACCGCAGTGGCCTATGCTTCCGCTGCGGCCAGCCCGGTCACATGGCCGCGGCTTGCTCCGCCGCGCCGCACTGCGCCGCATGTGCGGCATCTGGCAAGCCGGCCGATCACCGGGCAGGGAGCAAGGCCTGCGGTACACCCACCAAGGCCAGGGGCAACGGAAGGCCCTCCGTAACCACCTCCAAAACCCCCACCGTCGTCGCCACCGCCGCAGCCGCCGCCACTGTCGCCGCCGCTGCCGCCACTGCTGCAACTACTGCAGCGGGGCCCTCGCAGGAGGCCCGGGAGGGGGCTGAAATGGAGTGCCAGTAACGGCCCCATTACGCCTTCTCCAGGCGAACATCAACCACTGCGCCTGCGCTCAGGATCTGTTGATCCAGAGCATGGCGCAGTGGTCGATTAACATCGCCGTGGTCGCTGAGCCGTACTTTGTCCCGCCCAGGGATGACTGGGTGGAGGACCTTAGCGGCTCAGTGACCATAATTGCGTCGGCCGCCGCCGGTACCCCGACCCTTGAGAGTGTCAGGAAGGGTCAAGGGTGCGTAGCAGCACGTTTCGGGGAGATAGTTGTAGTGGGAGTCTACTTCTCCCCGAACCGAACTCTCGCCGAGTTCCTCAACTCCCTCAGGGAGTTGAGTGCCGTCATCGGGAGCCATTCTCTCCCCGTACTTGTGCTCGGGGACTTCAATGCCAAGAACTTGGCTTGGGGTTCTCGTTACACGGATGTGCGGGGTAGAATGGTGGAGGACTGGGCTCTAGAGACAGGCCTGGTCGTCCTAAATCGGGGTTCTGTCCCCACGTGCGTGCGGATGCGGGGCGAGTCGGTGGTGGACATATCGTTCGCTAGCCCCGCTCTGTCGCCGCGTGTCGTTGACTGGCGCGTCATGGAGGGGGTGGAGACCTATTCCGACCACCGGTACATCCGGTTCGACGTCTCCACCCAGACCTCAAGCGCGCCGGTCCTACAGGCCCCGAGTGGTCCGCGATGGGCGCTGAAGCAGCTGGACCGGGAGCTCCTCCTGGAAGCCTCGATCGTGCAGGCCTGGGTGTCATCACCAGCCAGGCCTGCCGACATCAACAACGAGGCGGGTTGGTTCCAGGAGGCCATGTCCGAGATTTGCGACGTGGCAATGCCCCGAGTTCGGCCAGGAAGCGCCCGACGTCAGGTGTACTGGTGGTCGCGAGAGCTGACGTCTCTGCGTGAGGCGTGCGTTGCCGCGCGGCACCGGTACACCAGGCATCGCAGGCTCCGCATCCGCCCTCCGGATGCGGCAGCCATTGAGGCGGAGCTTTACGAGGGGTACAGAGCGGCGAAGACCGCCCTCCGAGAGGCTGTCCGGCGGGCCAAGAACCTGGCCCGCGAGGAGATGCTGGAGTCTCTGAACGGAGATCCGTGGGGGCGCCCTTACAAGATGGTGCGGGACAAACTCCGCACCCGGGCCCCCCCGCTGACGCAGAGTCTCCGGCCTGAGCTCGTGGAGGACGTGGTGAGCGCTCTGTTCCCTTCGCGAGGGAGGCATCCTCCCCCGCCTATGGCTCCGCCACCGCTTGCGGTGCCGGAAGCGGACCACACCGATGACGACGTTCCGGAGGTGACTGGGGTAGACCTGAGAGTGGCGGTACGCAGGCTGAAGGCCAGAAATACCGCCCCGGGACCCGATGGCTTG
Organism: Noctua fimbriata; assembly: GCA_905163415.1. Taxonomy (NCBI): domain Eukaryota; kingdom Metazoa; phylum Arthropoda; class Insecta; order Lepidoptera; family Noctuidae; genus Noctua; species Noctua fimbriata. The sequence goes on along the minus strand of LR990942.1, from coordinate 4,669,678 downwards.
CCTGGCAAAGCCTGGGTCCTGGCCTGTGAGGCTCTCGGGCCCCGACTGGAAGGGCTCCTAAGCGCATGCTTGGAGAGAGGCCAGTTCCCGCTTCGTTGGAAGACGGGGAAGCTGGTCCTCATCCGGAAGCCAGGGCGCCCTGCGGACTCTCCGTCCGCATACCGGCCCATAGTGTTGCTCGACGAGGTGGGCAAGCTCTTTGAAAGAGTTATTGCTAACCGCCTCGCCGGGCACCTCGCGGGGATGGGGCCGGATCTTGCGGAACACCAGTTTGGTTTCCGCAAGGGGCGCTCGACGGTGGACGCCATCATGCGCGTGAGAGCCCTCACGACGGGGGATGCGGTTTCCCGGGGCGGGGTCGTATTGGCGGTGTCTCTTGACATCGCCAACGCCTTCAACTCCATGCCCTGGAGCTGCATTGGGGAGGCACTCCGGTATCACCGGGTGCCGACCTACCTTCGTCGTGTGGTCGGGGACTACCTGACGGATAGGGCCGTCATCTACCCCGGTCAGAGCGGAGAATGGAACCGGCGAGAGATGTCGTGCGGTGTTCCACAGGGATCGGTTCTGGGGCCGGCCTTGTGGAACATCGGTTACGACTGGGTGCTGCGCGCCGACCTCCCTAGCGGCGTCAGCGTAGTCTGCTACGCTGACGACACGCTGGTACTGGCACAAGGGGGGTCGCACGAGGCGGCGGCCGAAAACATGACACGCGGGGTTGCGATAGTCGTGGAGAGGATCCGGCAATTGGGTCTCGAGGTGGCATTGCACAAGTCCGAGGCCATGTGTTTTCATGGGCCTCGGAATGCGCCACCGTCGGGATCCCTACTGACGGCGGGAGGGGTTTCCATCGGCGTCGGGTCGACGCTGAAGTACCTGGGACTCGTCCTCGACAGCCGGTGGAACTTCGTGGAGCATTTCCGACGTTTGGCCCCCAAACTGGAACGGACCGGGGCTGCCTTCAAGCGGCTCCTGCCCAACCTGGGGGGTCCAAACGCCTCCTGCCGGAGGCTCTACGCGGGGGTCGTGCGGTCCATGGCCCTTTACGGGGCCCCAGTGTGGGCGCGTTCTCTGAGGCGGCAAGCCGCCCGCTACTTGAACGCGCCCCAAAAGGGGATAGCCCTAAGGCTAGTCCGGGGGTACCGCACGATCTCCGGTGAGGCGGCGAGCCTCCTTGCCGGATTGCCGCCATGGGATCTGGAGGCAATAGTCCTCGCGCGCCTTCACGAATGGCGCGCGGAGGCACTACGTCGGGGGGAAACTCCGCTGCCGCGGCAAATCGCCGCTCAGCGGACAGACCTCCGGCGCGATCTCATGGTGACATGGAGAGAGCGACTGTCGCAACCCCGTGCAGGGCACGCCACCATCGTGGCGATAAGTCCCCTCTTTGAGGAGTGGCTAGAGAGGCGCCACGGCGCCCTCACCTTCCGCCTGACGCAGGTCCTCACCGGACACGGTTGTTTCGGGAGGTTCCTGCACCGAATCGGGCGGGAGGAAACGCCCGGGTGTTTCCATTGTGAGGATCGTCCGGAGGACACGGTGCAGCACACTGTGGAGGCCTGCCCTGCTTGGGCGGAGCAGCGCCGTGTCCTCGTAGAGGCGATTGGCGGCGGCGACCTCTCGCGCCCGGCCCTGGTTCAAGCCATGGTCCGGAGCGAGAGGGAATGGGAAGCCGTCACCTCCTTCTGCGAAGCAGTCATGCTAGTGAAGGAGGTGGCGGAACGTGAGAGGGAAAGAGCCTCACGTCCCAGCCGCCGCGGGAGACGCCCTGGGCGTCGGGGGTCACGTGGTGGCCCCCGGCCACCGTAGGCGCGGGCCTGTGGACGGCGAGTTATGGGCTAGCTCGCCGTCCGGCCGTCTTATGACGACAGGCCGTGTCGACGGCGCGTTCGTGTTCCACGCGCGCCTCAAAGAGATGTCAGCAACCACGCAGGGGTCCGCACGGGCCGATGCCTGCCAGGGCTGCGGGACTGTTCGAAAGAGATACCGCGGCCCTGGAACACAAAGGGCAAAGAAGGAACATGGATGGGTTTTAGTCAGTACAAGTCTGACACTCCCTTCCGCTCCGCCCAGAGCGGGGGGGGTCATTTGATGATTTCCCATCCTAAAAAAAAAAAAAAAAAAAAAGGATACTCAACAATTTCGATTGTGTTTTATTATAATCCCACATTAGAATCACGGTTTAGATTGAGAGAGAATTAATTAAGATAATAAGAGCGCAACTTGACTCAAGCAATCATCCGTTTCCGCTCACACAGTCCCGCTGAGCTGAGCGCAGACAGTATTTCCCTCTAGATAAACATCCCCAAATGTAGGATGCAAGCTTTATTGTTCTGATTCACGGTATCGCAGCCCATTCACATACCTTTGAAGTTATAGTATACTCCTTTTATCAGAACTTCTCATGAGAAACGAAGTTTGCTATCCGGAGTTTCAGGTACGACTGCTAAAATTTTCGACAAGAGTATTTTATTGACTTGTTTTATTTATTTGTCCGTGGTTTTCAGTAAAATTAAATTGAAGAAATTTTATTTTTCCGGCCTCGATTTCTAATATATTCAATTCAAAATAAGTTTTAAAGTTTTCTAGACGAAGCGGTATCCCTGCAGGCAGGTGCTCAAAGCTCTAAATGTAAAGCGGCGGCTATTCGGAAAATTACGTTTTATTGTGATCAATATTCATTTACCTCCGTAGACCTGCTGTGGATCAGAATGTTGGGCCACAAAAGGGATGAATGAAAGGCTTTTGCATGTGGCTGAGATGAGAATGCTAAGAAGGATGTGTGGTGTTACGCGAATGGATAAAATAAGAAATGAGTACATAAGAGGAAGTCTGAAAGTGGCGGCGGTGACTGAAAAGTTGAGAAAAATGTCATATCATTTATTTCTTTGCAAACATGGGTAATAGGTACATATATATATATGTCGGAGTTGGTTGTCAATTAAAAATTGTGGGTAGTCACCAAATTTTGTTAAGAATTGAATTTCTTATTTTAATTGATTTTAACTATCAATTATTGTCTAATAAATCGAAACATAATTTATTAAGTTCCACTAAATGATTTTTGGCAACTTATTTCGATAAGTGTGACCGATAGTTTTGTTCAAAACAATTAATGACATGTTGCTTTAATTTTAAAATGATTTACTTTGTAAATTCACCATTGTTTATTTCCGACAATTATTCGTGTATTATTTGATTACTTTATAATGTAAGTCTTATTAGATTTAGCACATTTTCTATCAAAGTAGACACGTGACGTACCGCAGTGCGTCAACGGACAGAGTTGTCGTGGCGGGGTTACAAAGTGGGGGCATCGTCCTATAAAAGAGCGTGCACTCGGTAAGCTCGTGAGTCGGTCTTTGGATTCGACTCATTAAAGAGCTACCCTGCTCCCGACAAAACTGTCGGTTTACTTGGTACAGCGCTGCTGTATATTCGCATAGCTGTATTTAACTTGCTGATAGCGAGCGATACACTTTGCATTTGGGTGGCTTGACCACTGTACGAACTGTGACCTTAAAAAGTCTGTTCGCCTAACTGTATTGTTACTTTTTTACCTGCTTTATCTTTTTATTGCCATTATTTTTTTGTGTATCATTATTTTATTGTGTGTTATTTTATTGTGTGAATATGTTAATATGTTAATTAATTACTGTAATAAAAACACTGTAATTGCCTATACAGTCTTGTTTGTCCCAATAAAATGGGAACTCCAAACCCTGACGAAATACCTCTCGGCACTCCTGATCCTACATCAGAAGTGGGATTAGGTGTAGCCCAGGAATCGGAAGGTGTTGGTGATCCATGGCGAGCAATGTTAGAGCTTCAGAATCAAAATAGGACTCGGTTAATTGAAGCAATTAAGACGCACTCCGCTACGTCGACCCAGACCTACCCGATTCCGACGCTCAATCTTGGAGTACAACCGTTGATATTTGCCTATCGGAAAAGCCTCTTGCACTCGTGGCACTCTTATTATTGCCCTTACTAAAGCCTTAAAAGGCAGTGCTAACGTATGGCTTTCTCAAGTGTCGTATGCAGGTATGACCTGGACAGACTTTAAGAGTCTCTTTCTCTCTCGTTATGCCGTTTCGGAAACTGTTGCCGCTACCCTCATAAACCTTCATAATAGTCAACCAAAAGAAGGCGAATCCTTAGCCGCATATGCCAGTCGACAGGTCACTTCACTGACTTCTAAATGGAATAGCCTGAGTGTCGAACACATTGCTGCTTCTACTGTACTGGCCCATGTCTCCAAATTGGATTCCCGTGCTCATCGACTAGCATTTACTACCGAAGTACATACTAGGCATAAAACTTTAACAAGAACTGAGTGCCTTGTCCCACCTTAAGAGAAAGTCTCAGATTTCCTCTGACCAGCAAGACTCTTCTCAACCTAAGAAGTTCAAACCAGGAACAATAGTATGTCACTTTTGTGGTATAGTGGGGCATAAATCTACCAACTGTCGCAAGAAGCTCGAGAAAACAAAAACATCCTGGACCAGCCAGCTCGTCACATAAGGCGACACCAAAGAAGATAGTCTGTTACCGCTGTGGGGAGTCGGGACATGTCGCTCCTCGCTGCCCAAAGGCGAACGGAAAGCGGCCGGGAGGTTCAAGTGAAGATACCGGGAGTCTGCCTTCGAGCAGCCAACCATCTGTGAAGCGTGTTGAAGCTTGTGATGTACGACCTATCACTGGTGTGCTACAGCAATCTGGTGAGTCGCTTGCATTTTGTTATGACTCTGGGGCTGAATGTTCTCTTATTACTGAAACATGTGCTGAAAAGTTATCTGGCAAACGTATTTCTTGTATGGTCAATATAATGGGAATAGGAAATTCTAACATATGTACCGAACAAATTCTGAGTGAAGTAGAAATAGATGGTTACCAATTAGAGATACTGTTTCATGTGATACCGGATGCCTCTATAAGTCATAGTATCATGATAGGCCGTGAGATATTAAAATTAGGCCAAAAAGTAATTTCAATTCTGACTAATGAGCCAGTTTTAATGATTTATAACCCTGAATATCCCATAGAATTACATACTGACGCTAGTGCTGATGGTTACGGTGCCATTCTTTTTCAAAAAGTTGATAAAAAAATGCATGTTGTAGAATACTATAGTAAAAGAACGACTGCAACTGAAAGTAAATATCATTCCTATGAATTGGAAACTTTGGCCGTTGTTAACGCAGTTAAGCATTTTCACCATTATCTGCAAGGACATAAATTCACTGTTGTAACTGACTGTAATTCCCTTAAAGCCTCGCGCAGTAAGGCTGATTTAACTCCCCGAGTACATAGATGGTGGGCTTTTCTACAGGCCTATGATTTTGACATCATGTATAGAGAAGGCAGATATATGAACCACGTAGACTTTCTCTCTAGAAACCCCCTTCCACACTCAATCAACAAAACAGAACAGAAACGTGTTGATATTACAACTCTGTCTAATAATTGGCTTTTAGCTGAGCAACAGCGTGATTCTGAGATTTTAACAATCGTTTCTAATCTAAAAAGTAACTCTCTACCCCCTGATATTGCCCAAAGTTATGAATTACGATCAGGAACCTTGTACCGTAAAATACAACGCAATGGATAAACTCGTTGTTTACCTATTGTCCCAAGAGCTTTTAGATGGTCTGTTATAAACCATGTCCACGAAGCAATCATGCATTTAGGTTGGGATGAAACACTTGCAAAGGTCTATGAGCATTACTGGTTTGATAAAATGGCTAGATATGTTAGAAAATTCGTAGATAACTGTATCACGTGTAAAATCTCAAAATCTAACTCGGGTAAAATTCAAGCAGAGTTACACCCAATACCTAAAGTCAGTATACCTTGGCACACCGTGCATATAGACGTTACAGGAAAACTTAGTGGAAAGAGTGATCTCATGGAATATATCATTGTTATAATTGATTCTTTTACAAAGTAGGTTTTACTGTACCATACCACCCAGATAGACGCGTCAAATTGCATTAAAGCCCTTAAGTCCAGTGTCTCTTTATTTGGAGCACCTTCTCGGGTTATAGCTGACCAAGGTCGTTGTTTTGCTAGCAAAAACTTCAAAGAATTTTGTGATTCCCATAATGTTGCTTTGCATTTAATAGCTACCGGTGCATGTAGGGCTAATGGGCAGGTTGAACGCATAATGAAAACATTAAAAAGTATGCTTACCGCCGTTGAGACCAGTGAGCGCTCATGGCAAGATGCCATTGAAGACGTTCAAATTGCTTTAAATTGCACAATTAATCGGGTTACTAAATCTAGTCCTTTAGACTTATTGATTGGACGAGTTGATAGACCTTTGGGTTTGATGACTGTTGACAGTGAAGAGATAGAAGTAAATCTGTCCCGTGTAAGGGAACAAGCAGCCCTGGGTATAACTAAAAGTGCCGAATACGATAAAGCCCGTTATGATAAGACTAAGGCTATTTTGAAAAAGTTTCAAGTTGGAGACTTTGTACTTATTGCCAATGAGGAACGGAACCAAACTAAACTAGATCCTAAATTTAAAGGCCCCTATAAAATTTTAGAACTACTAGATGGTGATAGATACTTGTTAAAAGCTTTGAGTACCAATAGAATTTACAAATATGCCCATGATCGTGTACGAAAAATGCCTGAATGTCCAGTTACAGTTAGTGATGATGTCAATACCGACACTGATGATGATTCATCTGCTGCTGACATAGTTTAGCTGAATTGACAAGATGTCTATAATGACTCTTGTTTAGCTTGACGCTTAATCGGATGTCTATGTTGACTCCTGGATTTGGACGTTGAACTTGACGCTTATACGGGTTGTCTATGTTGACGCCTATGCGGGTTGTCTATGTTGACGCCTATGCGGGTTGTCTATGTTGACGCCTATGCGGGTTGTCTAATCAACTCCAAATTACTTGTCGAATCCCATGGTGTGATTTCGGCTGAGAGATTATGTCTCTACTTTAGTTGAGCTATGTATTGTCAGTAGCAGCATGGTCATTTTGAATGGTTGCGATGCAACTGCTATTGATAATAATTTGATTTGACTAACTCAGGATTTTTCTTTTGAACATGCCTTTTGTTAAGGCTTTTGTTTGTCAGAAAGGCCGATCGATATTCACAAGAAATTTTCTTTTTTTTCAGAATCACACGAGGTCGTGTAGAACGTCAGTTCTGGCCGTGTCGGAGTTGGTTGTCAATTAAAAATTGTGGGTAGTCACCAAATTTTGTTAAGAATTGAATTTCTTATTTTAATTGATTTTAACTATCAATTATTGTCTAATAAATCGAAACATAATTTATTAAGTTCCACTAAATGATTTTTGGCAACTTATTTCGATAAGTGTGACCGATAGTTTTGTTCAAAACAATTAATGACATGTTGCTTTAATTTTAAAATGATTTACTTTGTAAATTCACCATTGTTTATTTCCGACAATTATTCGTGTATTATTTGATTACTTTATAATGTAAGTCTTATTAGATTTAGCACATTTTCTATCAAAGTAGACACGTGACGTACCGCAGTGCGTCAACGGACAGAGTTGTCGTGGCGGGGTTACAAAGTGGGGGCATCGTCCTATAAAAGAGCGTGCACTCGGTAAGCTCGTGAGTCGGTCTTTGGTGGCTCCCCTGCTCCCGACAAAACTGTCGGTTTACTTGGTACAGCGCTGCTGTATATTCGCATAGCTGTATTTAACTTGCTGATAGCGAGCGATACACTTTGCATTTGGGTGGCTTGACCACTGTACGAACTGTGACCTTAAAAAGTCTGTTCGCCTAACTGTATTGTTACTTTTTTACCTGCTTTATCTTTTTATTGCCATTATTTTATTGTGTATCATTATTTTATTGTGTGTTATTTTATTGTGTGTTAATTAATTACTGTAATAAAAACACTGTAATTGCCTATACAGTCTTGTTTGTCCCAATAAAAAGGGAACTCCAAACCCTGACGAAATACCTCTCGGCACTCCTGATCCTACATATATATATATATATATATATGTTCTTTTATAATGAGTTTCTCCGCATTTTGCTTCATTTTGTCGTGAAGAAAGTTTTGTGTATGAAGTAGGTAAGTTTTATGTTGGTACACCTAGCTTACCTATTTTTTGGCCGATGGTGGTCTTTTTCTGGTAAGTGCTTGCTTTCGTACTTAGAACGATAGGAACGATAAATCAAATTCATCGCTTTCCACGATCCTGTGCATACGTGGAGCAAGGCATGAAGTAGACAACGTAAGGTTGCGCGTGTCTCATGCGGACGGACGCTGCGGCTAATCTTCTCGTTACGAGTGACCCCAGGCACGTAGAGGAGTGGCCGTCGCAGCCCCGGACAAATCGTAAACGTAAATTGCTATTTAAGGCCAATGTTAACCCATAAATTTGGTAGGTAGTGCGTAGAACAATAGTCTAGATGATAGTTGGTTGTAAACATGTTGACAGCCAACGCGATATTTTATTGTTAAGAGAAATCTCGTGATTACGACAGCGTCGGTAGTGGAGATGTCCTTTGTAACAATGACCTCATCTATGTCTTCTTTCGCCAAACAGTAAATGAAACACATTGACAGTAACTAGATTAGGTACGTCTGTCTCTTAAAATCGCTTAGAGGTTAGCTAAATTTAGGTATCTTCTATTCTACGAGTGCAGTCTCACAGATGACTTGAAACTCTTTGCAGTCACCAAATTGCGACTGATGTATGTACCTACTGAAGTTAACTGAAACTTTCAGTCAATACGGGGTGGAAGGGATACCGATGCAAAAACGGTTACCTACCACGTATTCAGTACATTCCCCACATATAAATTTTTCATCGGTTATTAAAAAAAAAACAGCAGTCCCTTCCACCTCGCATATCACAACAAACTCATCCAATTGTTGAGTTTATAACTTTATCTACTATTGCCTATTATACTATATCTCCCTCAGACCAACAAGGTGAATGACCTGCAGTACTACTGCACGTGGCTTCATATTCTTTAGCTATTTGTTTACTAGCAAGGCGAGTGTCTATGAATGCCAGACCGACGACACGAACAAAACTGCTGGTGTAAGCAAGCATTCGTGGGAAAGTACCTACGACGGGTAGCACCATCGTGTTTTATGTTATGACGCGCATTAAGGTACCTACTATTACACAAGTTTTCGTCAATAAGCCTACGTAGCAAATTGCGTTTTACTTTTTATTTGAAACAATAAGTGTTCGGTGACGGTGGGAAAGCAACTTTTTCGATTTAGTTGATATTATTTACTTTTTCAAATACCTATTGTATTTTTTTTTTTTTGTTTTTCATGTGTCGTACTATTATTTTTATTCTGAGGACTCTATTGGCCATATTATTATTATTTCGATTTAGTTTAATTATTTTAACGATTGTCTGACAGTTTGAGTACTTTATGCGGTCTACCGTCTAGCCCAATGTCCTTTGTTTGGTATTTTTCGTCGTGTCGTTGAGCTCCATGGGTTATGAGTCAAGCTACACGATCAGTGTCAAATGCTTGCATTGACTGAACAGGTCCACTCAAATATGCGTGGTTCTTTCTTCAAAACACTAATTTGCATGGTCCTCATATGACTTGACGAATGTCTGGACTTACCTCAGAGTTTGTTATGGCTGTTTACTTTCAGAGTAGTCAGGTACGTAACACCGACCCAACGGCCAACATGATGAGATGTGTGAAGTGTTTTGTGAAATCAATTTACAGGAATAAATATGATTTAACTTTATAGTGTGGTGAATAAGGGCCCGTTTCCACTGTCAACAAATATTTTTATGACCACCAGTCTCCAATTTCCCTCTATTTGTTACTGTGTGAAGAGTAATAGTTTCGTAAAACATTGTGCAGTCTGGTTGTCATATCGAATTTTGTTTATATATTATTTCTTCTTAATCTTTCTCTTTTATCTCTGTCATCTTTAAACGATTGATAGAACACATTGATAGATTGACAGAACGATGTTTTAAATGCGTTTTACGTTAAACGCGTTTAGCGATTCGTGGTGCAAGCGGGCCTTAGTGTTGATTTAAGCGACGCAAAACGCAATACTTACGTATTACTTTCTAGGTATAGCGTGGCTTAAAGCTCTATAAGTTATACTCTAGGTACTTGTGAAATAGGCGTTGGGTAACTAGGATAAGACTATTGAAAAACTTAAGTTTTGATCCAATTTAATTTATTATTTAAACATGAGTTACAACAAATGGCATCTTAAAACATATAAATAGTAAAGCTGCTCGTTATATCAAATAAGTAATTTATTATAACACTTCAATATCCCTGATGTATGTGTAAATAGTTCGAATTCATTTGATTAAAACATTTTTTTAAATTAATCAACAAAGTTTAGTTGTGACAAAAATACATTTAAATTAATAAAAAGTTAATACGAAGAAAATAATTTACGATTTTAATTGATTAAGTTATAAATTCTCTCAAATCAAACTATTTACACGCGTATAAGAGAATCAATATAATTTTGATGTCAATTGGAAAATAAAATATAATTTTGATCCCAAAATTCGATTAATTGAAGTTGGCTCAGGCTTTGCTGTTGCACGAATGCTTATCATCCGACAAATTAAGTCTATGTGTAATATGTTACACACAAAAAGGCAATCGAGCTGTAATTCTTATTCCTAAACTATTATTGACTATTGTAATCTATTTATTTCACTAGTTAAGTACATAATTATTTGAATTTCCTGAATTAACTAACTGTTACTATAGATAAATTTACGGATATTTTAACGGTTATAATAAAGTCTATCTGTGGTACAAATGGTAGACTGATTGTGTCTTAACTATAAGGCGAAGATTCCATGAGATACAGGTGCAAGTGCAAGCAAAAAAACATATTTTCTAATACTTTAAAGTATCTGGTCTTAGTGTTTACTGATCTAAGATATTGCCTAAAAGTGCACTCTATTTTGAATCTTAATAACAGAGAAAAGTAACAGTAAGTTACTACACCAGTGTAGAATATATAACGTAAATTCATTTCAATGTCAATATAATCAAGTTATTAGATCTTGATATTGTGTAAATTGATTCTGATGAATATTTGTACTAGAATCTGGGACCAAATGACCTCAACATATGCTGCTACAATTAATAAGATTAATAATTAGTACAAGCCATAATAGAGGCAAATACTATAATAAAAAAAAACTGTTTACTTAATAATACAAAAATCACTGAAAAGTTAAGTTACTAAGAAATGTATAATAACTAACAGTAATTTACAAATAAATTAGAAACAAAAACAACTTTGTTCTCCGTGATCACAATTTCAAGGCTTAGTATGAGAGGCGCGTGTACGACGCGCGTCAGATAAACAAGCAGAGACACTTCATAGAGGACTAACAGAGTCCGTACAGTAAAGAATATATTATTATCTTGATTTTAACATAAAACAACCAACCACCCTAAACGCTACTATATGTACAACGTATATTAACCAAAGTATAAAAATTAGAGAGATTTTAGTGCGTGACGTAAGGCATGAGTGTGCGTCTTGCCTTGCTGCTGCGAGCACGTATATAAATGACCAGACGATTGAAACATAATCTACTTCCTCTAACTCTTAATCTAGCGGAAGATGATTAAAAAAAAGAATAATAATAATTAATCACTAATATTAAATTAACAACCTCCCAAACAACACTTCTGTAACTAACCTCTATTAAAACTCTTCAACGTTCAACATCAGTTCGCACCAGTGGTCGTTAACTAATAACTTCATTAAACCTACACTTTATATCGTACAGTTACTTGTATAAATAACTACAACAATACTCCTCTCGCTTCTCTTATGTAAAAATATAACTATTCGCAGTAAGTCTAAGTGGGGGAATCGGGTCGAAATAATAATTAAATTATGCTGCACTACAACATCGCGGCGGAGCACGAAACTTAAATAAAAAGAACCTTCAAAATCATAAGTAGTATTATAACGTAAACAGGAGATTAGTTCCGAGGGTTCCCAGTCGGGGCCGAGGTGTCGCGGCACACACGTCGTGAGGTCGCGAGGTCGTCAGTCGTCAGTCGGCGCAGCAGGCGCAGCGTCAGGACAGCGCGCGGCGCGGGCGGCGCGGCGCCAGCAGGTAGCTCGCGTCCAGCGCCGCGCCGCGCGCGCCCAGCCGCGCCAGCAGGCGCCGCGCGATGCCGTTGACGCGCTCCTTCTGCGCCGAGCGCGCGCCCGCACCGCGCACAACGCTCTGGAACAAAACGATCGATGACCACACCCGAATGTCTCCAAATCGAAGTCAAATTAAATTACATTTCGAAACTAGACAGACCTGATGAGTATCCATATCTAAACAACAGTTAAACCAGATTTAATGTTGACAACTAAGAGTTGACAACTGTAGAAAATAGTAAGTCGAGATTGAAGAATTTAACAACGTTTATTGGTCTCCATCAGGATGAACGGTCACTAGGCGTATTTAACGTTGAATTTATGCCTAACAATTGCTTCCCTATTGCTTCTATTTGCTTCCTATTCTCAAACAATTGCTTCCATCGTATTCTAGAAGTAAAAAAATATTTTAAGAGTGACCGTTCATTCTGATGTCAGGACGGCCGGTCACCGAGTCGTAGTGTCCTTGTTAAATAGAATTATTGAAATTCACGGTGGCCATTAATTACTTCCCGTTTTCTTCTCTCAATGTTTTACAACGATAATACTGTAACTATCACGGCACTAAAGATATCGACAAAAGTGTTGTATAACAATATTTTTAGTGCCTGACAAAAAAATCTACCCTCGGTTATTAATACATGAATAAGGTACACAGGGCTCCACTAAGTCCTTACCCTCCCAAAAGACATGTATGTTCAAATTCGTGATGGCCGAAGTTGGTTTTTGTATTTTGCAAAAACAGTTTATTTTGATTAATGTATTGTTTTAGTGAATAAATAAGTTTATGTTAGTATTAATTTTTTTTAAGTCTGTTTTTATTATTCAATCAATAAAACGTTAATACTTTTATTATTGCGATTATTCGTAACGAATTCAATGTTATAGCAGTGTTACATTTTAAAACTTGGGGGGTCAGCAGTGGCTAGCGCCTATAAGAACATTCCCTAGAAAGTTAAGAATTGAAATATTATCTTTAAAGGTTGTATGATTTTTTGTCACTAAATACAATAGACACTTTTTTTTTAATAACATAATACTTTGCTGTAGGCCACCAGTACAATACCATAGATTTATCGCCTAATTAAGCGAATGCAATGTTAAATATGAGTTTTGCCTTTATTTTTTTGTCAGGCACTAAAAATATTATTATACAACACTTTTGTCGATATCTTTAGTGCCGTGATAGTTACAGTATTATCGTTGTAAAACATTGAGAGAAGCAAACGGGAAGTAATTAATGGCCACCGTGAATTTCAATAATTCTATTTAACAAGGACACTACGACTCGGTGACCGGCCGTCCTGACATCAGAATGAACGGTCACTCTTAAAATGTTTTTTTTTCTTCTAGAATACGATGGAAGCAATTGTTTGAGACTAGGAAGCAAATAGAAGCAATAGGGAAGCAATTTTTAGGCATAAATTCAACGTTAAATACGCCTAGTGACCGTTCATCCTGATGGAGACGTTTATTGAACGGTGTATTACAATGACAATGCACCATGCAGAATCATAAAGAAAAGACACATTAGTACCATAGATACTAAATAGATCTTTACTAATAAGTATTTATGTTTACTATTTCAACAACAACATTATCTCAAGTCGTTTTGACCCCAAAACATCGATAGTCGCTACCCATCACGACTGGAATTTCGCTAGCTAATTTAGTTTGTCCTTTTCATCCTCATCGGACAGTCTGATCGAAGATAGTCCAACTCGATCCATATTATAACGTGAAACAATTTAGACAATGTCTGTAATACGTATATAATTTCAACAACAACAAAATTTAGTAATACAAAACAAGTCTGGAAAAGGAAAATAAACACTTAGCTCACCTTAGCCGCAGCATCCGTAGAACTAACGGTAGGCACTTTCTTCTTCACTTCCTTCGTTGTAGGTTTATTGTTCTTATCTGTAGTAGCAGCGGCGTTCTTAGCTGCTTTTCCTTTCAAATACTCAGGAGACACTTCATGTGGCTGCAATGATATTGAAAATATAAGAATTATCTTCAATCAATAAAAAAGACTTCTGAAAGCATTTCTTGGTCATGGGAAACAATTAGATTGGGAAATTATATTAATATATTTATATTTTTCATTTAAATTCGCTAGCGAAACTCGACAGACAAAAACTCGGAAAAATTTAAATGTTATTTTTTTTTGTTTTATCTTGTTTAGATGTCAATATCCCATCACGCCTGTTGAATTTCGCTAATTCTATTTGACCTTGCAATCGAAACTGGCGTTAAGCATACATACCGCGTAGGTGCGCGTGATCTTAAGCCGGTGCGGGAAGTGGTCGAAGGCGTAGGGGCGCGTGCAGATGGGGTACTTGGGCCGCGACACCTTGGTGAACAGGCGCGCGCCGCGGTCCACGCGCAGCTCGCAGATGTACACGTGCGCCTCCGCTGCGCCCACCGGACGACCCTGAGGGAAAAACACGATTACCTTTAAATTTGGAATCTCGGAACACAAGTTTTGGTGGTGCTTTACGCGGTGGTAGACTGATTATCAAAATGTAAGGCGTAGTCGAGGTAGCCCCGCTCCGTGAGTCTCCTTTTTCTGCCTGCGGGGTTTAAAGTAACCTCACACAAAGGGGATGGCGGGGTTTTAGCACCTAACCTGTCCGCAATTGGGGTGTCCCAAGTCATAAACGTCGGGAATAAAAACTCAACGTCATACGTGAGAAAGTTCAAATTCCCTATGAAACCGTAAAAATAAATAAATGTAGATATTATTACCTTGCAGTAAGTGTTGAGATCCATGACCCAACACTGCGACATGACGAGTTCAATAGGTACCGCCTCGTACAGTGGCACCCGCATCACCTCATTGTGGAAGAACCTGCAAACGAAGAATTATATAAGTATAAAATATGGGCTAGTGGCTGATCCATCAAGGTCTACCACACACGAGACGACACCAGACACGAGTCAGAAACCCGAAAGTTTCACAACCATTCGTACGAAAAGGTTTCGTTTTAGACCACAACACAACGTGGGGGACGTTGTGTTGTGGTCTAACATGTTATCGCTCCATGTAAAAAAAAATGGTATTAAGCAGATTTGGACATGTTGATGTTTATTTCTAAACTTGAGATTTTAAGATATTATTACGTTCATTTTTTTAAAACTAGAAGTCTGTTATTCCTATTGGGCTGATCTCTGAGAAGAAATTCGGAAATTAACTCAAAAGTCATTGTCTTGTTAAAACCAAACATTATATTATTTAGACTGGAACTTAACTTTAAGGTCGGCACCTTAAAGTTAGGAAAAAGTTAGGTTGTTAATGATAATACTCACTTCCTCGTGGGCTCGTGGAAGGTCTCGTGCGGGCGCAGGTAGTGGTGGCCGTACACGTAGCGCTCGTGCGTGTCCTTGTGCTTCCACAGCCGCTCCACGCGGAAGATGTCCAGCTCCGACACGGAGATCTCACCGATGGTCTGGTAAGTGTGCTTACGGACTTCACCCTCCTGGGAAAATAAGGTGTATTTAAGTACATGATGAATGTTTTTAGAAATCAGGTCCAGACATTTATAAAGGTTTGACCAAAATAATTACTGAGCCTACATAGTCTGTCTTTCACTGAGCTATCTTTTTAGAACCGTTACAACAGTTTAAATGTTTGTGGTTCATGACATTATTGTTATGAACCACGAAAATACGATACGAATTAGGGGTCGACGACGGCGAGAAAGAGAGAAGACAACTCAAGGCATCAAAAAATACAGCAAAGTACTTTCTTTGGAGAAAATAATTAAAACAAAAAACATCGTAAAGAATCCACTTTAGAAGTAATCACTAACTTTATTCTGTGCCGTATCTTCAGTCTTATCTTTCCCTTTAGCGATATTCTTGACTTTCTTTCTATCCACGCGTTTCGTCTTAGGTGATTCCGGCTTGTCGGCTTTGTCGCCGTGTTTCTGACTAACGTCGGGGTTCTTCTCGTCGATGGGAATGTCGCGGAGGACGTATACGGTGTCGCCTTGTCGCACTTGCAGGTCACCTCGCATTAGAGACAGGTAGAACTGGTGACCTTCTTCTGTGTACTCGTCTAGAGGTATTTCGCGGTCCACCTGAGAGCAACAGAAGAGTTATTTTTTATCCATCCATGGTTTTACTAGGTTTACACAGTGCGTGATTAAGGGTTTTTAATAATGTAACCTTAAAAATACTGTAGCATTCGTTGTTTTTTATTAATTTAATTAGCAATGGATACTATTTGGGTATCAGTCTGAGAGATCCATTTGAACACGTGAAGAACAGTCTCAGATCAAGACTGTGTGTTATGTTAATTTTTTGATTGCTGGTATTTGTGTATGTAATGGTTGGTTGTTTGTACAGTGGCGTGGCGTGGCGAGTGTGTGTGTGTGTGTGTGTGTACCTTGTTGGTGTGACAGTGATGGCAGTAGTGCGGCACGCTGGTGTCGGTGACGCGCATGCAGCGCGCGTGCTGCCACACGCCGCAGCCGGCGCCGCCGCACTGCACCATGAGCCCCTCCTCCACGTGCAGCCCGCAGATACACATTATCACCTCCTCTGTGAACAACACATGGAAAAAGATATTTAAATTAGGAGTAAACATAGGAATACCCAATTGTGTGACTACAACGCCATCTAATTAGAAACAGGCCACAAAATAGTCGACGGAATCACCTTCCTGAGTCTAGGACTGATTAAGCGAACATTGTGGTAAGTGTAGCAGATGAAGGCTGTTAAGACGTATGCAATATTACAAATACCCCAATAACACATGCGATAATGTGCCTTAAAAAAGTACTCACCAGTCTTAGTTTTCTGCAGGAAACCAGGTGGCAAGGGCTCTTCTGGTCCAAGTATTTTAGTCAGCATATCAGCATACTCCGACTTGGTCGAGTTGTATACCTGGTAGAACAAAAATTAGTAATAAAAAAAAATGCAGTATAATACCTACTCGGGAGATACTATGGAACATCAAGTTTAAAAAAAATGTCGGGTTTGAAGAACGATTGTCTGTCATTAAAACCTGTGTGCACTGCAATTATGTGGCAACACTTGAAAACTACGAAAAGTTCCGCTACTTGAAAATTGGGCTGTCTAAGCCAAATTGTTTCTATGGACGTACCATTTAACTTTCCCCCATACCTTTCCAATCTTCCTTACGGTTTATCATACTTAATAATTAAACTGAAAAGTTGTGTGGTAATCGGTTGTCGTTGTATGGGCATGTGATGCGGAGGAAAATGTTGTGAGGAAAGTTTTGAGTATGAATGTGGATGGATATATGAGTAGAGGAAGACCAAAGAAACGATGGATGGACTGTGTAAAGAATGATATGGCAAGAAAGGAAGTGTCTGATAAGATGACGAGTAATAGAGAAGTATGGAAGAAGAAGACATGCTGCGCCGACCCCAAATGAATTGGGATAGGGTCAAGAGAATGATGAATAAATAAATTTGCTATTCTTACCTTCTTGACCTGAGCGGCAGCAGCACCCATAGTGGATATGCGGCCATTTTCTCTAAGGACGGCACTGAGTAACGAGTTGACGTCCGCATCGAACTTAGCCAGCGTGTCGTAATGCCCCGCGTCCACTTCGGTCTCTATGGCCGCCAGGTCGGCCGGCCCGGCCTCCTGCACCTTGCCGCGCTCGGCTTTAGCTCGCAGTAGCTGTGAGGAAAGTGGGCGATCTTTTTCGTCTGCAAATAACGTTAACATTGTATTTTTTTGTTTAGCTTGTACAGTTTCATAACTATAAATCCAACTCATTCTAATTACCAATCCAATAATCCAACTCGATTGATGTCACCCCGATCAGATCAAAACACTGAAATCTATGGATGAACGTTATCCAGCTTTTTTAGACGACATTGATCATCTGTTATCTAGTTGCATCTTAGTGATTCTAATTCTTACTGTCCATGTTTGTACTTACCCTTGAGTTCCTTCAGCGACCGACAGATAGCCTTCAAGACGTTATTGAGTCGTTGCACCCGTGGCTGCGTCGGATCATCCTTCGGCTTGGGGGCCCTGGTGACGTCACGCAGCGCTCGCAGTCTCGCGAGTGCCCCGGCCTCGTCCACACCGCTGGCCGGCGCTAGCGGGTCCACCGTGCACGACTGTGCGGGTGCGGGCGGGGCGGGCGGGGAGGGCGGGGGCGGGGCGGACGCGGGCGGCGGGGAGCCCGGCATGCCCAGGTTCATGCGCTCGCGTGTGCGCCGCACCTGTGCGAGGTAGATCGGTCATAAAAAAAAGCACTAAGGGTAAAAGTTGCGCAACATTGTTGCAGGAAACATGAGGCAAAAACATGTTGCTGAAACAAAGCTGTCCAACTTGTGTTTTCCATAAATACGAGACTGTTTTAGGCTCAAACCCAAAAACATAACAATTGTAACTATGAGATACCTCAATGTGACCAGTATTAATTAACTTACATTATCTAAATTCCTCAAAAGGAAACAGTGCCGCTCTTTAACGATATTCTTCTCCTTAGCAGTAAGAGGTTTCATTTGAGGCTCCTGCCACAATTTGTTTAGATGTTGCTGATATTTGAGTATCGTCATAGTCTTGATATCGCACGTACTAACTGCTTGTTGTTCAGACTTCTTGTTACATTTTACTGCTTTGCGCGGTCGCCCGACCCTTGGTTGGTGCCCGTTTGAACCTTGAGACTGGTTCGAAGCATTTGATGGTGTGCGTGATTGAGTTTTCACTGGTTGTTTGGTTATTCTTTGAGATTTGCCTCCGATCACCCCGCGGCAGTCTTCCGAGTCACATTTGCAGGGCTGCGAAATTGTTAGGTATGATTTAAATACTGCGTTACATAAACTGAAAATACCGATGACCAGCAATAAACAGATATAAACATACCTGGCCCACAGCAGGATTGAACAGTGAAAAGTTGTAGTCGTAAGTTAGTTCTTCGCCAGGATCGATGTCTCGAAGGGCGAAAAGAGCCATTCTGAATGTGCCTGAAATGAAAATTACTTGTTAATATATTGGGCTAACATAACATCACATCATCCTTTTTTCCAAAAGAAAATTGAGGAAAACAATCTATTAAAATCTTACAGTTCATTGTTTAGCTCAAGTTCAACAGAGCAAATTTAGCAAAAATACTACTGTGGAAACTTGAAATACTGTAAGGGATATTGGGCGCGCTGTTACTACGATCGTTTTAGCGTCGAATAATGAGTTTATCAGCTAAGTAACAATGAAGTAAGTTATTTACCATTAGAAGTCCACTTCTGCATCTCACAGTTGGGTCTACAAGAGTGGTTAACAAATCGGCCATCGCCGCCCATGCGATGTCCGTCAATGACGAGCCCGCCGTCTAGGTGGAGGCAGTAATGATGGGTGTCGCGGGCGTAGCGGGTGGCCATGCGCTCCTGTAAACATACACACACAATGAGACTCTTGTTGAAATTCACTGGACATTACGTCTTAACAAAGTGTGTGAGTCTCAAATAAACGGAACTAATAAGCAAAGAGCTACTTTTGAGATTGAATTTGGTTTGTCATTGTGAAATTTATTACCACCGAGTGGTAAAAAGGGGTCTAAAAATACAATTTAAAGTTCACTTTTTACCTTAAACTCCTTATCCGAAACGACTTCTCCAACATACTCCAGTATGAAGTCTCCCGAAGTGATACTGTGTTTAGTTCGCACGCCCCAGCCCTTGTTCTCCGTCATGAATTTCTCCAAGCCCGACGCCCATTCGTGCTTCTGTATGCGTTGGTTTTTACACCTATCGCTGGGAATAACAAACAATAATTTTATACCGTTCGCAAAAGTGTAATAGAAAGCACTGATATGTCAGTAAAAGAACATATTTCATCCCTGCTTTCCACCTCCCATTCGGGGAAAACATTTGAGATACATCGATATTTTCTCAGTTTTTAAGTCCTGTGTTAAAGGCAATTGTATTGCCACTAATCACTTAGCTTCAGGCTGCGACTGGGTGTCTTCTAAAGGAAAACCACTTAACCACGACACCAAAGACATTCAAATATTTACGAGTGATAGACCGGACAAGACGAAGATCGTAATCTATTACTCGTTACTCAGTATCAAGTCGCTCTGTCATACGCCCGCTAGTCGAGTAGCATTCGTGTGTTAAAATCCAAAATATTCGAGATCAAAAATGTGTAATGTTCGCTACATTGGGAATACTGTTATACAACATTTAATATATATCTTCTAAATCTCAATGCTCGACACTAAGGGAAAACCACTTTGCTCAAGATGAAGACTTTCGAGTTGGGGGGGTCTTACCCAACTCAGCATTCGCCTGTGCGACCACTAAACTAACAGAACACTCGATTTAAAGTTCGGAATATTCTTAAATTAGTTTTTATGTATTTACCTGCAAGGACATAGCTGTGGCGAACATTCCGCGTACACTAATCTGTTAATACAGTCCTCGTTGCATCCCGACGACGGAGCGCAGTTGCATGCCACGCTCTCACATTCCTCCGCCGATGGTTTCACATCGTAGTATACATCTGAAATGACAAACATTTTAGATTAGAGTAGAAAAACTTGTTCGTGACAATTCTATAAGTGAAATACACTATGAGATAAATGGATACAAAATGACAAAACACACTGATTAATATTTCTCGAGAAAATAAAACAAATCATTTAAAAATGCTAAAAGATAATAATATCACTAAGAAATCCTTCTGTTACTTGTAGCTCCTTACTTAACCTACTAATATCATACAAGTTTTTAGTTTTGACTTACTTGTACGTATCTTTTTATAGTTCCACGATGGAACTGGCTGATTATAATGCTGCTGCCACCAAATATCATAAGGCAGAGAGAAATGTTGCAATCTTCGGCGGACCCAACGCTCGCAATATGGTGGCGGAGCCAACAACCCGGGCGGGAACTCCGTTTGGGTCACCAGATTCTTTCCCTTCCCTTCCGGTCGAGGACTGAAATTTCAAAGAAAAATAAGTACAAGATAGTATTAGTTAATAATGGATAATAGTAACAAAGGAAAGTTTATACTTACTCTTCTTTATAGTAATCGGAAAACAATCCAGCGGCCAAGAATTTCTTCCGTAGTCGTGGATTCCTTTTCGATATAACAGGCTTGTCTCTGTTGTCTACACTGCTAGCCGGGCTGTCGTCGCGAGATGAGGCCACTCGTTTCTTACAGATAATATTCTTAGACAGAACGTCAATACTCTTTTCGAAATCTATTTCTTTTTCATTGAGCGGCAAAGGATCATTTTCGAGCGTGTCTAAAGAGGGCTCCCTAGACGCCGAATCGATTTTACGACTCACGACAGTGTCTACGGAACTCTCGCGAGAACTTGACTGTACTTCTCTTTTCTTGTTCATCTGACAAGACCTTGACTTTCTTCTATTAGCTATAGCTACAGGTTTAGTTACTTTCTCAGTCACTTTCTCGACAAACTTCTCAGTTTCCACTCCCGTTTTCTTAGCTTCAGTTTTCTTTGTCTTCGTAGGTTTCGGCTCGTCAGTTGTGTTATCTGAGCTCCTTGTCTGTCTTCTTTCACTTGGACATAAAACTGCAAGACTTGATTTTGGCCTCAAACTGATTTTGCAGTTCCTTTCGACCACTTTCCTCTTAGAAAATATTTCTTCAATTTCATGAGAAGGTGACATTGCCCTCGTCTTGCGTTTCAATCTTTCTAAGTTATCCAGACGACTGACAGGTCTGTCAGGTTTCAAATTCAAAAGGCTCAGAGGTATGCTGTCTTCGGGATCATTACTAAGGGAACTAGCCAGAGAGGGAATACTATCCGTCTCACTAAGGACTTCCCATTTATTGATGTGATTTTTAATCTCCTTCTCAGTCTTACTCTTTAGCTGAAGGGCTGGAGCTCTAAGAATAGATGAATTTATTGCTTTTTTCTCGCTAATTACAGGCTCAGTATTGTTGCTTACTTTGTTATTGTTATCTTTTGGGACGTCTTTGCCTTGTAATTTCTCAAGAGCAACCACTGTCAATCTGCCTTGTTTAGGACATTCGTCCTTATTTAGCACAACTTTTAGTTCAGGCTTCTTGCTAGTAGTACGCTCCAAGAAACTACTCGTTGCTTCGCCATCTTTTGGCACTCGCTCAAATGCAGAAGAATTATTATCAGTATCGGAGGTGAAATGGCTATCCGAGGTAATGTTGCTTTCAACTTTCTTCTTCTTCCTTTTAATGCTTGGGAAGCCAGTTCTATTGATTGCTTTACGCCTCCTAGGTTTCTTTTTTGATGATTCAACAGTTTTGCTGTCACTAGAGTCGTTAGCTTCTGACTTTTTAGTGCTCAAAATAATCTTCTTAGTTGTATCTGAGATAGCAAGGCGTTCTGCTTGAACTTTTGGAACTAAAACCCTGGCAGGCAAAACTAGTTTGCTTTCTCTTAAGATGTTATTCGTTTTCTTCTTTTTCTTGCTATCATTGACATCTTCAGTCTCAGTAATCAAATTCCTCTTAGTTTGTCGTAAATTATGACCACCAGTTTCCTGAAGTTTATCCGATATCACTGCAGCGATTGATTCTCCTCTTTTTGGCCTAATTATAGGATCTGGTGTTTCTGAAATCAATGCCAGCGGTATATCGGATTCTGTATCAATAGGCGTTAATAATGAATTCGTAGCTTTTACATCATTATTTTTTGCTTTTGATTTACTTTTATTGGCTTCAGCTAAAATATTGCTTACACAAATTGATGATTTTGGAATCTGATCTTCCAAATCAATAGACGACTCAAATATACCTGTTGGTTTATCGATATTGACGACAGGCGATTGTTCAACATGATGTTCTGGCGCCCTCGACTTCTTCGCGTCTATTACTTTGCCCTTTGACACTGGAGATTTAATAACTGTAGCTCTTGTGTTAATTTGTGACGATTCTTTATTTTTATTCTTTTCATCAGTCACTTTAGTTGAAGGGTCTGTACTGTTTTTCTCTTTTTCTAAAATTCGAGATTCAATAGATTTACGTATATTATTATTTAACAAAGTATCTAAAACTTTAGTAGCTGCACTTGGATTTATTTTAGAAACTAAATTACTAGTTAAACCTTCTAATCTATTTTTCTTTCGTGTCATTATTTCAGACTTTTGTGCTGGTGGGATAGAGCTTTTGTATAAAGAGCGAGCAGACATACTCTTCAAAGGATCAATGGTAGCGTTGTTTGTTGAAGACGTGTTACTATTAGTTGTTACAGCATCAGACTTTTCAGTCTCTTTGGAATCTTCCTTGGAGTTATTTTGATTGACATCCTTGGTTTCCTTTGTATCTGATGATGTAACAAGTTTATCTTCTGATAGCTTTTTAGATAAAGACTGTACAACTTGATCCAGGCTGGAGTGTGATATAACCTTTTCTGCTTCAAGCCTATGTCGCTTCTTCGGTGTTACGATTGGTGCCGAATGACGTGTAGGTGAAGATTTATTTTCAGATCTCGGTGAAGAAACTTTATTCGTTTCTTGTTTACTGGACTCGGGTTTCGCTTCAGGATCTTTAGATTTAGGTAGGCATTTCTCTAAATCATTAACCATTTTATGTACCGCCTTCAATTTCTCAGATGTTTCATAAATCTTCTTCGAAAGTTCCGATTGTTCGGCAGTAGGTTTTTTGATGGAAAGTTCATCATCAGCTGCGTTCAGACAATTCGAAGAATGATTCTTTGTTGGTGTATGATTATTATCATCCTCTTTCAATGAAACATTATCTCCAACTGCACTACCGCTTACTTTTGTATTTTTGAGTGCAGTGTCAGTATTTTGATTTTTGTTGTCTTGAGTGCTGGTGATCTGAGCAGCTTTTGAATTGTCACTGCTCTTTTTACCCTTTTCGGGTGGAGTTTTAATTTTAGGGGAATCTTCAGGTGTATTGCTTTGGACATCTCCTGTACAATCAGTTTCAGTACATAAGAACTTTTCTGTGCTCGTACCGTTCTTAGAGTTCTCATCGAATTCTGATGTTACTAAGCTTAGGCTTAATGAATTTCCTGTAGAAGAGTTAATGTGATAATGTCGCTTTTTGAGAGGCAATTTATGCTCATTAGTATCCTTACCACCTTTGTTTTGAGATTCTGCTAATTGTTTTTTGTGCCTCCGTTTAGAAGTAGGTGCAGCGATTTCTTGATTATCTGATGTTTTGCGTTTCTTCGATCCCCTTTTGACTACTTTAGTAGGCCCTGACTCTGCGGATATCTTCTCCGTTGTTTTAAGCGGGTTTTGTGCGACATTCGTTAACTTTGGCATTAGTTTTGGTGCTATTTGACATAATTTTATAAAATTAGAAATCAAATTATCCATATCCTGTGTAAACTTTTGATCTACAAGTTCTATAGCTTTTGTGTAAGTTTCTCGACACTTCGAAACGGATCTAGATCGATGTCGCCGTTTACTCCTATGTCGATGATGTTTGTTTTCAGTTTTAACGGTTACTCTTGAAAGTCTTTCCGTGGGTTTTAAATTTATCTTGGGTGGAGCTAACACTACTGTTCTCCTGTGTTTTTTGATGTGAAAAGATGGCTTTATATGCGGTTTCTTAAAGTTCAGAAAAACATTTCTTGTTAAGGACTTGTTTGGAACATAACTGTTTTTAGCCTTTTCAAAAATACTTGAAATTGTTTTAGGTGATACCTCATTTTTCGACCCACTTGAAAAGGAAGTATTTCCGTTTTTTAACTGTTTGCGATTTTTCGGTGATAGTGTTCTCGGGAAATATTTGAAACTGTTTTCACTTTCCTTCTTTGAACCCGAAGTTTTAGCAGCTATACAAATCGGTGACGATCCAAACTTGTGCGTAAATGCAGGTTTTAATGCTGGCAATGAATTTCCTATGTGGGTAGCTTTACTTGATGATTTGAGCAGTGTATTATTGTTGTTGTTGTTACTCACTTTGAATATATTGCAAGTTGTTACGGGGCGTTGTAAACCACTAAACACTGGGCCTGGGGCAAACGGGTCTGATGAATTCAGTCTTAGCACATGCTTCTGGCTCATTTTTGAGAATCCAAAGTCGTACTTTGATGTCAAAGGATTTTTCGTGCAAACACTTATATACTTTGGACTAACACTAGTCTTCCTCAAGTAACTTTCACATTCAGAATCACTTGAACTGTGGCCTAAAGTTAAGCTGCTGAATGTTTTATTTGTTAACACCAGTATCTCTTGATCTGATACAAAATGTTTTTGATTTTTATAGTATGACCTATCTCTTACTGACCGAGTTTTCTTTAGTTTTCTCATCCGCCTTCGCATGCTCCTAACACTGTTGTCTGTTTTATATCCCGATTTATCACTTTTGTAACCCGACTTATGGTCACTTTTATAGCCCGAACGGTAGT
Source organism: Noctua fimbriata (assembly GCA_905163415.1). Taxonomy (NCBI): domain Eukaryota; kingdom Metazoa; phylum Arthropoda; class Insecta; order Lepidoptera; family Noctuidae; genus Noctua; species Noctua fimbriata. Next base: position 4,644,208 of record LR990942.1, on the reverse strand, counting down.
AATCGCTTTTATATCCAGATCTACAGCCGTAATCACTCTTGTAGCCAGACTCTATGAGACGACTGCAGCTTTTGTATGGCTTGAATTCGTGGTCACTTTTATAACCCGATAAAATGTCCTTATACTTAGGATTCAGATCGATTTGTTTCCAAGTAGGATCTAACGGATCATCTGCAGCTGCTTCATTTTCACTTTGATTATCTCTCCAAGTGTTACCAAATGTTTTATTATTCTTTTTCGGTAAGCTCGCAAGCTTACTGTTTAGTTCTTTACGTTTGGCATACACTCCTGACAACACCGACCTGTTGTTTGGTACAGAGTCTTCGTCAGTATCACCAGACTCATACTGATTCTTGTCCTTTAAAGTTTTGGGAGTATTCTTAGTAGATTTCGCTTTACTTTGCGGTTTACGGCCCACTTTCTTTCTAGGCGGATATAATACCCTGTCCGTAGCGTATAACATTCTATCTAAAGCAGCTATATCCAGTTTATGATCAACTTTCTTGTTCTTTTCAAATTTATTTTGTTCTTGTTTCAGTGGGACTGGTGATGGTGCTTCGGTTTTAATTTGTTTGATTTCATTCTCTATTCTCTTTTTCTGGTAATCGCAATCACTGGAATCTGACCTGTTCTGGGCACGGCTTCGACTTTTTGATTTCGATCGCATTGCTCTTCTAGTGGTGTTTTCTTTTTGTATAGATTTCCTACCTAGTCTACCGTGGCCTTCATCTACGTCATGCCGCCGCAACGGAGAATGTGTGGGTGAGTTGTGATTCGATAGAATACCAGAATCCGGAGAAACATTCGGAGGGTCATTGTTGTTGTGAAAATTGATTACGTTTACTACCGATTTTGCTGCTTTGTGAGATTCCATACCTTTGTTGTCAAATTCATCTGCTTTTCGAACTTTTCGAGGCCTGCCTCTCTTTCTCCTAGATTCTACGATAACATTTTTCACGTCTTCTTGAGATTCAACTGAATTCGTACTGATTGTATCTAACTTTTGAGAATCAATGTGATTTAAATGATTTAAATCAGTACCGACTACGGTAATAGGAGAACTTTTTAACAAATCACTGGCACTTCCTAGCTCGGAGCCTCCTTGAGTGATGTCTAATGTCATAAAGTCATTATTATCGACACAGTCTTCCAGACTCGGTGGGTTGGTTATCGATATATCCACAGAATCCGTCACAGACGTGATCTCTTCAAGATCTTTGTAATTTTGCGAAAGCTCTTCTGTTTGTTGCGGACTCAAATGCTGACTTGATGATAAGAAGTTTGGCGCTATGGGTGCTATTTCAGGCAAAGTATTTATTTGTCCGAGTACACAATCACTAATGGTCCCGACACCGTCTATCGTAGAAGGATTTAATCCACACGATAACGAAGTTGTTGCTGCCGTACTAATAGATGTCAAAGGCGCCGTACTGCTTAGCAGTTGTGTTTGATGTACGAACTGCTGAAGCAGGCTGGAAGCGTAGTGCGTGGTGTTCTGATGCCCGGTATCTGAGTTAGAACACTCATTTTCCGATCCTGAGGAATCAGCTGTTGCCCTCTGTATTGCAGCTGTCACCAGCTGAGGCGTAAGTTCCATTTCACTACTGGATCCATCACCTGGAATATTTAGGTCTTGATATCGTTAAACTTTTAATAAAAATAAACTTGATCACTGTCTTAAATGAACATGGTGAAGAACGCTCACCATTATCAGCAATGGACTTGTCGTCGTTATCCGGCGCGGTGTTGTGGACAGTAAAGGTCGAGAAATTGGGCTGTTGCGCCGGCGCGCTCGATGTTTGTTCTGGAAATAGTTCCGCAAGGTCTGCATCGTCGATGAGCTGCAAAATATATTTCAGTATACTGCTCCAAATAGACACAGTAAACACAGACTAACGTTGCTACCTATCTATGTGCACGTTAATAACGAGCTCGAGTCATGTCTGACGACCTAGTTGTAACTGGAAGTATCTTTTAATATTCATTTCAAATAGCTCTCGGGGTCTGTTCAAAAATTTAGACAATGTAGTTTAAGTTGATTTAACCGTGTCTGAAAATGCTGTAGCATTTACGAAAAAATTGTAAAAATGACGTGAGGAAAGTTTTCAGTATGAATGTGGTTGGCTAAAAGAGTAGGGGAAGACCAAAGAAGCGATGGATGAACTGTGTGGCTAATAAAGAGAATGGCAGCAAACATGCACCGCCGACCACAAATAAGTTAGGGTAAGGGCAGAAGAATACAACGGTGATTATGTACGGCTCATAAAAGATTGACTAATGCGTGTAGTGCACCTGTAGTGGACAGTCGGCCACAAGAGCAGCGTTGGATTCATCAGGCGAGGCGTTCGCGGAGCCGCCAGCGGCGTCAGCGGTGTCCGAGTCCGATGACGATGACGATGAAGACGATGACGACGACGACGACGATGAGCTTGACGATGACGAACTAGTTCCACACGCCGCGCTCTCCGCCGCACCCGATGTGAACTAAAACAAAGGAAAACTATGCTTAGTTCATGTTTGTTGAATAACGTAAAAGTAATTCTCAACTTTTGTTGTGCAACTGTGAACAAATCATATCCATCTTTAATTTGCAACTACATATTGATTTATGCAACCAAATAGTCTAATCACGAAATTATTTCAATTATGTATTACGTACTTAGTTGTACTTGTTTCGGTTGAATCGAAGGTAATTGTGGTAGTTTGATATTGCAAACTATTTCAACGGGACGGCGAGAGGTGCGATTAGCTCCCAAGATTGATTTGGCGCAACCAGTACCGACAGCTGGGTGACGCAACACTGCGAACTGCGAGTAAGTTCCTCGCTGACCGCAATACACACCTTAACACTCGTAAGTACCCATTCAGATCTCATACACAGCTGCATAAAATTTAACGATCACCAATCGAGCCTTATAAACACATACATTTGTAGAGTTAACTTTAATTTGACATGTTCTGTAATATAAACGTGACTTCGGCCATAATGCACTTAATTAGTCTGGAGTTGAGCCATAGGCATGCAGCAACGATTATGTGGACCGTGCATGTATTTGTCCTTCTATTCCCAGATTGCCTTTTCAAGAATGAATGTACAACTCACGATTCTCGATAGTACAATGAAAGCAAGGGATTTACAACACACTCGTATTATTTAACTTAACTAACACGGCCCGATCGGTGTAACTGGTTCGCGCTCGCACGGTTTACTATAAACTAATAATAGGGAATGGCCCTATCTCTATCAAACAACATTTACTCGGTTCGCAGAAATTCAATAAGCATTTGAATCTGTTAGAGTCTAATGAACCGGTGGCAATTTCATAACTTAGCTACCTTAAGAGGAAAATTTTCATAAAATGCTAATGAAACTTTTAAGAAGCCTTAGCCTTCAACTTTTCTTTGTCACTAAAATAAACTTTTCAGTTCAGCCGATGAAGAGTTACAAATACAAACTTCTAGTACCTAATTCATTCCTTAGGTACTTTAAATAGAAAAAAAAAGTATGTTGGAATGCTAGTATTTTGTTTTTGCTGAAACAAATTCTGATGGCGTTTACTGAGCGTTATTTTGTACATTTAACCGCCGGGGTCCTTCAGGTAGAATATGCGAAAAAATATTGTAATTATCAGGTAGTTATTATGTATAGTTGTTGATATAGGTACCACGAGTTTGATGACGTGTGTTGTTTTCACCATTAAGTTAATTCTCCGAGGGTGCTAATCAATAAGGCGGAAGGGCGACCAACCCTCGGCACTGGAAGGGGTTGAGCAAGTGTCGCGTGGCCGCCGGGGTCTTATCACGGCTGGCATATCAAATACAGCGGAAACTACCGAGTACCGACCCTAAGTCCCACAGCCCGTGTAGACAGCACAGGTAAGAATAACCCCTAAGTACTTATTCCGATTTAAAACAAAAATACCTTAATTTGCAACTGCTCATTGCGTGAGGATATCGAAAAAACTACCGTTAACACAGAACAGCTACTATGTGAGTCATGTCTTGAAATTACGGACAATAACAATAATTATTTCTTTATAAAGCGAAGATTATAATTGATTCAGATTAACTCGCACTATCGCGCTAAGATCTCTTTGAGATAGGAATCGCACAAGTATTCAAATACGTTTCAAAGCTTCGTAATGCTACCTATAAGTACATGAATTGGAAAGATATCGATCTGTTGACTTGCACGGAACTAAATCTTACAATAGCTGTACATAGACAAATATGAAAGCGCGGAACATTTGAATCGACAATGGGATAACAGTACCTATCTGAGACGGCGCCGACACGAATATCACATTAACGACCTCGTGATCTACGGAGATTTATATCTGACAGCCAACGCCAAACAAACGGAAAATCTGGTACCGCGTCGATAATGTTTTGTATATTTACAATAATTGATTAGAGATTTAAATTGTGTATCACGTCAAATTACATCGCCATCTTTAACTCACATACTATTCGTGAATAGAGTCCCAATTAATCGTAAGTAAAAAAACACTGTGAAGAGCAATGTAGTAAACAAGTTTTTATATAGAAGTTACTTACGGTCAACTCTATGAACGGATAAGTCTAAAATGCGTAACGGCATTTTTTTATGAAAGCAGTAGTACCTACTTATCTTCTACAACAGAGTAAAATTTTCTTGAGGAGCTGAAAATGTCAGTTTTGATATTTAAACGGGGATGGATACCCAAAAAATTTAAGAAGATACAATGCAACTTTAAGTCAAATCCATTTTCGCCGATCGGCAAACATTTGCTAGATTTGGTCGACGACCCCGCGCTAATGTCGAGAACAATACACGTGGAGCGGTTCAAATGGCTGAATAACATCGAGACATGCTCAACTTAAATCGACTATAATTTATAATAGACGTAGGTAACATAAAAAAGGACCTCGTTGTCAAGCGTTCCGTGATGAAACGTGTTACTACAATCGTAACCAGGAACTACAAAGCAGGCTTACTTATATAAATTATCTACACTATACAGTCATTGAAGATCTGAAAACAATAAAAGTACAATAAAGCAATTGAGTGTCGTAAGTAAGCTGCGGGACAAGCTATCAGTTGCAATGCTTTCGATTCAATATATCGCGATGATAAATAAAGAGTAACGAGACAGAACGAGGAAATGTTGCGGAACGTTGGCCGAGGAGGCCGTGAACTTGACTCTGACAGACTGTCGAGCGTCGCGCCTCCGAGACTCGCTGTCAGATATTGTCGCGTGGCGACAGTAAGCTACATTTCACCAAAAAAAATACAAGTTCTCAAGGTGCCAATGGTGTGATGGCATGTGAATCTACACTAGGAAGAAATTCTTCTAACGTAATATTGGAACACAAGGAACAATGCCACAAATTCCTCCAAATATGCAAAGCTGAGGCTGATGTCATTGGTGAAATGAGTTTTTTTTTTTTTTTTGTAAAGTGACGCTGTTGGTGAATTACTTAGTCATATCAGATTCATGATATTTTTTGCTTATTTAAAAAAAAAACTACTGACAAAGCAGGTGCAAATTTTTTTTTTTAGCAAATTTGTATTTTTAGTAGTGAAATTTTTGAATCCCAGTTTTTACTGGATGGTTTGAAGTACCTAACATACCTACATCATCGAGTAACAAAGTAAAAGACTATAAATGTGCTGTTGAATTCTATCAATAGTAATTTAAAGACCTCTACGCACTGCTGTGAAAGTCGGCAGTTAGCACGCGTAAAATTGAGATCTTTTCATCAATGGTCCACGATTTGTTATCGCCAAATAATGGTCAAACATCGTGCCCATACATAACACTAATGATTGAACTCGTTCTTCTTAAATACGTAACTGGTTTCCTCTTATGAATCATACCATATGTGTACGAGTTTGATCTATCTATTCTTATTATTACTTTAATATTTCGTTATATGTGTAGTAATAAAACGAACAAATGCATTAAAACAAAATTGTTACCCTGTTGCAAACTCCTGTTGAGGTATTGCGCGATCATGCCGTTGATTTAAACTTCATTTCATTATATTAGTGCATATTTATTCAATTGGCGACAAAGACCTACGAGCTTGTCTAGTGTTTAGAGTTAGGGCCATTCTTATTTGCAGTTTGTCAGCGATGGTTTCATAACGTCCAACATTTCTCGCGGAGCCGGCGCGGCGGACCGGCCGGCGCGCCTCACGACGACGTCGCCGCGGACCAAAAAGACCAATCAAAGTCCCATTCGACAATTCATTTTCTCCCTTACATGCCACCGCAAAAAGATCTTAATCCTTCGTAGTAATCGCTCGTTACAGCATTCTGCAAAGATTGATAGTGCGGTACGAGGCCGAACGCTCACGTAATTGGTAACGATTATTAAGAGAATTTATATTCGATAAGTTGACAGGTCGTGGCTCGAGTTAAATTCAATTTAAGCTGCGGTTGGATTTTACACGTGACATGTTTACGTACTCGTTTCGATTAAAACGTATTACATAGATGGCTGGATGTATGTATGGGGAGATAAATACTGACTACCGGAAATCTCTGCAATCGTTATCTACATTGGAATAATTTATGATTATTTGCATTAGGTATCTTTTGCTTTATACTGTGATTTCAGATTTTAATAAAATTTAAAATTGAGTGACTAATAATGGAAAAATTAAGTAGTTAAGTCGCTTTTGGAAATGCAATTAGTAAAAATATAATTATTCATCCAAATAGTCTTTGGTTGCTAAAGAATAAAATTTACACGCCCAATAACAAATGCGATATATTGTAACAGTCAAAAACAAGCATAGATCACTGTTAAGATATTTCATGACTAGCCGAGGTGCGTATAATCACTTATTTACAAATACGGCTAGTGGGTCCGCATTTGAGCATGTATCGCCAGCGACCACAGCGCTAATAGGCGTTTCGCGCCCTTTTATTTTCAGTTTTAGTTTTTGTCGTCACACTTACTCGCACCTACGCTATATCGATAATCTAGGGCTGCACTACAATGCCTAGGATTTAATAAATAAGTAACAGAGCTACATCAATATTGCGAGAAACACTGCAAAACCAAGTCAAGAAAGACAGTCATAATGACTGATAGAAAAACATAACTAGTTTACGCAACAAGTGGACATTAAACAAGTTGAATTGAAATAGACTCCGCAACTCGCCTTACATGTAGTTAAAATATTAATTGGCAGCCCTGAACGGAGACGACTATCCGGTGGCGGTTGATTGTACTCATCAAGGATTTCTGCACTCAAGGACGATGGCGGCTAGACGATCGTGGCTGTCGAACGCCTCTTATTATTTCTCTTCAGACACATCTTGTTTTTGTCTTGACTCATTTATATTCATGATACGTATCGACGGTTATCTCTATAAATTAAAATATTTCCATTCGCCTCTGATGGAAATCTATCGAGCAAAATACTTGAGTATTCGTTAGACTGCTATAGATAGATCATGTTAATGATTGGGCGTCGTTAGCAACTCAGTAGACACGTTCAAAGTTTTGTATTTTCTAGTCGTTGCTATTTTTTGTATAATCGGGGTTAAAATAGGAACGCGAATCTATAATTAATTTACGTCATAATAAGACCTTAAGCGCATCTGGATATGAATACACCATTCATTGAATTTCATTCCCCAACCAACACCTAGAACTACTCACAATCCAACACATCTACGTATCATTGAATCTCCACGTGCTTCACATAATCACGTATGACGTAGCACAACTACAGTCCATATTTCAATTGCTGTAAAATCACTGTAATTAGCGGCTGCTACTTCGATGCCATTAGCCACCTATTCGAGTTCAAATGATATCGAGTACAAACAAGCGAGCTCTTGTAGAGATATATCTCATTGCTCAGGGCAATTTATTTAAAGTAGTTTTTGTAAATCAACAAAAACGATTGACTATGTTCTGTTCACGGGTTCAGTCACCTCGATATTTTCGAATGTGCGAACCTCATTGTCTGCTACTATTTTTTGTGGCATATGGCTAGTTCATGGCAATAGCAGATGCTAAATATTGCGCCCGTGGATTTGTAATAATAATGACCGCAAACTTTACTGTTTTACATTAGATTTTGTTCAGGCTTAGCAATGATATATTATGAACATATCATCAAGTGAACAATGCAGTTACATTTGACAAGGCAGTCGTCGAGTCAAGGGTATATGCAAATACACGTCAACAAAGCGCATTGCTCAGCAGACCCAAAAAAAATAAAAAAGAATAACATAAGGACAAAAGGACTACCAAACAAATCTTAAGTAAGGTTTGTATGTCCATGGGTACGACCAGATAAAAGCATTTTTTGTTTGTTTGTTTATTATGTAGATCGGCGAACTATATCGACACAACAGAGTATAATTAAAATATTACCTTATCTTTAAAGATCCAATTTATTAAGGACACGAACATGTGTGAAGTTTTAATTAAAGAATCAGAGATATTGTGAGCATAAAATGAAAACTGAAATTTTATAATAAAATACTGATAGAGTAGGACAAAAAGATGGGTATGCATCAGCTGCTCGTGATCCGGTGCAAGTAGGAGTTAACTCAGTTATTGAGTTAGTTTTGTGATCGTAGACTATACGCCGCACTTATTTTACTCTTTGCTGCAAATTCAATTTTTACATTACTTATAAGAAGCCAACTATTTAAAAATTTGAATTTATCGAAAACAATGAGTGATTTTACTGACGTTTGTTTGTAAATCACCCCATATTGTAATCTATAGAGGTGTTTTTTATTTATGAGTCCAAATGAATATTGATTTACAAAGACAACTAACAGTCACATGGTCGTACTTTTTAAATCAATCAATTGCCTTACTTCGTTCAGAATATTAACCATAACATATTCTACAGTCGGAAGACGTGTACATTTTACAAACAAGATGACGTACCGAGGCGGTTAATGGATACGTCCTGGTAAACCCGCGTGAGTAAATAAGAGTAATTTGCAGTGCACTTGCATACGCCATATAATTCAACAAGGAACCCACGCGATATGTATAAAAATAAATACCACCACAATTACGACCACTTAAATATGTACCGGATATCTTCAAGAATGATGAGTTAAGAAAATAATTGATTCGACCCAACAACCTTCTTTAGCAGAAGCAGTGAACGGTGGCTCTTTATTCACCCCAAATATTTCAAGTGTCAATTTATTACGTCGGCGATGGTCGGGTAGTAAATTATAATATTTTGAAGAGACGTATGTCACATTTATATACTAGAAGTTTTCGAGTTCATTGAAATGACTGACACGTTTACAACTTTCATAAGTTAACACGGCGTTCTCGACGTCTACATAGAGGCAATAATTTATAGGTGTCCATCTGCTGCTTACATTAAACGCGAATTTCGTGTTATTTAAACCCAGTGCCACGTAACGTAGGAGTTTTATTACAGCGTTAGCTCCATCAGAACTTCCTAGCCGTCCGTCTAAATTAATGACGCTACACAAACATGAAACTATACAAATAAAACATCTAAACCGCTTACACGCTAAACCTGTTTTCTATCTAGAAATAAATTAAATCATAGCACCTTCTACATTCGTTAGTAATACGTCATATTACATGACTGTTGAATAAGGTGTTATGTTGTGTTAGTAAAATAGGCGCTTCGCTTTATGTGAGAGAAATCAGAATTTCGCGCTTCTTTTATATTGAAACCAATGAATCGGTTTGGCTTCCTATTTCGCCGATAAATCGTTAATCGATTCAAGTGTAATCCATTATCTATAGAAGTTATCTATTACATGGTAGCTTGTCAGCTTATGTCCTTAGCAAGGGCAGTGATCGAGATTGTAATACATTTAAGAGTAATTAAAAAGCCTAATTAATGTCAATGTCACAATTCTGGCTTCTAATTTTATTAAAATGGCATCATATCGTTATAATTATTTGCTCTCAACATTATCGACCGAGAAAAGAGTATTATTATAATATTACCGACCACATGTGCCGGTTAGCGTGAAGGTCATCTACACGACTCACTGGAACTCAGACGGGACACAACGAATAATGACATCATTATTTTTCAGAGATCACTTGATTAAGTAGGTAATTATCGGTAAGTAAAACGATGCTGTACACAGTGTACCAAGTGAAGAAACCGCAAGAATAATGCAATACGAAGTGTGCGCAACAGTTCATGACATAAAATCATGCAGGATGCCACATTTTACATTAGCAGTACATAGGTACTAAAATTATGCTTTTTAGAGAGCTTTTTAATTACAAGAATTCACTGAACGTCTTCTATCATTAAGTGTCAAAGTAAATAAACAATCAGGTCCAGGCCTATTCGATATCCTATGAGAAGACTTCCATATCCAAGGAGCGGCAAAAAATTACGCATGTAGAAAATGAGTTTAAAAGACATCAATAAAAATAACCCCCGGTGGTCCTCCTTAATACCAGTAGGACCATTGAGTCGAGGTAATCATGTAATGCAACTGTTATGACTTGGAAACATATGCTAAACATCTGAAATCTCACTGACCTAGCGACCGGAATAAAGAGATTAACTTAATGGGGGCTGGCGAACGGGTGCGGTCAGAAGGTAACAAATAAATCACGTTGCGGGTGGGAAAGCCCGTGCCAGAGGTGGCGTTAGCAGCCAATTACAGATTCCTATCAATCGGTACTCTTCTGAGTAATAAGAACATAAAATCATATTCTGAAATATACTATTTCAATATGGTTTATTAGGCTATTATTTAATGCTATCGTAAAACAAGTCCAGAAAAACATTACATCCAGGCGTGGGTTGTGTTGTGAGCTCAAGGCTTGTTAGTGAATTAAGTAATTGAACCAATCAAAGGATTATTATGGATTCTATTACAGTACAGGCGAAGAACCCGTCAAGTAAATTTCATGTGGAGCTAAACTGTTCATCTTTGCGTTTTATATGTAGAATCGTTGATGAAACAATGTAAATTTTAGTCAGTCATGCACAGCAGACATTCGTGAGATGTGATGTCACTCATTCGCTTTGTCACGTTGTTTGTGCACACAAATGCTGGGGGCCTGCGATGAGCCCAAATAAAAACATGATAGTGTTTGTGGGTTTATCGGATACACTTCAAAATTAATGTATTTAAACGACTAAAAGGAAGACAGCCAAACAGGAAAATTTAATTCTGAATACTCATTCATAAACTGATTCGCAGGTATGTTTGTGAATTTAATGTTGGATTTATCAATTCGTTATTATTTGAATAGTTTATGGTATTTTTAGCGACTACAAGGATAATAATAACTGTTTTTTTCTGAAGGTCTCCATAACCTAGTACAGGTAAGTTTATAATATCAGCCAAATATGTTCACGGGAATGTACCTAGGGCCTAGGATGACTTCTGCGACATTTGAATTTATGATCGTGTTTACTTTAGCGTAGCAAAGATATAAACTATCTATGCAATAACAAGCGTTTCGTAATTCAATCATAACAGAAAAAACGACGAACATAACAAGATGAATACGGCGCCCGTGCCGCCCGTTAGTGCTACAAAATCTACCATGTCCAATACAATTCTTCGGTAGGTTACCACAATTTCAATAATGGTGTATTGATAAAGCCCAATAAACAGTCAACTGTATTGTTATGACCCACGTGGGTTTTCTGTGCCTTTGTTTTAGTTTTTGTACGATGATCAGAGGGTTGGTCCGTTCCAGTCGGGCGCACAACACATAGAACACGGTGTGAGCCGCGTCGGCGCCGATCCGTCCGTGACGCGGAATTAGGCGCACTATTACCATACCTGCAATCACAATCTACCGCCACGGATCCCGGCCGCACTTAATTAAAGCATACACATTTAGGGTGCGAAACGAACGGAAAGCCTCATGTAATAATACCCCTACATTTAATAACACTCGTGCATTAGCCGAAGGCGTGTTTGTTATGCTTCAGTGTGCGATTTAGAGTCAAGAAGGCTGTTTTAATAAACTTTCATTATTATTTGACGCGTGTCGGACTATAAACCAAGACTCGGACGATGTTAATTCTCATTTATGTAAAACACTACATTCCTATTTAACATGGGACTACCTACTCAATAACGGAACAGTGATAAGCTCCGCGAGGAAATCGTAATTACATTTAAGTTTATTGCACTGCGGATTTGCCAAGCAAGTTTCTAATCCATGGGCTGATTTTATATTACCTTAATGGGAATTGAAGACTCGTACCTGAATCTTGAATAAATTTATATGAACCGAAATAAAAAGAAATGAAGATGTAAAATATCATCAAATATGAAATTTGTTTGTCTCTGGCATGCTACAACTGCCACAAGGGTTTCATAAATTATACCTAACACGACTTCACTTACTACCCAAAGGCACAGTGGCAGCGTACTTGTCGATGACATGATAGCAGCCCGCGACTTCCTTATCCGTTACGCGATACAATCTCCTTAAGAACGACGTCTCATTTGAATAACTACCGACCTGCATTTATTAACTAAGAAAATAACTGACATCCTTGAAAAAAAAGAGCCCTCGAATAGAACGCTCATTATAAACGCAGTGAGAATTTAATTAATGGATTATAAATATGAATTTAAAATAGGCAATGTGAAGTCGACAACATAACTTTTATTTCATTCTTGATTAGAAAGTTCATAAAAGGGAATCAAGTCATGGAAACGTTGAGTCGTTAAAACAGTCGAGCTGGTGTGTATCGGTGGAGATACCGCCATTAATATCTGTGTAGCATTTACGTTGGAATTCTCTAGAAACTCTCCCGGGTTCCCGCGAGGTTCAGATCGTGACTGCGCGTCGCGTCGGCGCAATTTGCTTACCCATACAGTGCCAGTGTGCGCCGCTCTAATCATGTGTAAAATATTGCCGTGCCTCGTCACTGCAACACGGAATCAGGACGGCACGTCAAAAGTCACAGAAGTGCAAGATTAATTGACTGCGATAGCTGCATCACGATTAAGGTCGTTGACACTCGTTGCTTTAGGATATGTTTATATAAAAAGCTTCTAATCAATATTTATGGGATTAAAGTTTTTCTTTACCTAAATCCCGATTTTTAAAGTTGGAGCAAACTGCAATTTATGAAGAGGATTATTATTACCTTAGAAATGTTAATTAATGTGGCGTGAGTGTATTACAGGCAGTTTCATATGATACGTTTACATACCCTTTTGGGGAAATCAGGCGTGATGTTATGTGCAGTTTTTTTTTTCGATTGAACTGGCCAGTAATGTTATTTGCAATAGACATAATTATGTTTTTTATTTGCAAGGAACATAAATAGAAGCTTGCTTAAATTATTGCTCAATACCTAAAACTATTTTTAACAGACCAAATTAATAAATAATAATAATATAATAGACCTATAAATAAATGAAAAATGTAACAATCTGGTAAAATAAAAAAAACCGGCAAAGTCGTCGTTCAAACAATTCCCATTTAAGCGTAGAAAATCGGCAAGATCAAGTTGAACGCGTGACCTTAAGTCGAGTAACGAGACGGGTGTTAGTATGAGAGGCGCGAGCGAGGGCTGAGGGCCCATTAGAACAATAGTAGCGCGCAAGAAGCGTGCGATCATAAAGTTACACCTACAATCAGCGCGAAGCCGTAAGAATACCCGACCTGCCCCAACTTAGCGCCGCGAGTCTTCGGCGGCTTTCACTGAGCTCTGGTTCAACTTGACATTACACGAACATTTCATTACCAGCTTTTGTAGGAAACTTCGTTCACACGACCTTCTGGACTGCATGCCTATTGATTAGACCCCTCGAATATAACGATAAAGAAACAAACAGATACTTTGAAGCATTCAATCAAAGAACATTACTGAAAATTACGTCGATTTTCTTAAAGTATTTAAGTTTTAAGATTTAAAAAAAAAACAAGTTTTTGTGTAATAAATAAACATAACAAATATTAGGTATTTAGATAAACGAAACAACATAAAACTCAAAAAAATATGTGAGTATGTAAAATATGTGTCAGAGTAGAATTTGAATTCCATCAAAGTGCGATACTAATTTTTTAGATTGAAAATAGCACAAATTCCTCATGAATACTTGGCAAGGATCCCAAATTCGTCGAGAATTTAACACGTTTCAAACGAGAATTAAGAAGGCTACACTAATATAAGAGTAATGCTTTACACGTAGAATTATGGTGCAGTAAACACCAATAAGCTGAATAAAACAACAAGACCGTACCTAAGTCTAAACTATGTTTTTCATAATACTCTATCAACTACCGAATAAGATTTCTTGAGCTATGTATATCTACATGAAAAAAAAACAATAAATATGCAAAATTGCAAACATAATAAAATGGGATCGAAAAAAAAATGTAAGTTGACTTCCGAAAATCCTTGGAAAGCTCAACACTGCAAAGATTTATTAGGGATAAGAAATATTTACAGCAGTTTATAGTCCAAAGATGAGATTTATGATTTGTACCTTTAACCTTTTCGTTTACAACTCCTACTGGCTTACAAATAGAGCCATAAAGGTTCTTCGCGCGCTGTTTGTGGTGTGTAAAAAGGGTGTGGAGCAATGCTGCTAAGGCATTCCCACGCATACAGGCCGACACACGCGGATACGCCGGTTCCGATCACCGCCCGCACTAATTGAGTAGACGATGCTATGCGCGACTACCAAGGACGCTAAACCAACCTATGTCAGTAACAAGATCATCTGGATTATTAAGTCTTTAATATTATATAAATAACGCAGGTAAAGCAGATTCTCTTCAAATTAACTTGTAACACTGGAAGCCGACCCAAATAAAGAAAAAGGAGATGATAATGTTTCGTTTAATAGTTTAAATTCATTGCCAAAACCTTTATTATTTAGCTTTTATGGATTTAAGAACGGATTTTATCGCCGAACCGTTCTTTGTTTTTTAAACTTGCTTTAATTATTGTCAACCTTTTGAAGTCAGGGCACTAAACTTAAAGCAACAATGGTTCGGCCATGAACGTTAAGTGCAGTAGTCATCATCATTTCAGCCGAAAGACGTCCACTGCTGGACATAGGCCTCCCCAAGGGGGGTTTTGCCATAATCGCCACGCTTGGCAGGCGGGTTGGCGATCGCAGTATGTTTGTTATAAAAAAAAAAAAAAAAATCACAGAGAACGCTGCAGTAGTATATTGACATATTTATAGAATTCTAACAAGCCAAGCTCGTCTCAATAAACGGATGACAAGGTGGGGTTACAAGCGTAAGGTACTACGGTAACATGTTTACAGTTTGGTAAAAATATACTTTGTTTCACAGTCACAGTATAACAGAAGGATAAAACCAAGGCAAATAAGGAATTAAAATTTAAAAAATCTTCTAAATGATGATGTCAGTTTCAAAATGGCTTCGAAATCGCCTGAAACTGAGAAATTACAGCCATGAGACATACCTAAATAAAAACACCTTATTGTTCCCCTGATCATAAGTAACGAGACAGCAGCAATCGGCCAAACGCTGCGTGGGTGACGATTATCCGATGTTATCGGTTCCATTGCTCTTCACTGGCTTAACGTCAATGTGTGGATGCTTAGCCAAAATAACACGAATGCTGTAATGCAATATTTTTCTGTTAGGAAAATCTCTTCCAACCACGGCTTAGGTAAAGAAGCTTTCGAAGCGAAACATCTGATCCAGTGAAATCAAATCTGTAATTCGCAATGATTGGAATGAGCGTTTGAACGAACATGAAGCTCATAATAATATTGGCATGGCATTAAGTGGAGATGAATCTGAATACTCAACCGCAATAAAAGCCAAAGATAAACGCGAATCTCTTTAACAATACTTCCCTATTAGCTTGGAATATCTTAAAGCCAACAAAAACCGCAAAATAATGTATAAAATAAGACCTTGTCGTGGAAGTAAACAGTGGTCAATTACGGTGGTAGCGCCCGGCTCTATAGCGCGTTCAGAAACAATCGAAGCGGTGCGATGGGCGAGATACCAGCCGGTAATAACTCTAATGGCGAGATAAGACCGCCACTGCCGCGGATACATGCCGAACCGACCACACAAACGTATTCCAACGTTGTGCGTACCAACATTTAGATGTGGCATCTTATATTCGTCAGACAAAAATCAAATGGATTAGAGGGCGATCCATCAACTTCATCATTTCTTTTGATACTTCCCATAATTCCACAACTTTTTGTCTTTTGGAATAAAATGTGCATTTATTCCTTAGAGCAATTAAACGCTTTTCATTTATTAAGTACACTTTTATCACAAAAATACATCTACGATGACTATTGGTAATCGAGTGTGATTTCCTACGTCCGTGTGGTATCGCGCCGAGTCGCGCTGGGACCAGCGGGACCAGTTTACGCCGACAACCATGTAAACGATTTATTCCCGAGTCTCGTTTTGCATTACCCGATCGGAAGCCAGGGCTGGATCACCGCCACACAGCTCCGTATTGCAGGTGCTTTTGTTGCATAAATTACATTGAAATGTATATTCAATTATTATTATTTATACTAACTTCCCTTCGAATCTTTCAACATTGAATTGAGAATGAATAATAATCTCATATTCAAATAAGAACGTGTGAATGTTGTTTTATATGATATCAAATCCATTGATCAAAGCTTGCTTTCTTTGTGGGATGGACTTCATGGTCGTCGATGTGAGGTTGGCTATAAGACAGCCCTGTTAAAGTATGCAGTTGTCGCGGGGGCTTTATTAAACGACGATGCCATGGTAAGACGGCCGTTGGACCGGCTTATCCCGATTCCCGGTGCACCCTTCTCACTGTTCTCAATACGCAATGCTTGTTTAATACTTGTTTATTTATCTAATCGCATGAAAACAAGTTTTGCGCAATGACAGCTATTAATATTAGGCGCATGTGTTGGTATATTTTTACTATTTTTTAATAGAACTAAAGTTGATTAAACCTGTGGCTATGTCCAAAAAGAATTAAAAAAGAGAAGAATTCCTGGCTTGACTGAACGAATATAATGTCTTAGGTAAGGATCGAAATAATTATATTGTCACATCTTATCTGCCATGACAGCTAAGCGGGGCAATTTTAGTAGAACAGACCACCGCCTACGCCTAGGCCTCACTTTATATCCAATTGATTTAAAAAGGAACTATTGATATAACTCATGCTCTATTCGCGGCCGAGGACGACACTGTGTTGGAAATATACATTGCATAATTTCAATTAACTTCAAAGAAGGTAAAAATGCTTTACGAAAATAATAAGAGAAAGTCTTCTTATGATGAAATACAAAATCATCAACATCTGTGATATTGGTCAGAAGAAACGCAGTGAAGAAAGCCCTTTTACATATTTAATTGGCACGTAAGGACGAGCCTGATTGAACGCGTTTATTATTAATACAACAAGCCCCTATGAGGGTCGGCGAATTCTTTGTAGAGGTCGATTGAATATGAGTTTGCAGCGATGGTGCATTATAATTATGTATTATCGATGTGACCAAGACTCCGAACCCAACACGTGACGAACCCATGAGTGCAGTGTCCAACAAATATTCATCCATCGTAAGATTTGTATTCAACTTTGCTTAACACATTACACGATGCCTACTAATAATGAAGTAGTTAATAACACTGGCAATAAAATCAATTTCATCATTGTCCTTGAATTTACCATAACAATACATGGCAGTGTTGTCTACGTCAACCAGTCGTAATAAAACGTTTAAACATAATCATAAAGAATATGTTTTTGTTCCATTGAACATATACTAACTATGCTAAGCCGATCACTTTGAGTTGTACATAGCTTCGGTTATTAAAGTATTATCGCCATAAATATTAAGTCAATTCAACAATTTGGCAATTCTATCGCCAAAGCTTCTCTTCCCAATAGAATCTTTATCCATTGCGCGTAGTGAAAAGTGGAAACACAACACGTTCGTGTAAGTTTAAATACATGGAATAGACAGGGATCCAACCGGTTCAAATAGCAATTCCAGCAAATCAATGCCTTGTATAATGAGATCGAGTATAGCAAGCGACTGTGGTCGTTAGCTGAGGTATCTGCGCATCGATTAAGAACCAACCAAACTCACTTCACATGCCATTGCGCACTTTTTGCGGATATCACCAAAAGCCGGTGGTTGCGCGGCGACAAAGGTGTCCAACCGGTTTACGTTACCGCCGCCTCCCGCCGTCGTCAAAAGCGCGTCTGCAAATTCAACACTCGTCAAATACCGCAAAATGCAATACAACCGCTATGTCATTGCGGCATTGATGCAAGCATCCTTCGATGAAATGTCGCCTATAACCTGTCGCCCTAAACATATTTATAGCCGCTTTGCGGTGTTGCCATTATTAATGATTGTATTATAAAACAAACGTTATTATGTTTATAATCGGCAGCAATAACATTAATTGATAATGTCTTAGTTTTGCTAAACAATCTTTGCTAATTATGATCTTTATTGATCATTTATGAAACACGATAGCTTCGCCCGATACACTAACAACACTAACTAATGTCGATGTATTTTTATTTTTCTCAAGTTACAAATACAAACAACGCCTACTTTGTCATTATCATATCAGGGAGAATAATTACCTCAATTGTACTTAATTGTATCAACAACATCAGATGAGCTTAATAGGTAGACAATTAATTAATATACGTCACTACAAGCATGCAATGGTAAGAATAAATGTATACTTGAATAAAATGCATTGAATCATCGCCTACATTAGATGAAACTGTATACGTTGCGTAATCGTTCATTAAAGCAGATCGTTATAATAACGGCGGGATCGCTCTCAATGACAAACAACGACTGCATCGAACAAAAGAATATTGAAGTATGCATAATGAAGACTCGCTATGTACCTAGTGCTTGGCGCATAACGCAACGAGTTGCGTACTCTACATCTATAGCATGGCAATCCAGGGGCCTAGTTTGCAAAACTAGTTAGAAATTATTGAAAATCCGTGTTACACTACATAGGTATTTCGTAAATAACTGACCAGTTACAATATTATTCACGGTTTTCCTGTCCACAGAAGTATCACCAGGTGCACACTGGGAATCAAGGAAATATTATGTAAATTCTTCGATGGGTACCGTAATCTCGTTATATCCATTAGATAGGTAAGATAAGATCAAGCAGGGCTTTAACGGCGAACGACATCAATCAGGATTGCCTTCACTCTGCTATTAAACAGTAACTGCTTATATTTCGATACTGGTTTCTACTCCGGCGGCCTCATAGCCATAGACTAATTATATTATTTCAAACATTACAATAGGTAACTAAAATGGTAATAATGTACTGTGGCGGCCTTGATAGTAGTCACATTTTAAAATCGAAAGATAGCAGATAATCTTCAAGAAAAAAAAATTGTATCTATGTATTAGATATTTGCATAAAATTCTTGGTGAGAACTAAAACTGGTTATAGTGTTAAACGAAACAATTTTTTTGGCAAATTAGTATCACTCTGTTTTATTAATTATGTAGATGTCAGTGACACTTAAATTAAATGAAAATCTAGTGAAAAAATTATTGTATATTGATTAAACAAGATTATTCGACGCTGAATTGTTATAAATCTTAACGGCTGCAATGAGAATCAGTTATCTTCGATAAAGAGCAGCTATTTATAGTGATGTGAGTGCGTTCCATAGTTAAGTACGCGAAGTGGTCACGCTCGGTCGATCACAATTTCACGGTCAAATAGACCGAGTTTGATTTGTCTATTACGGTGGCACTTTATTGCTTCCATTTGGACAAACAAGTTCAACGTACAGAAGCTGAACGTTAAGCTTACGAGCTATTTAACTGATTAGTCATTTATTATTAGGTTTGCAAAAGCGATTTGGGCAATTCTGATTATTTTTATACCTATTGGTAATTTTGTATTAGCGATTTTAATAAATACTTTGTCGCAACTGAGCTGGATATGAAAAGTTTAAAGCTAGCTAGGTCAAATCGCCATGTTGTTGACAGAATTTGATTCTTCTCTATGTTTTTTTAGAAAAGATACAATTCTAAACGCAACTACTGTTTTAAATATTTTCACGTCTGCATCAGTCTGTTTAGAATAATGCTGGATTCATGCGCATTTCTGATAGATGTTTTACATACTCATCGTAAAGAACAGTCACCAAATGATGCAATTCAAAGTAAAATCAATTTTAAGGTTCAGCTAAAGGTCAAAAAATTCAAAGGGTATCAGATGTTTTCTGATCGCATATTTTTGTGAGTAAATGTTTAAATGGTATGATGAAAATGTTTAATTTAATAACGTATTAAACCTTTACAGGCTAAAATGATTGAAATGAAATGCAAGTCCGTTCCTATCGCTAACGAAAAAGGTACACATTCATAAATTGTCTATCAGCCTTAACGCTAACTAGGTCTTGTGCATGTATAATGCTAACATGTGAATTACAAGAGGCGTTAATAGGCGACGTGAGCCGTGAGTCACACGTGTGTTGTGTTATTATCGATGCGCTCGAGTGCTCATGTATGGGCGCACTATGAGTACTTGTGTAGCTAGAGGGGTAGAGCACCTGGCAGTCATGTTGGTCGTGGTACGAGCTGACGAGTTGGCTGACGTACTCCCAGACTTCTCCGGGCGCCGTCCAAGCCGATGTCGCATTCGCCGCGTGCCGCATCATGCCCGCATTACTCGCCTCCTCCTAATCTTGCGCACTGAACTTCTAATCCAATCTCGAGAGCACTTCACTCGCACAAACACTGTCCGTAACGCACTAGTTAGTGTTACGCGGGCGGTTAGTTCTCGCCGCTCACGACCACTAGCGTTGACGAGCTATTTATATTGTTTTATCCTCAATCACGCGCAACTAGGTCGCGATCTACATCACACACGCTGAAACAGATTTACGTCGGAACAAACCTTAGCACACCTTGATGTAAACAATTACCCATAATAAAATTCTTGCTTGCTCTTGGGATTAAAATCAATACCTGACGCAGTTTATGCAGCATTTTATATGAATGAATTCATTCAGAACAGTTTTATGATGTTTTAAATCTTTTATGGACTATAAATTATAAGAATCAAACTGTTGAAGCAAAAAATCTAGTTACATTCCTTTCAATTTTTGCCTCTAGTACGAATAATTTAATAAAAATCTCAATGAAAGATATAAAATAGTAATGTGAATCAGAATACATATTTTTTTTATTAGCATTCAGCTGTAGCATTTCTGCAATTAGAGGTTCTGGTGTCTACAGCTATTTCAATAACACTAGGTTATAACCAACAATTTATGGTCCAAAAATCACAAATGCACCGATATGATTAGTGCAGTGATGCGCGCAATCACGGAACGAATCCATCGGCGACGCGCGAGCCAGTGATAACGCGTGACCTTGAGCTGCGCTAAACGTTTGATAAGGGAAATTCGGCGACCGCCCCCGCGCCGCTCTCGGCCGCTTATCGCACGCCGTGTTTGTTTTGCATGAAATTAGTGTCGCGGTCCACATTATAATGCGGTGACATGATCACGATTTAATGAACTATTGCTTAGTGATAACAATGTTCAAGATGTTTGTCACGATAGAATGTAAAACTTTTGAACAACAGCATTTTTATATTTGTATTTTGCATATTAATCCATTAAGTATCGTGTAATTGTGTAACTTTGTTTTCATCTTGTTATTTTTTATCACTTTGTTTGATAATTTTAATCCCAAAAACACCAAAAATTTTCTCACCGCACTAACCACAACGCTCGACACATTCACTGATACAAAATATTGTAAACACTGCAGTTAGTTTAAATTATAATATTTATATTATAAACGCTGTTTCACACTAAAGCACATGATCACATCAGCCAATCAATCGAAGGCGACAACGCGCGTGTGTACACATCTGACGGTTGTGTGCGGCGTGTACGCGTTTGAAGCACCGCGTACGCAAGAGGTCGGAACGCGCGCGCGCCTCTCGCCGCGATCCAGCTAATGACCGGCGTGGCGCGTATTCGCGACCCCCACTCCGCCACCGTACGCGCTATCAAACCAGTTTACGTGAAAAATTTTAATTCCTCAGCGCGGGTGACGACCGGTCGCGCTTTCCTCGCACGGCGCGGCCTCCCCCGGCCACGAGGAAAAAGCGCAGCGCCCCGGGGGCGAGCCGGAAGTGCACCGCGGCCGGCACGCGAACCAAGCGCACCCACCGCCTTAATTAAATGCTGCACGCTGCACACCTACCCCTTCGTAGCGTCACTGCCCCTATGCCTATGCACCACCTACCATTTCTATTGCTATCACGAATTACTTTTATTTACATTTACAATGATAGAGTAAACTTCGTAGGTTACTTTCTTTTGTGGCCAGATTACTAGCACGAATGCTTAAGTTATACGAAATAATTTGTAGAAGCAAGCCAATACATATATTTAAATGAATATTTAAGACACTTTTGTCAGTAAAGGCGTGTTTAATCACCATCTCTACTAAGACTAGCGGTAATGATTAGCAGTAGAAATTAATTCGGTCACGAGTGAATAACCGCTCTTCAGGCGCAGTGTTATGATGTGAACATAGATCTAGATACTTTCACGCATCTACCACACATCACAATCATTCACGCTGCTAACTCATAAATCACTTGAAAAAACTATGCAATTTCTTATTTTAAGCCATCTAAATTTTTCAAGTCAGTTCCTTGTTGTCATACATTATTCCATCAGAATGCCAATTCATAGGTGAGAGATATTTCTCGACGGCATGTAAAGCCAAGTCAGTGGTCCTTGGGCGGCATAAAAACTCAGACAAAAACACAGGAACGAGGAGAGGAGGAGGGTTAGGAACTAGCCAAAAAAGAAAAAGAATACATGATTAAAATTAATCAAAATGAATGATTGATTAGTTCAAGAACGAATTTTGATATTACTGTTCGCGCAGATGAAAATACAAGCCTTTCAAAGTGCGAACGTGTAGAATGTTTTTGGACATATGCCAAGAAAATTAAACTCATTTCATTAGAACTGTTTTACTAGCCTGAACTTCCAAACAATCTTTTGCCGGGTTTATAAAATCAAATGCATACAAAAGAATGCATGACCTAAGAACGCGTCCTTGCTAGAATACTACAATACCAATGATGAAATGAATAAAATTTATGTAATCTTCATAAATATTACAATTTCATACCTCAAGCTGCCAAAGTAAATTAACTGTAACTCAGTTACTGTGAAACAGACAACTTTATATGAGGCAGACGAATTTAATAATTCCAAATACATAATTTAACATGGCTATTAAAATACACAGAATAAGATCACATGACATATCTGTGTCGACGAAATAAGATTAAAAGGGGGAATTATTGCTCAAGCCACTGGTACCTTACACAGTACGTACTCATGTGGTAAACAAGAATAATAAAAGGTAAAGAAAAAAACTGGACCAGATTAAGGCGCCACAAAGGGTTCCTTTTGATTTCAATAGTAATTCATCCATACATTATAAGCCCCCTAACGAAACTTCTTTAGAACCCTCCGACTTACAAACAAGTTAAACAGTTACGAACACCTTTTACGCAATTATTCGTCGGGATCATTTATGAAGACTGTTTATAGATAATCGTTTTAAATATAAAACAACAATCATTCATAATTCATTGAGTCTGAATGTGGCTAGCAAATGATTTAGAACCATACATATGTAAATGTAAGTAGTTAGATTAGAGGGCGCTAATCAGCGTCGCTACTTATTACTAGAAGCAAGAACTGAAAAAGCCTACAGGCATTGGCGTGTTTACCTGACATGTGGCTATGAAAGCACATTCAATTAAGGTAAACTAGTGAGATTTCTTTTTTATGAAGACTACCCTACGATTTTGGCTAAGCCGTGGACAATAACCACTGGTCTACCTGTATGACGTTATCATGGTTGAGACCGAAATAAGAGAAAGGATGTCTACACTGACAGACACAATCAGGTTACCCCCTGATCAAACGCTTACCCTGCATTGTGCGTTTTAGGCAATCCGTTAAAGCCGTTCACTCTAAATATTTGCCTAGTAGAATAAAGATTCAATCTAAATGTGTTAGGTATATTAAAAACAGAATTACATTCCAAGCTTTGTTCTTTTTTGTAACAGAAACGTTGTCATGACTAGGAAAAACACAACTTTTTATAATGCACAAAAACTACCGCCTATAAATATAGCTGGTGTCGTAAGTACTTTTTCAGATGTATTTCATAAGTACCTCAAATTTATTAAGAATTTCCTAGAAATAGAGGTATTATAGCCGTGGAGTTAAACATTTTAACATAAAGCGAGATAAGACTTTTAGTTATTTAGGAATTGATTACGATATACTTTTTACCATAAAGTAGATAAGCATAGGGCTAGACGGGTTAGTTACCTGCTTAGGCAACTGATTATGAACATAAGTACCGAATTGACTTAATACAACACACATAATGCGGGGAATATAATTATACATTGAAAGATCGATAACTCAATTAGTCGATCTAAGCCCAAGGCGAAGACAAAATTGGTGACAGATACAATAAAAAAAAATTACAGCATGAGCATAGCTGACAGGTTTTTAAAAAATAATGCTTGACTTAGTTAAAGCTTTAGATAAGGTTAATTATTGAGTGCGCCCAAGTATGACTGCATGTGGTGGCAATCGTGGTAACTTCCTGAACTGGATTTTCTTCTAAACTAAACTTAGAATAAAGGCATAAAAATGCTTAACTAAGCGAGTTCTACACGTATAATATTCTCATAATAACGAAGACAGGGCTATCCCAAGGTTCGATTTTGGGCCCTCTCCTCGTCGCGAGCAAACTGAATCATTTCACTAGATTATTTCAGGTAACAATTAGATGACTAACTACAGAAATAGCACATTTAAAGCCAATTTGAAAGCGAATGTAAGCAAAGCAAGTCATCAAAAGCATTTTGATAATAAAATGCATCCAATCCGCAAAATATCAATCTACCGAAAATTACATTTTTGCGTCAAAACCTGTTAATATTTTCATAATTTAAGGTGGTGTTCATACTTAAAACAATACTGATTTTTCGTTGACAGTGTGATATGGATTTTTACATTTGGGAATTGAGCAGTCCGCGAATTCGAAATTCTGTGAATTGGACTTTTGGAAGTTAAACACCAGAAAGCTTGACCGCAAGATGCACAGCGTCCGAGTTTAAAGGACGCTGTGTGCATCTTGTGAACAATATTTCTGAGGTTTTTAAATGTAATGAAAAACTAATAAAATGAATATAGATGAGATCCAGGGTTCTCTTGTTTCTTTGCCTCCAGCTTGCTCTATCGGAACTTGTGAATCAGTCTTCAGGCGAATCAGTTTGTATTCTTTTTTAACATAAACCAGCAGTGAGAAAGGGCTTCTTCCAATTGGGGCAGGGTTTTATCATGGCTTTGAATAAAATAGTTGAAAAAGATCTAATCTCAAAATCAACGTGCTCTCGTTATCGCGCAACCTGGCCTATGGTCCACCGAATTCCGGGGATTGCAGGGAACTTAATGTTCGAGGAGTCTGCCATCTGCAATGGAGCGGCAACTGTGAATAAATTTATTATTCCATTCGGAAGGATTAATGGCCTTTTGAATGGCGTAGGCGCCAATGCAAAACAAGATCTTGTATATCGTCCTCAAAAGAACGGCTCTTGGTCACTTCCATATGGCGGCGATAATAGTTTCACAGCCATTCCTGGAACTGTCGTCCCTGTGGTTGCTATTAACTTGGACTACTGGATTCTTCTGCTTTCCCTCAAAAGAACCTTATACGATGTGTCTTCAAGTTATGCGATTTTCTGCAGCGTTCACGCTGCTACATGCAGCCGCTCGCTACATACTGCTTCAAACATTTTTTTGATCTCGTCTGACCATCGGACCGACCATTTTGGGTGGTATTATATTGCATAACGGGCTGGTGTCCGCAACTCCACGTCAAAGCGCGTATTTTGTGTGCGTTTTTGGTGGTAACGGGAGAAAGAACAATAATGACATTTAGCGGACCCAAATGTCAACTTTTCCTGCACTTCCTGGTGGTTCATATAAATAGCAAGCGGCAATGGTCTTTGGGGCATTCTGGTGCTCTCTACCACGTTAGAAACCTGGCTCTGGCGTCAGAGCAATGCCGGTATAAAACACCCCAAGGCAGAATAGGCTACAGATCAGAACTGTCTATAGTAGCCTTGGGAAATAAATAACCCCTCAAAGCCTAGTGCCAAAGAAAAGGGGAACTGCACTTTTCACAACAAAATCACATACAAAACGACACCCTTGTCTAGAGGTTAATATAAAGTAGTCTGAATCTATCTACTTTATTTACTTTTCATAACATGCATTCAGAAGAGTCCCAGTCTCTTTTGGAAATAGGTGCACTGAGCTTCCTGATTTACCTGAATTTCTTGGTTTATTTTGGATGCAAAAATTACCAAGTGACTTCACTCTATTGCCCAATACAGTGAAACCTCTTTGTGATTTTCTGGGAATATTGCATTGGTGTGATATTTGTATGTCCACTCAACAAAACCTTATTTATGGTGAGTTATGTACCTCTCACTTAAAGCAACTCATTACCTACTAAGCCACTACAAATTATTTAGCTATAAAATAAGCCCTTGTAAAAACTAAATAGACTTACCTTTAAATACTCTCAAGCCAAATCCAAAAAAGAGAATTTCACTGAAGTTTCCAACAAATTGTCTCCTTACTACTGCTACTACTGTACTAAATACTCTTAGCTAATTTGTTATCATATTCATACACAATATTGTTGTAATGGTAAAATTATGCTAAACTTACCTTTGATCTGGGCCGCCCTCTTCCTCTCTTCAAAGGTTCATGAGAAGATTCATCACTTTTAGTCTTTTTCACATTGACATTGGTCTTTGAAGCACATTGTTTATCCTTGTTATTAATTTTTGCCCCGTTATCCTTGGTGTCACATGGTTTTCTACCTTCTTCACTATCAACCTTGGTAGTACTCTTTACCTTAGTGGGTGTTTTACCTGAACACTTTGAGGGTAAAGATTTTGAGACTGCTTTAAGTGGCAAATCATCATCACTTGAGGAATCTGATGAGCACTTGCTACATGATTCTGAGCTTGAAGTGGTGTCCGAGAGTTGAGATTTCTTCTTCACAGGGGTTCTTTCTTTACTTTGACTTTTGTTATTAGTCAATTTCTTTTTCACTGATGGTTTACTTGTCCTTTTTGGTGATACTTTTCGGGGTGGTATAGCAGCAATCTTTAGTTTTAACCCAGTATCACATGAAGTGACCGAGAAATGTGCCTTTCGGGAAGCACTCTGCTTTGCATCAGAACACTCCCACTCACTTCTTGATGAATCACTGGAGCTACTGTTCTGTAATACCAAACAAAAACGAAAAGAAAATTATGATTGTATGAGCATAAACGACAAACTATGTATTGCCAAACAATATACTAACACATAGAAATACCATGATTGATGATGATGATAATAGAATGATTATAAAATACACTTTCACTTCCAACTAGCAATGGCAATAGCCTTAAAAAGGCTCCAACTATACAACACACATTTTGCTAATAAGATAGTTTTTACTAAGTGACCAAGGAACATTCATGCATGAAATTTCAACACTCAAATACTTACCTAACTTCTAGAAAAGCCAATATTTTTTAGGGTTTGGATTTTAAAAGATAATACATACCTCAGAATCACTATTAGAGTCTGAATCACCACTTGAATCATGAGTTTTTGGCAACTCTGTGCCCATTTCTGAAACATAAATTAAAAAAATACAATAAGCAACATCAAAACTATTAAGTTACAGGATTATGATCTTTAAGTAATCATGAACTTGAAAACCAACGAAAACATGGAAAACAGAGACATGCAAAATACATATTTAGGAGTGATAGCTAAAGT
Organism: Noctua fimbriata; assembly: GCA_905163415.1. Taxonomy (NCBI): domain Eukaryota; kingdom Metazoa; phylum Arthropoda; class Insecta; order Lepidoptera; family Noctuidae; genus Noctua; species Noctua fimbriata. The sequence goes on along the minus strand of LR990942.1, from coordinate 4,616,311 downwards.
GAGAAAATTATCATTTTAGATCATGACAAACACTATTTGGAGCAATTTCAGTAAATCATGAAAAAATTTACTGGTCTAAATTGTTATTGAACTAAATAACAACTAGTAATGACGCTATAATGCTGGCTCTAAATGGTTGGGGTACTTACTTCAAGGTTGGTCAAGATGTTTCCAAATACAACAGTGTGATTGTCTTCATTTCAGTCGCAAAATGCCCATAGTATTATAATAATCTGCAATAAGATACTGAAATCAATGAAAGTTGAAGTTTTGTAGCGTTATTTTGAGAAATATCTTATTTCCACTCCACATAATTTGTTGAAATGACAGATCTGACGACACTCGTAAGACCAGTTTATTCACGATGAAACTTGGTGATGTTGTACAACGCAGTCTAGAAATATCGCTAAAAAACTATGATGTTACATAAAAACATGCTTATTATCGTGAGATAAATCATATTAAGCAAGTATAACGGTCTTTTAGGACATTGGCGCCAAATAAGTGCATACGTTTACATTCATAAGTGGAAATATATTGCCCAATATTGATAGGTTACACTATATTATTATGATTTTAGAGCCATAATAAACTTCATGTCATACTAACCACATCCGAAAACTTCGTAACACAAATAATACACGGCAAAACGATGAAATTACTTCACACTAGCATAACACTTGGCCTCCATGTTTACAAATCATTCGTATAAAAATGTACATACCTACGTAACTCAAGAGAAAGTCAGTGAATTTTGCATCTTATTCTTTTGCTCGTATGAAAGTTACGTATGAAAGAATGAGACTTATTACCATTATATCTATATGAAATGCGGCGCAAAATGGCGTCGTATAATTTCAAGAAACGCTTTCAATTCACTTGTTGGTGAGCTACTAATTAACAACACAAAGCTTTTTGCTAATTTAAGTGGCTAGGAAGGTTTTCTACCGCTATCATATTTTTTTGCAATTACCGAAACAGTTAAATAAAAGCTAATTTGAATGGTACGAAAACAAATATTGACAGTCACGACATCTTTTGTCACATCACAAAAACTCAAACTTTCCTGATATTCTAATAAAGCTTACCGATTTCAGTAAAATGTATGCGATTTGACCGCCCATTGTAATGGTAAGTACACACGCTGTGACTTGACATCAGCTGGTTTAAAGATCAAGCTTTGTCCACACGGCGGCACATGAAGCTGTATATTTCCAGTATAACTTGGCGTCGCTTTCTATATATTTTCTATACGGTTTTGTATAGCTTTACTGGCCGTCGTGCGTCCCTAGGATAAAAGGTCTAAAATTGCAATTAAAGCCCGCAGCTTAAAATTGTATAAGCCTTTCAACTCGCTGGCAATTTCAAAATATCACGTCCGCACACAGATTTTGATATCCGATTTGTCGATGTTTTGCAATAGGATCCATTATCTAAAGGCGACACAGATTTTCTTTCTGTACAGTTTGTACCTCCCCCCGCGCCCACATTGAGGATGCGCATTGTCGGTTTTAATTCTAAGCCAATTCCTACACGAAAATGAAATTTTACTTTGGTAGGGTGAGAATGGTGTAAACAATTTTAACAAAGAGTTGATGAAACTGTGCTTATGGATGCACTATGAGTATGAGTACTCATTATATTCATAACTTCGCTTTGGAAACCAGGGCCATCCAAAAGCGCGTTGATTTGACGATATCGTCTAAATCGCGAGATACAGATGGATGAGGGACGCACAGAACCGAGAAGTATGGCAGAAGAAAGCGAAGGCCTATATACCAACAGTGGTTAATTCCGGGCTGAATTTTGATGACATTGGCTTTGGCACACGATCTTTTGTCATTGACTTAAATTGACAAATTTCGGTGACGCAATGAATGACACTGACAGTGAGACGTGAGTGTGATATGATAACTTCACACAACAGTGGCAAGCTAAAGGCAAACTGAACTCAAAATTATTGAAAAAATTTAAAATTTATTCGACCGATAAACGCTCATTATGAATAAAATATAGTATCGTAATATTAAGTAAAAATCGATAGTATAGATAGCAAATGTGAAGTACAAACTGAAAAGTTTAACAGAATGGAAAGACCTCTTTTGGTTTTTTGACAAGTTACAGTATTTTAAGTTTTGACTAAATATACAGTTGATGTTGTAGGTATTATTATCGGTAGAAAAGTAATTTAATTAATTATGAAATACTGCTGAAAATATAGAATACGCTCTTTTATTTCAGAAAAATAATGGAGGAACTGGACGTCTGGGATGACCTTTCTAACATACCAGCAGATCCTCCAGTTATGCGCAAACTTTGTGCAACCTGCAAGTGAGTATCTTAGTTAGGACATTTATAGTTCCAGCCATGTTCCAGCACTGGATGAATCTGTGCTAAAATCCAAATGGTGTGGATTGACAGTGCTTGATTTAAAACACCAAGTTTCAAAATCGTTTTATATGTTTAGTTGTCTTGTAACCAGTTAAATTAATCACAATTACCTAAATTAATGAAGAAACCTATCACATCCAACAACCTATCTCATAACTAGAATTTCAGAGTTCTAACTAGAATTTCTTGCCAAGAGGGGTTCCATCAGAGGCTTGAAAATCAGCAGAAGTAAAACTGAATACATGTTCTGTGATTTCGGACGTCTCTCCAGTTCTGGAGCCATAGTGCTAGATGGCACATTTCTTGCTGTCTGCTCTGACTTTCGGTATCACAGTTCACTTGTGCAAAGCGATGTTGAAATAGATTGTGATGTAAAGCATAGAATTTATTCGGGTTGGATGACATGGCGGCAGGTCTCAGGAACAATCTGTGACTCCCGCATTCCCCTTAAACTGAAGGGGAAGATTTATAAAACAATGGTTAGACCTGCTGTCTTGTATGGATCAGAATGTTGGTCCACAAAAGGGATGAATGAAAGGCCAAATGAGAATGCTAAGGCGGATGTGTGGTGTTACGCGAATGGATAAAATAAGAGATGAGTAAATAAGAGGGAGTCTGAAAGTGGCACTGGTGACTAAAAAGTTGTGTGGTTGTCTTGGTATGGGCACATGATGTGGAGGAATAAGGAAAATGTTGTGAGGAAGAAGAACAAGACATGCTGCGCTGACCCCAAATGAATGATGATGATGATGATGAGGGCATTTGATTTAACTTGGTAATCACTGAAGAAGTAACAAGATTCAGTAAACTGTTTAAAGCTAACAATTAAAACCATATTTTTCCAGGAGACCTGCAGTGGTTTGTTGGTGTTCTGCATTGCCATCAGAAAAGTTAACTCCTCGCAGCACTGTCATACTGCTACAACACCCAGCAGAAGAAAAGAGGTGTCTACGAACTGCTCCAATGTTACAATTAGGTTTAGCTGCTGATAAGTGCCTTATATTCAAAGGGAAAAGGTTTCCACAACCCAAGCATAAAGACTTAGAAAATTTAATTAAGCAACCAAACACGCTACTACTTTACCCTAGTAAAACTGCCATAGATATAAGAGACTTGGAGAATGATACTGACAGTTACAATCTTGTACTGATTGATGGAACATGGCCTCAGGCTAAAGCTATATATGCCTCCTGCCCTATTCTTCATAATATTAAACAAGTTAAATTAATGACAAGCAATACTAGTAGTTATATTATAAGGACACAGCCAACAGAAGGTTGTTTAAGCACACTTGAGACAGCTGCTGAAGCTTTGTCACAATTAGAAAAAGATACAAAGTACACAGAACTGTTGTTGCAACCTTTACATGCTTTGTGCAAGTATCAGTTAGAGAATGGGGCAGTGACTCACCAATCGAAAGAGTTTCTTCTTAAAACAAGAACATACCCCAAATTGATTGGTAAAAGGCTATCAAAACTATTAAGATCTACACAAGAAGAAATAGTTGAACAAATGTGATAAGAAATACAATCAATGAAAGTATTTGATCTAGTTGTTTCATTGTTGATCTCATCATCCATATATTTTTTTTTTAGAATCTCAGCATACTATATTCTAGCAGTTTTGTTTCAATTACTCATAGCAATTACTTTAGTTTGTAAGATAAAGCATGCCCTCTTAATTTTCTAGATGGCAAGTTTGTCCAATGTCTGCTAATTACATCCTAAAAGACGTACACTATATTGCGATTTTAAAATACTGCAGCCATTTTAGGCGGAATTCTTTTTTCATCTTTAAAACCAGCATTGCAGTAAACTTTAAATTTTTAGTAACCTTTGGTAAGCTCTATGTGTAACAAAAGCAAAAAAGAGAACAAAATGTTTGTCAAATAGGTAGGACAAAATATAAATATAGACAAGATAAATATAATATTGTGATTTTTGGGCATTATAAATCAAGTGCTGTCTTTGTTGGATTAAATCTTACTACTATTATAAACGCGAAACTTTGTGAAGATGCATGATGTTTTTAACACTTTCTAACAAAAACTTCTGAACAGATTTTTATGAAATTTTGCAGTAATGATGCATTAGAATAACACACAGGCTATAATTTACAAAGATATTGTGTACAAAAAATTATTTACGCTGGCGGAAGCTAGTAATTTAATTTATGCAGGGGTACTGGCTTCAGACAGCTAGAAGATAAAAAGCCACGTAACCAAGTTTTTTTCTGTGTAAGTTTTTATTAACTAGCAACATTATGTTTCTGTCAGTTTGACGAGTTCGTATTTCTTTCCTTTTCTTTCGGTTCTGTCATACAAATCGGAAACATGGCTGAGGTTTGTAAATTATTTTATGAAAATTATCGACAATTATATCCGTAATCATTGAAAAAATCGAAGAATTAGTGACGGTGCTATCTATTAGTGTTATTAAAGAATTGTGCCTAAGTGCTATTTTCCTGAAGTGAGACAATGTTTACGTTTTACAGGTCGATGAAACTCTCAAGAAAAAGCGTACCTTCAGGAAGTTCACCTTCCGAGGTGTCGATCTCGACCAGCTTCTTGATATGCCCAAGTAAGTACCTATCAATTTCTCCTACATCTCGATTAATATTTGTGCATGTAAGTTGCGGGGGCAAACTGTCAAATTCTCCCTGTTTCCTGTGATTAATCGTAGTTTTTTGTGTTTTATAGTCAATGTACAATGCTTAGATTTCTTAGAATAATCTTATTCTGAATAATATGGTTCCCTAAACTAGATGGGGTCATTATTTGGTCCGGTGTCTGCAACTTATTAACATAACCTCAAAATGTGTTTTCCAGTGAGCAACTCATGGAGCTGATGCACGCCCGCGCTCGTAGGCGGTTCGCTCGTGGCCTGAAGCGCAAGCCGATGGCGCTGGTGAAGAAACTGCGCCGCGCAAAGAAGGAAGCCCCGCCAAATGAGAAGCCCGAGATTGTAAAGACACATTTGAGGAACATGATCATTGTCCCCGAGATGGTTGGATCCATCGTTGGTATCTACAACGGAAAGACGTTTAACCAGGCGAGTTTTATTTATCTGTTTTACAGTTATTTAGTTTGAGCTTATTGTTTTTTCCTAGATTTACCTTTTTAGAACTATAGTGCCAAACAATAACAATGTAGTAAACACACAGTCACACAGGCACTTATATCTAGACACTTCCCAAATTGAAGTACTTCTTTTATGGGTGGTAGTATTAGGAATTTGTGCTTGATGTTATAATTATGTATGTATTTGTTATACTGCTACTGACAGTCAGCAGGTTGCTGCTTTTAAATGCCACATGGATAATAACTAGGGATGACTACATCTGTAACATTCTGCAATGTGTTATAAATAATGGCCATATTTTATTAGAATGAGCTATTGTGTGATAAATTTTCATATTTATAGGAAAATAGCTATAATCAATCTCCATGTTAGTTTTTTAATTGATCTTGGTGTTATCAACTTGAAAATTGTTATGATGAACACATTGCAGGAACTTACAAAGCACCACCACTGAAGATGCTAAACGTCGTAGCTTAAGTCTGGCTCCTACTCAATTTAAATGACCATCAACGAAAAGACTAACTGTGCTAAAAGTTTTATATTTGATCTTTCCAGGTTGAAATCAAGCCTGAGATGATCGGCCACTACCTCGGCGAGTTCTCAGTAACATACAAGCCTGTTAAGCACGGTAGGCCCGGTATTGGTGCCACCCACAGCTCCAGGTTCATCCCACTCAAGTAGTGTGCTGACCAAAACCTAGGCTTAAGTCTAAAACAAAAAATGTGCACAGGAGTACAATAAAAGTAACTTGTGTGGCAATTACTGTCTTTTATTAGCTTCAAATCAAATTAGTGACCTTTTTAGTTGTAGGCATAGTAAATACAAGCACTAATCAGGAAAACACGAGCAAGTTCTTTGCCGTCATCTTTGGTTTGTAAAAATGTGCATGCTTTTTCAGACATTACCAATATTGCTCAAGCATTTTGTTGCTAATGTGCTGACCCAAAAACAATTAAAAATGATTAGCGATAATAAACTTGTGATCACTGCTGTTGACATGGGGATTCTGCTAGCCATCCTGTGGATGAAGGCAGGTAGTTGGGTATGTCTGGTTTTACCATGGATAGGGGTTTTTATGACATCTGTGAAGCAAATAGTTTGACTTACCTATGATAATAATTATGCGCTTTTGTCAACCAGGAGAAGTGGAAAGCTATAGGAGAGACCTTTTACCTAGCAGTGAGACAATACAAGTTCATTAGAAAAAATATTGTCAAGTACACATCAAGTTTGCGGCAACAATAATTGGTTAGTTAGCGTCCAGGCAGTGAGGGCGATTTTTGTGGTTTTATAAGCTTGCTTTTGGCTGCAACTCGCCTGATGTGAAGCGATGACGATGACGCTTCTAGTTCGCCGTATCTGCTCGTCCGATGATAGAATGGGGGTTACAGGAATTACATTATGTAATTCCAAAGCATACTCCGAAATGTAACTGATGAAAAACTGCTACAAGCTGATGAAAAGCTGGCAACTTTGCGGCGACCAATAGCCTTTAAAGCTTGCAGCTTGCACTCCATGCACGATCGAACATGTGCTTGGTATAATGTGAGCAGCTGTTCCGGCGTGAAGTACTTTTGAACCTTTGCAAGAACACCCAGCTTTCTAGTGGCTAATTGGGTTATGGACTTAATATGTATAGGATACGAAGTAGAGGGTCGAGGTCAGAGTAACGCCAAGAAGCTCGAGGTGGTCTGTGATCCGGACGGGTACATTTCGCAAAGTTGAGATCAGATCAAAAGGCCTCTTCTTGTCGTAGTTTAAGTATTACCGCTGACGTGCTGCAGACCTGCTTAAAACGAGAGCGACAAATGAAGAGAGTAAATCTGAATGTTGATTGTAACTCTACCAAAGCATAAATCAGTCTACCTATAAGTTGTAACAGTTCCCACTGCTGAGACACAGGCCAGGCCTCTACGAGGATTGGGCTGTAATGCTGCAGATGCAGTGCGAGTTGGTAGAAATGAGTGATGTTACATGTCTTTAAATTTTTGGTTCTAGTATCCACACGATGTTTTTTTTCATCGTTTTTAGAGCAAGTCGAACATAATGACGTTTGTTATAACTTTACTCCGCCTTAATTAATAAGGAGGGTACATGTTTTCCCATCACATCGGTAAGCAGGTATTATGAATGGCGTCAGCAAAGTGGTCAGTTGCCTACGCATTTCACTGCGGAAAACACGTATTTCCACATGCAATTTGGTTTTAGTTGGTCATACTGATACTATTGTTAATATTATCCTGCGCATACGTACCCCCAACCCCCAATTATGCTTAAATGGCACACAGCAGGAAAGGGTAGCCCAAATCGCTGACGTAGACTACGCTTCAAGTAAAGCAACCACGATGACCAACGCAGATGTCAGCGTAGACATAGGTACCTATAGACTTACGCGGAAATGTCCATGTCCAGAAATGAAATAGCAGGACCCATAATGTAAGTACCTAACTACAATATTTTATTACAGTTTTAAATTAATACACAACAATATAAATAAAAGAGTTGAAATTTTAGTGTCATGTCATGGTTGGAGACGACTATTTTTTGACACCAAAGTCAGATTCATTAACGTAAGCGTTCCGCGGTAACCAGGTGAAGACTGGCGAGAAAGGCTCACCACGTTATCCTCATCAAGACACCTTAAAATCTCTGGAATCCTTGAATGACTATTTTTGAGATTTGCCATAGCCTTTACGACTATTTGTTGACAATTTTTTGGAATTGAAACCAAGTCGATGCTCCCAGCGGTTTGCTTGCACTGAGGTGAGGATTGTGTGGAGAAGTTCACACCACAATCCTCACCAACATGTAGCTATAACTTCGGAATCATAATGCGACTATTTTTTTATCTTGGTGACTATTTATAACTATTTCTTGACTATTTTTTTTGCATACTCAAAATTGATTTTCATGAAGTTTTCAAAGTTGAGGATTGTGTGGTGAAGCACACGTTTTTTTGACTATTAATATAGAAAAAGGACTAATCGTGCCAATTTATAAAGAACAGCATATAAATGAAAAGAACACAAAGCGAGCTCGAACATTTTAGCACTCCATCTAGGGTAGATTACAGTTTCTTTTGAGCCTCCACACATATTTTTTAAATTTTTTGGTGTGTTGGTTAATTTACAAATGTACAACACCAGGGCGGTGTAAGTACACCCCGTTGCAACCCTCCCCCTATCTACGCCCATGGTGTCGTTCATATCAGTTTTCTATTTACTACCTACATCCTCTAAATAACGGCACGTGTGTACTAGTTATAACACAGCAACTGTAGTGTGTGCACTCGTGTCATGACATTGGTGGTCATTGCACTTCTTTGCAAAGAGAGGTGAACCCCTGGATACGCGTGCTGGTTGCCGCCGTGACCTATGTAAGTAATGCAGGTTCACCGTTCACTTAAAAAAGCATTTAAACATTGATAAGTGCTATTACATTGTTCAAATATTAGATGCCTATCTACACGATTATGATTCACTAACAATAAGTGGTCGCATGTCGATGTCTAACCACGTGAAGTCTCAAAACTAAATGTTATAAAGTGACCAACATGAAATGCCTTATTATTAAATATTTTATAATTCTTCGTACCAATTAAAAGTCTGCCTGTGACGTGGAACGGCTGTGTAACCACATCGTTGGGGTTAATAGAAGTGCATTACCCATCAGCTTGGCACATCGTGGTTGGGTGGACATCATGAAACCAGCTGAAACCGGAACGGGCTGCCGCGGGCCGACCAAACCCGGCCGCGCCGCGCCACCACATATCGCTACAACCGTTTGTTTGACGACTGACCCTTTTTGTCTCGACACCCTAAATGGACTTACGAATCATTTAAACACATAAAACTAGCAACGTCGCCTCGACCTAAAAGTATACCCAAGTGCTTCAAACTATTTAGAAGCAAAACACCTGTAGAATATTTAAACAGTTTACGAGTTTTGTGCCAATAAAATAAACCACGTCAGCGTAAGTATTAACGATTACTGCTGATTACTTTGTTGACGAAAGAGGACTATTTAGCACATGATTTATCTTCTTTTTTGAGTATTTATCAAATCTTTTTCTTGATAGGTACCATAGAAAATCCTACTTAGGTATTTCTTATTGTTGTGAGCCGCAATTGTTGCAGACTAATAACCATATCGGATCGACGAAACGAATTAAAGCTAAATTCATGGTTTGTCAAACCGTATTACCTTAGCGAAGGAATAAAAAAATGGTAAGTTCTCCTCCAAGTCATATGACAATACCGTTTATTAATTATTAATTTCCAGTTGACGGCAGTTCAGCTAGAACACTGACTTCATCGCTGAAGCACGCTAGTGAAATGATCTTGCAATTAATTTGTATGTCGTATATCTTAATTAGTCATGTCTCTGCTCATCATTGTACCTCTGTAAACAACATAAAACAGGTTCAGGAGGTTCTTTCAATTATTTCTTCCAGAGACTCCCAACTCGTTGTCTCTAAAAAAGGAGGTTAGTAGTAATTTTCCTTTGCGCGCCAAATTGTCTAAGCTACTTTTTTTCCACAGCTAAATTAGTAACGGATTTTTATTAGATATCTTCCTACTATTGTTGACTGTTTATAACTCATTGCATCAGTAATAAGAATATTATGCATTGATTTAGCATAAAATTTAAGCAGTTTTAACTAGATTTATCTACCACATACAGGACATATACGCCTGTACATAACATGTACTTAGTAGGAACTAAGAAAAACCTAGTAAATACTCAGGAACTAGGTCTCACCGCGAACATAACATCACGCCTGTAATCCCCGGAGGATTAGGCAGAGATGTACCCATTACTCCATTAGTACACCCACATTTTCACCAGTTATTTTTAAGTTTCATGTAACAGGGAGCGAGCCTCTTGCCATCAGCATTACTTTAGTACTTTTTAATTTTATGGTTAGGTACAGTTAGGTGTTCGTCAACTCGTCTACTTTCGTGTTGAGTGCCTCGTTGATCTAGTGGTCACAAGCGATGCCGCTGCTGAGCGTTATGAGGTCTTCAAATTTTTCAGTAGTAGCCATGGAGTCTGGATTTGTGCCCGGTTGATGGTAATAGGCTCGTCCTTATTACAATTGGCCCCTCTGTCAAACCCTTCGGAGATAATAGGCGTGACGTTATGTGTTCGACACAGTTACCCATCTTGTCGTTATTTTCTGTGATTTTCATGATTTAATTTTTTTAATATTATGCAGTGTAGTGATGCATATGCATCAATAGTATGTAGGCAGCTAAGTATATTTTAGTTGGAGTCAATTACCGAATAGCACAGCACTGTAACAGGGTTCAACATAGAACTCACGATCTTTCGCTCACAAATCCGATGCTCTAACCGCTGAGCTATTGTTTCGCTGCGTTTGTATAATAATGCACACTTTGATACTAGTTCACTAGTACTAATGTTTTACTTTAGATACTTTGTGTAAAAGTACTATTAACCTTTCGTACTGGAATGCGGCTTTTTTTGGTAACTTTGCTTTTGTAGACCTAGACATCATTATTTGGCTGTAATATAAGGATATTTATAATAATTTAATGTCACTGGAGGCTTTAAAACAGTTGACCTATTCATAATCTACAGATTTATAACTCTTCGAGCACTTTCTTTATGCTTTGTCAAATTAGCGACGGCTCGAGCATGAACAACGTTTGTTGTGGACTTGAAACAGTTAAAGCGTCCAAGTTATGTGGGAACCATACAGCAGTAGGTCAAGGCTATGCCATTGGATTAAGTATTATATATTTATAATGGTCATCAGGTTCATATTTTTCTGAATAGGAAAACAAATGACTTGTAGGTATGGTTTATCACCAAATATCTTTTGTTTCAAGTAAGTATTTGAAAAACGTTTTGCGATCACCATAGCCGCTTTTGCTATCTACTGAGAGACCTTTCTCATGGACTGTTCGCGATAATCATTGAGGAAAATAAACAGTATCAACTTTATCTTGGGATCGTTACATTATGTACCTACCATTTGTGATTTGCGTTAGAACTATTTGAACAGATTGCAGATGCTGGCCGTATTCACTGAGAGAGATACTTATGTGCGCCGTAATAATATACTACTGAAGATACGTACTTTATTGCTACTCAATGTTTATTGGCTTTTATGACCATGTGGTATGTGGATTACCGAAAATTTGTTGAGCAGAAGATTTACGACCGGGATAAAGCCCCAGTAGCCACGTCACGTTATGTCCGTGAAGACATGGGTATGAGCATATTTTATAGTCGATTCACTTCGCTGCTCTAATGTAAATAATATTCGGTATTGACTAAAAATAAACACATACATAAACAAAGCAAATGGAATGGAAGTTCGGCTCCACAAACGGTCGCTGGAACTGGCAGAAATCTCGTCCTAACTAGAACGAATAATTGTTGTAATTAAAAACTGCCGTTTGTAAGGGCGCTTGGTGTTGGTGTGTTTATAAAGAGTCGGGGCGCAGGCTTCGCGGGCTCTGGTCGACCGGTATCGCGCCACAGGCCGCACGCGCCGCGCGATTTTCCGCCTCGCGAAACACGACGCGAACTGTCGCGTTTTTAAAACATTGTTAAAAAAAAAACAATAAATAAACATTAAAGAAATTTAAACTTTTTATCTTAGTTTAATTCATTTGAATAATTTAACAGTTAGTGACTTTAAATTTGGTGTGTTAAAGTGAATAAAAGAGTGATACATATTTATTATCTCGTAGTTTTAAAGGACGTTTTCTCCACTGCAAATATTTTAAGGTAAGGAAAATACTGCATAAAAGTATAGGTAATTTTATCATTACGTTTATTTGTTGAGCAGTCACTGCTCACCTGTATGAAATACCTACAACGGCGTTGAGGAAACAGCTGTTTCATTTTGTTCTCGTTAAAATTATTTTTAAATCATTACTTACTATTTTGTGATAATTTAGCAATTACAGTAATGAAAAGTGCCATGTGCTACCACACAATTGCAAAAGTATTTTATTAAAATCAAAATTAAATAATTTAACTTGAAATCTAGGCGATACATGACAATCGAAATTAAACATACATTTTCCTGTTACCTTAAGCAAATTATCAGCACAACTTACATTTATATAGGTACCTAAGTAACTACATTTAGCCACACTTTATTAGCAATTATTATGAATTTTACTTTAATAAGTAAAGGCATCTTCCTTGGTTCTGCAAGTCTGTACATATAAAAGAAAACAGTGAGACATTTCTGGAAAAATTCTTTAATCTCGTGTCACCGCTCTTCACCGCTGTCATAGACTCTGTAGTCACGCCAGTAGTTTTCACAGTAAAATTCTGAAAACACGATAATGAACCTTCTGTCTGGCGTTATTTAGTTTGTTTTTATCTCATACCTCATAGGGTAATCGGCCCATAGCATTTAAAGTTTGCTTAGATGGTTTTCAATTCCTTAGACCGGTAAAAAAAAAGCCATCCTCATAGATTGACCTTTGAGATGCCATGTCGAAAAAAAAAAGTTATAAATTCCTCTATCTCTCAAATCGCATTCTTAAATTTCAGTCGATCCTCGGCCACTCTTATCCAGCTACTACCAACAATCCCGCGCAAACAAAAACTATAGAGTACAAACGCCAGCACATCAAGCTACTACGCTCTGTCAAATTTCTTTAATAGATTTTCAACTTTATTTGTAACTAGCGACCCGCCCCGGCTTCGCACAGGTGCAATATATACATATAAACCTTCCTCTTGAATCACTCTATCTATTAAAAAAAACCGCATCAAAATCCGTTGCGTAGTTTCAAAGATTTAAGCATACAAAGGGACATAGGGACAGAGAAAGCGACTTTGTTTTATACTATGTAGTGATGAAGCATTAGGTTCAAGGTAGATTGGAAAGATTTGACAGTTTTGGGTAACTTGATGTCTGTATTTACCTAAAAGTATTTAGTGATTATTAACTCATTGTCATCATCATTACGCATGTGCGTACCTATATACCTTCGAACACCTAACTTGAAATTGTTAGCCGTTACAAAGAAAATTGACACATTAAGTTAATTGCATGGGACGCTAAACTGTAATTTGATGGGCGATAATAATCGCAGTGTTAATTGCATAGATTAATTAGATAAATAATTAGTGGCTATAAACAAGGTGTTGTTGATAACAGTTGAGGACGTATGAGTGAGTTCTACTAAGTATATAAACCAGCTTATTTATATATAAGTAAGTTAATTAGGTAGGAAGCCACGTGCCATTATCATCTGCCTAGCCTTTTCCTCCTTTTAGGCTTCCAGTCTAACCGGATGCAGCTGAATATCCGTATTTTTAATGGAACGACTGCCTATCTGACCTCCACTACCCAGTTAGTATTAGGTAATACGACACCCCTTGGTAAGACTGGTTGTCAGACTTTTTGAGTCAGTGACTACCTGTAACGACTGTCCAAGATCTACAAATGACAGCCGGGACCAACGGCTTAACATGCTTTCCGAGGCACGGAGGAAGCTCGGTATGTAGTGGGTGGTCACCCATCCACAGACCAACCCAGGCAAGCCCGGCTTAATTCAAAGATCAATCCGAGCGGTTGTTATTATTTAGCCATGAGCTCCTTGCTATTAATGGGTTCTTAAAAGTTAGTAAAATATCTTGAAAATTACTCTAAATTCGGTAATGAATTGGGTTATCAAGCTAGAGTGACAAATACTTGAGTAACAATTTCCTGTCATCATAAAGTACCTGCCTGAGGAAGAAATAAACAAGCTGCCCGCGACCTTCGTTCGCGTGAGATTATATTATAAAAAAATATTACTTCCCTTTTGGAATCCGATCGATTTTGTTCCCAATTTCAAAGGGTTTTAATTTTTTTACCCGGAATCCTAACTCTTGTTCTAAAATAAAAGTAGCCTACATTAGACCTAATAACTTCAGCTATCTGCCAGTAAAAGTCCTGTCAAAATCGGTCCAGCCGTTTCGGAGATTAACCGGAACATAGAGACACAAAGACAGACAGAAAAAAATTGAAATAAATGCGTTTTTGTTATAAGAGCCGTATATATTTTTATAAAATGCATTCAGTAAAAAGCTGTTATTTTGATATTGCAAACAGAAACATCAATTTTATCTATTTGTGTTACATTAATACAGTTAAACTACAATTCTGTAGGTACTGTTAATCTAGACAGTATCTACTAAGTTAATTATTTTTGTAGTTTTTCCTATTATAAAATTAAATAATTAATTTTCTCTCATTTAGGTAATATTATTAATATTGTATGATTTCCCTGAGTGACCAGTACCTTTGCCAGGTGTTGTTTACTCGCCTTTCTACTTCTTTCGTCGATAAATCTTTCACCGATATGACTTGATCTACGAAGGTCAGAGTAAATAAAGGCTTTTTTTGTTTTATTTTATTTATTATTTTGTATGAGATGATAATAGTGCTAACAAAAATTCTGGAAACCATATAAAATCTGAAAAAGGAGGGCAAGTAGATAGTAAAATAACCTTAAATTTCTACAATATCCGTAATGTTTGTTAGAATTGATAAGAATCTACAGCCATTTTGGAATTATTTCTGCATAATGATAGAAGACACTTGACTGATTACGAGGCAGGCACTTATGATCAGTCATTATTAAGGAAAACTCCTGTAAATAATTAAATGTTCAAATATTACATGTAAGTACACCGTGGGTAACCTTATAAAGTAGTTTAACGAAACTTCACTTTGCGTGCTGATAACTTATAGTTGTGCGTTGAAAACTTGTTGTTATGTAAGTACCGAAACATAAGGTCAGGTTCACAACACTCAGGCTGCGGGACTGTTCGAAAGACATACCGGGACCCTGGAAGGGCTAAGAAGGAACATGGATGGGTTTTAGTCAGTACAAGTCTGACACTCCCTTCCGCTCCGCCCAAAGTGGGAGTGGTTATTTGATGATTTCCTATCCGAAAATGAAAACTGCAAACTTATATTATTTCCTCTAACGCGGTGTGAGGTTGTTCCTTACTAGATCAGTAATTTAGAGTACTTATCCCTAAGTACATTTCTTAGGGGAGGTCGTGGCGAAATAATAACAGCCGTGCTTGCCTAGGTTGGTCTGTGGATGGGTGACCGCCCATTACATACCGATTTTCCTCCGTGCCTCGGAAAGCACGTTAAACCGTTGGTCCCGGCTGTCAGTTGTAGATCTTTGACAGTCGTTAGGTAGTCAGTGGCCCAAAAAGTTTGACAACCAGTCTTACCAAGGGGTATCGTATAACCCAGTACCAACGGGGTTGTGGAGGTCAGATAGGCAGTGGCTCCATGTAGAATACTGGTATTCAGCTGCATCCGGTTATACTGGAAGCCGACCCCAACATAGTTGGGAAAAGGCTAGGCAGATGATGATCCCTAACTACGTTTCTTGTGTCAACTTATATGAAAATCTTCTGGAAATCATTTTTCACAGAGCTCGCTCTTGTAAGTAGGCACATATATATTGCCACAACAAATAAATAGTAGTTATAATATGGTAGGAGAGTTCTGCCGCATAAATAAAGGTAATTGGTTCAAATACGGTTACAAAACTCGGCGATAAGCGAAGAGTACGATATGTTTAGGTTAGGGATACTATGGACCGACCGCTTTAATGAGTCCTCCGCCTTGCCCCATCAAAGGCACATTAGGCGTCCACAAAGTCCTAACAATATCCCACAGGTGATTTGCTTTAAAATAACCATAATCCACGTAGGTATTACGATACTAATTGAACCAATACGCGATCAACCTTCAGAATATTGCATTTAAATTGATACCTTCGCGAGGACCCATTAAAGCGGTCGGTCTATGGTATTGGTCATTGTTTTATCTAAACCATGCGTTTCATGAATTAAAATAAAATGAGTTTGAAAATACAGGGAAAGTAATATCTATACCTACTGTTACTGTACGATTTATGTTTGATCACGTTTCTTCCACATTAATTCACATTTTCACATAAATTAATGAATATTGATATTCATCATCTGTGGTACCTATACCTATGCCTACAACTTCTCTCTATGTATGGCGTTTAGTCTATTACTATCAAATAACCAAATGGCGGGAAACGAGAATATAGGTACCTCTCAGTAGCGAAGGGTCAATTTTTGTAAGAGGTAAGCTGGAGTACATAATCTTTAATGTGATTATATTATTTGTCTATAGAATTCTGACTGTGTGTTCATTTTTCAAAGGGAAGCCGGTAGGAAACGAGTTCTATGGAACCTTCGCCACTGGTACCTCTACTTTACTATCACGTATATTCTGGAAAGAACATGTAATACTTCGTTATGCATTTATGATATAGTCAAAGATCGATGTAGCCTCTTCGCGGAATGACTGGTTTATCCTAGGTTTGACGAACGCCTTTCGGAAAGTCCTAAAACAATTTTTAATTTCTATTGATGTTTTTTTAGTATTTTTTAGGTAAAAATAAAATAATTTGTTTCGGACTTTACATAGTCTATCCTAGGAGCGACTATGGCATATTCATCAAACGTCGTATTGTACATAGGTACTAGGTAGGTACTCGTAAAATCCTATTTGATTTGATTTGATTTGATTTGATTTTGAGCAGATAATAAAAAATGCTCTTCAATGTAATAAAAGATCAAACGTATTGTGCAACCCAAAATGCCACTACGCATCATCTTGTCAAAATAAAGAGTAGGTACCTATATTTTTTTGTAAATTGTAATAAAATTTATTTCGAGTAATTAAAAAAGTTAAACACAAAAACATTAAAATTTTAAACATTAAAATTAAGAAATTGTTGTAATAATGTTTTTTTAATACCCGTGTGTAAGGAATACAGGAATGTGTTAGTTTTGTACCTAATTTGGGTCTTAGTAGTCAAACCCCGATATTATCGTATTGAGTTTCGGCGTTGGACTGTCCAAGTTGGTTTCTCCTAGGATCAGACATAAATTCAAAGGCCGAAAGTCAAAGGCCGAAACACGATTTTGGTTTGGACTTTGACTAAGAATTCTTGTCAGACCTAAGGCTTTTTTTTTAATTTTTGTTCATAATTTTTTACATCCATTTTACATGCATTTTTTTTAATCTACAATTTACTCGCCAAACTTTTTAGTGTAATGGCGAGAAGCGCTTGTTTTTAAATATAAATAATCTAGTAAACAACTGACCTTAAAACTACTTGGTTAGCCAAACCACAGATAATATAATACTGCGTAGAAGTTTCGAGCCGGAGCTTCAAAGTTTGACTATAACACATACCTATTATAGAACCTGAAAACATTACCTATTTATAAATCACACCTACATACTAACGATTTTACTGTTTTACTAAACATTGAATCATTAATAGAAGTTGCATTAAGGTAAATAACCTAAAATAGGTACCCACTATTGTTTCAAAGGTCGATTTGGTCTACGTCACTAGTTTCTCCTGAAAATATCCGACAACCCGTAGCTACGTAGTCGACCGCTATAGT
The DNA here is from genome assembly GCA_905163415.1 of Noctua fimbriata. Lineage (NCBI taxonomy): Eukaryota > Metazoa > Arthropoda > Insecta > Lepidoptera > Noctuidae > Noctua > Noctua fimbriata. Next base: position 4,598,375 of record LR990942.1, on the reverse strand, counting down.
AGAATACCGTTGATTCATTACCCTGTTGACGTAAACAGATATAGGTATTGTTATATTGTTTTGAAAAAGGTAAAGGTCTTCAACAGAAATATCGTCACACGTAGGACACGAGTGTAGCAGTGATTTATGATCATCAGCTTCTTTAAAAATCGTAGAACGGTCGATTTCGTATTTATGTTAATGTCACGAGGACAAACATAATTGTATAGAGAAGGCAGAATTATCTATAGTAAAGTAAATAAATGAATGACATAAAAGAGAAAGGAGTAAATGATGCCGTGATCTCGACAAGGGAGAATGAAAACCCCAAGTAGAATGCGACATGAGATACCGCGGCCCTGGAACACAAAGGGCAACGAAGGAACATGGGTGAGTTTTAGTCAGTAAGAATCTGACAGTCCCTTCCACTTCAAGACTAGAATGCGACATGTGCAGAAAGAAGAAACCATTGAAAATCATAACGTCGCAACATAAACATATTATAGCCGAAAAACATACACGGCTGGACCGGACGGCGGACATTGATCTCCCGACAAGCACCGCCACAACACCCAGTCCTGCGCTTCACACATTCGGATTCTACTATCTACGCGAAAAAAAAACGATAATTAACCACGATATGACGAGCGTTGATCCGATTCTAAGGTGTTTTAAGACACCATGTAGCTACGACTACCTAATATATTCAGTCTGAAATGTCAGTTTATCATAAAGTACCTATGTATAAATATCTGTCTGTTCAGTCTCTATTACGTAAAGCGAGATGATACTTATCAGACATTTGAAGCTCGTTTCAACTGCAAAATTGTAATAAATCATGAACTTCTGTTAGTTCTGTGCGAAAATAATAAATTATCCATATTTCACCCCTTAATATATTATTATCAAAGATCACTAGAAAGATGAAAACTACCAGTTCATTTGAAAGACAGTTGATATCTTTTGATACACGCGTCAGGAATCTGAGCTTCTACCGCCGTTCTGTAGACATGACAAATGACGGTATATAGGTACCTAGGTATTATGTTTCGTCCTGAACATTTCAGAATATGCAATACCTACTTCAGTTACCATGCCAGTTACAAATCGACATGGTTGGAGATCTGAGTAATTAAATGTAGGAGGAAATTGCTCATAATTTTCATGTGGTTAAGGTGTTAAGTATCGTTTTTTCAGCGAACAATTTGTTACATTGTATGTGCTCTATTATACTTACACCGTATGACCGGATGTGGTGGGTGAGCCTTTGTTTCGCTTGTGTTGGGTTTCATACACAACATAATATTACCGACTGTCCACTCTTGCAATACCAGAACCAATAAAAAACACTATGAAAAGACTAAACGTAACTTTTTAAAAAAGGATCAAAAGCAAGACAGGTACAGGCAGTTTATTTGATCAATTGAGTAGGGAACTAGTCAAATAGTTCTTCCAATGTAATACAGCACTCGAAATTCAAAATTTTAAACTAGCTTAAGATTAACAACTCCTAAACATGAATTAATCAATTTAAAAACCGCTAATTAGACAACATAATGAATTCAGCAGTGACGAAAACGAAAAGCACACCTCAGACACTTTGTTTCTGACCTACAATGCAACAGGCGTACTACCTACAGTTGCCCAATCGATATGTTGATACAAGAGCTATATAGCTATGATTGTCTTCATCAGACGTCCTATTACTTGATTACCCTCGAAGCATGGCCGCGCCCCGCCCGCGTCACCGCTATAGAATAATGGCATAAAGTTGCATATGACCTTGTACTGTGTCTCCTAGTTTAAATATTAGATCTAGGTATAGTTTAAGAGGGTGGCTTTTGAGTAATTTTTGCTTTTACGAGTACTAAGAATACAAGATAGTTCGCTTAGTCGTAACTCCTATGTGGGTTAGATGTATTATTGGTGTATCTAGAGAACTTGGATCGTAAAAGTTCTGGCGGACCAAATATCATATAATTTAAAGGACTATGCAGTCCTCATTGTTTCTCATGGTAATAATTATTACTTCTGAGGTGTCTTATGTAGATATAGGAACCTGAATAATTGATTAAGTACAATATATCTGAAACTTCATCAGTTTGAGAAAATGCAGCCCAAGCCACAGGTAGGTGTTTCCACAATAGAAATGCATATTTTCCCACGAATCTAAACAACAATAATGTTGTTGCATACTAATGGGCTGTACCTAGAGAAGTACTGTTGGGCATCCGTCTTCATCAAACACCCTGTCATATCAACAGGTGGCATGTCAAACTAACTGGTGAGATTGTAGCGCGCATCCTCTTGGTATCACGTTTTTAGTACCTACGGCTAATGAGCAACCTGATAAGTAGTAAAGGAAGAAAACTCGTGGATTAGCTGGCAACCACATAATATGCTGATTAGTGGCGGTACTTTCATCTTTGACAGACGTTACAGGTTGTTAATGGCCCAAAAGTCTGACAACAGTATTACAAGACACGTATTACCCAGTACTAACTGGGTTGTGGAAGTCAGATAGGCAGTCGCTCCATGTAAAGGGATTCAGCTGAATACAAATACTGGTATTCAGCTGCATCCGGTTAGACTAGTTACAACATAGTTTGGAAAAGGCTAAGCAGATGGTGATGATGAGTGGCGGTTCTTCTATACAAGCCTAAAAGCTTCTCTTGCTCTTATAACCTACTACTCTTCATGATGTTAGGGTTTCTTAACAGTCTGCTAGCCTTGTTGCCGTCTTGTTGGCCCCGAGGCACGCCAATGTTGCTGATAGGTGATAGCTGATGTCAGTGTTTATTTAAAGATCCTTACGATATCTGTAGGAAGGTTAGATGAGTAGGCGTCTCTGGGAAACCCCAAATTCAAAATGCACTCAAATGGAATTAATTATAACATCTTGAGGAAAGTTCACGAGTCAAACAATTAACATGATTTAACATTTTAATTCTGTGCAAAAGTGAAACGAATATATGACCTACATTTGCACTACCTAACAGAAGGTATGTAGATGTAGGTTCTTAGATAGGTACGTTTTTAGTGTGTGTGTGTTGTTCAGAGTTATAAAACAGCTGTCTCGTCAACTAGCTACAGTTGCGGGCTGAATGATAATCACGAAATGTTATCAGTTATCACTGTCTCCATGTTTATGTGCACAAATTAAAAAAAAACTGAGATAACACAGGCAGCTACCATCAGTAGTCATACGGTGATCTATATATGGTTATATTCTGTTTACTCAGATTTGGTACATTCTTCATATTAAACGTTGATCGTCAGGGTCATTCAAAAACTGTTGAGAATTTCTGGTAAAAATAAGTAAGTAGGTAAATGATGTGACTAATTGTAGGAAGGTGTTAAATTGATGGAAATAATTGACGACTGGCTCATTGCAATCTCAGAAGCAGTGAAATTTGTCAGAAATTGTCATGACAGAAATATTGTTATTTGCTCTGATAGTAAAAGTTCACTACAGCATATAGCTCGATGCGCCTCTGGACACAGAGGTGCTTCGGTAGCATATGACATTCTTTCTAAGATAGATGAACTTAATCAAAAAGGTGTTCAGCTGAGATTGCAATGGGTCCCATCGCATATTGGAATACAGGGTAACGAGAAGGCTGACATGTTGGCGAAATATGCAGCCAAACACGGAATAGAAACTAATATTAAACTTGATTACTCGGAAATATTGCCTAAATTCAAAAATGTTTGTTATGATCATTGGAAGGAACACTTTAACAAAATTTCAGTAGAAAAAGGAATCTGGTATAAAACCATACAATGTCGGCCTCTCCGTGTGCCCTGGTTTATTAATATTAACTTAAGCAGAAAATTTGTAGTCACAGCTCACAGACTTAGATCTGGGCACATTCCATGTAACAAATACGCCTTCTTGATGAAAAAGAATACCTCCCCCAACTGTGAAGTGTGTGGAGTTATAGAGGACATACATCACTTGTTGATGGAATGTGTCCGATATGAGGCTGATAGGAGCAAGCTGTTCAGGGCTCTAAAATTGAACAAGAACGACATAGGTACATTTCACCGATTACTAGCTAAACCGAGTTCAGATGAAGCAAGAAAGTTGTTCGACTTTATGGCCCTGATACATTGATCTCTTTTTATATTGTTTTAGGCTACGATGGGACTGACATGCGCTGTGCGTCATAAAAGTCCCTAAAATTAAAAGAAAAAAAAAAAAAAAAAATAATAATAATTGACGACTGCCTCGCTGGTCTAGTGGTCGCAAGCTCGACTGCTGAGCATGAGGTCCTGGATCCGATTCCCGGGTTGGGCAAAGTGTTATTGGGTTTATCCAACAGGAATTTCTCAATAGCAGCCACGGAGTCTGGATTTGTGCCCGGTCGACGGCAATAGGCTATATATAATTTGCGAAATATGGGTTTAGGAGTACCTACTATTAGGTACACCTCTGCCTAACTCTTCAGCGATTACAGGCGTGCTGTTATAATTGACATCAACTGCTTTAAAGGTCTTAGTTTGTGTTAGCCAAGTATGCGCTGATTTCTCATAATAATGTAACCAATTACTCTTTATAAAATGGTCCTGTGTTCCCACTGGAGTTCCTCCTGTAGCATGACCACCGTAGCCAAGGATTTCTTCGATGGAAGAATCGACAAAATGACAAATAGTGCAAAGAAATCTGTCATTGTGTCGACACTATCTGTCATTTTGTCGATTCTTCCGTCAAAGGAATCCTTGTCTACGGTGGTCATGCTACGGGGGCAGGAACAATATGATAAAATATCATCATTTGTTATTAATAGCCACGAACGAATGAACTTAACTTCGTTTCCGCAACGACTCTATATTTATGTGGCTATTATTTACATAAATAATGTGATTTTAAAAATCGTCACTACAAAAACTGCGCGGACGTGAGATAACTATTGTCAAACGATCTGCCATTATATTTTATAATATTCACGTGCTTTTATACAACTATATCTGGCTCTATTATGTAGGGTGACTGGTGACCGATACTTAAGCACGTGATTGTACTCATGATAGTAAACAACTTTCCCAAAGAAACTTTTTTTTTTATACTGATCATCATCATGTGCCTAGACATTTCCCAACTATGTTGGGGTCGGCTTCTAGCCAGCTAATGATCGTTGGTCTAGTGGTCGCAAGCGCAATTACTGAGCATGAGGTCCAAAAAGCTGAAAATTCAAAATTGTGTTTATGAACAGAATATCATAACAAAACATTATCACTACATAGTATAAAATAAATTCGCTTTCTCTGTCCCTATGTCCCTTTGTATGCTTAAATCTTTGAAACTACGCAACGGATTTTGATGCGGTTTTTTTAATAGATAGAGTGATTCAAGAGGAAGGTTTATATGTATATATTGCTCCTGTGCGAAGCCGGGGCGGGTCGCTAGTTATTAATAAAGTAATTTTAATTGGGGCAGTAATATTTGTACACTAAATTATTAAGAGGAAAGATTTGTATTTTTGTAAGTGTGTAACGAATAAACTCAAAAACCATTAGACCCATTTCAAAACTTCTTTAAACAAAAGAATGCTATATTATCCCTGAGTAACATACGCTACATATATTAAAAAAAAAAAAAAAAATTGCAAAATAAATGTCCACACGTGTGAAGCCGGGACGGGCCGCTAGTTTAAAATAATTTCACGCGTACGAAGGTCGTGGGCAACTGGTAGTAATCTAAACAAAAGACAATTTCAGAAATTTCGCGTAGCAAGTGCTACGCGTTAAAAGTTCGTAGCTCGTCACTTGCGATTTTTCTAGTCGTCAGCAAAAAAATACCCATGCATAGACAGATTCAGACTTTTTTTTATCATTAATCTATGCTTCATCTACGTCTAAATAATGTACTCATGTACTATTAAAAATCAAATACGATGGACGTAGTCATATAAACAGCAAATGTTCAAAGATGGCGGAAGTTGTCGTAACCTTTGGGTTGCCGCCAAAAATATCCCTTGAAACGTGACGTCACTACACACGAACAGATTGTTTACGGTGTACCTACATTAGCTGGAGACATTACGACCTACCTAATGAGATTACTAATAATGTGTATAGGTAAATAATGCACCCGGTGCACGTAAATGACCGTGGAAGAAGCAAAAGGAGCTGGCGTTGTGTAGTGTCTGCCTAATTTACCCACCATTTTTCTTCTTTAAAAGGCGAGTTTATGGAGTTCACTGCAGGTCTGCCGGTCAGTGGATACGAAACGGGGCACTATGAAAAAGTCGATGTAGCCCCGCTACGCGGGGCTCCTACTTCTGTCTGCAGGGTTTAAAGTAACCTAACCTAACCTAACGTCGGGGTGGCCCAAGTCCCGAGCTCACTTCGCTCGCTCTTGCATCTATGTATAAACTACTTAGGAAAAAATTTTTTTTGCAAAAATTTAATAAGTCTTTTTTTCTCAGTGCCCCGTTACGTAAACTCCAACCGGTCTGCCAGTACCCTTATGTCTTAAAAAATAAAGGTTGAAAATTTGTCGACCGTCAGGGAACTCTGTAGTACAGCAGACTATAGATACATGATCTTGAGTCTTCGTGACGGGTGGTAGGCATGCAGCAGAACGAAATCCTAGAAAAACTCTTTAGTTTTAGGTACTTTTTAAGCTTTATGAAATAAAAAATAACTGTATGAAAGATCGTGTGACTTAGTAACTGTTTTGGAGTTATTTTTTACGGTCTGAAAAAGCTCTAAAGTTCCTCATAATTCAGGCAATTGCTCACATACTTGGACATGTGATGAGGAGGGACGAATCGCATGTGACTAAAAGAGTGATGAATATAAATGTTGATGGATGGAGAGGGAGGGGAAGACCAAGGAAACGATGGATGGATTGTGTGAGGAATGATATGAAAGAAAAAGGTGTAAATAATTGCGTGACGGTTGACAGGGGAGAATGGAAGAAAAAATCGTGTTGCGCCGACCCCAAGTAATATGGGACAAGGGCAGGAAGATGCTCACATAACCTTAACGTATGTTATAAATTAAATAGGTAATATTTCGTAATATTAATGTACATAAACACAATAGGTTCTGCTACTTTATATAGTTATATTATTTACCAGAACACAAGATGAGTGGGCATCACCATTATCTCCATGTTTAACTTAGCAGTAAGCTGTGATCTCTAAGAATGCTGACTACAAAGACCACTGTTTGATATTGTCATATGATTGAACAAACAATGATAATATGGACACTGTTCGTAGGTTATAACTAACTACGTTTAAAGTGAGGTGTTAAAACTGATCCCATTTGGTTAATACTGAGGTATTGTATTTTCTAGCTGCAAAGTTCATTGAATCATATAAGTTGAAATCAATATTTGTTTTGGAATTAGCGTGTAGGTACCCAAAATCGACTTCTTGGTCTTTTGAGACATCACTAGAATACGTAAATAGTTTGCCGATTCGAAGACTTGACTTAGGCAATAAGGTTTGAAATTATAGTTTTTTTTTTTAATGTAATCTTCCTTTTTACTTTCCTTTCTTGGGTTAGTGCCTAAACTGGTGTCAGAGTTTTCATGCTGCCCATGGGCGTCTGACTTGATTTTACATGCCGTCGAGAAATATTTCTCAGGCATGCTGACTTCCTCGAGATGTTTTTATTGAATTATTTAAATTGATTTTATAATAATAATAACTTGACGGATTTTTATTTTGAATGAATGTTTAAATCATGCATGATGATAATAAACCAACAAAAAATGTAAAATATTTGAATAGATTAACATCGCAAGATTGGCCGATTACCTACATTTTATTATGGGGGACTGGTTTAAAGAGCGGTGCTTTTTTTTTACTGTTTCAGGCCTTGAAACTGACCTGTTTTAATAAAAGAGTTATAGATATTGCAAAAATGATTCTGTTTCTCACAGTGATAATGAATATTACGATTAACCATAAAGGTTTATTTAGTAAGACCCGGTTTCAATTACAAGACACATGGGAACTACATAGTCTTTAAATACACACATAATACATAATCTTAAACCGTTTGAATGAACTTGAACTTGGTAAGGTTTATCTAACCAACTACCATTCACATTGTTTCAATCATATCAATAGTTCAGGGCTATGTTCTTAATAATTTGTATGCTATTGTATTATGGCAGAATGTGTCCTACACTAAAAATAATTATTCAATTCTTTAAAAAGGGTGTAACTAGATCCTTAAGCCGAAAGGCACTTGTTCTCCCCGTCATTGCGATATTTTGTTTTTGTTCTAGGCCATACTTGGAACCTTCTAGTTACGGAGATATTGAGGGTCAAAGTTACAACTTATTCACAAGTTTTTTTTTTTAAATACAAGGTTTTACGAGGAGGGATCAAAAAGTAGTGAGAATGAGATAGAATATAATGACTATTGATAACTTAATAATTTATTTTTCTACATAGTATCCGAGTCTCTCTACACACCGAGTCCAGCGCTTTTCCAAGGCTTCAATCCTTTTCACAAAAATGTTTTGTAGTGGTCCTGCAAAAAGCTCTCCACGGCATCCATCACCTCGTTATCGTCTTCGTACCTATTTCCCCTTAAGTATTTTTTCAATTTGGGGAACAGATAAAAATCGCTAGCCGCCAGATACCAATTCGAAGCCAGCTTGCTGAATGGCAGCCATCGCAACTGCCGACCTGTGCGCGGGTGCGTTGTCGTGATGAAACAGCACGCCCCTTCGAAGTTTCCCTCTCCTTTTCTCTTTGATGGCATTCCTCAACTTGGGAATTAAAGCTGCATAATATTGGCCTGTAATAGTGGTTCCACGCTCCAGGTAATCAATCAACAATATCCCTTCTGAGTCCCGAAATATTGAGGCCATAACCTTGCCAGCCGATGCCACGACACGAAACTTCTTTGGGGTCGGTGATGATGGCCGTTTCCATTGCGAAAGATTGCTGTTTTGTCTCGGGATCAAAATGATGGATCTATGTTTCGTCCATTGTTACGAAACGAGACAAAAAGTTTTCAGAATCTTCTTGAAACTTGTCCAACAATATCTTCGAAATGTCAAGTCGATTTTGTTTCTGACTGTCGGTTAATATTCTCGAAATTGAGAAGCCCACCTTGCGACAGTGGAATACGGCGGAGCAGACTCTCCTAATGCCTCCAAATCCAAATGAATCTCTTGCGTCGTTAACTTTTTAAACAGAGGTATTTAATAACGGCTCGCACTTCGTTTTTCTCCATTTTTGAGAAATCGTTCCGACACAAAGCAAACAAATGACTACATTCAGAAAAAAACAAAAGAGAATCGAAGATTTTTTTCTTTATTAATATTACAAATATGTATCTGAGCTATGCCTGCCAGTATTTTTTTTTTCTTACCAAGGAGTATGTCGTTCTCACTACTTTTTGATCCCTCCTAGTAATGTTGTAACTTTACTTTAAATACCTCCATGACTCCAGCACTTTTGATTTTGCACTTAAATAAAAAGTCGTTCCCCAGCAATAATTTTTGCTTAGGGTTACTTAGTTTGACAGAATGCTTGGTCGGACTTCGTCGGACGGCTTCGTGAAGGGTCTTTTTACATATTGTATTTACCACAAATTATGCAAATAAAGAGAGTTTACTTACAAACAAAACATAATTTGTACAAAATTCATAAATTCAGGGACGCACTTACGTGTCTCGGAGAATGTCAGTGTCTTGATGAATATGAAAGGTAACCAAAAACCTCGAAACTTTTTAAACGGATATAAAATGTTTAATTTATGAACATAAAACTGTCCCTAACTAGACGTCCTCACTATTTAAAAGCAAAGACAACTTGGGAACTAGGGACAATTATGTCCGCATTACAGAACGTCGCTCAAATATCAATCATTACTTAAAAAGATTAAAGCCATTTGATCGATTATAAAAGTAATTTTCTGAACTAATCCAATTGCCCGTGTCCCACATTCTACTAAAATTGCATTTACGGTAATTATAATCTGCATGATTACTCACTGGCAAAACAAGAAGCTCGTGCTCACGTCAAGCGCAGAATAAGAGCAGAAGGACCACAAAGTATGCGCTACAATCCAGTAGTTGAGCTACTTATTATCTATCAGGACTATTTACGACGACAAGACACATCTGTATGGCTCATTTAAGTCCATCACTGTACCAGACCATTCAGAGCGATATTTCAGAATTCAGATAAACAGTCGTTCCATGATGTAAAATACTGATATTGAGCTGCATCCAGCTAGACTGGAAGTCGATCCCACGTAATTGAGAAAAGCATAGACAGATGAACTGATGGAGCTAGTACGAGACTTAAGGACCACCATTTCACAAAAGAAGACAAGGCTTCGAGTTCAACCCACTGAACTTTTGCCTTAAATATTTGTAGAAAGCGGTCCTTCGATACGTTTTTTGGCGCGTGTAGAGATCAAGGTGGGTATGTGCTCGTCACGTGATGTCCGCGCGTCTGACTCGGCTCTCGGCCGCAGTGGCTGGCGTGGCTGCTGTCTGTGTTTCCCCCAGAACCGGCCGAAACCGGCCAAAACCGGCGGTAAAGCCTTCAACAGAACTTGTTAAGGTTTTAAGTGCACGTAGCGGAGAATCTTTTGAATGAACTCAGAGCTTGCGGCGAATATTAAGTAATTGTATATTTGATCACTGTCTGTATTTTGGGTGAAACTTAAAATCACTGTGTTTAGGAAAGTTGTTTCCATTTGCGTTTACGCATTTACGGAGGAACGTGTGTGGAAGGTTTTTTGTTTTAGTCTTTTACTTATGGGATTAATATAAAGAGGGATGACATCACTGACTGACACTGCTCAACCTGTTGATTGATATATGTGCTATACCTACCTAGAGTGGTCTTTAATGAGTGTTTTTGGCGTGTTTAAGATATTCTTTTTCTATAGTATTAAAATAAATGTCTGACTCTCAATTAAAGCAAATACCCTAGTGCCGCAAAGACTGAAAAGCCGAAACAGCTTTCTAAAGTGCCTGCTGAAAATCTCCCACCTGACACACACCACCAAATGAGCAGCCATGGCAGATCTGGAAGTCTTTAAATAGACTCCGGACCCAGGTTGGCCGAAGCAAAGAAAACCTGCTAAGGTGGAGATTTATTGAAGACTGTCCTGGAGTGTAAATGTGGTGCTGTTCCAAAAATCTTTTCCTGCGTGTTCTATCTTTTATTCATTATTACAGGAACTGACGGACGCACTGAAGATGCCAAACTCGTAGAGCAGTTCTGGGTCTAGAGCAGTTCTGGGTCGACACAATTAAGATTGCCAAATACACGCGTAGAATTAAAGCATTGCTTTACGATAATAATACAGGGTGGAAGGGATTTTTCTTCGGTACTTTAAAAAGGTCTGCTGCTTCCTACACAGTCCAAATTGTATGGATCAGCAGAATTTTTTAATGAAAAATTTATCTTCGTTCTGAATGATGTTCCCTGATTACGTGGTTACCGTTTTTGCGTGGGTGTCCCTTACACCCTGTATATTTGGCACAATAATTTCCAAACAAATGAGCTTGTAACTAATGTAACTTAGCGACAATATCAACGCTAATCGTCTTGAACTTGATTACCCGGGCGTGGCACGTGCGTCAAATAAAAAAAAATAAAAAAAATATATAATTACAGTAATGTCGGAAGTAGACCGTTTATCGATAACACTAACAATAAGGTAGCAAAAGTAAAACAATTGCCAATCGTAGATTAAGTTTATCGATAAGAAACGCGTGGTTCAAGAAAACCGTTTAATTCTGAAGTAGGGCTTTACAATGTTACCCTTCGTGAAATGCAACATTGGTCGCTTCGGCACTGGTGTTGTCAGTATAAATAAAACATGAGTAGTTTCAATTTCAAATCTCAAGAGCACCGTCTGGATAGATCACTTGAGTGGACGTATAAGATGATTGAGTTGGTGATGATAAGCAGTTGGTAAGGACGTTTAGAATATAAATAAAAGGCATACCATAAATTACCCTGTGAGAGGAGCTCGTGGCTAAATAATAACAGCCGCTCGGGTCGATCTTCAGGTTTTCTGGAGTTTCCTCCGTGTCTCGGAAAGCACGTTAGGTAAGCCGTTGGTCCCGGCTGTCATTTGTAGATCTTTGGCAGTCGTTCAGGTAGTCCAGTGGCCCGAAAGTCTGACAACCAGTCTTACCAAGGGTACCGAATTACCCTGTACTAACTCGGTAGTGGAGGTCATATAGTCAGTCGCTCCATGTAAAATACTGGTATTCAGCTACATCCGGTCAGACTGGAAGCCGACCCCAATTAATTTGGGAACAGCCTAAGCAGTGGATGACACTAGCATATTATACTAGTAACTATTGAATTAATGAATTACTGCTCTGTGCTCATATTGGAAAAACATAACACTCTGAATAACTAAAAACTAAAACTCAGATAATAATATTTTGGACTAGAGTCTAGATCTAGTTAATACACACACACACACTCATCCACGCTGTAGGTACTCTTAGCAATGGATGTATAGCTATTAAATTGTATATCCGTAATTCGCTGTTAGATTAGTTTATATATTTTAAGATAAAATTTCAAAGAGCTGTGGATTTTGTGAATAATAAATAAATAAATAAATACCTGGTTACATTATTTTTCCCATATCAAAGAGCAAAACCACATTATACACAGTCGCGAAACAAGCAGTGTAATGTTCGTTCTTTATAACTAAACTGCAATTGCTTTTTTGTTGTCCAGCAGATATCGCGCAAAGAAAATTATGTGGTTGGGCGCAACATCGAAGAAGTATTTCGTCACAATAAAGCTACGAGAAGTAGTTTCGTACAAGTGTAGCTTCCGGTAGTCCACCGACTGCATACTATCATGGAAGAAAACAGGTGAGGGATAGGACCCATTAATATACAACATCAGTTTTAGTATATGCGAAACCTGATACACGTGTCTAGTATTTTTATGTAAAGAATCTATGTACAAAATTTCAAAACTGTATCATGAAAAATCACAAAGTTATAAGCTTGTTCTGTTACCTAGTTGTCCGCACAAAAACGCGGTCACCACGCAGCGCGCGCCTCCAGCGTCGTCTTGAGCTCATTGATAACAATAATTTGGCAGTAGGTACCTAAATTATTGCGATAGGTACTCAAAGTCGCTCGGTATCCAACTTTTAACTTTTTTAAATATTTTCGGGAAAAAATTTAACTGGGTTTAAAAAATAATTGGAATCGATTCAGTTACTTATTCTGAACAAACTATATTCAGGTTTCGCATATACTAAAAATAATGTTGCATAATACTATTTCATAAATCCCCCGATGATTGCATGCTCGAAAGTGCGAGTGCTGAGCGTGAGCGTGGGGTCCTGGGTTTAAATCCCTGCATTACTAAGTTCTCAGTAGTGGCCGTAGCCCTTATTTTGGTAGTGGGCGGCATAATTCCTTCGTGTCGGAATAGTGGGTCTGATGTCTCTCAGGTCGTATCGGATTGCTGTCCCATCTGACATGAGGTGAGAGCAACAGAAGTTGTGTTTGCGCTCAAACCTGTTATTTTCTCGTTTCCACTAAAACTGAACGCCATGGCTGAATCAAGCAATCAAGGGGGCTATTATTATTTCATAAATCTAATTTGAATTTATCCTTTTCCCCTTACGGCTGATACATCATCATTCTCTTGATGATGATGATGGCTGCTACATAATTTACTGAATTTTCAAAAATCAAACTCAGATCATTTATTTGAATTAGACAGACATTTAAAAGTGCCCGTAATGGCACTTTTGAATGTTAGAAAGAAATTCTACAAAGAATTGAATCTACACCCTACTGCATTATCCAAATTCTCATAACCAGGTTCAAAGTCTCCACCGTGGAGGCCGAGTCCAAGAAGAACGGCATCCACATGGGTGCCAACATCATCACGAGACCTCTTCGGTCTTCAGCAGAGACGGTGGAACGAGGAGTAACAGTAGTAGCCCCTAATGCTCAACCAGACACCTGGCTCCATGATGCTGGTTGGAGAAGGAAAAGGTCACTAGCCCAGCTTACCAGGGAAGCCTTACCTAGGTTGGACAACTACAGAAATTCGAAAAGGGCATTGAAAAGGCCAAGTCTGGGGGAGCTGCATGGGGACCATCTTATTACGGAGGAGGTAAGTTATATTGCGCCTCATTTATCACCCCTAGCATCTGGAGTTCTCCATCTATTTAGAAGGATTTGTGACAAGCGAAGTGAGGCTGAATTTCAGTACTATTATACTAAAATGGTCCTGCACGAAGTGAGTGATTGACAGCTCTGCTACGACATATTCATACGCAACAGTGTAAAGAAATGCTTTGTAAATACAAAGCAGGGAAATACGATTAGAATTCACTCTCTTAGGAGAGGGTACCTTTTACTGTGCATTTGAAAAAGCAAAACAATGTATATGTTTCACGTGTTCGTATTAATTCGCGCCAAAAACTCCAATGTCATACCACGCAAAACCCATCGTCATTGATCTCATATAATCAAAATGTCATTAAGCGACATTAGCATTAGAATTTGCTGTGTAGGGTAAGAATTATGTATTATTACAGCAGGAATTACCTTATGGTAAGGTTATCGAGTAATTATAAAGATGAGCATCAATTGGTTCTCGATTTTTGAGGAAATAGGTATGTTGGATTCTCATGAAGAAGACATGCTGCGCCGACCCCAAATAAGTTGGGATAAGGGCAGGAGAATGAACGATGATGATGTTAGATTCTCTTGAGGAAAGGTGACTACTCAATGAATATGAATGAATGACTAGTATTCATGTGTCAACACAAAGATAACACCTCATGAAACTGCACTATATGCCTAAGCATGTACCTAGTGCAGTTTCATTAGGTGTTAAACCACAATTATTATAAACCAATAAAAAACAATAAAAATAATCAATCAATCAATTCAAAAAACAATCAATCAATAAAAAATCAATAAAAAAAAAATCAAATCAAATTCTCAATCAATTTCTAATATTATTAGTAACTACTCAATGAATATGAATGAATGACTAGTATTCATGTGTCAACATAAAGATAACACCTCATGAAACTGCACTATATGCCTAAGCATGTACCTAGTGCAGTTTCATCAGGTGTTAAACCACAATTATTATAAACCAACCAAAAATTCAGTCAATCAATTCTAAAAACAATCAATCAATTAAAAAAAAAATCAAATCAAATCAAATTCTCAATCAATTTCTAATATTGTTAGTAACTAGCTAATTGGCGAGCTAAATCAGCCACTATTGATAGTAGGTATTGGAAATACGGTTATTAACACGCTAATTGCTCAGTAATTTATTAAACCAATCACACGTAAAAGACATTAATTGATTATGATATTTAATAGATCAGTCTTTATGGCTATCACATCAAAGTAACATAACCTGTTTCGTAAGAGAGCCTGAGCAAGCAGAATTACCCACGGACAAAAACGCATTACTATTATTATTTGAATTCATATTTAATACGAATGCATTGTGAACGATTCCATTGAACAGAGTCATCGTTACGCCCTTTCAAGATCAAGGTATACAATAATACTGAGTTATTTTCTCCTGATTAATCGTGCAAACATAACATCTAGGTTTATGTGCTTATTTTATCTACACAAACTGTCGATAATAAACAAACAATTTATGTTTCATATACAAAGAGTCATAGAATCGCAACATAACTATGTAAATATGTCAAGCTGCGACACTTGTTAAGAATTTTCACCTTATTTTCCGACTTTTTTCACTAAAATCATTGCATGCCTTCGGAAAACTTAGTAGTCGGTTAAGAAGTGTGTTGATACTTGATAATATTCATTGATCAGATGGTGACTTTGAAGTACTAAAGATAAAGCATCGATTAGTCGTGTAATGTTCACGTTAGGAATAGAAAAAGTGGATTGGACCGGTGCGATCCGCCGCTAGCTGCTCTGAGTGAGACTTCGCTCTCGAGAGCTTGACGGATGTAGCCACGTAGTAATAATGTAGGGTTACGTCCAACCGATAGTTTTTTTATAAGCTTTCTATGGTTATGACCTATAGTTTTATTTTTTTTAATTCTCTTTCTTTAATTAGGAGATAACGAAATATTCTTTTTCAGCGTACATGACATACTGCATAAGACATACCTACTTCTAGATAGCGATTAGCAAAACTTTTCTACATAAGCCAACCGTACGAGTTCCTCCTGGGCTGCAATTCCCAAGTTTCCCCACTTGTATCAAAATGGGGAAATTATTATTATTCCCAATTTTTACCGGCGGTGCTCTGATCGGTTAGACTTTTAAGGTGTGTGAAAGAATAACCTTATAGACAGAATCTTCAGATTTTCACCGCAAAATGTTACCTTAAACTTCCCAACGCATACTAATAAAAATATTTATTACGCTTACATAAACAAAATAAAACCTCCGTCACGACGCACGTTGATGTCGTCTGGGAACAATACCCAAGCGCAGTGTTATGGCAGAGATCAACAAAGCACGAGACAGACGGTGTCCATCATGGCAGAATGGCGGCAAATGCAGTCAGCTGTCTGTCACTCACTGGACCCATTACATCCATGATAATCACGTGCATCATACATGACAGAGACAATAAACTTATGTAGTTGTGTTTGAACATATTCAATCTGATTTGCTACACCTGCATTTTGCTGCTATAATGACGGCAATAAACGGGAATTAGAATGATGTGTTTGTTTCAGGACGAGAAAGTACAACAAACGAGAGAAACAAAATCGCCAACTCCTGCAGTTGGAATTAAGTTGGGATGGATTCAAGTAAGTTGGTCATAATGTACTTAGGCACCTATCTTTTTTCTTACCATTTCATTTTATGAAGGCAAAAGTCGACAGAGTTTTTGATGGACATATTAGTATAGAACTATTCATTTGCTTGAGGTCCACGAGATTTATCGAAATACCACACTTATGCTCCTATTACCATAGCTGCTAGAGCCGAGTGTTCGTGGATATAATTCATTGTGTTTACCTGATCATCATGATGTATGGTGTAATCACGATGATAATCTGACTAAGATTCTATTGTAGGGCGTGCTGATACCATGTCTGCTGAACATCTGGGGTGTGATGCTGTTCCTGCGGATATCGTGGGTGGTGTCGCAGGCAGGCATCGGGTTCTCTCTTATCATCATCGCCATATCTGCATTCGTGTGTGTCATAACAACGCTCTCTATGAGCGCTATATGCACCAATGGAGAAGTAAAAGGAGGTTGGTTTGTCTTGATATCTAACTTTTTATTTTATAATCACACCAAATCGTTTGTCAACCAGTCGTTCATCAAGGTTTTAGAGCATTCGAACTACTTTCTAGAATTGATTTGTAAAAATAAAGTCATAACCAATGAGATGATCGTCTCACGCAGAACCAAAAATACTTTCAGTTCAATGACTGAAGAATGATCGAAATAAAAAATCTACTGCTACTGAACTAAAGATGATTCAATTCCGCTTAAAAATGAATCAAGTTTTTCTTCCAAAGTCAACAGACTAAAGTTAGTTGACTTGCTAACACATGTATGTTAGGTAAAACTATTGTATTTGTAATGACATGAGTCATGACTCGCATCGATTACTGACGAGAACAAACGATTCGTGGGAATTCATATTTTGGATCCCCAGAGCTGCACTGTTTAGATTCTCATTATCAACTCGGGCTCTATGGTCTCTCCTCGTCTGTTAGCTATTTATATTGCTTAGGCTAACGTCCTCACATATAACCGGTCTAGCATTATATTCTGACGAGGTTGTATTTCTAAACGAAATATGGCCTTCTAAGACTAAGTTATTTTTCTCTTTTTACGATAGATTTAAATAATATTTAAATATGCACTTGAAGCGCATTCAAGCCCGAGTAGAATGTTTTATAAGAAGATAACACAATTATCTCTCTACAACTGAGTTCCTGTGATCACATTAGTCTTGTCTGTAGCTACTTGAGGTGATCTATCATAAAGTCTCATAAGTATTTTAAACACAATAGTTAAAGACTTTTAGCTGACAATATAATTAGCGAAGCGTGAACAGAGCACGATGTTAACAATGCCCCTGTCATCCGTTACACTTCCTCTTGCCTTTGTGCAGATCAGGGAAAAAGCAACGCGCGACTTATAGTAAATACAGTGCTACTAACTAAAATGACATTACATTCACACAATAGGCTACAGTAATCTCAATTAAGATTAGCATCAGTAACGTATGATCGCGGAATGCATGCAATCTTATACAGTGATTGTATGAAGGAAGGTACGTAACATACACTACCTGAGGATAATCGTGTGAAACCAAGAACCAGTTTGAATTCTAGTGACGTGGGTACTAGGTCAGTTGAGTCATGTGCACCCAAAATGTATAAAATAAACATTGAATAAAATATAACAAAAATTGGTAAAGGACAGAGCACGAATGATCCAAATAACAAGACAACGAGGTCATTCCTAGGCTGACTAGCTTTTTCTAAGTTCCTTTATAAACTGGAATAGTCTCAGAGGGATCTCTAATATAAGATATTCCTACGAGACTATTAACATGGACGTTACTAACGACTTATTCATAAGCCCTTGGGTTAGGTACTTATTTTGCGGATTATATGTAAGGATTTTGACAATGTTGATATCATAAAAAACATAATTTTTAGAAAATGTTTGAAATACATAACACTGATGACAGTGATGACTAAACACATTATGGCTAAGCTAAGGCTTGATTTAATACTCTTTATCATACTAGGTGGAATATACTACATAATCTCAAGATCACTGGGTCCTGAATTTGGTGCTTCTGTGGGCATTATCTTCGCCTTTGCCAACGCAGTCGCCGCCAGTATGAACACTATCGGCTTCTGCGACTCCTTGAACGACCTTCTGAAGAGTTACGACTTGAAGATCATCGATGGTGGTCTCAATGACGTCAGGATCGTGGGGGCTGTGGCCCTCCTCGTCATGTGCTTCATCTGCGCCGTGGGCATGGACTGGGAGAGCAAAGCGCAGGTTAGATTTTGGATTTCGTTTATTTAACTGATATGAATCCATTACATAGTTTGTTAAAACTAATAACATAGGTACATACATAGTTTTAGCCTGTCCATTACGTTTGTTTCATGTTCATGTTAAGTAATTAAATGCCATATTTATTATGAGTAAGTAGTACAATAGATTCATATTTGTATTTCTTCATGGTTTTAAATGAATATAGCCAACTAAAACTAATTAACTTTGACGGCCACGTAAGTAATCAGACTTTTACATAAATGTCCCATTGCTAGGCAGGCTATAAATCAGTCTAAAATTGGTTCCACAGGTCACGAGCTTGAGTATTGGCAATTGCTGCAAATAGATTTCCTGATATGATTTACATCGATTCAACAATCATACGTACGCTTTATAACACGTGCTTGAGTTGTGTGATCGCCAATTTTGGGATAGAGCATTGTGTGTTTTTTTATTAGGATGTCAGGGATAAGGAGACAAGAAGATGAGGGACAAAGAAGAAGTAGGAAATATTTATTCCAAAAGTTACTAAAATTTATATTTAGGCCCTTCCTAATGAAGGGCCTCAATATAAATTTTAAACTTTTGTTTACTTAACTAATGCCATGATGTCGAATTAGTCGTAAAAATATGGAAATTATCACTACATCGCTTGTGAGCGACAATCATCTAAAACACTCTTTATAATTATTTAGACAAGCTACAATAACAATTATCAGGGGTAATATTATCATGTAAACCAAACACGCAACAGGACAGTTCCATTAAGGTCCTATGTTTAGGAAAGCTCTAGAGGTATCTGTACACCGTGGTTTGCCAACTAGCCGCGTAGCCATTCAGCCCCAATTGACCTCTCTCGAAGTAAACAAACCGTCCTTCAACCCACTGACAATCAATAGAGTATTCATTTACTCCCTGCGACCGTCGGGAAATTGGATGAAATGTGGGAGCATCGCTTGTTATTTCATTACTGCGTAAAAGCTGCTAACTACTTGGAAGTTTGTTAGTAGGTAACCGTTTTTACGCGTTGTTTTGTTAATGTAGGTCTGAAAGTAGTATTGGATTATGAAAGGGTTATTTTTATTTCTACTAAAACCACGGTTCAGCCAAAAAAAGGTAAACAATAAACATACCGTAATGTTTACGTTTGTTTAACCTTACTTTTGTTTGAAAATTGTCCAGAGCATAAAGAATCTCGTTCGAAAAGCAATGAAATATGTATTAGAAGTTTAAATAATGAAAAGCAGGTTTTGAATAATTCAAAAGTTGAAGCGTTTTTGAAACCAACTTTGTATACATAAGCTCTTCCGTCAAGGTTCGAGTTTATCATTGGGTCAACTAAACAAATGTCATAGCGGTAGATTAATTCAGAGCAACAGGTAGAAACGTGTCGATCAGCGCATTATTAGAATCTATATAGCTACTAATAATATATTTATACAAATCGCCAATGTTTTGTTGAACAATAAATGATGCATGCATTTCTATTTCACGTCATGTTTCTGTCCAATAGTCGCGTCGTCGCGTCACATTGCAGGTGCACTGTTAGCACCGAGCGAAGTCTTTCAGCAAACACATGGACGATTATATGCCGCAAATAACAGTAATATAGCAGAAACTTTTATAGCAAATAAAACTAACTCCTGCCCGTGCCCACAACTTTGTCCGTTTAGTATCGAAAATAAAACAGAAACTAAAAAATGTTCATGTTTGAATTCGGTTTTGTTTATCCTCTTTAATTATCCTGCACTAAAACAAAAGCTAAAACTGGCAAGGTCCTCAGCAAATGCAAAAAGCTCAAAGTGGACTACCATGAGTACGAGCTTTCTCTGTCTTACGGCAACACGTGACCACTGTCCTCATTTCACTCGCATGGTAATATTTCCTTTTTAGCATCTTCGTTGGACGATACACAATTATTTTACTTATATGGATCACACAAAATGGCGGCTTGCTACGTCAAACTCATAATAAGTTAATTGCATTAATTTTGAGTATTAAAAGCAAGTGTTGTGGAAATTGCGACAAATTATAGTTAAAAGTAGTTAATCAACTGTTGGCGTAGCTTTTTGTCTGATTGCCTTTTATTTGAATGGGTTGGTGATAACTGCGTAGTTAGTTCAAAAGCCTTGAATGCCATGGGGATGCCACGCGAAATGTTTTGTAAATTGTCAAGTCTTCGTGTTAGTTAACTTAGTTAATGCCGTAAACCACACGAAAGTGTATTGAAGTTTAATTTTGTTTTACAATCAGGAACCAATGTTAAACAATCAATCTTCCTTCACTTCTTTTAATATAACATCAGATGTTATTTGGTACATCTCTGCAAGAACATAGATTGAAAACTACTGCTGTAAACTGAATGTATTTGTATAATGGCTTGAAGTTCCAACAAACTTGTAGTAGAATCAACTGTACCATTTCTGAGTGATTACAGATTTCTAATGTAAATCAAGACCGGTCAAGACGTTTCTGGCTTCAGAATCTATTCAGGGAACATTTCCCGGAAACATGACTTCGATACTAATTCAGCTGGAAAACTAGTGACCTTTCCCAATTCAATGTACAGTTTATTATTAGCTGGAGAGTCTCAATGTTAGTGAATTCAGCCTTATATTACCTATGTCAGATGTGCAGTGATGCAATCATATTTTAGGTATTTTAGACCGACTATTTTAAAGAACGGGAATTGCATGGGCGTGGCTATGACACATAGGTACATAACGCGTTAGAAAGACCCTGTAAGCTAGGAAGGTATGCAAGTGCTAGACACGATGCTTTACAAAGCCCAAGTTTATCTTAACTCGATTAACGACAATAGATTTCGCCTACCGCATGTTTTATATATGGTTGAATAGTAAATACTTTACTTACCCACACTGCGTAAACAAACATGGCCGGCGTGATAATAACAAACACACAACTTTACCCAATAAATACAGATTTAATGATTTACAAGAATTACCAATACACACATAGGTTTCCGTAAAGGTGTGTTCATTCAATTTACAAAATTGAAAAGCTTTTACCTAGATACATATATTTAATTACACGGTAGGTATCTGTTATCCATGGCTAACTACGGGATTTCAAACGACCGTTTCGAGGGTTTCGAAGGGGAATTGCCGTATTAACCATGCTTGGCAGGCGAACTCTTTGGCTAGTTGCCATTTCTTAGGTGCCATAAAGAGAAGTTATTCGTAAGACATCTTTGTAACCTACATAGGAAAAGATTGTGTATTATCTAGAGGTTTACCACATGAAGCAATTGACACTTGGAGGAATTAATCCACATAGGTACCTCATTGAAAGCTCGGCAGAGCTGAGCAGAGCACGGCACTGATGCATAAAAGTATTTTCTATTTGGCACCAATTATCTATAATAAAATCCCTAATCTTATGAAGCAGTTATCAACTAGACTGTACAAAATGCAGCTTAAAAAAAGTATCTTAACCAAATTCTACTACAGCTTATCGGAATTTTTAAATGAGTAAAAAACCAATGC
Organism: Noctua fimbriata; assembly: GCA_905163415.1. Lineage (NCBI taxonomy): Eukaryota > Metazoa > Arthropoda > Insecta > Lepidoptera > Noctuidae > Noctua > Noctua fimbriata. The sequence goes on along the minus strand of LR990942.1, from coordinate 4,575,895 downwards.
ATCGGAGATTAAGTTAGTTACGACATTTCTTGTTTTAATAATTTTAGTTAATAATGTCTACTTTTTGTTAACCCTCTTGTCTAAGCCTTTTTTTAATTTTATATTTTTATAATAATTAAGTTTATGGCCCACCCATGTTATACATTTTTTTTTTAATTCTTCAAAATTTCTATCTATTATGTACTTTATATACAGACTAAAAAGAACTAAAGTAATGATAAAAATAAGACTAAAAGTAAGAAAATATAAACATCTAAACAACGACGACAATAGGACACTTAGAATAAATATATCTTTATCTTTGAAAACATAATTTAATTTTATGGAATTATGTTCAACACAAACCGCTTGGTCCATGTAGCAAAATTTTTTCTTTTATAACGAAATCTAGCTCTATGGAAGAATTTTGCGGTTTTTTAGGGTAACGTTCGTATGGAAGATTGAAATTTTTGCGGCATTTCTTCATATAGTTCGTCATTTATTGTCCACAGAATTTCCTGATCGCCATCATCGTAGGAGCTATGGTGGACTTTGTAGTTGGAACTATCATGGGCCCGAGTAGCGTACAGGAAATCGCCAATGGATTCGTCGGACTCAGCAGTAAGTAACTAAACCTGCAATAAAAGTTTACGCAAACGTGATGAAATGAAAAGCGAGCTAGCAACAAAAAGAGTTGTTTCTGAGTTTATGTATGACCACTAACTAGTGGAGAAAGAATTCTCGCCGATCGATGGCGGCAGTACGAACAGCCAACGATCAACTAATAGCAGAAATGTGTATCTTTTATTGACACTTTATTCAGTACGTTTCTTGATCGAACAAATGGTCATTAGCTAGTTGCGCTTCTTCGTTTGCCGTGGGACACGGCACGTGCTTAGAGGAAATAGTTTGAAGTTTAACAATGTCGTCATTATGTTTGATAGTAGGTACCTAGAATGACGTCAGCTAGCGTCACTGAAGGATGATGTATTTAGATTGATTGTTTTTTGTTATATTATGACTTTGGAAAATATCCTTGGCTATGGGTCTTTATCATCTGTTTAACTTTTAAGTAGGTATTCAAAAGATTTCGCCAAGTAAGTTTTTAAGTTTTTGTTCGCTTTACGAAGTTCGTGAATAGCTTTCGTATTTTTAAGATGTAATTTTTTACCAACCTAGAAACATCATCTATCTTGTGATCAAACCTTTACAAAAGTAACGAATTATGATGTTTACATGACTAGAGCATGTTTATTTATGAGAGTTCTCTTACAATTCTAGCGGCCACACTGTCGGCGAACTTCAAGACTGACTACCGCTTCAGCGAAGGGCTAAACCACGATTTCTTCAGTGTGTTCGCCATTTTCTTTCCATCTGTCACTGGCATACAAGCTGGTGCAAATATTTCCGGAGATTTGAAGGTACTTACGATATTTTACAGATTTTTTTTTAAAAACTACCACCTTCTCTTGTATCGTGGGTTCGTTTACAAACATTTGAACTCACATACACAAACAGCCAGACCCGGTACAACTACCTGGCGGCCGACCATGACGTTCCAGTGTGGGAAAGAGATGGCGGTAGACGACCAGTATAGCTCTGTTTCTTTCCCATACTGGAATTACTCCTGCTACAAGACCTGGGGGTTTACTATGACGTCATAGTAACCCCCCAGAAGCATTAGAAATATTTGCTCCGTGTGGGAATCGAACCTGCGACACGCAGCGCAGCAGCCAATCGCTTAACTACTGCGCCAACCGTGCCGTCAATTCTGCTGCTTCTTCACTCGCATCATCATTGTACTGTCCATATCTCAACTTATTTAGGGTCGGCGCAGCATGTCTTCTCCTTCCATACTCCTCTATTAGTCGAAATTTCTGTAGATCTAGCTATCTAGCCATATCATCTTTCACACATTTCGTCTCTTTATTTTTCTCTCGTATCTAAAGCTTACATTTGGTACTATAAGAATAATCATATCGTTGGGAAATAAAAGGTATAGTGCCTTTCAATAACAAGTTGTTACGTCGAACTTCCTGTTCGGTACTAAGAATTTCTCCACAAACACTCAATCAAAATGAGGGTGTTCTAATTATGGCCGTTGTTTCAACCACTCCTCCCACTTTCGACCGTTTCTTAGACTCCATTTAATTCCTGGGTATCGCTACCGTTCTGAGAACACCCTTGTTACTTGAAAAGGCAACGTCTAAACAGTATACAGACAATCGATTACGGTATTATTTTTTAAAAAGATACGGATTCGCTTTATATTATTAGGCAGTCTTCTCCTTCATCTTCCTGAATGAAAGAGCTCGTCTGATGACATCAGTCAAAACTGAAAAGTATTTTCCTATTGTTTTTCGCAAAATAATGATAACAATATAGGTACTATAGCATTGGTAATGAGCGTCGATGCTAGATGCAAATTCATTCATACCTAGCTAGTTAGGCTGCCTAGGTACTACTTCAAGCAAAGATGCCTACACGTGGTACTGCAATCGATCCCTGAGCAATGTTTGCTCGGGAGAGCACGCACGCTCTACGTCTATTTAGTACCTACCTATAAACTTCTCTGCACGTGTAATCAGTGTCAATGACAGCACAACGTGACGTCACTACCTAACACACGTCACGGGTTTGCGAAACAAATGAATCATTAGCTGTAACTACCTACGTCAAATATCTCTTGAATTCATTCATACATTTTTTATACTGTGAAACTATAAATAGTGGGATATATTCATGGTTGGAGTCCGTCCATCGCCATGATGAATGTTTGAACGGGAAAGCACGTGCGTTTGTCATGCACGTGTTGAGTGTCTTTGACAGCGTAGCGTGATGTCATACCTGCCCTGAAACGTGACGACAGGGCACTGACAAGGATAGGGAAGGGACTGACAGTCACAGATTACCTACCTGGAACTGTTTTTGTACTTACTTTTCTTTTTCGATTTAAACTCTTTTCAATGCACAAGGAGCTTCACGGATCGGATGATAGGTACCTATAATTGGTAGTTATCGTCTGTGATATTTAATAGAAGTTTACGATCATTTTCACGCTAAATACGTAACATAAAACCGTACGTGTTCACTATAAGAAAGAATATCAGGTATAGCAATTCATACGATTCAATTCGATCTTTCGGGACATCAAAAAATATTGAATTGAGACGTGATATGCGATTTGATTGGTCTGATCTGAATAGAATGTGAATCTGACTAAACTGAATCTAGCCTGATACGGATGCAGAATCGGGAGTATAAGTCAATAGTGATGTCAATCAAATCAAATCATCAATGAGCTGATGCGGCGAGTAAAGGATGATTTCCACCAAACTGCTCGCATCGCATCGGATCGGAACGGAGCGGATTGTACAATCTTTAAACAATATTAAATCGTGTACACAGTTTTTAAAGTCTATATCACTAATCCGCGCACAGATTGCCCTCGATGGCCCCCGGGCGCCTTCCGCGACACTCGATCGTAGCCGAAAGTATGCAGCGACGCGCGAACGGCTCCGTTCGCCTGGCGTCGTATCCGATATTATCCGAAATTAGAACACGTCAACACGGTAGGAATGAAACTATTGACTAGGCGCAGAAACGGATTCGGTCGCAAGCGAAGGTACGGAGCCGATCGTATGCGTCGACAAACTGCCGGACGCGATCGGCTGTCGCCGCATCCATTTGTATCCTTTCAGATCAGATGCGATGCGAGACCGTTTGGTGAAAATAACCCTTAAAATTATTATTTGAATGCCAAATTAATGTGTATCTAATATTTTGTGTGGCACAAATCGAATGAAACGAACTCAACATGAGGATCAACTAAATTAACCTCGCAATTTTTCGGTTTCTTGTTTCTTAGCTCAGACACTCATCGATTCATTAAAATCAATTGATATAGTGTCGGCAGTGAGTCATCTCTATTCCCGCAAAACAATAAATGATAAACAAGATACTTCTGTGAGTGGAAGTTCATCGAAGTGTCGATTATTTTCTTTGTTTATGGAACAACACCTATCAATTCACTGTATGAATAAGGTAATTATCGTGAATGTCTTATAGCGTCTTGCAATGAGGAAAGAAAGACAACAACCTCGATAGCTGTTACCTACCTACTTATCAAGTAAGATTCAGCAGCTGGTAACGTTTTCAAGGCTATTTACGACGAGATACTTGGTGGAGCACTACCCCCTACGTGATCAGACTCTATTTAAAATCTCTTCAAATCAAAGCAACATTTAGTTATTTCATGAATCTTTCAGGATCCAGCATCAGCAATCCCGAAGGGTACATTACTAGCTCTCGCTATATCCATGGTGAGCTATGCTGCGATGGTGTTGTTCTCGGGTGCAAGTGCCTTGAGGGACGCCACTGGAAACGTGACTGACTTGGTGATTGAAAACGGCACTGTTGTTGACTACAGCGGACTTGCCAGCTGCGTCGCCAACAACACTTGCAAATTCGGACTGCATAATAGCTATTCGGTAAGCTAAACCATTTCTTGCATAGCAATAGTACATAGATAGGTGCTTACTGGTGCGAAAACATCTTAGGAATGGCTTTCAATTGTGTCAGAACTTTGGTCCTATCAAGGATTTGATCACTTGACTGAGGAATTCTTCAAGTAAATTGATATCTTTGGGGATTTGCTGGTCTTCACAGCAGGTTAGCAGTAAACCCTTGCCATTTTAAGTTGCTGTTTTTAGTATCATGTCGAATTCATTTTCTGCTTTTACCAGGTGATGCAACTAATGTCAGCGTGGGGCCCGTTCATCTACGGCGGCTGTTGGGCAGCCACACTCTCCACAGCGCTCACTAACCTGCTGTCAGTCCCGCGGCTGATCCAGGCGCTTGGTACCGACCGTATCTACCCCGGACTCATCTTCTTCTCCAAGCCCTATGGAAAAACAGGGGAGCCGTATAGAGGATATGTTCTTACGTTCTTCGTTTCTTTGATGTTTTTACTTATTGGTTAGTATAACTATAAATGTTAATATTTTCATGTCATTTTAAGAAAGTATACGTGGAACGAAATATTTCTTATTTCACACGGCTGTCTAAAAATTGGAATGTTCTTTTAAATATGTCTTACTAGTGTTTCTGCCAGTGTTGGACAAAACCAACGACCAGTCGCTCACATAGCCTTGGAGCGAAAGAACTGAAATTCATGGGGGGAGGCCTTTACACAGCAGTGTAAATATAAGTGATACAGGTTAACAGTAACAGTGCCTAGTGGTGCTTGCGGGCCAGGTCAAAGACTAGCCTATAAATTTGGGAGTGCTAAAAGTCTCGAAAATCACCAGCATCAACCCTTTTTCTTTCACAGCTGACCTGAACACAATAGCGCCTCTGATATCCAACTTCTACCTCGCATCGTATGCCCTCATTAATTTCTGCACCTTCCACGCGGCGGTCGTGCGACCGCTGGGATGGCGACCTACATTCAGGGTAAGCATCACCATAACATATCTATACAATGTAATTCGATGCTGAATTGAATGCCAGTGACTCATGTATACGAAAATATATCTGTACCATCGCAACGTTATTCGTCATTTTCCGTCACGGTGTAGATCACACTTGTGGCTAAATCTGATATTGTTTCAGATGCATTTCGATGACTATGGCGAATTTTCCTGTCGCTCACAAAATTTAAATTCCCCGAGTATCATCCAAAACATTCCGTGTATTTGATTCATGTCAGTCATCATGAATCTCATACCTACATCCCCTCTTCTTTATCACCTCCTCAATATTATATTTTTTTGGTCCTTATTCCAGTACTACAACGTATGGTTGTCTCTGGTCGGGTTCCTGAGCTGCGTGGCAATCATGCTGCTCATCAGCTGGGTCATGTCGCTCGTCACCTTTGCCATCTTCTTCACGCTGTACCTTATCGTGCACTACAGGGACCCAGGTTGGTATGGTTCTACGTAAAACTAAGCTAAGGTTTTTGGCAGAGAGGCAATTTAAGTGTCTGCAATATATACCAAACCGCCCTGAATACGAGTGTAGGATTATGGCCCGTTCCAGACCCAGCTGTGAGATTATTATAAGTTATAAGCTAATAATTATGTTAGAGATGCAGATAATGTCATCTACCTATAGTTTTCCTTTATAGCATTTGTTGTCGTAGATACCTACGTCAATAGCAATATTTTTCGAAGGAAAAGCAATGAGCATTATAGGAATTATATCCTCCAAAAGGGATGTTTTCAAACAACATCTTTAAACACCTCAAAGCCAGGAACGTAAAAAGCATGTTTTAACCAAGCGAATTACTACTGGGTACTGGGTAACGAGAATAACCGTTGTTAACCCGATCTAAATCCGTTTGAACTCGATGAATAATTGCATTATTTGCTCCTTACTTCGCTCGCATTTGATTCATATCGCTGAACCGTTCGTTTGTATATATTCTCGTTTCCGAAAGTTTTTATAAATGGAATTCTTCAGATTATTGGCACGATCCTTCTTATTATGTATCTTTCCGTTGATATTTCGTAAGAGGTTGCGTTGATGGATACTGGTACTCGATAAAAAGATTATTATCCATTGAAATTCAATAAATAATCAAATTGGCCTTCATCAGCATTGATTCTAGCAATAAAAACTGTTGTTTTACGGTGCTATATAGAAGATAGGTAGTGCCCGCATTTGAATCAATGGACGAATGTCGTTGACTAATGAATGCAATAGAAAATGTGTAAGCTTCTAAACGCGACGGACCAAGACAGCCCTTTTTAAAGAAGAACAACCTTTAGGTGTTTCTTTTAACGCCACATTCCCGTTAACATATTCAAACATAAATGGCACAAAACTATTAGGTAGTGAAACAAAGCCAATTTCATTTATAATAACATATTTACCTGTGTAATTCAATTTAAAGATCTCCGACTCTAAAAAAATCACCTGTTATTATTGCAGCGACGGACTTTACAAAAAGTACTATTGCCATCTATGACATAAATGTAGAACTAACATCAACATTCTAAATCGCGCTAATAAAGTTATAGAACTTACAGAAAAACCCGACATCAACCGTCGGGCACTGAGGGATGAAGAACTTTATACCCTTTAATATAAAACAAAATATTTTTTAATCTGCTGAAATTAATTATTTTAGCCAAATTAATTAATGATAGCCGATCTCCGACCTCTTAAGGATATAGGTCACGAAATAAACATATTGTATCGCCGTTATTTACAGACGTAAACTGGGGCAGCAGTACTCAAGCCCAGATATACAAGACGGCTCTATCGAGCGCCTATAATTTGGCCAAGACAGATGAGCATGTGAAGAACTATTGGCCGCAAATATTGGTGCTGGCTGGACGGCCGCAGACTAGGCCTGCGCTCGTAGACCTTGGCAACCTCATCACTAAGGCTGGATCGCTGATGATTGTTGGTGATATATCACAGGTAAGGGCATCGTTATGATTTGTCTTCAAATGTGTCTTTGCAAATAGACACCTAAAAACGACAGAGAATCAATAGAATCTTTGTCTTATTGTAACCCAAATAAAAATAACCACAAACATTGATACAAACAGAACCAATCAAAACGATTTAAAAAAATAGCGCTGAAAGTATTGGGAGTTTGCAAGACGAGATAATAATGTGTTGACTCATATGAGCCCGAAAACACAAGGTCAGTTGCTCATCCAATGATATTCTATCGCAGAATTCATGTGGAGCAGAAGAACAAGTAAGAAAAGTAATTCTGTGTTTGCATCGATTGCATCACGTTCAATGGCTTCAGAATACTAATCCAATATTTCCCAATCTTCCAGGAAAAAGTCTCCTACAAGGAGCGCTCTACCCGCGCCCGCACGGACGCAGAGTGGCTGCGCCTGCGCAAAGTTCGCGCGTTCTGCTCGCGCGTGCACGGCTTCGGCTTCGAGGCCGGTGCGCGTGCACTCGTGCAGGCCGCCGGCGTCGGCCGGCTTGCACCTAATGTACTGCTCATGGGCTTCAAACAAGACTGGACCACCTGTCCTTCGGAGGATTTGGTGTCTTACTTCAATGTGTTGCAGTGAGTATGCCTTGTTAATTAGGGTTTTGGGTCACCTGCATGATTAACTTTGATGCCGTACATACTTGCTTTGTAGACTCAAACTTTGAGTATCCCATAATTTTTTCCTTGATTTCAACAAAATATGAACGATTGATAAGGGATATCCAGTTACCTAATCTTGACGTTTTTTCTTTATAATACTTATTTTGCCTTTGACGCGACTTTTTCATAATACCAGAAATATGATCAAAACCTATTAGCGGCTCGCCATTTAAAGATATATCTTGTGATGTTGACATCAGTAGCACTTCCATATATGATTGACTTTGACACAATATGAACAAATATGACCAATTGCTATTACAACACACGTTTGCTATAACAGTCAAACTTGAAAATTGTCTTGCACAACAACCGAGCAGTATCGTCTATACACGAATTCTTTCACAGCACTGCCTTCGAGAGTCGTCTCGCCGTAGCAATAGTCCGCGTAGCAGGCGGGCTGGACTTCGGCGTCGTGAGCTCCGAGAGCGCGGCCGCCAGCTCGCTCACGGGCACTTCCCACGGCAGCGCGGACGAGCTGCGCGTGCGCCGCGCGCCGCTGATGTTGCACGCGGACTCCGACCTCGACATCCGCGGCGCGGATCACCCACCCAGGCATAACCTGTCCAGTACGTTGCCCATAGATGATAGTAAGTACTGCACACCTAAGTGATGGTGGTGGTACCAGCTTTTAACACTTGTTTATTATTATAGTCTTAGAGTAATTCATATTCATGGGAATCATTAGCATAGACTCTAATATTAACAACCGCTTCCTGGACCAGCGTTCATGAACGAAGGCAGAACAGTTCCAGCCAATTTCCTTTAAAAGTTATTTTTACGTTCTACAACACTAATCTCATCAACCAAATGCTTAAAAAAAAATAGTGTTTTAGAAACTTCGATATCATTTTTAAGAGATAGCTCTTAACTAAAAAAAAAAAACTACGTGTATAATACTGTGTGGGTCAATCCCACACTGTTATACAACACGTAGTTTTTTTTTCAGTTACATGTGTGGAGAGCTACCCATATTTTTTATTCATGATTTGATATAATTTTTGTGTAGCGGTTCATAGAAGACACCTGCTCTCTAAATTTGAACTGTGTGGTGCCTTGGACAGTACAGTCTCGGACTAAAAAGGCTGTGACATACGGACGGACAGACGAACAGGAATAATCTACAAGGGTTCCGTTTTTGCCATTTGGCAACGGAATCCTAAAAACGATGTCCATTAACAAAATTATGTACCCGGCAAAACCTGTGGGCCAAACCCTAAACAATGATAAATCAGTACAACTCACAAGGACGTTCCATTCATTCCTAAAGAAGGTCATGTACACTTCCGCAACAAGTAATTTTCCTCATTGTTAAAGATTTTTCCCCAGGTATACTGACTCTGACTACGTCACGTTCGTTCACGATATCCGAGTGCAACAGCACCAAGGAACGGAAGAAGAAAGACAAGAAGAACGACATGAGACAGATTATATACAACACGTCCACCGGGTTGGAGCTATCGAAGGAACAACTGACGCAAATGACGATATTCCAGAGGAAACAGGTAAACCAATCTATAACAAAAAATCTGCTCCTTATAATAGAATATGTGAAATAATATAAAGAATAAAACATAAAGAAGCAGGCACTTATCAGAAAACTAGCTTTTGCCCGCGACTTCTCTCGCGTTAATTTGGAAAAAAATCTTAACTACTAAAGTTTCTATAATGATATAATTCAATCATGATTCGAAAGTCACGTGGCACCATCTAATATAATAAGAACGTTATTGTTGTTTTCCTCGGGAACAGTACTTAGTTTCGGGAAGAAAGGTACCCTATGTTCGTTTCTGTACACCTGATAACGTATATGCAAAATTTCAGGATGATCGGTTTAGTGGTTTAGACGTGAAAAGGTAACAAACAAACTTACTTTCACATTTATAATATTAGTTAGGATTAAATGTTGTGTTATAGAAATCCAGAACTAATACTACGTTCGCAAAGTACGACGCTTTCTATAGTTTCTGCGTAAGCTCCTTAGGATGTGAAAGTAATGACTGTTCGTAATGCAAGTCTTGCTACTGTGTTAGGAGGCCGGTACGCTGGACGTGTGGTGGTTGTACGACGACGGTGGGCTGACGATCCTGCTGCCGTACATCATCTCGCAGCGCTCCGCCTGGGGCAACTGCAAGCTCAGGATCTTCGCGCTCGCCAACAGGCTGCACGAGATGGAACTCGAGGAGAGGAAGTGAGAATATTGCATTATACATAAAGCTCATTGGATACAAGTATCAAAATTGGTCCTTAGGACCAATTGACTTGTGTGAATGACTCTTCTGCAACAAGATAAAAGAATATCTGAAATCTGATTTAATTACACTTACTAACTGTAGAAAACTGTTGATGATTTTCTCTTTTTGCTAGTTTTCTGATCCGAAAACCTTATTTTTAGTATGGCCAACCTGCTAGCGAAGTTCCGCATAGACTACTCCTCCCTGACGATGGTGCAAGATATCACAGAGCCGCCTCAGCCTGAGACCATGAAACTCTTCGAAGACGTTACCAAGAAGTTCACAGACGAATCTGCAAATCCAGGTAACTTCGTACCTAATGGTGTAACGTCTGGATGGATATTTTTAAACGAACTCGCGTCAATAGTTTTTATTCTTACTCTATATTGTACACATTAATGAGAAACTCGTTGATAAATAATAACAGCCGCCCGTGTCGATCTTTAAGGTTAAGCAGCGCTTGCCAAGGTCGGTCCGTGAATGGGTGACAAATGACAATCCATTACATACTGAGTTCCCTTCGTGCCTCGGAAAGCACGTCAAGCCGTTAATCCCAACTGTCATTTGTAGATCTTTGACAGTCGTTACAAGTCGTTTGAAGTCAGACACTGCGGGACTGTTCAAAAGAGATACCGCGGCCCTGGAACACAAAGGGCTAAGAAGGAACATGGATGGGTTTTAGTCAGTACAAGTCTGACACTCCCTTCCGCACCGCCCAGAGCGGGAGCGGTCATTTTATGATAACCAATCCGAAAAAAAAATGGGGTATTGTATTACCCAGTAACTGGGTTTGCACAGGCAATCGCTCCATGTAAAATACAGGTATTCTGCTGCATTCGGTTAGACCGGAAGCAGACCCCAACAGTTAGGAAAAGGCTAGACAGATGATGATATTGTACACATAAATTACACCGGTATTATTAGACCTTGGTTTTTCGTTTGAACTTATAAATTTAGCGTTGCTGTTCCAGTGATATCGCATTCATCTATACAAGATTGATTCATTCATTGCGTTCTTCATTCACCATCTTCCAAATTGCGACAGTGCAATGTAATCAATATTCTTCTTTGCCATAGAATGTTGCATCAGCGAGACAGAGTTGTTAACTCTCTCTGAGAAGACAAAACGTCAGCTGAGGCTACGGGAGCTGCTGCTCGCTAATTCGAAGGAAGCCCGTCTCATCGTCATGTCGCTACCTATGCCTAGGAAGGTGCGTATAGAATACAATATCTATATTTTTAGTATCGTATATTCACTGTATTCTTCTGATAAATTCTTTCTTTTGTTTTTGCTATCCTGGTCCTTGCAGTCGGTATGGTCTTTTAAAGAATTCAAATTTACTTAACTCACTCTTTTCGAATCGGCTTTTTACACACACTGGGTGTACAATAAAATACTCTCTTCTTAAAGGACTTATGCACATTGTTCTCGATAACATATTTCTCTTTCATACAGGGTTCAGTATCCGCTCCACTGTACATGGCGTGGCTTGAGATGATGAGTCGCGACATGCCGCCGATGATGTTCGTACGCGGCAACCATACCTCCGTGCTCACCTTCTACTCTTAGTTATATTGTACCATCTACAATTTGTACGATTAATCTTTTTACAATTGTTTTGTAAAAATCAATGTTATTCCTCAAAATTCTGTTGTACGACAAATTACTTAATTACGCGTGTTTGTGTTTCAGTGTTGCTAAGTAAATTTTCAGAATACAACCTTATGGTCGATTTTAGTAAATCAAATAAACTTAAAAGAAGTTAGCTAAATAGTTTATTTTTAACAATAATGTATTAATAGGACCAGTGACTTGGTGCCGTCTATTCTAATATTTTATTATTGTTACTAAAGTATTGCTTGTTATATGTAATAAAATACTTGTAACAAAAAACAAGGCCAGTTAGTAGACTCTTTATTTAAAAAATAGGTACTTATCCAGCCGCAACATGTCTTAGTGAGGTGAAAGTAGTTTTAAGTTACTTACGAATAGTTTAATATACTTAAGCCATTTTAGATTAGAAGTAAATAAATGTATCAATGCATAGAGACTGTTGTAATTACCAACTGTACAATATTTAAGCACCCATTACAATCATGAACAATTATTTAAGTACTTAGAATCATGAACACTTACAGCATTTTATCATTAGGTAATGTTAAGACAGTTAATAGATTAATAGTTTATGTTAAATAAGTTATTCAAATAAAGCTTAGATTTAAGGTTTTAACAAACCAATAAAATGAACAAAATCTTTTACCAAAGCACAATAAAAGTATTATGTAATTATTTATATAATTTAGAAGTTAAACTATGTCTATTTTATTTAAAAGCGTCTATAAGACGAGTATACGTTTAAGGGTCCCATAACACATAAGGTTAATTTAAAGTAGGCCGTATTACCAAACGACGTTTGTATACAAGCTTACACAAAAGCGGGCCTAGGATCGATCCCTGGAGGAACCCTGCAGTTTGTTAAAAAAATTATTGATTATCGCAGTACTTTCGTTCGGTGTAACATAATTATGAAGGTACTGATACAAGGGGTATTAGGTACTTACTTGTGATTTATGCTGAATCTTGTTTGTTTTAATTTTGACTTATTTTTATTTTTACTTTGACATCCTTTGTCGGTTGGTTGTTGGCGGTAAATTGCATTTAGTAGGTACTTGATTTGATGAACTTATAAAATAATTTGCAAAATATTAATTAAGGCGAAAGACAAAACTTTTTTTGCAATAAACTGTACTACCCATACGCAAAAGTTTGATTTATTTATTTTTATATCAAAGGTATAATAATTAAGTTGGTCACTGAAAAAAATACCTAATACTCTGTCTGTTGATTCCTTCTGTTTCCCTGAAGACGTAAGTGATGGGAGATTCCCTAACACCGAAATGAATTATAATTTCTATTAGCGTTACGCTTCGCTAGCTGTCCGTCTATACCAGCCCCCGTAGCATGACCACCGTAGACAATGATTTCTTTGACTGAAGAATCGACAAAATGACAGCTAGTGCAAAGAAATCTGTCATTGTGTCGACACAATCTATCATTTTGTCGATTCTTCAGTCAAAGAAATCATTGTCTACGGTGGTTATGCTACGGGGGCTGGTGCAAAAAAATCAGGAGAGGAGACCCCGTAATACCAATAAGGGTTGCGCCTTATCTATAATTTTCTGTCGCTCAGAACAGTCATTTGAAAGGGCGAAAAACAGCGTGAGCTTGCTGACGAGCGCATCGTTGATGACTAGCAAATCACGGTTCTAAACAACAGAAAATGGAAAAATCTAAATGTTTTCGTTTAGATGCAGCAGACAAACTCTATAATTTTCAAATCCCTCTTTTCATAAACAAGATAACGCTGATGGATGCTAACTTGTCATGAATTTGACAATACATTTATATACCAATACTAAGACTGATTACGAAATAGCTAAAATAAATAAATCATCATTTCGACAACTTAATTAAACGAACAAGCTACGTCTGGATTATAAAACTACAAAGTAAATTAGGGATACATTTAGGAGACCCAAATCAACGTTTCAGACAATTCAAGTTAAAATTGATTCCGTGAGTGCTTAAATAAACATGAAGTAAGAAGCAGCATCATACCTCGTAGGTTTACAGTCACGAGCAAAACACTTAACAACTTTTAAAAGAGTTTTTCTCCTACTGTTCTCATTAAAATTTCATGTTGTTCAACATAGTATTCTGCAACCCATACTTTTATGAAAAAGATTCTATCTCCAAGTTACAATCGTTATTCGTCGCGAAAATTGCTTTTACATTTACGAAAGTGTAAAAGTACATATTGGTGCTCGTGACTGTACGATTCAATGTAGATATAATGAAACGACCATTCGTATGATACCCGATCTTGTTTTCGGTATTGTATTAACCCTTAACGGATGATTTGTGGATGTCTGTAGGAAAATTTTTAATGTGGGACAAAGACACCACTCTCTTGAAGCATGCTCTGATTTATAATGCCTAACGCAACAATATAGTACCCGCAAGATCGGCGGCATACGCAGATTCAGAATCGAAGAAATAATCATTCCGTAACAAAGAAAGTCTCACCAAAACTTCCAGATGAACAGAGATCAATCACGGCTCGTACAAAAGTACCAAAATTTAAAAGTAAAAGCAAAGCCAAAAGGAATAATGTAAATATTACGAAAGAGGGCAATATGAAAAACATATATTTTTTTGGTAACATTAACATTGCAAAACCAGTCTATCATTGACCATCCGAAGGTCTGAAAATGTCTCTTGGACACAACAATGCAATTTCTGAACAGATTAGAATAATCAAAACGTGTTTTGAGTTATACATATGTAGATTAGGACCAGGGGCATCTGTCACCTGAACAGACACCAAAAACTTTGTATAAGCGCAGCGAAAAAAAAAAATGTATAGGTACCTAATCCTCATGTCCATTTTTTTTACTATAGGATAGAAAAACTTAGGAGTACTAGGAGTTTAGAACGGAAATCCAGTTCACCAATATAATAATTGTTTGCGCCGTTAAACGAATGTCCAAAATATTGCTGACTAAATTATGATTTTTGATACTTTCAAACTTGTAGACCTTTGTTGTAAACGTTAAAACTGTTCAGGATGCTATTTTCAGTTAAAAGCCTTTTTTTTAATTATTATGCTGAATACAATTTAAATAAAATTATGATTTTTAGTATTTTTCAATTAAATAGCAGCGGAAGGGTTAGTGGTAGAGTTTCCTTTTAAAAATGTTGAGGGTGTTATTTCCTATTTAAAATCGTATTTTTATTTTCTAACCGTACTTTAAATTTTTGGTAAATTTTTTGTACATGATTGACGTCCTTTAGGAACAAAATTGCAGCTCGGAAAAAAAGTTTGCGGCAATTTCGGCTGTACGGCTGCACCAGGCACTCAGCAACTCTCAGTGGTTAAAGGTTTATAAAAATGTCTTGTGGAGGCAAGTATGGAGCTCAATATAAATTGGTTGTTTAGTCTGGCTGGGCTGTACCGGTAAAGTGCGGTAGCGGAGCAGTTTCTGCGGGAATGTCCGCGAATCATTACTACTAATTAGCTCAGTTTAATTATTTTTAATTGAAACGCATTCTTGATCCAAAAAAGTGAATCATTTTTTTTAAGAATAAGTAATACGTAAGTTACGTAAGTTTTCATGTATAGATAATGGATGAACATCTACTGAAGAACGGTGACAAACGTGGTAAGAAGGAAAAACCTTATTGTTATATTTTTTCTGTTTAAGTATGTACAATAATACTTAGGTGTATTGATGACACAGTAACTTACAATACAATAACAAGGATCGTGGGCGTTTTAGTAGTTTGATTCAGTGTTGTGCAAAAAAACAATTTTTTCAATCAATTGATCAATTATGACTTATTTAATCATGACTAACCTAGTAATGACTATTCGATCATGATTGTTACGTTCGTCGAAATTTTGACTAAAGTCGTCAATCATGAATTCATGACTTATGACTAATAACTAAAATTAATGCTTCTGATGAATTGGTGAAAAGCACGAGGTCCCGTGTAGAAATAGCACCTGCAGCGGGCGCCGCGACAAGCGTACCCTATGGAAATAAAAACAATAAAGACTGATTTTCATATGTAAATCTGTAATGTTATGTAGTTTAGTTAGACCTCGTAAACCCACCGTATAGAATTGACGATTAATAGTCCTCAGTGCATGACACACGAATCCATGACACATCAATTCGTTAGCGCGACGTTTCGGTGTGCGAGTTTAATTTTTTGGGATATTTGCGATGTGACGATTTAATTGACGGAAGCATGATGAAGACCACACATTTTGTATGTTCGACTTGATAGGTTCATTTTACTGTTGGACAAAATAATCGAAATTTGCAGAAAATCTTTGAATGAAGAATTTAATTGCAAGAGCTACGTTTAAAACATAAAAATAAAATCATAAATCATTCATTTGCATAACACAAAGTTGTATATTAATTTTTCAAGTAAATGGCCAAATCCGAAACTATGAGGAATAGCCAAAAATACTCAAAGGAGTTTCGAGCCCGATTTTGATGAAAACTAAAACTGCACCATTGGATTTTTGAAAAATCAATATTCCTAGCCAGAATCGAACCCGTTGATTTTGAAAAAAAAACTGACAAAAACACACATTACACCATACGATAGCGTCGTTATTAAGGATCAAATTGTGGAAAGTAATGACATACGGCAAACTTAAGGAAAATGTTAAATTTTAATATAAACATTCATTTAAAATTTGATTCAAATTTTATACTTATGTCTTTGATTGATGACACCCGCAAAAAAGTTATTTGAAAATTTCAGAAAACATTTGGTGCAGTAGTACTGAAGCTCAGCGTTATCAAGACATCATAGCGTCTATTGTGCACCTATACCACCGCAAGGAAAGCACCAAGTCTTACAATCCCCAACTACTAGTACTTGGCGGGAAGCCCAACGAGAGGCCGTGGCTCAGAGACATGGGTCACCTCATAACAAAGATTGGCTCTTTCATGATCCTGGCAGATATTGAAAATATAAACATTATATTTTGCTTCAACCGCTACTGGACTGTTTTTGCCAGAAAACTCAAAAATCTCGCAGACATCGTGACACAATTTCTAACAACTGAGTAGCGTAGTGAATGGTACTGAACTTTCTTCGTTCATTTTCAAAACGACGGTTCGATGTCGATCCTTCTCGAATCTTACCTTTAGCAGCGATGAACTGGGGCTATCCAACACGGCGTATATAAATGCCTTTATTTAGATCCATCTGACACAAAGGGAGCGGTATTTCCGGCAGCGCGCCGATGAGGAGTGGCTGAGAGAGTGCAAGATGCGCGCCTTCTTCCTGCTACTGCACGCCTGCACCTAAGAGCAGGGCTACCAAGCCTTGCTCCAGGCCACCGGGCTCGGCTGCATCGCGCCCAACGTTGTGTTGCTAGGCTATAATTACGACTGGGACACCTTCACGCATCCAGAACTTCTTACTTACTATCGTATGATTCGATTAGTCTGGTCGACTGCCATTATTTTTTAGCCTGTTTGATCGTATTCGAAATACGTATTTATTAAAAGGTTTTATAGAGTGAGGGTTGCCTAAAAAAAAAAAAAAAAAATGATTTTTTTTCACGGCGACACATCAAGCTACGCATTTCCAGCATAACATGGCTTCGCTTTTATAGATTTTTCATACAATTAGAGATCCGCTTATACTGGTTTTGCATAGCTTTACGGAAAAATGCGATTCCATGCTGCTAGATGAGGCAACCGTCACGTGGCAGAATAAGATAGAAATACTCGAAAACGGTGATCAGTGCGTCCAAATGTGATTTCACCTTAACCTTTTGAACGCCAGAGCATAAACGCACGCGCGTGTCTTCTACGCCAAGCCACAATTTCACCGCAAATGCCCACAAAAAGAATAGGGATTCCAAAACTATTTGTTTATTTCGTGTTATAGTGCACCGCATTTTTTGTCACTTATTTGCGTCGTTGGCGTACAGGGCACGCGCTTCCTTGTCACGTATATGTGACAATGGGGTTTAAAAGGTTAAGGCGATACTCTGACTACCTCCTCTCGAAGCGTACTGTATTCAGGACTCCAGAAGCCCCAACTAACTATAGTATTTTATTCGACAGTATGGCTGACCTTCTGCAAGAGTTCCGCATAGTTTATTCACAATTGACGATGATTACTGGCATCAAGAACAGGCCAGACGACTCCATGTGGGCTTTCTTCAATGAAGTGACGAAAAACCACAGGTCTGCCACTGACGACATCGGTAAGGCCTACGCACATGACAGCCTGTGCAAGTTTGTAGGTGCTCCCACACTGCTGTTAAAAATGTTTTTACACTTTTACATTTTCTAACATTAATACATTTACTAACAAATGTATAGGAAAATACATTCTGATAAGAATTGTTAGACGTTTTGAGTGCTCCTACACTGATGGAAAATGCTTACAAACATTTATAACATTTGAAAACATGACGTCGGCTCGCAGTTTGGATTTAGGTCGTTCCGAGGCGTCTATACGACAACGGAAGATTTACTCATTGGATTAGGTTTTATTTTTATTTAAAAAAAAAAAAACTCCTCTGTCGGCTGGACAAATGATAATAAATGCGTTATTTTGTTTAGAAATGTTTACTAACATTACCTATCATGAAAACATTTTCTTAACATTGTGATGAAATGCTTGTTTAGAAAATGTTTACTATTTTTGTAAACATTTTTAACAGTAGTGTGGGAGCACCTAAAAAGCCTGGAGTGCAAACAGCTTGTATGAAATTGTTGTTTATCTTCAATCTATGATAGTTTAGACTTTTTTTTTTGCTATCCTGGACCGTCGAACGCCTGGATAGAGGCCTTCCCTCATTCCTTCCACCTTGTTTTTTTTTTTTGTTTAGAATTAAAAGAATCATCACAAGCAAAGCGATGATATTTGATTTACAGAAATACTGATATCAGACGAAGAATACGTAAGACTACGCCGTAAGACCTATCGAATTTTGAGAATCCGAGAGCTGTTGATTGAAAACTCATTCGGCGTCGACTTAATCGTCATGACATTGCCTTTACCTCGACAGGTGCGATTTGTTTGAAGGGCTAAACCAGTACGGACAAATTGCGGAGGCCACTCCGAACACTGATATCTCCATACAAATAATTTACCTAACGAACTATCCGTCAGGACTGTCTGATATCCGCAATTTTTCCATACCGGTTTAAGTGATCCTCTACGCATATAGATCCATAAAAGTTTGTTCTTATCAGGTTTGCCTATTACTATCAAATTCTTCCCACCACATTTGGTGAGAATTTGCGGCAGCTCGCACCCAGTTTCTTCACAATAACAACTTACTTTCCAGGGCATATCAGCAGCTATGTATATGGCGTGGTTAAAGGTTATGAGTGAGAGCATGCCGCCGATACTGTTCGTGCGCGGTAACTCACATGCAGCCCCAACACTGCGTTGATATGGCAGTGGCATTGACTTTCAGAATAAATTTGTAGTTCTTTCAGTTATTTAACCTCTATCAGCAGCCAAACCAACAGCAACGGTATACTAACAAGAATAAAGATCAATTTGATTTTGACAGACTCGTTAGAGGCAGCAACCCAAGAGCCGTTACCTACTTGCAAACTAACTACTTTATGGCAAAGAAAAAACCTCACCACGCTGTAACAGTGAGCTCGATCGTGATATATCTTTCATATCTGGGTGGCAGTGTCATTATGCACGCCAACTATATTATTTTTTTAATTAATTTTAGACAACACTTTAATATATAATTATTATATGGTGTTTTTGTAAACTTCTACACAAAAATTTATTACTGTAAGATTATTTGTTTCGTTGCTACCTGCGATATCGATTGGTGGTGAATAAATCTATTCGTGTAAATATATTACAAGATTTTTTTATTTCACACATATTTCACAAGGGTTTTAATTTAAATTTAGAACAGAAAAGAATTATAAAATATTTACATATACAAAAATCAACAGAGCACAACCACGGAGACGCCTCGCCGCCGCCGCTAGAGGCGGCATCGTTTATACTTTCTAGACAAACCATGTGTGTTACGGCTTACTCAAACTACGTCACAAATGTGGGTAGTTTGAGTAGGACGTCCGCTAAAACTCACGGCGGTGCACGGAACGGGAGCCCGCACTCAAGTTTCCCTTAGAAACCTGTCACACGCGCCTTTTAACGTTGCTCACACTTATTTTCAATAAAGACACGCTCGCGTGCACCCGCGCGTGTTGTAGCGGACGTCCTTAGTACTTCCGGCTTTGAAGGCTATCCGTGTCAGCCCAACCACTTTCTACGCCGCGAACTTTATAAGTCCGTCTCTAGCCGCTGCCGGCGCGGCGATTCCGTGCTTTGTGCAACAGACGTTCCAGATTAACAATTTACTTAATATGAAACAATTATATAAGAGAACAAGTTTTGATACTTCGTTATTAGTGCACTGCCAGACGGACGTACTATCGTTCGCAGAATTACATAACAAATATTTACACCATGTGCCAAATAAACTACGATATATTGTTTAAAAATGACTCTGCGATCGAGAATAAGTAAGTCTGAGCGAGACACTCGTCAGATAGAATACACGATAGTTAACATAATCACACGTTCGAGCAACATACTGCTTACTGGGCACGGGATGGCTGACATACTGTACAGGAGATTCACGATGCAGGAAGGAAACGCTGTCCACGACGGAACACGGCGGAGAGCAAACAAACACGTCTACTGCGATATGTACGTTACGTAACAGGACGGCGATTCAAAATATATAATTTGTCATTAGATATGTCGCTATGCTTTCTATGAAAAATAAATATGTTGTATGTTGTCACATCAAAATATTTTACTTACTTTCACATTTATTGTTATACGTTTTTTACATCTTTCATAAGAACACATTAGAAATAAGGATTGACTTTAAAATGAAGGTTATAGTAAATTTACGCTAGTACGACGGGCCGCATGTAAACTTTTAGAACATATTAACATTACTCAGTCTATGTAAAATTTATAATGTTTAGTCGCAGAATGTCCAATTTGCAAACGTCGCAAAACATGTAGTTGATCCGGCGAACCTGTGTGTGTGTGTGTGTGTGTGATGACCTGGTATTCAAATTCGATTTATGTCTAATTAGATGTATTAATAATAAATATTTTCTATGCTAACACTTTCCTCATTGATAGATTGTATGGTTAGTAACTAAACAGCCCGCTATGGAATTAAAAAAAATAGTTAAGTGGTTGATGCATACTGTCGATTTTAGAAGCACGCGTTGCCGCGGTAATCTTGCAAATTGGACATTCTGCTAATGAGACATTAATTAGCGAATTGGACATTCGGTGACTAAACTATTTATAATATAATAATTTATAATAATTCGTAACGACGTCTAGATGCCTCAGTGCATTATCATAAATTCATATAATAGCTCGACGTGAGCGTTGACGATTATAAAAATGTACAATACACATCATTATGCGACACAGCGCGAATCAAATTTATAAATGATTAACATGAATTAACTTTTTAAGCCTACCAGCACCTCAACGTATATTAAATCGTGCGAAACTTCAAATTCAGTGGTCACATGTAGTTATTACAATGATTTCATGGCATTTACATAAAATTAATTTAATGAAATAAAAATAAACATAACTACATAAGTTACAGACAAAACTTCACACAGCCATAACTCCTTACATCATATAAATAAATATTAAAATCCTAAATAATCGTGGAAATATTTTTTGGTTACAAAGATTTATAATATGCAAATAAATACTTGTGTTAGGAGGCTTCCTTCCCATTACCTGATTTATATTTCAGTTCTTATTCATGCTACAGGAACGTTTTCATTTCAATGTATATCTTCTTAAGCTATGAGCGGATAGTGTGTGGATTCAGCCGATTGAGGCGCAACGTCGTACACAAAACATTCCCCGCGTCTTGTTCCAGCACTAGGTCTGTCCGACGCGTGGTCGCGTGACGTCACGGGACAAGCTGTCCTTCTGCCACTATTCTAATGAACACATCTCTTTGTGCAGTTCAGTGTTGGCGTCAGAAAGGGTTCCGTACTGTATCACCGCAAGGTTCGCGCGAGATCTTTGGTCAGTCGGGCTGAGATCACACGTACACGTGGGTGGGTGGTGACGTAGCGATATAAACACTGTATAGTCTGTAAGAGCAGTCACTTGGCTAAGGGTCACTGTACACTGTCACTCGTACAGTCGGGCGCGGTCTGCTGCCGCTACAGCACGGCGCAGGACGGACGAGACAGTCTTCATTCAGACTCTTCCTCATTATCTTCGTCGAATCCGGTCAAGTCAGCGGAGTCTAGGTAGCCGTGCATCACCTGCAAGGATAAAATAACGGATTAATTAAGTTTACGTACTTTCTGTGTCGCACATGAAAGGCGCTCATCATTTAGCGCTAAGAGCAAGCTCAGATAAGGAATTTTCCGCGATAATTTACGCGCGTGCAGATGGGATTAAAGCGTTTATTAGGGACGGCTCAAAATAGCAGCGATTTTTTTACGTTTCGGCAGGACCGATAGAGTCTTCACATTCCCGCGCACGTGCAGCGTCAGGAACGTGGCTGGGTGTAGTAGTAGATACTGACCGCATACTCGAGCAGCGCGAGGTGACAGAACACGTACTGGTCGGGCATCTGTATGGAGTGCGCGCGCTGCGAGCGGATGCGCTCCACGGTCCCGCGCACGTGCAGCGCGCCCTCCGCGCTCAGGCGCGACGCGCAGATGTCCAGCGTCAGGAACGTGCCTGGAACACATTTAGAACATGATATTAAACTCGTAGAGTTACGGTCAACGCATATTTATAAGCAAAGCACTACCACCGTCCGCACGTCAGTATATCATAGTAACTGGCTCAGTATTGTGCTGAGGCCACACTAGCTAGGTGCCCGCTGCAAGTTCGGTGACTACTGTTTTCTAGCTGATCCCGAACCGAAGCGATGTCGTTACGGCTTATTACTTTATATGTGTTGTAGTATGAAATTCCGTAAAAAGTATTCAGAAAGACTCATTTGATCCCGTGTGGAACTTATACAGATATAAGCGTACTATAAAACGACTTAGAATGATAAAGTTATATTGTTAGTTAAAATTTTGTTATAATGCTTACCTGTCCTGCCGATACCAGCTGAACAATGGACGACTATCGGCGGCCCCCTATTGTGTCCCGCCCACGCATCGCCTAACCTGAAACGTAATTTAATCATCATTATTAATAAAAAATCATGACAAGCATGATTTGTACTTTATAAAATGCGTATGAACAACTTTAAAACTGAAAACGCTTATGGAGCGAAAGAAAACCGACCACAACGCGTATTGGCATTTTCAAAAAAGCCGTGACGCGAAATTCTCATTCTGACTATTTTAGAACGAACACAAAGCGTTTCTTGCAAACGCAGTACGCGCCATAAACTAAATTTTAGTCGTGGCTCTTTAGAATTTACTACATTGATGTGACGTGACACCAGATCTAATCGAAGGGGCTGATAGCCGAAATGAAAATCTATCCATCCATTGGCGGCTACGAAATTTTTTAAATTTTTCGTCATATGAAGTCAAAATGAAAATCGAAGATGGAGGCTGCGAATATTTATAATTGGAGCCGTCCGTCGACTAGCCCCGGCGGCGCAGTATACGTACTCCTGCAGCGCCTTGTGCTGCGCGCGCCGCACCAGCGCCAGGAAGCGCAGCACGGGCTGCGCGCTGCCGCCGCCCGGCACGCCGTAGTCCGGCCAGCGCGTGTACTGCCCGTGCCACACGCGCCGCGACATGGAGCTCTGCGGACACAAAGGGGATTATGTGATAAGGCGCTACAAAAACTATTACAGAACGTAGTTTTGGGACTGTCCCTATAGTCATCTGAGTAGCGGAGCTGGTACGCCCCCCCCCCCCCCCGTCTTGCTCACTCTCAGAAATTTATTCAGAACAGACCTTTTTATCAATATACAACAGATCGTACAGCCCACCGAACCCTGTCTCGTCTCGATCCGAGGACTCTTGCTCACCCTGAGATCCGTGAGCAGCAGATGCGTGATGGTGTAGTCGTCCTCGTGCTCCACGGCCTGCGCGGTGACGGCGTAGTCCCCGTAGATCTGGCGCGAGGAGTCGAGCGGCCAGTACTGTCCGCACTTGACGCGGCCGCGCTCTACGGCTCGCGTCGTCATCACCACCACAAGCGTGCCCTGTTCCCACACCATGCGCCAGAAGTCGCCGAATGTCTTCGGGAGGGGACCTGAAATGTTTACATACAGACCTATTAGAAAGTGGTGATCGAGTTTTGTTCGAGTGGGCTTGTTTTGATAAATTTTAACGAACAATAATAATTATTGAAGCTTTTCTCAACTAATAGATTGAACAAGTACGGTAAAGGCTGAGCGGGGAATAAACGCTCACAGCGAGCATTCGCTTCTAGATTATGCTTTGCAAATTAATATTCGTAACACCCTCTTTTGTTACGCGGCAAACTTTCGTTAGACTCATTTATCTGTGCGTTTCACGAATGAATGTTCGTCACGTAACAAAAGCTCGTGCAAAAAATGTTTGCAATACGAATCCGCGAACTGAATGCTCGCGGCGAGAAGATTGCTTCAATTGGTTTAAAATAACGTGAACCAACATGGTAAGTGTCTACTAATTAGCTTATTTAGTTATCTTCTTCATAAGTAATTCTTATATTTAGTTTTAAGATTACCTTGTATTTTTCATATTAAGTGAACTGTATTCTTTTTGAGAAATAAATGTCTTAATCCGTTTAAATTGGTAAGTTTTCAAAATTCAAACCTTTAATCTTTTATTTTCTACTATACGCGAAGTAGAAATGTACAAACAAATGTTTCCAAGTATACGATATATTTATCGACCGCACAAGGTCGCTTCCAATAACATAGAAGAAAAAAAAAGATTACTCGTGTAAAAAGAACGCCATTGCTATTATTCGCCGAGCGAATTCTACGAAGTGAGGATTTCCCCTGCGTTTATTTCCAATTCGCGCAACAAGCATTATTATTAATTCACAGAAAACGTATTTCCATCGTAAACAATTTTCGCGAATAGTTCCAGGTATTGTGGGATCGCAGCCAAATTGAAAACTGGCGAGAAATTCTCACAAATATTTTTAAAAGGAAAGGTTTCTTTATTGAACTTGCAATGTTATTTAAATATTTCAAGTGATTCTGTTTACGAGTCAAACTAAGACCAAAGTAAATATACATAATTATATGCGAGGTCAGGTCAATAAGGTCATGGGTGTCGGCTGAACTAACAATACTATCGATAATCAGTTTAACTCATCAGCTGACGAAGGTGTTGCCGACTGAAAAATTTTACTAATTCTTGACTGTGCGATTTTTACTGGGACATAATGCATGGTATTATTGGCCATTTTACAATAACATTACAAAAATTTAATGAATGGAATTAGTAATGTTGTGTATGTATTTATGTAATGTGACTGTATGTGTGTGTAGTTATTTCTACTATGAGTCAGTGATGCTCGAATTTATTTTTATTTTTTTTATTTATGTTTTTTTTTATTATTTCTTTATTTAGGTATTTTCTTTACATATAATTTACATTTTTAAATATTCCTATACAAAGTAATATGTATAAAAAAACATTTAAAAATATAAAAAAATATTAGCCCACGGACATCGGGAACCGGTATTTTTTACTATTATTATTACATGTCACGTGAGACAAAAACTTAAAAGGTTAGACGCAATAACACAAAACTCTGTGAACCAACACGCGTTTCTTGTTTATCATCAATGTTACTGATAACAATACAATCGCTCTGTTTCAAACAAGTACAATTAACATTATATTCGTTTTATCGTTTATCATGATAATGTGTCCAGCGTTAGATTTTGATGATTTGAAGTGCTTTTACACAATCATTACTTAAATAGATCCGAAATAGTATTTTTTTTTTTTACTTTTTGACACCACTTCTTCGGAACCGACCAACAAAACTGTGGCATACAAAACTTATAATATAAATACAAAAATACAATCAGAAGTAGCATGCTATACACTGGCGAAGGTTCCATACAACTCGATTCCTACCGGTTTCTCTTTGAAAAATGACACAGTCAGTATTCTATAGACAAATAATATAATCACATTAAAGATTATGTACTCCGGTTTACCTCTTACAAAAATTGACCCTTCGCTACTGTGGTATAGTATCCGTGCGGGAGTGAAAAACTTGAAACTTGACCACTAGATGTTTTTTTAATTAGAATACCTAAATGAGCGTTGATTTTCGCAAATAAAGTAAAAATCAAGCTTACCTTGTGTACAAATATATGCATTTTTCTGTTTGTATCCGTCAACATAGTTTGCGTTGATGTAGTCTGTGGTGGGGTCGTCGGGGTCCGTCTGCGACAGCAACACGCGCGAGTGGTCGTAACACAACACGTCCGTGTAGCGGTTCTTGGCTAGATTGCTGGGCAATCTGGAAAACAAATATACACCTTATCAGCTCAGATTTATCCATACACATATTTTATGGATTAAATTTAGTCGTGGGTGACATTTTCATGGTTATTAAAAGCCCCCGCAATTAAAATTAACTCGGAGTTAAATAAAAGATGCTTGCTTCGAAAATTTGTAAATTTTTCGTGAGAATCATTTTAATGGTTTTCGAGGGTGCTGATGACGAAAATGAGCTTGGGATAATAACTAACGCCCTTGAAAAAAACGACATCCATGACAAAAAATTCGCTACTTTTCGCAGCCGCCATCTTTGATTTTGATTTAGGATCCATATTCGATTAAAGCGACTTCGCTAACCATGAATAATCGAATTTTAACACAAATCTACTCACAGAAACTATGTATTTATTTAGAGCAAAAACCGGGAAATGTTACGATATTATTGCAATCAGATTAAGAAAATAAAAGATTTTTTTACCAAAAATAATGAGCCAATTTTGAAGATAAGGATATAAAGGTTCTTCAGCTCGATAGTTAGGATTGCTAAAACAGAACTCGGATTGGCGAACTGGACGCGAGAGGCGTCTTTCCAACGCCTGATTTACCCAATAACACCAAGTCTTATGTACTTAAAAAAAATGCGCACTTATTATGCATCATCATAATCTAAGAACCAAATTAATAAGCATATACTTAACCAATATTAATTAGCACTAAAAATGACAGCAATTAATTAATAACTTTAGTCAAAAAAACATTGTAAACCGGCGCGAATATTTGGACAGGCTGTCAATTCTCGTGGGCCCCTTAAGGGTTTAAATAGAAGACAAAAGTTTTAAAGAAGTTACGTCTTCCTTGTACACAAGCATTATTTTCAGGCATTTTTGTCCCATCGAGCGCACTACATGTAATTGTTTATTACGTAGAAGTTGCTTAACAGTAATGCAATTAACTACTGCAGAATTAATTGGTGTTGCGTTAAACGTGTCAAACGAAAACAGGTTTGTTTTTGCTGTGACTATAATTACTTGAGGATAAAACAATATCATGTCTAATTAAAGATCGTCTTTCATGAAGACTTCAGAGAAATAAATCAAAATATATATTTACAAGCAATGGAACAGTATTTAGTAGGCCGTGTGTTGGATTACGGCCCACTCTTTCTTATTATGGCGTGGGCCGCCTCCACGCGTCGGGAATCCGACGGGGCGTCACAAGCCTGTCTTGGAACGCGGCCGTGGGTAGATAGCTTTGCTAGAGTGGGTAGAGTTCTAGCAGTGGTAACAATACAGGCAAGGTTTGTATGTAATATTCGCAGTAGGGTGCTAACACAGATATAGATAGACCTAGATAACGCGAGAGCAACTACTTCGCGTGCCATATTATTATGTAGCTTACGTTCAAAAATCGTAAGTGGCCAATTTCGAACTCAGTCTGCATCGGAGCATAGCGCTAGTCGGACGTCAGTGGGCGTCATGGCGGGGGGTAGGACGAGGGGGGCGCCGTTCCGCGGCGGCGTCTTTGAATCGATTTGATTTTCCCATCACTAAATAGTGCTTGTGACGTCATAATAGGTAGTCAAAAAATGGCACGCTTGGTTTTCATACAGATCGTGATACTTGCGTTATACTTGTCTATCTATATCTGTGGGTGCTAAGTATAGGGAGGAGGGCTTAGGAGGGTACGTTTTGAGTGTGAATGTGGATGGCTACAAGAGCAGCTGTGTGAAAGATAAGGCTAGAACCTTTTTCAGCCACAACAACCTTTACACAGTTGCTCTTACATGGCTACGGTACTGACATGACTAATAGAGAAAATATATGGAAAAAGACATGCCAAATGAATTGGGACAAGGGCAACAGAACGATGATGATGACTTACTTGGCGTTGTGGAAGGTGCCGTTGGCCGGGCGCGAGCGGATGTCGTCGTACTCGGCCTGCAGCCCGCGCCGGCCCAGCGCCCGCACGCGCGCCAGCAGCGCGGCCGGCGCCTCGCCCGCGCCGCCGCCGCCCGCCTCCTCGTCCGACAGGCCCGGCGACACCTCGCCCGACGACCACGTGCCGCGCGCTGTCACGGGTACGACATTTTCATTAGACTTCCTCGATTGTTAACATTAAAAAAAACAGGTATCGGAGTAACACTATGTCAAAGTTCGACGATCGTTCCTGCATGATGATATTACATCACAGTTTCGACGGTTAGTAGGAAGACCTACAATTAGAATGGATATTTAGGAGCTTAATTAGTTGATTCTATCATCCGCTTTTACAGATTATAAGATTATCTATATTATTTTGACTTTGACCTCGCCTTAAGATCGAATGCCGATAACATTATTCACTCTGACACTTCAAGTGCTGCTTATAACTAAAACAGTATCAAAAAATTTACTTAAAACATTCTAACGGTAAAAAATCGGGCAACAATCTATCCTTGTGCAGCGGGTAAAGGACGAGTTCTTCCAAATTTAGCTATCGGACCCAATTGCCGCGGTTCAATCATGTGGATGAACCTTTAGAACACGATCCCTTAGAACAGTAACCCTGTGCCCCGCAGCCTAGACAAGTACCTACAAGTGTGAATTTTTGACACAACAGTCTTACATTCTATGTAATGTAACCTAATTCCTTGTTCTAGTTTTGACCGGGTATTCGAAACTAAATTCGGTCCAGCGAACCATAGAAAGGCACAGGCAAGGAAGTGATTTCAAAGGGTCGCCGTTATCGCAATCGATTAGGAGAACTATAGGTGACCAGAATGATTAAATTCTAACGTTTTGGTTTCAATGAGCAATCTTAAAATAGAATTAATACGCAATCTTCCAAACTCACTTTTCAAGTTTACCACAAACACGAGAAATAACATCATTATTATATTTACAGATGAGAAAACTTTACACTTCATGTCTTTGTCGATCACATGTGACTTTGCAAGATCTCCCAACTATGAAACAAACTTTATCGTTCAAATTCGTGGTTTAACGTGCACAATGTAGAAGATTCAATCAAGAGTGTCCTTTTGTTCTGAGAGAAGCAATCGCTAGCTTCTTCGAATCGACGGGTTCGGTTGATCGAATCTGATACAAAACATGCACACGCGACTAATTCCAATCAAACAGAACAAACAAGTTTTAGAGTGGCACAGCTACTGCAATACTGAGCCTTACGATTCGCAGTGTGGGGAGAGAACGACTCGACTGAGAATGAAACTAATCGAGAATAATCGAGATGTTGCAACAATCGGATGTGTGTATTCTCAGCATCATAATATTATCGCTGTGAAGTAGCGCTTGATAAACACCCATATATTTTTACGAGCACCAACTTCAGGCGTTGTATTTTAATCTGATGGAAACGATCATAAAATATAGTTTATCTTATGAAATTGCAAGTGTCTGTTTGTAATATCAAAATTACAGTTTTTTTTCTGAATGCATATGAAAATATATACGGCACTTATAACAAAAACACATTCTTTTTTCAATTTTTGTCTGTCTGTCTGTTTGTTCCGGTTTATCTCCGAAACTGTGCCGATTTTGACGGGAATTTTACTGGCAAATAGCTAATGTTATAAGGTCTAACTACTTTTATTTTAAAAAAGTAATTAGGGTTCCGTGCAAAAAATGAAAATCTTGAAATTGGTAACTAAAACCGATTAAAAAATAGAAGTTTAATTTTTTTTATGATAATTTCACGCGAACGTAGGTCGTGGCCAAAAGTTAGTCAGAAATAAATATTGACAAGTAAAAAATGTATGCTTTAATTTAGTAAACACATGCTGTACAAGTTTTTGCATTTTCTGTGAAAATTTTCTCAAATATGTAAAATAACGTTGACGAGCCACAACAAAACTTACCGAGTCGCGTTATATATTGGCCTATTACTGCACCAGAGCTACCTTTTTTACTCATTCAAAAACATACCCGCTAATATTTGCCCGGAAAACATTTGTACTTTAGTAGAGTAGAGAATATTTTTTTTTGATAACAAATAATTGTAAACAATCGTCAAAACCATTGTCAACGCTGAAAAATAATACCAGTCACAGTGACAGATATTATTTTTCAGCGTTCGAAAAAGTTTGAACTGAAAAGAGTTTCATTGCTGGAAAGAAATAGTTTTTACTTGAGAAAAGATTTCAAAGTATGCTTCTTCTTCTTAGCGTGTCGATGGCAAATTTTTATATGTTTGGCCTAAAATTCAATTTTTTTTAAAGTATGCTATACTCACTGCTTATGTCCATATCATCCTCGTCTCCAGAATTTATATGTCTGCTCTTCATGTCACCATTGTAACCATGTGTATGCCTAGAAAAATAAAGGTTATCAATGCAAAAAACCCAGGCAGTGGTGTATGAGTTCGTTTATAACAAGATGTCATTTTCACACCATTCAGGATCATTTTAAATAGAATAATGTGTCTAGCCGATTAGAGAACTACATTCCAGCCAATGAGCCATCCTGCGTTATATATTAAAATAGTCGCAGTGTTATGCTAATTTATAAAATTCACAATTAAATACGGTTTATTAGCATAACAGGTCTGCGTAAATGTCGAGGATGGCGAGATTCGTTACACAATACAATTAAGAACAAGGGGAATGCAGCCAAACCATTCATAACACCGGTCTATTAAAATAATAATAAAATTCATTTAAAAACGGTTAAAGAAAACGAGTGGGTATGCAAAGCTGCACCTTCCTTAGAAATGTAGGAAGCTAATCAAACTTATATGTTAGAAAGGTAATAAGTATAAAATTGATTAATTCCTTCAGATTAACAAACGTCTTGATTATAATTACGAATATCTTTGCAAATTAACAGGGTTTTTGCTCGCAACATGCCTTTGTTGTAGTTCCTTTTTTGGGAGCCAATCACAGATGTGGATGTGAGAAGATTTCAGTCTTTGACATGGCCCATTGAATTATGGAAAAAGTACGGCTGTGTCAAGCCTCGTTTCTGTCACTCATACCTGTTCAACAGTCTCTTTCTAAAGCTTTGTCATTGTGCCATATTAATGCCCGGAGACTACCCAAGGGTCAGTATCGGCTAATAACTCGTTGAATAATAATGACGTTGTTTACCTGAGCGGGCTGGGGTCGCAGGTGTACGGGGGGTCGCCGCTGATGTGCATGTCTGTCTTGTTGTCGCCCAGTCGCGTCGCGCGGTCACTGGTCATGTCACATGCACCCTCGTGCTCTATTATACCTGCACATAAATTATCCAACACTAAAAAAAAACAAGTTTGATAATAAACGAGGTCGAGCCAAAAATGGAGCATCGTAGCACGTAGTGTTCTGCTTACGCCATAATAGGAAAAAGCGCGCGTTTGTCAAAATTAACATCAATTTCTTGGTTTCATTTATTGTTTAGGAAACATAATATTTCGTTTCTCAACTTAAATTTACAGTCCTCAAGACATTAATTTATTAAAAAGTCCTTTCTAAAGTCGGCGAAAGTAACAATTCTAAATTATTATTATTAGCTCGACAAAATGTATTTGACGTTTTCTTGTTAACGCTCCAGACAAACATTTGTCGAAATATCGAAGAATCGAAGAACGCTCCAATGTTCCTCTTGTTCCCTACAATGTTATGTCTATACAATTCGACGGTGCGTGAAATCTGAATCCTAGGAACATACTGAAAGCGGTACATACGAGTGTAATATTTTCCAATCTCTCAGTGTTCCATAAATCATATTTATAGAACTCACCATTTTGGGGCTTGATAGGCGGTATGTGATTACTGATTACATATTCATCAATGACGCCGTCTAGTTTAGCGTTCTGCAGATTGTTCGTGTAACAGTTCTTGCAATGCTCCAACCTGTAGACAAAAGGAAAACTACTACAAAACTGTTTCAAGATAAAGAAAAAGATATGCAGACAAAGCAAGGTAACTCACATCCACATGATGTAGATACACGGCATAAGTGATCGATAAAATCTGTAGGATTGCAAGTTGTGTACTCTTTGAATAAATAATTCAGAGAAATAAGTGGCTAGGATGGCTTCAGTAATCTTATCTTGTTTTATTGTTATTTCTACGATAATGATATGAATCACATAGATATATGACGCGACCTCATATTTCGTAGCGATCACCTGAAGCCGGTGAAGTTAATGAGCTCTATAATAACCGTCGTCGCTGAAGTTCAGCACCATTTATCATTGGTACTGAAATGAACCGCTTCATTACGTGCTCTATAAATCTTCATGGTACATTATGTAATGCGAGTATTCTCGTTTCAGGTGCCAACTTTTAGACACTTAAAATCGATTCAGCAGAGGACGGTCTCACAGGATTTACGTAAACATCCTATAGTATGCATGCATGTATGTACGGTCAATGCGTAGGTAGTCGGGCAAATTACTCACGTGTAGAGGGAATTGTTAGAGATCATTCATCACGCTTGTCACTAGACAAACAAAGATAGTGATGCTATAGATCTTCCTGTAAGTCGCTTCGTTAACTTAACCACAGAGGGAAACTTGCGTGTGTTGAGGTTTCGTATTAATTCTAACTCCAAGAATCGTTTAATCGTCTTAGCGTTAATGTTCCCAATGCTTTTAATCTCATCAGCCAGATACAAGACAATTATAAATGTTCACTTAGTATATTGTCAACTTCGCTATACACGTTAATTGAGGTTCAGGCGTCGGCAATAAGCGTTCATTACAGCGTAACGTGAAATATAATTATACCGCGTAGCGTAGTGCCTCTATTGCAGTAGGTAGTATTGTTCATTTGAAAGGAACAATACAAATCAAATCTAACTCGAACATAATACAAGCACCACAGGACGTCCTTTACAAGTTTGAAGTCTTTAGGTATATACCTACTACTAAAATGCGTGAAAGGAGCCTCTCAGAGTGACGTTAATTAGCGGTATCCAAACCCTCAAACGTCCGGCACACCCTGGACACCTAGCACACGCAAACGACACAGTCGACGCAGTCTAGGTGACTAGTCCTTTCACCACGATGGCACGAAATGGTCTTTCCCAAGACATATCCCAAACGGCTCTTTTAAGAGCCAACTCTCGGAATTTGAGTTCAGCAGCTCTGTGTGTCATTTCAATCAATATCGAAGGATTCTCCAAAGAAAAGGCACAATTTCTCTCAGGGCTTTTTCGCACTACCAACTGTGACAATTTGTCTTTACAAGACCACAAAATTTCCAGCCTAATGCTTGCAGCAGAGATAGCACACCCAAAATATGGGAGTGCAGTATTCATCAAGCTTGGCACTGCAATATTGTCCACCTCCGTCGGCTCTATGGACTCAATAGAGGTCGTGACTATCAACATTGGACTACTATAATGACAAGAAACCTATATATTATGCAGTAGGGCTACATAAGCCTGGTGAAACTGACAAAGCAAACGTGTAAGCACTTTGATGTTACATAGCAGATAAGTCGCTGACAAAAGGAAACTAAGTCTCAGGAAGGAAGCATCGCTCGACAACATGCAAGATAGCAAGAAGTTGTGGCCGCTGCAACTTTGTTACCTACATCGCTTGTGAGACCGAAGGCAGCAAAATTGGAAGTTTATTTAATAGTTTTACCGCATACACATGAATATTGTATAGTTTGATGAATAGTTTAGCTAGAGCTAATAGACTAGCAATCAGAGGTCGAGAAGTTGTAAGATCGATTCCCAACGCCCCGCAGCTGCTTGTTCAGGCTAGAGCACGGCAGGTGCAGCCTGTTGCGGTGCGTTCACAGGAAAGGTAAACAAATAAAGATCAACTCATACCAGGCTGCGTGGTCAGGCTCCAGCAGCCCCCCCAGCTGCTTGGGAAGGCTGGAGCGCGGCACGTGCAGCCCCAGTTGCGGCGCGTTCACCGTGTGTACGCGCTCGCGCAGCTTCTCGCGAACGAAAAGCCGCAGGATACGGAACGGCGCCTTGAACCACAGCGGCGCAGTCACTATCAGTACCTTCTTCAATTTTGCTGGGTAGCCACCCTAGAACAAACAAATATTTTCTATAACAACATGTTGACATAACATACATACATAAACCCACGCGTTTTTTCTTTTGGGGGTACGCAGAAACTTTCGCCTACTACGCACCTGATCTGTCTGAAGAACACCACCAATAAGGTCAGTGTATGTCCCACTAGGGTGCCCCTCACACAGTCTCAATTCAATGGGTTTCTCGAAATCAAATGAAATACTGGAAATTACGGTTATTATAATGTAGTACCTCACTAAGTACTTAACAAGCGAAAATAAAGAGCATTTTGCGCATGTGTCAAAAATCATTCACCCTTCCCGAGTCCTAACTCAATTAATGGGTAAACGCGGTAGGTCATATCATTTTACTCGCCATGTTATTTTATTAGTAGGTGAATTTTAACATATTTCACTATGTACCAGTTATTTTATTAAAAAATATCCCTTATTTTTACATAAATCCCGTTACATATTTTATTCGAAGCAACGAGCGCTCATAAATTATGTATTGAAATATTGTTGCGAAAATATCAATGACAAACACGGCGATATATCGTAACGAATTCCACAATATGACCGAATTAAACATTCGTGTCAGCCGCAGCACAGCCTGGGGATGAGTGATTAACAACATCAGGAAAGATATTGAAATTGTATTAATGAAAAAAAAACAGTATCCAGACGTTCATCATGTAGGTGTAGATACAAAGGTATTTCATGGAATATTCGATATTTTAAACGCTCCAAAACATAAGAAATACTGTAGACACCAAAAAAGAAAGAGGCACTGTTCCAACTGTACCTAATTACGTAGGATACTTACATCTGCCAACATCATAGAAAAACCCAACATCTTTATAATTAGCTACAATGCCAAGAACCCAGAATCCGTGGGAAAAATACACCATCCATAGAGCATTTGTAGCCGAATAATACTTTGTAGACAAGCCGGGTTATTAGGGGCACACCGGCCTCGGTAGCATTACTTCGCACGAGCCAAAACGACGCTGTCCAAATAGCCGACACGGCGCGAACAGCGATGTGACGCAATCATCTACATAGAAGCCCACCTATATTATAATTAATCCAAACTTATTTACATTTCACACCGTCTGTTTGTAAAATACAACAGTGAAACGAAAGGCATTCTATAAAGGTCAAGCCCATTCATTTATCACTTGGAATACATTAAATGCTAGAGTCAATCTTAAATGGATTACTTCTAACGAATCTCTAAGGAGAAGTGACAAAACTTGATAATAAATCCGACCGGAATGGAAGCTGGCCTTATAAATATTCAGGACTGGGACGATCTGAAAGCGCTCGAGGGTAAAATGAGGTCTACTGTAAAGGACCGACACAAAAAATCGTAACTTAACAATCTACGTCACTGTCAGACTACGCTACACACTAGATATCTTTGCCCTCCCTCCACTCAACTACCTTATTATAATTTTGGTGATGATGATAATTTTAAGCACTGTTATACATGTACCTATCCTTATTTTTCAAATTCCACCATAGTCCCAAAATACCAACATTTCCCCAAAAATCAACATGGAAAAGAATTTTAAGTTCATAAAACTTTCTAATTTAAAAAAAAAACTAAAGCAAACCAAACATCTGTTTTTTCAGTGGGCAATTCTGTTCGGAGTTGTTGAAAAAAAGGTCACAGTTTACGACGAAAAGTCCTTAGCGAGGAAATGGGAAAATCGTGAGTGTTTTGTTGATTGTTATCATTACGTGAGCCAATTTGTAGGTCCGGTGCGGAGTCCGGTCAGTCAGGTGGGATATATCATATACGGCAATTTGCAAGCGGGCTTGGGCTCGTTTTAGCTATATTTTCGTATATATCATAAAACCCACGAGCGTATACAGCCCATGCGGGGGCTACAATTCATCTTCCAATATATTTTACGACCTGTGCTAAGAAAAGTAACAAGCTTTCTGAAATGTTTCCATTTCTGCGGCAGAAACCCAGTACCTAGTAAAAGGGAAACTGTGTTACTTTTCCACGAATACAATTTTTTTTTTAATTCCCTTTGTTAACCCATTGTAATCATTTTCTCGCCTTTTGTTAAAGGTTAGTGTTTATTTCATTGATGAAAAATATAACTGTTGTATTATTCATTTATATTTTAGGCGCTATAGGCGCTGCTGCTGTGGCAGCATTTATTTTTTACATATGAACGCTTGACTACACATTGTACCTTGTATAGCTTTTTAACTTGGATCTGTATATTGTTTCAAGGCAGGTTCTATTGTTTCAGTATTAAGTTACTCGTCGGGAATGAATAAGTAAAGATCGAAACATTTGAAAGGTAATGTGGGGAGGCGCGTAGTGCACAGGCTCGCTTATGAACGCTAAGAAAACTAAGGGTGAGAGGTCATTGCCCCCGGTTTTTGGCTCCCTTCACTCATGAAATCAAATACCTGGCACCGAATCCCCCTGCTTCTAGTAGATTCGTTTAAAACTCGAATGTGACGCATTCACGCATACCGCTAATTTTTACCACGTGTATGTCATCAAGTTTTATTTTGGAGTTCGTGCAAAGAATACAAGCATTTCAAAGCAGTGAGGACTGATTTCCAGTTAAATTGTCTAGGTTGAAAGAATAAATAGAACAAAATACTGAACGAATTAGCCAAAACCTAAGAAATTAAACATAATATAGAGTAGACTAAGTGCATTGTCCGGGGTCTTCCTCATAGCCTTTATAGTCTAGACGAGACCTGTGACGTCAGACAGAGGGGTTCAAGCCCTAGACGAAAGTTCCAGACGCCCATCACCAACTGTACCAATAAACAACACAAATCGATTGTTTACAAACTCACCTCACTTGATTAAGTAGCCTGAATTGAAAACATAGACAGCTCATTTATTGATAGAATAAATAAATAAATGTGCGAGACCTTCCAGTTACTAAAGCCCTTAAAATATTCTGTAATTAGATATACGGCCTTGCCAGTTAAGTAAGAAAGCGCGAGATAAAAGACTTGATGGCGTTCGTCAAGGGAATTCATCCTCAAGTTGAAAATGAAACTCCAGAAGGTTATAATGAAAATTGATTTTAGATGATATAGCTCAGCAAAATTGTATAACGAAGCTCAAACCAAGTCAAGTGATATAATACGATTTTGAACTCAAATGACGGTGACCATTGAACCGTGCATCTTGAAAAATTACTTGAAAATATCGACTTCAAAGCAAACTGTTTAATTTTACATGACCCTCGCATCTCTAACGAACTCTTGTTGAAGATAATTTGGACAAACACTAAACATATTTCAGGAACCAGGAGAGTTCTAAGAATTCCGAAAACTCTTTCTGTCTCGAGAATTCACCAAGTACACAAACAAAGTCTCAAATTATGTATAGCATTCACAAACAAATAAAATGCTCAAAAGCCCTCTTTACATACAATTCTTAGGAAAAATATAAGACAGGTAGATGCCCGCTTTCTACAAGTCGCACATACTTATATGGAAACGTGTGCGCATAACACTACCCTTTTTAAATGTAGGCCAGTTACCCAGGTCGCTGGAACCTCATCCTTCATTTATATTCCAAGCTAATAGTTCTAAGTTTCGGATTAGGAAATGTTAGAAGTATTATAAGTATTAGTTTACTGTGCTGTTATGTTGCATGTTTGCACCATTATATTTTATGTAGAGAAATGATATTCAAGTTATAAAACCAAGTCTAACCACAGAGCAAGTTACAATCGAAGCTTATTCACGAAAAGCCCCAGCAATCGTTATGTACCCTTGTCTAGACTGTCGATCCGTTATTTTGCGGGAGCTAAGGCAACCGAATTTATCAA
The DNA here is from genome assembly GCA_905163415.1 of Noctua fimbriata. Taxonomy (NCBI): domain Eukaryota; kingdom Metazoa; phylum Arthropoda; class Insecta; order Lepidoptera; family Noctuidae; genus Noctua; species Noctua fimbriata. Next base: position 4,537,738 of record LR990942.1, on the reverse strand, counting down.
GCGAACGAGGCGGGCACCCCGGTGGCGGTGTAAAGTTCAACAATGGCTTGTCAACCCGGCTAAGGTATTGTAGGAAGTAGGTCGCGACTCACGGGTCGTGTGGACGAGGCAAGATAAACCTCCTCTTCGCGACTACGCTAGAAGCACTCGAGTTGACGCCTAGACACTCTACGTTGCGTGTACTCTGTACGTACCGCAAACTCGACAAACGACAACGTCTATTGTATTTGTGACTAACTTAGTTTACTCATAAGTTCTATTGTAGATTGTGATTTATTCCTAACTTCCTATACATTTAACTGTAGTGTAACGTGAATCATGCTAACTCCGAGAATCTCTGAAGTCAGAGCGATAAGACTGTTGCAAACCAACTGTGCACAAAACTGAATATTTAACAAACACATGTTTGTCAAACTAGTAATTTTCATAGTTTCATACTAATCCGATAAAGACGAAAAGTTTAAAAGTGTATTAGTTCGCCTCTAGCCTTCGGAGTTTTTCAGCGAAGATTCAAGATATCTCAAGTAGAGCCAATCGACTACTTGTGACCTCTCTATACCAGAATGCATTAATTTGCTATTATTAACTGTAACAGAACTTAAGTGACAGAATATACCTAACTATATATTTTATGAATGTGTTAAACAAATCCTCGGATATCAGTATAATAATTGAGCAGCTTTATGATACTCTTCATGATATTATTCATGAAATAAAGTTAAACTTACTTCTGGACGGAGTGCGAAAACAACTCCAAGTATTACCCAGTTTAGCAGCAGTAAGTAGAGTCATGTTAAAATGAATGTTTTTGTTTTTTTTAAATAACAGAAATTTTTAAACAAATACTTTTTTTAATCAAATCACTTTATTTAGTTAAAATAACCATCCTTTATAACACATACAAGCCGATAAATTAAACGTTTTGGGGCCAGTTCTTTCCGCACGTGATATTTTAAAATTCAACGCGTCATATAAATTTTAATCTGTAAAAAGTACACGAGCTTTAATCAACCCTCGTGACCCGTTTTTATTAATAGCGAAAACACAGTGATGTACAGGGGATTTTAGCTTTGTAAACGGCCATCACAAATGAGTACCGTAGTCCCAGGTGTGAGCACAGGTACATGTCAGTGTGAGTGAAAGGGAGAGAGCTCTCGCAATCACAAAAGGGTTGCACTTTAACTGCCTACATTCAGACGAGCCGTCACAGCTGCGCCTCTATACAAATGATGTTTTTCCTGACTACTTGCACTCCCTAGAACAGCTTCCGCTTAACATTTATGGAATTTATGAGTGGTACAATTAAATTTGAAGCAATTTTGTCATTTACGTAGAACCTAGAAAGCAACTAGACAAGTTTACGGTGAAATAATGTCTGCTTTATTGGGAAAAGCGTTTATTTTCCACTCACAAGATAGCCAAAGGTCAAAGTGTCGTCAATAAAAGCGTATGCTGTCCTTTCTAAGTGCTTTTACCTTAGTGCAGTGTCATATACGTATGGTCTATAGAGTTGGACCGTTTCAAAAGCATCAAAGGTTCAAAGGAGGCACCTTCCATTTCAGCGAAGAAAATGGACCGTATTCAGGCTGTAAATGAGAAGCGTCTCGGGTGCACCACACGTCTCCACAGAACACATTTTAAGAAAGCCAGCCATTAATATTAAAATGGGTAGTGTTTTTCTTTAAATAAGATTTTCGAATGACCAATTTATAGAATGTACTTATGAAAGGCATTGTAAAACACCTGAACAGAATGGTCGGTAAATAACTAACCTTAAGATAATGTTTAACTGTGAAATAATGAAAATTACTTTGAAACCATGTTTTCTATGGAAACCAAGACCATGAAAATAGGAAGTTCAGACAGGATATCCGATGAAGTTTGAAAGACAGATAAAATGTTGAGCACATTGCCGGCGACACTGTGTCAACGGTGTTTCGTCAGAATTGATGGAACGATTTCGCAAACAACACGGTGTCGCTGCTACCTCGGCTGTCGCTGGCACGCCGCCAAACATAAATAACACTGATCATCTTTACACTACTTTCTAACTATGCAAAAGTGTAAGTATGATATTCCCGTTTCCTTCCATTGTACAAGACGTCTTAGATTCTCTTTAAGCTCAACATTATGTGTACGTATAGACGTTCAAAAAAAGACGTAAAAAAATCTTAATAAGATGGCAAGCTAGCACGTAATTCACGTCAACATAACTTATCCACTATGAATTTACGTCATTATCAAACATAATACATATATGGACGCCCACGTAGTATTGCGTGGGCATGTATTGGAACATACAAGAAGGAAGGTTAGGTTAATACATTAGTTTTAATGATCGCAACGAAAACTACTCGTTTACTACATTACTTTAAATATTCAAATGCAACTTGCGTTCATAAATTAGAAGATTAGGTACAAAATCAAAAGCATCTCTTCAGCGGAAAATTCTTGTGAAGACCACAAGAATTTTCCGTTAAAAATAAAGCTACGAGCGTCCAGGCGAACTACATAGTTGTCTTCGTTAATCTGGGTGACGCATGAGAGTATCGAAGTACTGCAGTGCCTAAATCAACAATTCATATAGTGCTTTGCCCACTTTCAGAAGAGAACCTAAGACTGGCGTAAACACCGTGTAGACCCCGCGTAGACGTTGATGAGTTACGCAATGTTACTAAAAAGAAAATGAACATTAAATAGATGAATGAATAGAACAGAAAAATTGAATAATTCGCTTTCCGTTGACTGATTGACATGAATGCGTTGATTGTACAAGTCCTAATGCCCAAATTCTGATTTTGATAAGATACTTCTCGTGTTTTTTTTTTATAAATACAAAATCCCTCAAGTTAAACCTTTAAGCCGATTTTAACAATTCAAAATATTGTCTAAGAGTTTCTATTTTTAGCTATCTTATTTCCAGACATCGTAGAATATTCATATCATCGTTAGGCTATCAAAAAATTTCCAATCAACTTAACCCAATTAGCGCTTACATAGTTATACATGCGAAGATGGTAAATGCTCAGCGACCTTTGCAGTGTTATTATTTTCACCGGTGGCGATGTCGGTTGCTCGTCTAGCCAAGCGAACATTAGTCAATTTCCTACACTCACATACATCGTTGGTTACATGTACACACAATGCTCGTGGCTACTATTCTACAGCTAGGCTACCTGACGTCCACGTTTGACCTTTGGACGTAAATGCCACAGGTGTTTAATCTCATCATTGCTACTGCTATAAATTCTACGAATAATCTCTATTTCTAAAAATAACAAGTAAGAAGGAAATTGCATTAAAACTGAACATTAAACTCTCGGAAAATGTCAGTTTAAAAATAGCATCTAGTAATTAATCGTCGGAACTTATTTTATGAAGGTTTCAGCTTATGAACATTGAGCACACTTCTAATTTTACCATGAACAGACTACATAATATGAGCGATTGAGCATTTCAACAAACTCATTAACATGATAGCAAAACAACACTTGCTTTTAACAACTCATTTATATGATTGTCACATTTACTCGCTTTATCCAATAGAATTTCGAGTATAAAGTTTTTGTTAATTTGCATACAATAAAGCGGAATGTCTAGGCACACCCATATTGAGGACGTCGTAAAGTGACATAAGAGTGAATGATATCGTGTGATAGGCAATGAGGCGTATCGGTGTTACGGCAATGATGCACCGTAGGCGAGCGCGGGCGCCGACTGCGAAGCGGACGGTGCTAGCACTGAGCCTGTCCCCGATGCATAAATAATCCCTTATCACAGCTAGCGACAAACATGCGTGAACATCGCGCATTCACGCCACGCACGACGACACGCGAAACCAATCCGATCATACACCACACCACAACATCTGTTTATACGATGGTGCTAATAGTGTACCGATAAAAAACGCTACATTTTGGTACAGCGAGACGAAATATTGGGCATAAAACGTAATAAAATGCGATCAGATAGATTTCCCAATACTACGGTAAATCGTCTTATCTATTGGCGCAAGAAATTCTTATTATAGTAAGTAGCTGTAATTCATACAGCTCCCCGTAATAACTTCTATTGAGGCCGGTAATAAATTGCTTCCTAATCGAATTCGTCTCGACGTAATATTTCAGCGATTAACCATATTACCCGAGTTTTGGAAGAGTCATGTCCAGAAGCTGAAAACGAAACTGAAAACATATCAGACAAAAGACTCAAAGTAAGTAGTAGGTACTGATAATTTCAACATTAGGCTATAATATTATGTTAAAATATCACATAATACTCTACTTTGCAATTACAGCACAAGTATTAAAAGTAATAAATAACACCCTCCCTGTTACACTGTTACAGGGGGAGTCTAAAATATTCCGCCGAATATATTCCAAAGTTTGGATTTGAATAACAAAGATGTTTCACAAATTTAGACTATTATACAAGAACTAGGTTTACCCAAGTTTTACGATAATCTGTAAAGGTTTATACTTCAGAGGTTACGTACAATCCACTGAGAGAAAGCAAAGTTAATCGTGCTATAATAAACAGGGTAAACTGTATCAACCAGTAACCAGCACGTCCCGAAATAAGTGATGCTTTTTAAGTGCAAATAAACTGTTTTCATAACAATGTGGTGCGGTTGTACGTCATAGCGAACGACAGAGAATAAACTTTATCGATGTTCAACGCGTTGAACATTTGCATTCGAAACGCTTTTGCCGCAAATACTTTAAATAGATTCCATTGCATCACCCTCCGTCATCGCATAACCTTAACATTTTAATTTTTTATTGAATGTTGCATGGCTGCATCTCAATACATCAACTATCACCTCATAAAATCAACGAAGGATGCCACGCAATTTGCAAGGCAAATTTTATTCTTTGTTGTAAAATAATTGCCCTCTCCGACCTAGTTTCTCTAACCAATGCTATTTTATAAAAGCAAATGCAGCAATTTCGAAAACAAGATATTTTCAATGCATGTCCTATTTGTTCCAACATTATGTTTCAGGGATGGGAGTTGGCGATGTCCCAGACAACCCCGTTGTGATGTAGGTCAGGAATGGCGTCCCCATTTTGCAGTGCGATGCTGACGGCCGCTCCGGCACCGGGGGCGCCGACAACAAATACGGTAAAGTTCGTTCGAGTGTAACAGACAGACCGAACTCCGGGACAGGAACCACCGGTTATAAACCAATTTGACACGACTGACGTAACATCGACCGCAAACCTACCCCTATCGCTCACTTCACACGGAGGCTTATGCCGCAACATGATGCCATAAATGGCATAACGACTACAAGCTACCGCAGAGTTAATCTTAGCGAAAAGCGTTTTTGTGAAGGTGACTGACTTTACTTTCGATTTAGAATGCTTTCAATAAGAACCAGTAGCCCCTAGACAGATGTATCTATAGCTCGTGACACAATAAGTAACAATCCCTACAAAAAAGCAACTGGCGGCGGCGCACGGACAGCTGTTGCTCTCTATTCGAGCCAGGTGCGACCCCTTAGACATTTTTTCATCTAGAGTGCAATGATTAAATCGAACAAAAATAGTTCAAAACCGTTACAAACTTGAAAGATGTCCACTTTTATAAGATACGGTATTCCCAATAATCAAAATGCGATCGAACATGACGGGCCATTGTCATGCGAACGCCGGAAGCGAGTCAGATTGACTTCCGCAAAAATTTGATTTAAGCATCGCATTCTGAATGCAAACAAATCTTTTATGACTGATAGCAGAGACCATACTGGCTCCTTACCTAACTGGTAAGGAGGTTAGTTTACGTGGAGAACTAATAAATTGGCATTGTAATTTAAACTGGAATGGGGATCAGAGGACAGAGGACTAGAGTTCTACGAGGCAAATCACCAGATACCTCTAGATAAACACAAGCTTTTTTGGGTTGAAGACAGCGAAACCATCTACATATTTCTGGTTGTCTGGTATCCATTCTTCTTAGCGTGCCAATGGCAAATTTTCGTTACTTAAATATATTTGGCCCAAAATTCAGCTGGTGACCATTGATTTTTTTTTAAATTTTATTAATATAGCTACACGTTGACATTTACAAATATGCGTGGAGAGTGCGAGAGGTGCTCTCAGCGCTCGTTAGCAAGCCCGGTACATTGAACTAGCTCGCTTGCATAAGCACAAAGATGAATATACGCCGATCTCATTATACCGGTCGAGCGATGAAAAGCACGCCAGCCAGGAACAAACTGCACTCGATAAATGGGGCAATCCTATTGTCTCACTGGTCCATATCCTATTGTGTGGCGAACGATCTGGAGATAAACAGCCGCTCCCGAATAGGCGTGTACTTTTGGCAAGGGACTGTGGATTTGTAGAAGTGGACAAATTGGAGATCCGTTTCCTCGTTGCAGTGACCAGCTTATGTTCTAACGAGAAGTGATCGCATCTTTGTGATACTGTCTCGCTGCTTTCTACATTTAACTAAACATCAAGAATTTCTGGAACATTCAAAGATTTAAGAAAACATTTATTTGAAAAAAGAAGATATCCCTAGTACGTATATCTAGCTATAGATTACAAAAAGTAATCTTCAGCGAGCGCTATTAAGAACAAGTCTGTGGGAGTACTTTGAAGCCTACTTTCTTCACAAATTTTCAGAAGAAATCAGTAAGTATGTTCCTAGTATTTCCATTCAAATAGCCTTTTAATCTTGATAGGTACAGATTTTATTTCTTAATAAATAATAATCTTTAAAGTTTTATATTTATCTTGGGCCAAAATGTCAATAGAACGACATAGTTTCCAGTATTGTATCTAATATGAGATAATATGCTAGATAAGAATTTAAATAACTTAAATATCGATCGTTTATATTATAATCCGCCTTCAGCGCTACTAAGAAAAGTAAGGTAGCTTTAAATATAAAAATAATCATTGACTGGGATTTAGATAACCCGCATGTGGTCACATACACGAAAACATCAACACGATTAAGAATTATGAAACAGCACGTGTTATGATCATACGACATTACATAGCTAAGTCGTATGTGAATATCGGGCGTGCACTGATATTGCTAAGCCTTTATAATGAAGTCCACGTATGGCGAGCGGAAGTGGAGCGCTTGCGGAGGTGACGTCAGACTCCGCCCGGCGCCCGCGACCTTCCCCCGCCGGATATTAATCATCCCGGTGCCGATGCCCAATTCCACGTACATCGGCGAACATCGGCTAATTGAAAACTAGACCTCGCTACCTTCATAATTGATCGTAACTCGTCTTCGAGTTACACCTACCTTACAGGGAAAACTGACGATAAGATTCAAGGTTCACAAACATTACGACGTTATAAAAATACTGGTTATTTGCAGTCAATGTACAAACATCTACAAAAGTGAAGGGTTTTTTTTAAGGTTTTGTGACGTAATTTGGAGGAAATCTATGAGAATACGCTCGTGTGACATGGTTACTTAGTTAGCAATGACGAAACTTTTTTTTTTTGTAAACAGCTCGAATTGAAATAAGAAAATTAAGTTTATCTAACAACGTTGAACGCGTACACAAAGTTCCGTGTCCGTGCTAATAACCGTTGAGGAGTTCTCTCGTGAAGAGGCGATCCTGGCTGCAGGAGAACCAGCAGAACCAGGTGTGTGCAAAATTTCAGCTCAATCGGTTGAGTTGGGAAACTGGTTTTAAATTCAGTTGCAAGATTTGACCAATATACACTACCGAATTAACTAACAAGGCATGTTAAATAAAACTCATAAAAAGTATTGACAATAAAAGCGTGTGGGTTTGTTTAATCTAACCATAAACAAATGTATAACAATATCAACAACATGAAACGTCACAGAGTACAATTTATTAAACACGCGAACTAACGTCGACATCCGTCCGTATCAAATGAGATGATTGTACAAGTCAAAGAAACTACGCAATAGATGAGTTGTGTTTACTAGCATACGAGAAGCCGTGAGTCAGCAAGGACACGTGACTTCAAGGTGAAGATCGAAAGATATCGACATGACACAAAAACATCCCACCAGTTTTCACAAACAGAAGAGGAAACATTTCGCCGACACGAGACAATAAAATTCGTGAATGAACAATCGACCTTTAACCAATCAGATAAACAGTCTTAATTAGCGATGTTTTTGGTGTGTGTATTCGATGCCAACACATCGCTTATTATAAGCAAGTTATTAAGTGCTTACGCAGCCATGTTTGGTGTTGATGTGGTCGCTTCAAACGAAAATACTGTTGATGTTGCGGTAGGCTTCCAACCGGCTCCTAATATAGCACAAACGACGAAACTCTCCGCAGACTTGACTGACGCAGTATGACCAGGTGATTCATTCATTGTTTTTATTTCACTGCCAAATGCAAACGTATAGGTAAAGTCAATTGGTAGATAGATATAGGTACAGCTTTATAAATAGCAAATACTTATAATGTTGGCCAAGCTAATAACGGCTACTACGAATATCAGTGTAAGAGTAATAAAGTTATAAAAGACGCAGTAGATACTCCTACGCTTGGCAAAGATATGAATAAAACGTAAACAATAACACAGACTACGCAATCAATCAAATCGCTTTTTATTGGATGTACGCTGATTAAGGATTTTATTTTCTTGGAAATAAAAAATAATTAGGATCGGCTATAAAAAGACAAACATGTCCACTACACTCGACATCACTTAACATTCTTTCCAACAAATATTTTACTAAGATATCAGGGACGAATTAAAGTAATACTTCTTAAGGTCGGTAAAGCCATAAACGGTGTAAGCTTGTGAGGAATGTTACAAAGGCGATAAAGAGGCTATGTGAAGCGGCGACCGGCACCCGGCGTCTCGCGCCGCATGACCTTGCTCTTGACGACTGGTCGGCGAGCCCACAACGGCCTCCGCGATTCTGTCTCATACTCGTATCAACATTGATCGCGATCGAGAGCGCAAATCACGGACAGTGCGCCATGTGTCCCTTGCTCCGCACAAACATTCTACTGTGTAATGCGTGTGTATGAATCAACAACAAGTTATCCCACACAAACATGAATGTAGTACTGATTCTTGATGGAGTCCGCAAATAAAAAGTATTGAAATTAAAATTTAGGTCAAGATTTTCAGACATTTGTATTTTGGCAGAATTGGCGGAGGAGTACCTTTTTGGCATGTAATTGATGCCGCTTTATCAATACGCAGTCCCAAGATTTAATATTACAAGAGCGTGACTACTACCACAGCGTCATACCATTACGTCGTTTAAGAAATATATTGGTCAAGGTGGTTATTTAATTATCGTGTATAAAATTAAGATTGATTACGTAAGCCTATTTTGAAACGCAAAACAAGTTTTCTAGATTTCAGGGAGTCTATTTTTTGAAGACACTGTCACGCCTTTTAGAACAATGACACAGCATAAAACTATGCATAAGGTAACTAACTGTACAGGAGTAACATACGCTATTAGTACACTGTGTACTTCCCCTACTTAATTATTAAACCTGTTTCATAACACCAACAGCGTTTTGTTAAAAAATAATAAGCTATTAGCACACGATGGAAATCACTGTAAACGACCTTGTTGCGTTTATCGAAACTGCCGTTAGGGCCATCGCTTGTATAAACAATAGCGGATAAACAATAGGTCAAAATATTGGGTTACTTTAGATTGCCAAATAACTGTACGCGATTATCCAATTAGCGGTGTGAAAAGCGTTGACGTGACGTAACTTCCGCCACGGAGCGCGCCTGACACTGATGAGTTGATGACACCAACTCATCGATTAATGGCATCGATAATACGACGCAATAACGCTTTCACAAGCAATAAGAGCCACTCGACGACCTGGCGCTTTGACAATCTAATTCTAAATATTCGATTTTATTTTCACATCGAGCGCGGATCCATACGATGTGAATGAAGTCAACCGCTCAAAGCTGCGTGAACGTTATAGAATATTCAGTTTTGAATCATATCTCGAACAAATCAAACACGAATAGTTAAGACCACACCACTTACTCTCTACAAACCGAGATATTGAATAATTATGCAAATTGCTTTCCAAGCAAGGGTTGTCTGCATCTGTGCATGTTTAATTAGGAATTTTATTGAAATGCAAATGTATTTGTAAACTCTGATTGTTGTAAAAAAAGGCTACATATTGATAATTTTCCTTTGCGAAAATGCTAAGGAACAACCCTAATAACCATAAACATTAAGGTCATTTTAAGCAACGCCTTATTAAGACAAATATCAACTTACGAGTATGTGGGTTTTAAGTTTATGTATGTGTTGCTTAAAACAAACCATTTCCACCCGGAAATGGGTGATTTCTGAAGTCGATATAATAGAATTAGTAATCAGGAAATGTGCAACTTTTTGGCGATGTCTATACAAGTTATGAAAGTGAAACAATTTCAAAAGGTGTTTGCAAAAGCAAAATAAAAACATCAGAGCTGCCACATAAGATCCATAGGTAGAAGACAGGGAGGCAGGGAAAGTGGGAGTCAAGCCATTAATAAAGGGCTTTCTTTACAAACTCCTACCAAGGTATATGCTACGACTGAATTGATTTTCTCTTTCAGTGGATTTCTTTTTATTTGAAGCTTCTAAATTGTCTTTCTTGCCGTCACTACCCTGGCCATCTTGAAGAGAAAACAGAACAAACAACTCTTCTGTCAACAAATTAACCTATGGTAAACTAGCTTAATGCCCGCGGCTTCGCCCGCGTGGAATTCGGTAATTGTCCCACGGGATCGTACTGCCTGGATAAAAAGTATCCTATCTGTTTATTGAGATTATAAACTATCTGTGTGCTAAATTTCATCCAAATCCGGTCTGTAGTTTTTACGTGAAAGAGTAACTATCATCCATCTGTCCTCACAAACTTTCGCATTTATAATGTTAATAGGATAAACAGACCAACAGATTATGTGTTTGTTTATTTAAATAAGCCGCAAGGTTCATGTATTACACAGATATAATAAACATAATATATTATATCGTATTGTATCATTGTTGACCGAACCTGTATATTTCCGCACAATAAACGTAAATTATACGATAATTGGTTTATTGTACAACTGTTTGTAAGTTGTTTGTATGTTAGTTGTCCATTCATACAGTTTTATCAAAACATATAGCGTTTTTATCATGATGCTAATAGATATCGTTGTATATGTTATCTATTTTGTGCTAGTATATAATGTTAGATGTACAGATTTACTTTTTTTTTCAGCTGTATTTTTTCCCTCTTTCCATGTGTGTTTTCTTCTTACATTTAGTCGTCTTATCGCCAACCGCATAGTGGGAAAGGGTTTCAGGCGTATTGCGACAGATTTGGGATAGGTACTCTTACTGCATGAAGAAACATATACCTACTGAAAATAATTGGCAACGGATGATAGATGTAGATACCAGATTCTACGTGCGAAATAACATCATAAACTATGTAAACAATACAAATCTTAGGTACTTTTTTTTAAGCGATTCGAACAAAAGTTGGATTTTCCAACTGAAGTTAATGATGCCAAATAGAATCGTAGAATTTTCCACGGCTGACGTTTTTGCCGTTTACGTGATCTTTCGTCAGCAAAACAAACGCTCGGCAAGGCTATATGTTGTCATTGTATTTTAAGTCAAGAGACGAGTATCAATAATCATAATATTAATGCTTTGGCTGTGTTTAACGATAACATGTTTGTTAAACCACTCCGGTTGTTTGGAAAATTACCGAACTGATACTAAACCGTTCCTGTTACACCACGTTGGCTCCAAAACATAAAAGACTAATGACCTATTTAACTTATTTAGCCCCATTTACCATAACAAAAGGCGAGAAAACATATAACCGAAGAGATTTGTATTCTCATTGCAGATTAACACTACACTTATCGTTTAGAGTTAGACAATCGTGTAGATAAAATAGGTCAATGAGACAGTATTATCAGCCTACCTTAGATAAGCAATGCGGGCAGCGAATACAATCGGCTCAGCTGTTACTATCGATCCGCAGTTACTTCACAGTAAACTGTCGTTATGAGCAGGCGAGCTCTGCAAACGAATGCACCTCCACCACGGCTAATAGCACTGGCACCGAACACCACTCGACGGCAACAACAACCAATAATAGCACTGATATGCAATCGCCACCTGTTAGCCCGCACTCATTAACGCTCTTATTGCGTCGTTCAAATCACTACACACGGTCCGCAAGGAAAGTAATTCAAATCCGATTGTTTGTATTTATTTATTTAGCATGCAAACACAAGATGTGTATCCCGGTGTCGGCGTAAATTGGGCGCGCAATAAACGTGACGAGCACGTACGTGCGCGTCGCCGGTGCGAGCTCGACTGACGTCAGGTTCGTGCGGTCGGGCGTCGGGCGTCGGGGCCGGCGGCGTAGGGGCGGGCGGCGGCTACGAGAGGACTACGGCTCGCATCCGCCCAACCAGCTACGCCAAAATGAAGCTACGAATTTCAATATACGCGATGAGTCCTCTCAAAAGAGAAATACAGTTCCCAAACGGAAACTTTTAACTCGTAACATGACCGTGTGTTCTACGAATTCCTTTGATTGCTTTTTAATTAAAACGTATTGTGTGGAATTCGCTGTTATGATATATTTTCTTTTCGATGAAATTATTAACATGTATGTAACGCATGAAAGGGTCGGTTTACTCTCTATTATGATATTATAACTACATACTACGGTACGCGTTTTTATTTTTAGTAAATATGAGGCCGTTGATTTCACCTTTTATTCAAACGTTTATGCACATAACTGTGTGCCGCCAACACTTTATGTGTCTTTTATTGATTTTCGCATAATTGACTACAAACCCGAGGCCAATATACATTGATTCTTGTCAACTTATTCACGAACGTACGGCTAGAACAAATCGTTCGCAAGTGAAATAAAAAAGGATTAACATTGTTGGCATCCCCTCGTAAAGTTTCAAGGTCGGCAGAGTTTCAGCCGCCGCCGTGCCGCTACGGGAACTCGCGAAACCAAAATTACGATAAGAACCTGTTTCAGAAGTCGTTAATAAGAATTTACGTCGTTCGAACGTTTGTAGTAATAAAGTTGATGAACAAATTATCTTGCCCAATCTTCTAATATTATAAGTACCATAAATCTTTCTTGGGATTATGAAAAAATACTTCAGCATTTTATAGCTTCAAGAACCAAAAAGAGGAGAGCGTTGTTAAATATTAGTCAATTTGTGAAAGTGCTACGCCATTTTCGTAATAACTTTCCAGAGGGAAATTCGTGTTCCGGAGTTTGTACGACTTTTTAAATCGCGTGCATTTCATCTAAATCTGGGTTTGTAACGGCAGGTGGCCTGCTCAAGATTATGGATTATAGTTGAGTCCGAAACTAAATGGGCAAACCCGGTTTAATGCGCGTGTATTTCGTCGCACAGCCCACTCAACAAGCTACGCAGTTGCGAAGCTTTTAAGGGTGGCTACTACCACAACAGTCATACATTATAGTAAATTAAATGTTTTTGTTCGTAATACACACAAGCCGCTACCGCATCTGGCATTGAACTATATTCAGTGAGCACCGAAATACGGTTACCGTTCTAATTATAGGCTTCACGTTCGAAATTGGATTTATATCCTCGCGTCAGTCCCCAAGCATTTAACTTAAGTAATATTCTGATTGAATGCTATTTTTGTAGTTCTCAGGGATAGAATCCATAGAAGCTCATACAAAACAACCCACACTAAGCTGAAGTTCGGACTTTACGATGCTGCCTCCAACTTCGCAAGACACAGAAGAGAAGATAGACTAATAAAAGTAACGTTACATTTGATATCCTATAATTCAGTTTAAATATCTCGCTTATTTCTCAATACCTATGCGTGTTTTGATTTTTGCCCTCTTTCTAAGCCGCACATTATACTGTGAACCTACCTATTCTACTTAAAGTGGAGTAATTCCTACTTTGATAAATGGCCAAAGGAGGGAAACCTCTAATCACAAAGCTAGGCAGCGAATTAATCGCTCTTTGTTGTTACTACGAAACAAGAGGGTTTTTGCTCCAACATTTTGACGTCATCCCTTAAGAGTGCAGCCTACTATTTTCCGTGAACCAAGTTTAAATTTTGAATGCTGCGCGTATGAGGTATTATTAGAGCTTGCATTTTATTTTCCAGGAAACGCATTCGATGCCTTGTTAGTCTTATCAATCAAGCATCCATGAACACGAATAAAAGACGATGAATTAAAGTTCGCGAGTACATTCGGAAGAAGCTGGCAGTTTCGTGACAACAGTAATGTTTTCCCCGTTGTTTGTGTTTTTATTTTAGTAAAAATGTCTATTTACATTCATCTAAATTTTGATATATATTTATAGTATTTTATATATCCTTGTGCTAATCTTAGTATTAATTTAAATTATTTTCAGATATACACCTACCACTGCTTGTCTCTGCATCACCCAAAGGTTGACTGGTAGAAAATGCCTATGGCATTAAGTCCACCTCTGTACTTTTGTGCTTGAAGTGTTAAATAAATAAATGACACGGAAATGGTAATCACTTATTTTTAACTTTTTCTTAATAACTGTGTCAAAAAAAAAACAACTAGGTATTTATTGTACAAAACATGAGTTTGTTAGCTCTTATTGTTCCCTACTGTAATGGTGACCATGAAACGGGTAATTATGTTACATGCAACGTGTGGCAATACTTCTATGATACATTTTCTATCATGACCCGTGCATTTCTATGAAAACTTAATTACCAACGACGTATCAGCTTCATATTCGTATCAATTTTCTTGTCTTTCAGTACTGGAAAGGTTCGAAATTTGAACGCTTACAGTTTATTTAGCATTCTCCGAGTCTCGACATACATTTTTCCAAAATCAACTACATGTTTGCTACAGCAAACCATTTTACTTTATGCTGACTGCAATGGCAATTGCGCCCACTTTCCTAGAGCCATTTCATATCTTATCCAAAGCAACAGCAAGAAACACCCAAATGCGAAGTTTGCATGCAACAAATAATAATAACGATTCTTGGACGTAGAGGTACTGAGACATTATTTTACACTAGTAATCACAAGTTGGCCGTCCGAGGGCGAGATGGGCAGACGACATTGTTGCCAAAGCGGGAATAAAAAAAAAAAATCCTGGATGAGGCTGGCACAGGAGCATGGAGCTTGGGACAAGCAAAGACAGGTCTATACTGTGGATGATGATGAATCACAAGTACACATTACGAAAACCAACAGCGGTAAAATTGTGAACTCTAATTCTAATAAAAGTAATAAACCAAGCTTTCTTCCTTATCCGAATAACATATGTATGATGGTACTAAAACAAGACAACAATACAAATAATTTCAGCATATACAAATATACGTTTGTTACGCCCCAGTAAGTATTGTCGCCGCTGTTGCTGTAAAGCAATAATGATATGTTATACGAAGCTAGTAAATCTACAGAATACGTAACCGGAAGATATCCAGCCGTCTCGTCGGGACTCACAACAGAAGTGTTTATACGTACAACGTACATAAAAATATAATCGTGTGCGAGTATATCACAGCGAAGATACTACACGGACGTGCTGGCGTTATATTTTATTTATGACGTGAGCTTTAATGTAAAGAGCTTCACTGCCTGTCGGTAATGAGGTAAGCAGAATTTTGAGTTGAAGTTACGTGCGATTTCGGCGCATTTAATAAAACCAAGGCGTAAAAAAAAAACATTGCCTTCCCCAAATCCTTATGTTCTACTAATTTTTTCTGATGGCCGGATCCGCCATAATGGAAAAGTTTTTGGTAAAAAATTCTTTGTTTGTAAAGCATTCAAAGAATCTACATCTGTACCATGATGTAAATATTTAGTTTGTGCTCTATACCTTCTTTGTCTATAGTCTCTCAGCCGTTACGATGCAATTTGGTAAAGAGCTATGAAAAATCATAAGAAAGAATAAATATTCAAAGTTTGATAGTAATAAACTACAACAAACTTAAAGCGTGGAAGGTATTGATTTTTTGAAGTACACGCAATTGACCTATTTATTTCTGCTAGAGACATATTAAAAATATATTTTCAATCTTCTCGTAATATTCCTAGGTAGGCGGTACATGTCATCGTGGAAGAAAATTATGGCGCTGGCAGCCTGAACGTTGGCTTGTATATTAAATCAGCGACGATGAGTTTTGTTTGGTTTTTTGTAGCTTCAGAGCCAATTTACTTTGCAACGGAAGAGAAGCGTCAATGTAGCTACTTTCCTATTTTACACAGCCAATCGACATCACGAGGATTCTTTGAAAGACGCACTTAATACTCGTTTTTTTTGGTATAATATCGAATGCAATGAACTTTATTTTAATTAAGATAAACCAGCAACGAGTACAGACTGTTCGCGACTTATTTTTTGGAAAAAAAAAACTGAAACATGTGGAAATAGACTACTTTATCAAATTGTCTAGGGACAAGGTGCACGCATGGAAAATAACAATAGCGGATGTTTACGAACGGTTTATCTTTTCATACATTAAATTAAGAATGATTGATATCTCACATTTATTATTAAACCCATTTCATTTATTGCAATGTAGATTCCCTTGAGAAATCCAAACTGAAACTGCGTCAGCAAAAGCTAACTGGACTTAATTAAAAGAAGTTAAACTTTCAAGTGAAATAATAGCGAAACTTTACAATTGATATAGCTTGGCGGTTTTAAACTCTAAGACACTAAAATACTGGCGATATTTATAAGTCGTAAAGTAAACTGAGTAGGTACATAAAATAATGTATACAACGTGGGTTGTATAGATTATTTTATGTACCTACTGAAGTTTTTTTTTTTGCATGAGTCAACAGAAAGAAAACAAAAATGCTTTCAGTGGATTTTAAAACTTTTGAGCTTTGACGATGTTTCAAAGTGTTGCTTCTCCAACAGTATGATGTGGGCCACAAATCTCAGTTGAAAAAACTAATCATGAACGCACTCCGAAAGGGTAGATACTTCATCTCAACAACAAAAAAAAGAATTGCCAAACTCTAAAAATGAAGGTGCATTCTAGAAATAACTTGCTGCGTCGCCTTACATCAACCAAATGGGGAGCATCTCCTCAAGTTCTGCGAGCAACTGGAATGGCGCTCTGCTTCTCCGCTGGCGAATATGCTTGCCCAGTATGGGACCGTTCTACCCACGCCAATCTAGTGGATACAGCTCTAAATGAGACGTGCCGGATTATTAGTGGCTGCCTTAAACCGACCCCGGTACGAATGCTGTATCCACTAACTGGGATTGCGCCTCCAAAAGTTCGTAGGACCATAGCCAGCCGCACCGAGAGGACAAAACTACAAGCTGACTCACGCCACCCAATGCACAACTATGTCCCAGTGCCCCAAAGGCTGAAAAGCCGTAAAAGCTTTCTTGGGTGCGCCCAACTAGTCCGCCTAATAGGAATGCCTCCACAGCGAGATGTGATCTCTGGCGAGAGCTGTTTAAGCCCCCTGACGGTTTCATCGAGCCATCTGAAAGTCTTCCACCTGGGCATGATTTGCCGTGGCCGACTTGGAAATCTCTGAATAGACTCCGAACCCAGGTCGGCCGTAGCAAAGATAATCTCTTCAGATGGGGGTTCATGGACGGCTCAGATCTCAAATGTGTATGCGGCGTGTCTCCACAGACAATGGCCCATCTTCCATCTTGCGCTGCATGCCCTAACACCTGCGCACTTGACGATCTTATGACTGCTACAGCGAGCGGAGTTCGCATAGCTGAATTTTGGGCCAAATATATTTAACTAAAAATTTGCCATCGACACGCTAAGAAGAAGAAGATCTCAACAACAAAATATGCTAAAAATATAATCTATATGTATAACATTACCGCTTTTAATGCTCAAAACACACGCTAAACCCGCAGTAAAAGAGTTCATGATAAAAGTGTTATATCTGAAATGGCAATTTAGGCCATTGCCTTCCCACTTCATAGACATGAAAACGGTTCAGTGTTATAAATGTCAAGTTTTTATGAATAAGGGTAAACATTTGAGAACAATCAATTTGCGATAACATCTATACTTCTTTATAACTTAGACGATTCTCGGACTACTTGCAGACGGAGTAACGGGGGCATACAGTATACAGAGGTACCAGTAACAGATTAAGCGCAATTCCTGTTAGCTGGTGATTCAGTTTAATGGTCTGAACCACCACCTAAAAGGTGAAAAAAATGAATTTATCTAAAAATTTGTTTTTATTTCAACGAACATCGCAGTTATGAATGCACCGAGCGGAATACAACATATTATAATTAAAATTAGAAAACTGGTGCTGCCATCTGCTACGGAAGCTTTAAAGTTTTGAGCAATAACCAATTGAATAATAATTATAATCGATTTATTTGCGTAAATTGATGTGAAGATTTTTTTATCCATAAAAATGAGCTGCTTCTAGGATCACTTTGTTGTCCGTCTGTCAGGACCCTTGCTCTCAAGAATGGGTAGAAGTGAATTAATATAACACTATTCTGCGGTAACTTGTATGGGTGAACAAAATAAGTTTTGTAACTGAACGCAATCATACATTTGTTTGAATCACATCTTTTGATGGTTATCTCACTTGTCAAAGCCTTTACTATGGGATACTGTCGTTGAAAGGTACTTGGTCTATTATTCAGTAGGTCCATCACGATTGGCTGGGAAATACGTGAAATGTCACAAGTTTTTTGTAATTGTCAGAAATGTCACCTCACCTAGAAAAGTGGAGTGATGCGACATAAGGCGATACGTGCTTGTCTGCTAACATATTTTACTGTTTTGCTTAGTATTGAGAACAACCCACACCATTGATCGGATCGGCACGGTAGGCAAGTGGTCTCAATTTCGAGTCCCGCTTGTACTTGCTATGACAGCTTAAGAGGAAATGCGGGCGGAGAAACTTTTGAAAATTAAGTATTTGAAGAAACTATTGCTGTCGCTCTGAGAGCGCGATTTCGACATTGGTGCGAGAAGGACAACTGCAGATTCGACTGAATAACCTAAGTAAAGTCATAATTCAAGGTTTGGCTATTTCCTCCTCCAATATTCGACCAATTTAAAAGATATTTCATAAACTGAATAAGAAGGATATACGAGTATACTGTGTCTCTACTTTTTTCATTTTTCATTAATAGTTTTCAAATTTGTACACTAGGCCTCTGTTGACAGCGGTCTTAATACTAATTTTGAGCATTTTGTAAAGGTTATATTGCTTATAAAGAATGTATCATCAAAAAGGAAATCCATAGGGACATAGAAGAGGTTGATATTTATTTTACTGTAAAAAATCATTGCTTTAAAGTCATAAACCAAAAAGAAAACAGGCAAGAGCGTTTGTATGGAGAATGGCATTTTCTCTTAAGGGTCCGTTTCCACCAAGCGGTTCCTCACGCATTTTTTTGATGTCACTATACAGGGTGGGAGGGACACCGACGCTAAAACGGTTACCACATATTCAGTCCATCATTCTGAACCAATATACTACATATACCAACATATAATTTTTTATCGGTTATTAAAAAAAGCAGCTGTTTCCTACAGAACTGCAATACCTCCACGCTCAAAATGTATGGAACAGTTGTTTTTTTTTTAATTACCGACGAGAAATTTCAATGTGGGGGGGGGGGGGCAGAATGCTGTACTGAATACGTGGTAGCAGTTTTAGCGACGATGTCCCTTCCACCTTGTATAAAAGACTGTATCAGTACTGCCTTTAAGTATTACGCTCGTGCACCCTCAACCACGCGCGAGGAGACGCTTTGTCTGCGTCGAATTTAGAATAACGGGTCCTCAGGACACACTTACGTGCTGCATAGTTTTTCTGGCGCGTGGCCATAGTAGGAACTACCGCCGCCATACTGTTTTTCTATACAATTTTCACAGACCATTTCACAAATGTCTACCAAAAGCGCCAAAACAAGCATGCAGCACTGTTAACATAATTCCACGAACCTTCAACATAGTGAGTATCTTCTGCGAGAGCTCGTAGTCAAAGTTGGTGTACTTGGACTCCGTCATGTCGTAGATGAAGACTAGGCCAGCGCGCTGCGTCTCCACCGACTGCAGGGCCACGTCCAACTGGTACACCACGCCCTGGTGAACATAAATAGAATTAATAAAATGTAAAGATTTAAAAGAAAGAGGTGGCGAGATGATCTGGACGCGCATCACGAAGGTTAGTTCGAGGTGCCGAAGTAGAGAAGAGTACCTGGAAGGATAAGGGGGACACCTTTGCCCAGCAGTGGGACATACAAAGCTATTAAAAACAAAAAGAATTGGCATGAATAATTTCATAAGGGTTTACAAAAGAAAACCCACATGATCATACAAGAATTAAAAACAATAAATAATCCAGATTTTTAATTGTAACAGTATATTCGCAAACGTAATACAAAGAAACTCGCTGAATAAAGGCGCGTTGTTTTATTTTGCACCTCCGCAGCTCAGACTGTTCGTGTATCATGTTACTGGTACGGGATCGGGAATCACGCATTAGTTCCAGTTGCTTCGAGGAAAAATTGTACGGACTGACGCGCTAGGCTGACCAGTACAAAACCGTGCACAATTTGGAAAAACCTTTTTACGTCGTCTCAAAATGCAAAAGGTACGTAACAACACAAACAGCAATAATTATGTTTTATTACTTTAAGGGAAATACGTTATTCAAATAATTTTGTGGAAAATCTTTTGATTCAATGAACCACTTGTTTTCCTTACAAATACAACATATCACAATTAAATAAATGTTACCTCATCATCATCTGCCTAGCCCTTACTCAACTATTTTGGGGTCGGCTTCCAGTCTAACCGGATGCAGCTGAATACCAGTATTTTATAAGGATCGACTGCCTATCTGACCTCCACAACCCAGTTAGTACCGGATAATACGAAACCCCTTGATAAGATTGGTTGTCAGACTTTCGGGCAACTGACTACCTACTTAACGACTGTCCAAGATCAACAATTGACAGCCACGACCAACGGCTTAACGTGCTGTCCGAGGCACGGCGGAAACTCGGTATGTAATAGATGGTCACCCATCCACGGATCAACCCAGGGAAGCGCGGCTTAACCTGCAGATCGACCCAACGGGCAAGGGCTGTTATTATTTAGCGACGAGCTTATCCCCTCGTCTAAATAAATGTTACCTAATATATTAATATGTCTAGTTGGACTTGTCCAGTTACATTTTAGTTTACCAGCTTTATGCTAATGTAAGCTATGCGCGGTAGGCGGCGTCGCAGCAAGCAACGAAGGAGATGGCGGGACGAACTGGATAGATTCTGTCAGAACTGGAAGGAGGACACGTGGGTTCGTTTACCCAGGAGGGAGACAGAACTTCACAGAACAGGCTAAGGAAAAATAAAGGTATGCGCTTGATACATCAATGTGAATTAAATGATCTAATTCAAAGCGCGTACCTACTATTTCTATTTCGAGAGTGTAATATGATATTTAATTTACCTGTAATGTTATCTGATGTGTTGTCAGCGTAGGAAAATGTTTGTTGGCTGTGAAAACTGCGATCGCTGCGCCGGTTGCATCTCGCGTTGGCTGCAAAAATATTCATATCGTTTGAGTTTGCCTCTTACACAAATTGTTATTTTGGGATTATCGATAATTTAATTAGGTATGATATTCTTTAATAATACGCTGCTAATTGCCTAACTTCGATTAATATTTTCCTTAAGCACTTTAATAGGTAAGTAAGGAAAAAAAAAATTGGAATGAACTAGTTTTTAGTCAGGAATCGAACCTGAACTTTATTAAAAAAAAAGTATCAGCCTGTATTACTGTACCCAGCTTCAGTTTAAAAAGATCAAATTCCCATTTTTAACCGATTCCCAAAAAGAGGAGATTGTCAATTCGTCTGATTTTTTTTTACTTTTATTTATTTAAGATTAGTAAGTGTAAGTTGCGAAACAAATTAGCATTTCAGTCATAACAATATGTCGATAATTAAGATTCCCTCGAATAAACTTACCAATATAGTAAATTTCCCAGTATCTAGTTCAGACTTGAGCGGATCTTCGAATGGCTCGAATTTGTTGAGTCCCTCGCGCCGCCGCGTCGCCTCGTGCTGCCGCCACAGCGCATGCGCGCGCGCCACATCGAACTTGCGCGCGAGCAAGAATTTGATCGCTGTGGCGCGCGACACACACGCCGCTCCAGATTCACTCAACGCGTCCAAAAACGCCTTCGTCGCCTGCAAACAATTCAGCAATTTCAGTACGTTATTTAATATTAAAAAAATGAGTATTAGCCATTGGGAACACTGTACACAAATATGTTTACAGTTCTCGTATTACGAGAAGTATTCCACTTCGTAGTCACTAATACCGGGTACGTATTACAATACCGAAATTTAAAAGACTGTATTTTAAAATACCTATTGACGAAATCCCGAAAAATTAAACGCCGAATGATTGTTTGGTCGAAAGTTTTAAATTCCGAAAGTGCATTTGCCCGAAAGCTTAAAATCTCGAAGATCCATATCCCGAAGTTCAAAATCCCGAAATTACATCCCAAAGCCTAAAATCTCTAAGACAATGACATGTAATACTTATCCGTTCAGTTTACTCCGACCAAATAGGTTAGGTTAAGTTAGAACTGTAACCAACTAACGCTAGCTACGTAGAAATTGGTCGCAGTAATAAAATTAGGGCACTTCAACATACCAATTTTTTTTTTAATGTACCCAATTTCGACGTAGCGCTCGCCGGCCGCTGCCGCGGCACCGTTCGCTTCGCTCGCTCGGCTCGCGCGTTGTCACAGTTCTAACCTAACCTATTTGGTCGAAGTAAACTGAAACTGTGTTGTAGTGCCATCTATGAGTAATCGCGGGAACTACGTCGCCAATCTTTGGGATTTCATCCATCAGTATTTCGTCCATTCGGGGTTTCATCCTTTTGGGCATTTGGACATCGGTATTTTATGTTTCGCTTTGAATTTCGTTGTTTTGGACGTCGGTATTTCAGTCATAGTTATTATGAAATTTCGGGATTTTAATACGTAGCCCTAATACCTTATCATTTCGAGTAATAGGATTGTCATACTACAGAATAATGTAAATATAAATCGAATTATAAGAATATACCCGTAGGAATTTAAGGAAACTCTGGATGATTGCCTCCTCCACCTTCGGCCTTCGGTATCTGGTATACCACTGTCGATTCATTCTTGTTTTTACGCACGTTTTATAATTATTAAATAGCACTTGGATTTCACTACTCCGTCACACTTTCATCGCAACCGTTTATAGGGGCTCGACTTAAGGCGAATCAAGTCAACCGAATCAATCTGTATCCATGGTACAATTTAGTGCACATTTATGCTCAGCAAAAAAGGAGATCCTGAAGATTAAATTGTTATTGTCATGAATCACAATAATTGTTCAACGAAGTTTTTTTGAATTCATGGGACCCTTAAATTACTTGAAATTAAAATATCAGTAAAACTACAATTTTTTATTAGCAGAGGATTTAATGAGCCTATGTACTCCATGAAACTAAATAATACACATATGTATGGCAATTATGAATGAGCTTGTAAGGAATCTAACAATAGTAGGAAGTGTGAGATGCTGCATGAATATAAACAATCAAGTATACACTTATAGTCGAGTGGTTACACAATTAGATAATCGATATGTCAGGCTCTATTCTCGTCTCCGTGTTCGTTAGAAGAAGAGCGCACTAATTAGCACATCAGTGGTGCAAGTGTGAAGCTAACGTCGGAAACAAGAGGCAATAGGGGACACTCGAGCACTAAGCGGATGGGATGCGGTGCGACCGTTGCATATGTATATCGATGCAAATAAGACGGGTGGGACGAGGCGGGTTAATTCTTCCGGGATGTGTTTCCTGTGCGGGCGCGGATGAACCCGGGCCCCAAACATTAGTATGAGCAGGCACGCGCTCTACACACCAACTAACTTGGGGGCCTCCACCTTACGTCACAACAACTGCGATTCACAACAGGCCTATATTTCCAAACACGCTACACTTAGCACATGCTCATTTAACTATGACCGTAACACGTTCTCTGTGCGCTTACTACATAATTATAAACAAATAGTAAGATCGGAATTATATAGTTACAGTGCTACCACTCTGTAACCAGAAATTGGGTAATATTAGAGAACTCTACACTGTTAGAGAATACCACTGGAGCTTCGTGGTGCCACAGTGGACGGTGGCGGTGGTGTGGTGGTGGCACAACCACGACGCTGTGCCTTCTTATATTACTTGATGTTCAGGCTTGTACTATTTACCCCTAGCTAGACCACAAAGATCTTTGAGTATAGTATTACAGTGTTCTACATTATTTCTATATTATTCATTTGTTAATATATTAGAGGCACTTGATGCCTGGAATTTTAAGGTTATTACTAAGTGTAATTTTCAACATTGAATGTTTGAGGGCTTTCGGGTAAAGTAGCCATGCTGTAAACAATTTGCAGTAAACGTATTTGTGAAGAAAGAAGGAAAGGAGAAGATTTAATAGACATTTGATTAAATAACAGCAAAAGTGCAGATGTATGCTTCAAAAAAGAAGTACAATAAAGATCCCATAAATTAACCCACACTGTTTCCATTTCAGTTCTTCCTCAATTACTCAATTCATTGAGCAATTGGGGAGACTCAAACAACAACTTGAAACAAAAGGACAGACATCAGGGTTCGCAGCAGAAGTGAAATGAATTTATTTGTAATACAATTTAAGTAATCACAATTTATTTCGCACTTATTCAATCCATAAATTATCACAATAACTTGTTTGTTTTAGCACAGATATTGGTAACACACTAGTCGACTAACTGTTATTACGTACAGTGCAATGGATCGCGTAATAGAAATAAAAACAACGCCTGTAGCGTAGGATCGCACGCACGATCGCACGAAGGCGGCCCCGACTTGCAACTGTCAAACCGACTAAAGGAAATTGAATGGAATGAATAAGGCAAAACCGTACCCGACCCAGTGATAATGGAATACAACTGACTGACGACTGTGTGTCGAACACAAATCATAACATTCGTGTTGGTTAACGATAAACTTAGAAGAATTAAGTCAATCAGGGGAAAAGTAATGTGCTCGAAATGACGGCGACTAATTGTCTCGGACTCTTATTCGTCTGAAAGAAATTGCGGACTGAGCGCGTCAGAAGCGAAGTCCCAACACGAGTACTATTTCCAAACCATGTCGGTATTGGGATACGTAATGATCCATAGGCGATGGTAAAGAGGTAAAAAAGTTTTATCAGGATAAAAATCCATGTTAGGCCGAAAACACGCTCTTATTTTATTTCTTTTTAACCATCTTTAGACCGCGCTTTTTAACACCCAACCAAAAAATTGGGGTGTTATAGGTTTGAAGTGTGTATCTATGTATCTGTGTGTCTGTCTGTGGTATCATAGCTCCTGAACGGATGAGCTGATTTTGGTTTATTTTTTTTTTTGTTTGAAAGGTGAAGCGTCAAAGGCCAAGCGTCTTGTTGCGTCGCGCGTCAGGGAACCGCTAAGTAGACCGCTTTAGTACAAGCAGATGAGAGACGCACAGAAAGTGTTACAAAGCGGTCACCTGACGCGACGATGCTTAGATTAAAATATTCTTCTTATATTAAACGTTAAGGGACAATATTTAGAATTTATTTTTCTTTTTGTGTCGGTTTTTTTTTAATTTTTTGCCAGCTGGTCATGTGTTCTTCGGACCAAGAACATTAGGCACATACTTCCTGAGCGAATGACGTCTCTGATCTCTGAAGTTATTATAATGAAACTGTGTCACCCAAATGATCAGTTGTCTTGTCTCGTATGATTACACCTGACGATTATTCTCTAAAAGCAGTAGCTCATTTCATGACTAAACAGGGGAAAATAATGCAATATTTTCTATTATGTTTGTTACTGTTAGCTATAATATAGTCCAAGTTTTATTGACGAGCTCAAATTGGCACTCAGGACTTAATTTTGTAAATCACAGTCTGGGCAGTCACATTCGAATGTTCGGGAGAATTCTCTCGGTCTCGGTTCTTTTGGATGAATTTATTCATTTCTAGACTATTTTAAATAATAACTATCATAACTTTAGGTATTACAAATGCGAAAGTAAGTTTGTTTGTTACCATTTCACGCCTAAACCACTGAACAGATCATCCTGAAATTTTGCATATACGTTGCCAGGAGTCCGGCAACGGACTTCAGGTACCTTTCATCCCGAATAAAAGTACTGTTTCCGAGGAAAACAACAATAACGTTCTTATATAGATGGCGCCACGTGTCTTTCCGCGAGCGTAGCCGCGGGAAAATGCTAGTTTTAAATAATTATGAGGAAACCCAGAAAAGAAGTATACATTGAGCATGGCATCATGGTGTACCAAACACAGGTAAAAAGAAACAACGACAAAGTATTTTACACGACGAACCGTGGCAAAGTTAAAAGCTATTGTTTAGAGTAATTGTTGTTTTTTCTGCTTCAAAAGGCATTTGTGTTTAAGGTCTGATCGAAAGCATTTATTTGATTACAAGATTTACTGTGGTGAATGAAAGTAACATAGAAATCTCATCCACGTTTATAATGCGCACAGCCAAAGTGTGGAACTCTCTTCTATCTGTGTTCCCTCCCACATTTAACCCGTCAGCCCTCAAAGCTAGAGTGAACCCGGCATCTTCTGGGCACGCTCGTCCCATCATAGACCTCATTTATCGCTTTCCATCAGGCGTGATCGGGGTCAAGAGCAGGCCCATTTTGTAATAAAAAATTAAAAAAAAAAGGTTTTTGTTAGTTTGTGCAAAAGTAAGGGCCAGATTAGGAGTTTAGAATCGGTATGTATTACATGAAAAAGACTTACTTACAAGATCATTATATGTTCTTCCACTACTACGGAAAGCTATAGTTAATAAGTACAAAATAGAATTGTGTTTACCTATAAATTAAGTTTCTAATCGATCTATCAAGCTATTCATAATGATTAAGATGATGACGTAATGCGTGTCTAAATAACGACTACCGCGAACTCAACGCTCTCCGCGTTATTCGTTCCTAAAATGGCAATTCTTGGAACAAGTCACACCTGAGCAAACCTCCGATTACATGAACACATTATAATATGAACATAAACCCAACGCTGCTGCGTGATACCTGCGCAGTGTGAGAACCTTCATCGTTCAAATTTTACTGAGAAAAACATTCATCTACGTGGAAGATGTATCATTAGGTACCTGGGTAGCGTCTTGGAAGTCTAAGCCTTTCCAGTAATAAACACAAATTCATACCTATATCTAACCTTTGATCCCGTTCTTTGCTTTACTTTGTAGGTTGGGGTCAGCTTCTACCATTGAAACCAAACGTCTGAAAACTGATACTTCTCTGGAAAAACTCGCCTTCAATATTGGTATTAAATTACCTAAAAGAAAAACAGTTTATGGACAAACGATTTAGAAACCTACCTCACTTTTGATTCTGACTGAAGTTATATGTATGAGGGCCGAACCGGAGCCTACGGATAAACAACCAGTTTGGGGGGCAATCATCTGTATGGTGAACAGACTATAATAGAGTTTAAGTCGTTTCTACCCATATTATACATTATCAAAGTGTACATTACAACCGATAGTATAGGTGGTAATTGTTTATTGAGAAACGATGTGAGTCATGCAAAATGAATACTACACAGACATTCACCGGGTACACATAAAGATTACGTATAAGTAGGTATGGAAACATGCGAACTTTGTGTCAATGACACTGCAGGGATAAAAGATCCTGTGTCCGAACAACGAGTATAGTAGGGCTCTGAACCATATCGTAACCGACAACGGGCAATGGGCATGGTTCCTTGAACACATTGTAGAGATTTACCAGTAAGCGCATACGAGTGATCTTATTTCGTTACATAGAAACAAAAACGCGACACCTTTTCGGAAGACAATTCTTTTCGAACACAAAAGCGATAGCTTATAAACCAGTAGTATAGGTATACGTGAACAACATGGTCACAGCGAAAAAGCCCTTACCGACATTCACGTAACAACAAATGAGAAGAACGCAGAAAGTTGACAGTGACCAAAGGAGCAGATTGAAGACAGACATACGCTAGTCTAATCCTAAATACGTATCGATTCAATTAGGACTTATTCCTAGCAAGTCAGCGCAGTAAACCGCAAACGGTAAAGGACCGCCAGTAGGGCTTGCACATCAATGTCTCAAGAAGTGTGAAACATTTTATAGGCAAGTGATGAGAATGGAAAAGACACAAAGTTAAAGAGAGTTTGAAATGTTTATGCATAGAGAGTACATTAGAGAGGGAGAACTGCGAAAAAAAATTGTGGAATGCATGTGGGATGATAATATGAAGAAAAATGGAGTGAATGACAACGTGACGACAAACAAAAGAAGAGGATAGAACAATGTTACTTAATTCGTTACTTCTTTTAAGCCTGTAAATGTCTAATTAAATTGAACAGAATCCGGCTACGTGTTTAGCATCTGAACATTAGCATCTAAACTTTTTAAAGGATTCTGATGCAGTTTTGACCACGATGACAAGGATCATTTCTCGAGGAGGGTTTAAACTTCCTTTGTCTCGAAACGACCGAAAATAACGATGTTGGAATAATAGGATGTGCTCCCAAATTGCTTGAATTTCTTTTAAAGCACATCCATGGTTAACTCAACGCAATAAAACGATTTAAGCAACCCTAAAAAGGAAAGTCCATGCTAGTCAAGTGTAGTTAAAGCAGTACATAACTTTCCTGATCAAACATTACAACGAGAAAATATTTGAAATCAGAATTGAATAAATATAGCAAGCCCTATCTGGGACTTCGTCGGCGTCGTAGCGAACCGGAGGCGTCCGGTCTCCTCTCACTCATACTATTACGTTGACTTCCTTTTACGTACGATCCTCAATTCATTATTGAGCAAACATTTTACGCAAGGGGCGCATACGCATGATTGATACTCGTTTGAAATTGATGAAGTAGCTGTCAAATGTTGCTGTTGTTATGATTGGTTGCCCTAATTGTAGATACTTTCGCATACAGTTCCAGTCTGGCTCAATCGCCTTGTAATATCTGGCAAATGTATCAGTATGAAAGATCAGTTTGAATGGTGTTCCAAAATATTGCTTTTTTACCCGATTAGTTACGGATATATTACACATGTTGATTCAAGTGTTTTTTTTATACCAGAAAACTTTTAAGTTCATAGGCAAACTGCAAATTATGTTGCAAATATGCAATGCAATCTACATATAAGACGTATTCAGAAATCTACATTCTATTATTAAACGTAATGGGCGGTCGATGGTTGATATATTTGATGTAATTACGTAGGTACCGTTAGCTAACGCCGGTGTACCAAGCAGCTAAATATATTCACAGCTGTAAACAAATAAGCCGCATTTTATGAATACCTATAGGCTATATTAAACCCCTGAAAATGCGTAGTATAGTATGAGGACTAGCCTAAACATAACATCATCATCATTAGCCTGTAATGTTCCCACTACTGTGTGACAGTTGGCCGTTATCAACCACGCGGGCCCACTGCTGGTGTGTGCGAAATCTTTCTACGTGCAATGTGCATGCGACATTTCAGAGTACCGTGCAACGATAGAGTGTGACAATGACAAAGTTACGACGGCGCGGCGGCGGAAGCTGCGATCGGTCGTCGACCGCGGGATCGATAGCCTATTCTTTTTTGGGAAGTAACTATGTTGGAACTTTAAACAGTAATTAATAGCAGAGGTGCAAATTACTGATACTATGAACGAATATTTAAATGGCGACGAAGAAAATGTCTTTACTTACCATAGTAATTAAACAATTATTTGATCAATTACTTACACACATACATTCACATACACACATACATTCACATACACACACACACGTATTTTACATTTGTTATTTATTGTATTTTGTTTGTTTGTTTGTCTATAAAGACGCTTTTATAAAAATGACTGTTTTTAATTAAGAATTAAAGGGATTTAATTTTTTGTTTGTTGTTAAAACTAGTGGTTCTCCAGTTAATTGTTACCATGCTGATTGCAATTCATATTATTAATTTGGAAGGTTTTAAGCAGCAGTATTTTTGATTTTTTCATTTCTATTATTATTTCTGACTATGTAATTGGAATACATGTCTGTTTTATGCTATAATTTGGCACAAATGAAATGGCATTTGTTAGTAGGCAAGAAAAGCATGTCAAAATTGGTTGTTTATCACTGCAGAAGCTGATCCCGTTGAGGCATAGACACTTAGTAGAAAAAAAAGCAAAGTCATTTTAACTGTTAGCCAGTTGTAATAATCCAACTGCATGCATTGCATAATTTGATTAATATATTTGTGCTGATTATGAACGTAATCCAAGCTTTTTTTGTTTTGCCATCCATACAATAAATTGATTCTTATAAGTGGGAAAACATGCCATTCGACTCCAGATCCTGTAAGAATCATTTCATTGTATTGAAAGAGAAAAATTGGGACAGTGGAAGTTGGTCTGTTTATACAATTTGTACGGATGAAATTTATGCTGGTGGTCACAAATTCCTGTAAAGATCATTTAGTTATAAAGGAAGGAAAAATTGGAACAGCAGTTTTTTGTTTTTTTTTTTCTTTGTTTAATCTTGCGATCAGTCTTTCAGACTATGAACAGATGAGATGATTCCCATCCGAACCATCTCATCTGCTCATAATAGCAGAAATTGGTCAAATTTTATTACATTCATTTCAATCATTTTCATTCACCAAACTGCTTGGAAGTCATGGAAGCTTTGCCCAAAAGTGGGATAAAGAACAGGATGCACTTACATCTAAGATGAGTGTGTTTTAATTTGTGATGATCCATTATCAAGAGGAGTAACTCCCAGTTGATTTTCTAAACAAATTCCATTGAACTTTTTCGTATCAGAAAGGTACCATTTGCTCAGTGTCAAAAGAATTGAGTTAAGAAAATGTTTCATAAAGTTGTTCAGCTTCAGACACATTGTATAAACTTTAAAAACAGTTTCAAATGCGAGATTGATCTAAAAAAAGATTGGAGCGGAAATAGGAGGAGCTACGCTTATATTGTCATTTTGAGTAGGTACTCAGAATCATTTATAAGAGGAACTGTACGTAGAATCATTTATCACAGGATGTAAACGCATATTCTGCAATTTAAACTAGTCCTAAAATCATGTTTCTATCTAGCGATGTAATATTAAAGAGATTAAACGCTGATTTCAATAAATGGAAACTTTAAAACTGTAACAACAAGACACGAAGTAATCAAAACAAACATTGATGACATGGTAAACGAAGCAAGTTACAACCCACATCCTTTCAGTAGTTCATAAAAGAAATATCTTTAAAATGTTTTCTGACATAGGGATATTACTTAAAATTCATATATTCATGCTAAAAACTCATTGCTATACAATATTATCATTATTTTAAACATAATTTACTCACCAACTCCTGATCGGGTGACAGAGCCACCGCCATCTTTGCAATAAACTGACAATTTGACAGTTGGTTTGGTTGTGTGATGTGTATTGCTATCATTGCTATTTCAAATTGCGTTCTTTCAGCTGGTATTCTCGTACTCTCAATGAATATATTCGCGCATTTGAAAAGTCTAAAACCGGGTGCGGCTAGCCTATTGCTCTATACCCTGACGTGAAAACGGTGGAAAGTGGCCTTGCACTCATAGAAGAATAAGTAAGAGTTGGCATAGCTGGTGAAAAGGACACGACATTAAAACGGTTACCCTTAAAACGTATTGGGTACATCATTCTGAACCCCCATAAATATTTTTACGTCACTTTGTTGCACTCTGAAGCATTAGGTTAAACATTGATTGGAAAAATTTGACAGTTTCGGGTAGCTTGATGTGCTGGCGTCTGTACTTTTCTTCCGCGTGGTATAGCCTTGGAACGCCTTGTTTACGATTTTCAACCTTTTTTATACGATTTGTCTCATTGAATTACTTTTAAACTTATTAGTTTTATATATATATATATCTGTTACCCTTTAAAACCCTTCATTTTGTTACCCCCAGCGTCCGAAAGTTTTTTTCTTCTATTACCATCGGGTATTGGAAGAAAAAAACTTTCGAACGCTACGATAAGGCACCCGAAATACATTTTATTTCAATGTAACCAGTGACACTTGCGCCACTAAGACGAACTTAACGACCTATAATTTATCCAAATCCGTTCATCCGTTTAGAAGTTACGAGGGAACCCGCCTGCCGAGCGTGGCGATTATGGCAAAACCCCCCAAATGATGAGCACAACACAAAAATGGCCCCTAGTACCCGGCAGCCCGTCTACCCTCGACTATGGTAGCGGTCGAGGTTACGGCGTGGCAAGGGGTGCGAAGAATCTCCGGAAGGGATCAGGCTGCCTATACCGACAACTTGACCTGGCAACATACCACACGCGTACACTCCGGACCGACGAGAATATAGCGGAACTCGAAGAGAAATTGAGCAGGCTGCGATGGAGTATTGTGGTATTATCTAAAGTCCGAAGAGAGGGGGAGGACACGATAATCCTGAAATCCGGCAACCTGATATTTCCGAAAGGGTGACCGGCAGTCCCAGGGTGGTGTTGGGTTTATCGTCCACAAGTCCCTCGTGAATAACGTGGTGAAGATCGAGAGTCGACCAGGGTGGCGTACCTTATACTCAGAATATCCTCAAGATATTCGCTGAAGGTCATACAGGTCTACGCCTCGACCTCGGCACACCCCAACGACGAAGTGGAGACCATGTATGAGGATATTTCCAACGCCCTGCATGGTTTCAAAACTCACTTCATCGTTGTCATGGGGGACTTCAATGCAAAACTGGGCAAACAAGACGGGGATGAGCTGCAGGTGGGGTAATTTGGAGTTATACGTCGGAACCACCGGGGTCACCAACTGGCTAGTTTTATGGAGAAGGAGGTCCTCTATATGATGAACTCCTTCTCAAAAAGCGTGAGCACAGGAAGTGGACCTGGCAGAGTCCCGATGGTGCAATTAAAAATGAGATTGACTTCATCATGTCAACCAAGAAGCAAATGTTCAATGATGTCTTTGTGATCAATACGGTGAAAACCGGGAGCGATCACCGCATGGTAAAAGGCACATTGAACATCAATATCAAGCTTGAAAGGTCTCGACTGATAAAGTCTACGCTCCATCCAGCACAGATCCAGATCCAAAACCCCGAGAGCTTTCAGCTTGAAGTCCAGAATCGTTTCGAGTGTCTAGGAAGCTCCGTGGACGAATACAACGATGGGTTAGTGGAATTTGTGCATACGACTGGGTGTACTGTATGGTGTCGGACGTAAAGAATAGCACCATCCCATATCTTCCCGTGGGTGTCGTAAGAGGCGACTAAGGGACTTACTAGAGAATGGGCAGCAGCGTTCTCTGTGCTTTTTTTAACAACCGTACTGCGATCGCCAACCCGCCTGCCAAGCGTGGCGATTATGGCAAAACCCCCCCTTTGGGGGAGGCCTGTGTCCAGCAGTGGACGTCTTCCGGCTGAAATGATGATGATGATGATGACTGGGTCTAAGTTCTTCAAGATACGTCGTGCACATAAGAACAAAAGACTCTCTGAGCATACTCTCGAGCTCATGAAGGAGCGGCTTGAGATGATCCTGCAGTCTTCAGACGAGGCGTGGAAATACCGGCAGCTCAATAGATGGATCTCTAAATCCTTGAAAAGCGACCTCCGCCGCTTTTATACCGAGCGTATTATAGACGCTATTGAGCGGAATAAAGGTTACAACGTATTTTCTAAAGATCTGATAATTGGACAGAGCCAGCTCACGAAACTGAAGACCGACGATGGCAGGATCGTATCCGCCAAACCGGAGCTGCTGAGGGAGATCGAGAGTTTTTATGGGCAGTTGTACACTTCAACCAGTAAACCCGTTGCAAATCCAGCAAACGACCCAAGAGCTAGACTGACCCGACACTATACCAAAGACATTCCGGATGTCAGCCTGTACGAGATTAGGATGGCTCTGAAACAGCTTAAAAACAACAAGGCACCGGGTGATGACGGAATTACGGCTGAAGTTCTGAAGGCGGGTGGAAAACCGGTACTTAAGGCCTTTCAGAAACTGTTTGATTCCGTCATACTGGAGGGGAAAACGCCGCAGGCATGGTGCAGGGGTGTGGTGGTACTCTACTTCAAAAAAGGGCGACAATGCCCGGCTGAAGAACTATAGGCCCATCTCACTTCTAACCCATGTCTACAAGTTGTTCTCAAGAGTCATCACGAATCGTCTCGCGCGCAGGTATGACGATTTTCAGCCTCCCGAACAAGCAGGATTCCGAAAAGGCTTTAGCACCGTAGACCACATACATACGCTGCGGCAGGTTATACAGAAGACCGAAGAGTATAACCAGCCTCTCTGTTTAGCGTTTGTGAACTACGAGAAAGCCTTCGATTCGATCGAGACTTGGGCTGTACCGCAACGGTGCTAAATCGACTACCGGTGCATCGAGGTGTTGAAGTGTTTGTACAAAAACGCCACTATGTCAGTCTGACTTCAGGACCAGACCTCGGAACCTATCCTTCTGCAGCGAGGTGTGAGACAGGGAGACGTCATATCTCCGAAACTGTTCACCGCTGCACTGGAGGATGTCTTCAAGGTTCTGGACTGGAAAGGATGACCTTAGTGGAGCTTCCGAAAGAGTAGGTCTTAAAATAAACATGGACAAAACCAAAATCATGTTGAATGCCCATGCAACACGCACTCCTATCAAGATCGGAGAGTCTACATTCGAAGTTGTAGACGATTATGTCTACCTGGGATAAAGACCCCGTTAGGTAGGTCTAACTTTAAGAAAGAAGTCAATCGTCGAATCCGACTCGGCTGGGCAGCGTTCGGGAAGTTGCGTGGTATCTTCTCGTCCAACTTACCGCAGTGTCTCAAGACGAAAGTCTATGACCAGTGTGTGTTGCCAGTAATTACATACGGGACAATGGAGAGGGCTATGCTCGGAGTTTCCTTGCGTGATCAAATCAGAAATGAGGACATCCGCAAGAGAACCACGGTTACCGACGTAGCCCGAAGAATAGCCAAACTTAAGTGTGGCAGTGGGCAGGGCACATTGCTCGCAGAACGGATGGCCGATGGGGCCGAAAAGTTCTGGAGTGGCGACCGCGAACCGAAAGACGCTGCGTTGGAAGGTGGGCCTCCCATTAGGTGGACCGATGACCTAGTGAAGGTTGCAGGGATCCGCTGGATGCGAGTCGCACGGGACCGGTCAATGTAGCGACACTTGGGGGAGGCCTATGTTCAGCAGTAGACGTCTTTCGGCTGAAATGATGATGATTAATCAGGAATTGCTCAATCTTCACCACAATCGTGAATATTAGTAAAAATACATGATAAAAAATGCGCAACGCGCGAACACTCTATGACATCAGTCTGACATTTCTGAAGACCTTACTCTACACGAACGCCTCTAGCGGCGAATTCATGCGCGATAGCCCCATTTGTCAATGTGTGTGAGTTTCTTTATTGCGAGGTGGTTTTTGCTTCGTGTGCTTTTGTAGCAATAGGATACGTGTCTTTTTGTATGGATTGTCAAACTTCCGTAGTGTGCTGAATGTGTATATATATACTTCGCCTCCCGCAAAAAAGACAGATTTTTTTTTCGGTGATTCGCCCCTGCCAAGACTAGAGCTTTTTCCTCTATGCTCGCAATTGATAGTATTTTTTGTACCCGATAGAGCGAGGGCTTACGTTTTGTGTACCAGATAATACTATTGAACCATTCAGAACATCACACTTGCGAAGTGTACCATGTATATAGTACTTAATAATTCCATCATGCATCCGTGATGGCAATAACGACTTGTACCTATCAAATCAAAAAAGTCAAAAATTTCACTATAAAATTTGACAAATATTTTGTGTTAGGTTATGAAAAGAAACATTCGGCAGTTTTTTCTAAAACTGTTATTTTTTACGTAAATAACCTTTTCACAGGGACTTAAATATAAGCAAAAATGTCCACTCGCTGGTATGTATTCATCTTCAGCAACAACAGTGTCTTTGTTTATACCATCGAGACAAAATCTCCAACAATATCACAACCCCTAATGATTATAATTTCAGGTATCCGTTATACCAAAGGGGAAATCCACAGTTGAGGGTTTTTTTACCTAATTTCTGGATGAAAATTGTGCGACCTCAAGCGAAACAGTTGCCTAATATAGTCCAGTTTCATTGCTCCATGGAAATGACCAAGTATGACATAAAAAACTATTTGGAAAAGATTTACAACATCCCGGTTGTTGATGTGAGGACGAGAATATCTATGGGGAAATTCCGGAGAGATGTTGGTAAAGGATATGTTATCAAGGATGATGATATAAAGAGTGCTTATGTTGTATTGGTAAGTTGTTAAAAAAAATTATATAGATCACTAGTCTTAGGGCAGAGCGTCATTTTAGATGTGGGTGGGGTCAGTAGGTCATCTTAGGGGTGGAGTTCTGGTATATGCTGAGTAAAAACCATTGTTGACAAATTTAGGTAAACCAATAAAATAAACATAACACTGACAAACAAAAATGGCTCCGAAATGGAACATCCTTTTAGCTAATGGTTCTATTAGCAAAACAACCTATTATCAAAATGAGACTAGCTTCCAGGTTGAACATGTCAGGTCCAAGAAGTTCTCCATTGACCATCAGTGCATATGTTGCCGTGAGTATGGCAACATATGCACTACTAACTAAGAGATTGATGGAAAACTTTAGCCGGCCTTAAAATTTGTGATGGGGACTTGGTAGACAATATTTTATCTAGAGTCCAGTAATTTCTTTATAATTAATATGGTTCAGCAAATGATTTAAGCAGTGGTGGACCAATGGAATGGCCGCAAACCACAAGTTACAGATTGTTTGACTGGCATGCACTTTACTTAAATTATTTCATCACCACTGCTCTCAAAATAGAAATGGAAATCTTTGACTTTCCTCAGAACCAAAATATTCGAAGATATATGACTGACGCCAAACCATACTGGGCCCACTCCTCTAATTTTATTTGATTTAGTTTATTGTCTCAACAGATCATAATAACATTTATTCCTTTAAAAAAACTTACATGTATGTGTGGTATGACTACAATTCCCATTGATCAGTAGTAGATCAAACCTATGATGAATGGGAATTGCAGTAGCATATAGCTCAAAAATTTATTTTAAATTTTTAGCCAAAAGATATGAAGTTTGAATATCCAGACATATTTGGATCCAAAAAAGATGATGGAGAAGACGAAGAAAAAGCTTTAAGTGAAGCAAAGAAAAACTTTCAAAATTACATTGATCGCAATAAACACAGAACAGATGTTCCCAGTTGGTTCACAATATGAAAATTGATAGGGTAGGTTTAAATAATAGTCAAAAGTTATTGTTAAATTGTGTTATGTAGATATAATTAGTAATAAATAAAGATTCTCTTGAATTTATGTTGAATTTTTCTTCAAGACATCAGACAATGCCCAACTTGAAATCATTGAAATTAGTACTAGATGTTACTAAAACTTATGAGTTGGGCCAATAGGCCTTCTGTTGTGAAGGCATGGTCAACACAATATTGTGGTTACCAAAGCTACAAAAGTTTACCCAATCAGTTGTTATTTTATTTATTGTGTTTGGATGACTTAGCTTGTACCTAAATAATAACAGCCGCTCGGGGTCGATCTTTAGGTTAAGATGCGCTTGCCTTGGTTGGTCCGTAGATGGATGACCACCCATTACATACCAAGTTTCCTCCGTGCCTCGCAAAGCACGTTAAGCCATTGTTCCCGTCTGTGATTTTTGTAGATCTTTGACTGTCATTACCCACGCATAGTCAGTGGTCTGATCTGAAGTCTGACAACCAGTCTTACCAAGTGGTATCGTATTACCCACTATGAAATGGGTTGTAGAAGTCAGATATGCTGCCACTCCACGTAAAATACTCTTATGCAGCTGCATCTGGTTAGATTGAAAGCCGACCCTAACATACAACTTGAAAAAAGGGTAGGCAGACAAAGAGACAAAACAAACGCCGTGTGTACCTAGGCGGCACATCAAGCTCTACATAACCATTATAACCTAACTTCGCTTTATATGAGCTTCCCGTACGATGAGAGATCGGCTTAGTTTGGTTTTGCATAGCTTAATTGGCCGCCGTGCATACTTCTTAATGGTCACTAAGCGGCCTGAAAACAAATACGAGTTGGGGTGTTTGTTCTTTACATTTTAGTTAGGAAAAATAAAACATGAATTATTTGGCACATGCCACAAGTGCACACAACAAAAAATAAAAATTTGAAATCTAAACAGAAAAAAAAGAAATAATTATTGTGTGTCTCACGACTGCGCCAAGTAGTTAAATGCTTTGACTGAGCGAATCATATAACAATTGTAAATTAGTAGGCCAGTCTACATATATGATCATTTAAATATTAACACTTGTGGAGACTTATCAAGTACTGCCCCAGTTCTACAACAAAAACAACTACCTAGGGCAACACACGCATTTCACTAGAATCTTACACATGACAGAAAAAATATTTAAGGTGTATTGCCGTGCTAAAAGGATCTAGTTATTGAATTCATAAGCACAGCTTACAATGCAATAAAAATATGAAAGGTTAATGGAATTAGCAATCATTGAGGGAACCAGTTTTGGTAACACAATAGGCCAACATCTAAATGTAATGATTGAATATGATTGCTCTGTTGTACAAAATTTGAGGAAGACCAAAGAATGATGATATGACAAGAAAGGAGGTGTCTGATGAGATGACGAGTAATAGAGAAGTATGGAAGAAGACATGCCATGCCGACCACAAAATTGGGATAAGGGCAGGAGAATGATGAATATTGCAACATCTGAAACTAATGATTGGATAGGATGCATTGTTGTTTTGCCTTGTTGGTGCAGGGGGCGCAAGCGTGGCTGCTGAGCAGGAGGTACTGTGTTTGATTCCCAGGTCAGACAGTGTTATTGAGTTTTTCCAACAGAAATTTCTCAGTAGCAGCCACAGTCTGGATTTGTGCATGGTTGATGGCAATAGGCTCACCCCCTATTACATGGGATTTAAAAACAGCTGGCGAAATGTGAGTGTACTATTAGGTACACCTCTGCCTAACCTTTCAGAGATTACAGGCGTGATGTTATGTATGTATGTTGGAATTTCAACTTGCTGTGCTATCAATTACATTTTATCTAGTGTTGATGGAAATGGGGATGAATGATGCAACTTTTCAATTAAAGGGTTAAATATTTAAAGAAATTATATATCTATTTTATTTAAGTACCTAAACTTCTTACATTTAAATACAAAAATAACTTAATGAAAAAACATATTTATGAGAAACAAAGTATTATTTTTTTCTTAAAAATCATCAAGTTTCAATCATCAAAACAATATTCTTCCTCTGGGAGATCAACTTCTTCCTAACTCAAGTTTGGTATTACTCTGAAAAAAGCCATAAAAACTAAATAACACTGTTTTACTCATCTAAATTAATATTTAAATAGTAAATAACATACATATTTGGTACAATAGCTAGCTACAAAATAAGTTACAATATTAGTTGAATTTATTACTAGCCATTATATCAATAATGACCACTATAATAAAAGTAGTAGAATAACTTATTAAGAAGCTAGACTGTCACATTGCTTAAAGAGAAAAATAATAAATCATAAAGTACTAATATTTAGAATATTGTTGTCATACTAAGTTAAAGATTCCCAAAATATTCATCCAGGAACACTGCAGAATGGCAACGGGGACATTCTGCTATATCCAGGAGGAAAGTTACCTGTAAGCAAAAAAATCCAAGTTAGACTTGGAATCTGACTGACATAATAAAGCTACAGTATTAATGTGGCTGCAGGGTATGTCTGGTTGAAGAATTACTAGACTTGAAAGGGGAAAATTGTCTGCAACACAGGGGACAGATGGCAATGATAAATATTGGTGACTGCATATAAGGTACAGAATATGAGGCTTCCCATAGTTCAATCTGCTGATAACCTAGTAAAACAGTCTAGGATCAGCCATTGTGTCACTACTTAAGAGGGGCCTGTTTAAAGCATTTAGATTAGATTTGCTGGGTCAGAGCAAATTGCTAGCTAATATAACAAAATCCTTACGACCCGAAATCAGACTCAAATACAATACTCACTGTTGATAACAGGTTCAAGATACAGGCAAAGAGTAATGGATAGACCTTAGGGTAACCTTCGGACCCATTTCATCATCATAGGTCTGACGAAAATAATAGATGCAAGATTTAAAACAACTTACACGAGGGTGTATTTCACATTTCAAGCGGATTCTTCCATTGCAATAGTAGCCACATGATCGACAGAAGACAATAGTTTTGTCTCTGTTGCAGGAACATTTCTTAATGTAGACATCTGTAACTTCGGGTACACCGCGACCCAAGCGATTGGGGACTTTGTAAACTTTGCCAGCAGCTGACGCTACCACCGGTGTGGATTGAGATTTGGTATTCATTTTCAAAGCGTGACTGTTATTCCATTAAAGATAAAGACTGGATCGTTTTAAGTCTTTTTGCTGACGCTGACTACGCACAATGTCGATTCAATGAACGCAATTCAAGCGATTTGGCGGGTACAAAATAAAGGAATGTCAATGTTGGAGGTACAGTAACAATACTTCTGTCGGTTGGAGTCACGAGTATGGTTGAAGTTTCAACTGTTAGGACAACCATGGAACTAATAAGTACAATTGGATTACCAAGTATGGTTGATGGATGGAGCGAAAGGAACAGCCTTAGCTAAATGCTCAAGTTTGATCTGCGTCACTTCACTCTCAGTACAAATGTGAATCAATTATTTTTCCTTATAGAAAATACAACAGCCAATGTTGGTTGCAATTACAATGCAACAGGCAATGTTATTTGTAATTAGTTATTATAAAAGTATTCAAGTCATCAATATCACTCTCAATTACTCTCAAATCTCATTTAATTCCATTGAATAACTATTTCATGAAAAAGTCATTCAATGGGGTTACATAAACTTAGAGGGTTGTATTAATGATTATAATTCTGTAACTGCGTGATAGGTGTTACTGGCGCGATTCATATTTTCATCAACATACAACCTGACACTGACCTGCAAATTGCAAAAAAACGTAAGACTTGAATTTCGCGGTCTACCCTGGCGCTTCCACCTTAATATAAATAAAACTAAAGGTAGGCTTTTTCAACTCTATGGTCGGGTAAGTACCCAATTGCGTGGATTTCGTCCAGATTTGTTCGCGATGAATGCTTGCATGCAGTGCCAGATTAGGCAAGCGCGGGGCCCGTAGTAAATTCTATAGAGGGGCCCTTGACTTGCCAGAGAGGGTACAACCCGAAAAATATCTTGCCAACTTCGTTCACAAATAATTTGCAGTGTGCCCGGACTAACTTTTAATTGTAAATGTGAGCTAACTTTTAATTTGGGAGGGGGCGGGTGACATAAATATTTTCTTTTCTTAAAAAACAAATGGGGGGGGGGGGGGTGTGTTAACCAGTGAGTAAACACTAATTAATAAAAGAAAGGGAAGGGACCTGTTGTTTGACCATTTATGCACGGACTAACTTTGTCGACTTATATGGTGGCACTACACTTGGCAGATCTGGGCAAAAATTATCCTTTTATCATTAATACAAAGTGAACTATATCGCAATAGGCATAAAAAACATTTCGTTTTGATCCAATATCGCAAACATTTTGACAAATACGCCAAGTGAATTGCCAGCAATGCAGAAAAGCTTACCAACTGAGAAAACGTAGGATTGAAGAGCGAGCGTAAAGAGCGAAAATTTTAGCATTTTTTTTTTTCTTTTATCTATTAATACAAAAGAAAGAACGAATTCTGCCAAATTATAAAAAAAAAAACTCGTGAATGCAAAGAACATATGTACATACTAAAATTTATGCACTACACCTAGGGTAGGGTATATTTCCTTCTGAACATGCAAAAAGAAATAGGAGTTAGGCAGATAGTCGATTAATGCCGAGAAGTTTCTAGAAACAAGAGAATGCAAGAGTCAGCGAAGCGAGCTCATATATTTTGACAACCCCCCTCGGATAAATTAGGTTCTCTTTGCTCACTTATTCAGAAATGAGAATTGAAATAAATCTGTCAACTCGAAGATCTCATTAGAATGCTCGATGACCTCAGTAGAGCTTCCGAAAGCGTGGGTCCTAAAATGAACATGGCCAAACCAAGGTCATGTTGAATACCGGTGTAACACCCGCTCCTATCAAGATCGGAGACTCTACACTCGAAGTTGTAGACGATTATGACTACCTGGGAAAAACGGTCCTGTTAGGTAGGTCTAACTTCAAGAAAGAGGTCAATCGTCGAATTCGACTCGTCTGGGCTGGCCAGCGTTCGGGAAGTTGCATGGTATCTCGTCCAACTTACCGCAGTGTCTGAAGACGAAAGTCACCAGTGCGTGTTGGCAGTGTTTACATACGGGACCGAAACGTGGTCGCTCACAATGGGCCTCATCAGAAGGCTTAAAAGTCACCCAAAGGGCAATGGAGAAGGCTGTGCTCGGAGTTGCGTGATCGAATCAGAAACGAAGACATCCGCAAGAGAACCACGGTTACCGACGTAGCTCGAAGAATTTCCAAACTTAAGTGGCAGTGGGCAGGGCACATACTTGCAGGACGGATGGCTGATGGGGCCGAAAAGGTTCTGGAGTGGCGACCGCGTATCGGAAGATGTTGCGTTGGAAGGCCTCCAAATAGGTGGACCGATGACCTGTTGAAGGTTGCGGGGATCCGCTGGATGCGAGACGCACGGGACCGGTCAATGTGGTGACACTTGGGGTAGGCCTATGTCCAGCAGTTGACTCCTTTCGGCTGGAATAATGAAAACCTTCGTTGGTTAGATTGAAACCTAGCATGGACACGTCATCATAACGAGCTTTGACCAAAGTTCTTTCTGTCTGTTTCTTTCTGTCTTTGTGGTGGTGGTAAAGTAGGCCGCACGTCTGTAGTATTACGTTGACTTTGAGCTGGCTTAGCGTGGTACGGAGTTTCAATAGAATGCGAGGCCAGCTAAAACTGGTTTTTATACCACTGACGTACTGCAACCTACCTGCATAAAAATATTTTCATCCGAGTTTCGAATAGCCAGGCTACATTAAAAAAAGTTACAACAAGGTACTTACAAGTTTATAAAAGTTTCGTAACAGGTTCAATGAGGGCAGTTAAATAGAAAAATACCGTAATATAGGGCATATTACGATATATTTCTCAACCATTGACGTACACACAAATAATACGGGTCGATGATGAAAATTCCTGTAACTTGCAAATTCATAATGGTACCTTTTATTCCAGCTTGTTTTTAGGAAAAAGTGCCATTTGGCGGTGGATCTGTTATGGTTTGGGCTTGAATCTCTTCGCAGAGTCGCATGGAGCTAGTGCCGATAAAAAATGGTACGCAAACTAGTGCTAGATAGATATGTGGAAGAAATTGAAAATGACAATGTCGATGTTGTTATTTTTTCAACGTAAAAATTATTGATATTTTGTTTTTTTTAATGATATTTTGAAAATTAAGTTAATAATGTTTTGTTTTATTAAGGTGGAAGCGCCAGGGTTGCCCGCGACATTCAAATTTTTTTACGTTTTTTTTGCAATTTTCAGGTCAGTTTCAGGTTGTATGTTGATTAAAGATATGAGAATTATAAGTCACGACCGTAACAAATTTAGCGTTACCGAGTTATAATCATTAAAATAATCAATACAACCCTCTAAGCTCATTAAATCCCTTGGAATGACTTTTTTTATTGAATGCGATTAAGTGATTGTATTGGTGATTTTAATGGTTATGATTCTGTAACTACATATGTGTTACAATTATCGAATCATATTTTGTTAAAAAGTACAGGCTCGCACTCACCTACAAATTGCAAATAAAACGTAAGAAAATTTGAATTTCTCAGGTTTTCTTGGCGCTTTGCCCTTAACTGGCAAATTATCTTCAACAAAAAGTTTCATTTAAGCCGCTATTATAGCTCTATTTATTTAAGAGTAATTTTCTTTTGTTGAAATTTACTTACCCGCATTCCTTGACCGCGAGTGTATTTTGTAACAGTGCTAAATCATGACTAGGAACTTCATTAGTGTTAGCGCAAGGCAGATTTAACTTCAAACACGACATCTTTAAAAAGATAGCATCTTTATAAACAATACAAAAGTACTACTTGCGGGTTACTTTACTTTTCATGATAAGAAGAACTTAGTTATTATAATAATTGCGTAGGATTGACATCTGCAATGTGGCCTAACATGTTAGTGAAGCAAATTAACTTTATCTCTGCAATAACAATCAACATATCTAACTTTTATCTCACACGTTATCACGGAGGAAGTTGTTGCATTGTTTGTCAAAGGTTTCCGTTAACAAGCTGACATGCGATCTAGAGGCTATAAAAATGTGTCTAACGTCTGAGACGTCAATAGTAGTGACCAGTGAAGATGAACCACTCGTTTTATTTTATGGTCTTTGCTATTTGCCTAGTGGCAAATTTTGGATTGATTTCGGCAGCACCTGCTGAAACATTTTCTGCTGCATCAAAATCTAATTATCATTCATTGAATCGGGTGAGTACTTTATTTAGTGCTTTCATC
This sequence comes from Noctua fimbriata, assembly GCA_905163415.1. Lineage (NCBI taxonomy): Eukaryota > Metazoa > Arthropoda > Insecta > Lepidoptera > Noctuidae > Noctua > Noctua fimbriata. The sequence continues at coordinate 4,493,060 of LR990942.1, read as the reverse complement.
ATCATCATCATCATCATTTCAGCCGAAAGACGTCCACTGCTGGACATAGGCCTCCCCCAAGTGTCGCCACATTGACCGGTCCCGTGCGACTCGCATCCAACGGATCCCTTCAACCTTCACCAGGTCATCGTTCCACCTAGTAGGAGGCCTTCCAACGCAGCGTCGTCCGGTTCGTGGTCGCCACTCCGGAACTTTTCGGCCCCATCGGCCATCCGTTCTGCGAGCAAGCAATTTAGATATTTAGTGCTTTAGTTCATAATAAACATATTCATCAACTGACATGAACTATCGTTTTCCTGCCATTCTCCCCTGTCAGCCGTCACGCTTTCTTTTAGTTCTTGTCGTTACCTATCCTTCCTCACACAATCCATCCACTAATAGACTTCTCCAATAGTATAATAAAATTAAAAACTTTTAATATTATTACTTAGACAGGAAACGGGATATTTACCATGTTCACTATTTTTGACGAGTTCCCGATATTTCGGCGCTGTTGCAAGCACCATGAATCAAAAATAGTAAACATGGTAAATATCCCGTTTCCTGTCTAAGTAATAATGTTAGTGACCATGATAGTTTAAAATTTTACTTTTAAGTTCAGAATATAATAGCCTGTATAGAATTATGCAGGCTTGAGACTGAGGAGTTAGTACAGCTACAGGCACATCTTTAATCACAGAGTACATTATACTATACTGAAATCTTTAATCCAACTACTAAGGAGTCGTGGTCAAGGAGAACTTATGATGGAGTATAATCGTAATTAGGAGATATTATTATTTACCGTTTAAAATATGACTTTCACGGTTCACCACATTTCCCAAAATAGTACTCTTTGTTCTTATCATAAATTAAATTAATTAATTAAATATTTTTTTATAATTTGTTATTGATTAATTATTATTTTATTTTAATTTTAATTATTCAATTCAATTTATTTATTTCTATTTTATTCAAATGTATTGAATTTTAACGTATTTTATTTTATAATGATGATTTGATTAATGACATTAACTTATTTTATTTTTACATTTGATTACGGACTTTTTACATTGTATATTTATATTTGATAAAAAATTATTGTGTTATTTTATTTAAATTTTATTTTGTGTACAACTTAGTTATAATATTATTGTGTGGTGTGTAACCTCTGATTATTTTGAAACCAACATTATTTTTAAGTGTACTTACTAACTCAAGTATGGATCGTTGTGTCTGATGCAAATAAATAATAAATAAATTATTCAAACCACTTGAGGGGGAAGCACCAGGGTAGCCGGCGATATTATAATTTTTTTTTGCAATTTGCAGGTCAGTGTCAGGTTATGCATGTTGAACAAAATATGATTTGCGACCGTTACACGTATGTGTACAGTTTGTATTTCGCGGGCTACCCTGGTGTTTCACCTTAAGTTCGATGACAGGGTCTTATCTAGCATCCTGGTTTCAAAATCCACTTCTTCTTTGTATGCTGCCAGCCTCGGAACTGTTATAATCGTATCGAATGGTAAATCCCAACGTCAACTCTTATTGTTTACAAGTCAGCAACATTATTTCCATCTGTAATCAGCTCTTTCAGTAATTAACTCGCAAACTTCCAACCCAATTTTTAGGTGGCTGACGGCGTCTGAATTTTAGATGCAGATGCCGTCAGCCTAACCAAAACGTATCCAAAATGGGATATCGAAAATCAAGAAACAATTATTAAAAGTTAATTAACAAGCCCTTTGATTCCTTGTAGATTGTCAGACAAGCTCCTCCTGAGATGGCGCCGCCACCGCCACCACCTCCACCAGAAATGTTAATGGATAACTTTTCACGACAAAAGAGAGAAGCCAAAGGCGGGGGTTCTATGCCAACGAGAAAAGGATAATAATAATATACTAATTACTTTCCGAAGATTACAAGTTTTAATTAAACACGACTATGGCGATTCACAGTAAAATGTCAACGTTTGTGAATAATAATAATAATAAACTAATGGCAAATTAAATGACTACTCATTGCTTCATTCAAGATATTCTCAATAAAAGGCCCTTGATGTAGGACGCGCAAATGACTATCATTCTACTTCTTAAGTGTCCATGACAATCTAAATTAAGTTTTCTTAGAATTCAGCTACGTCATCAGTTCCTTTAATGTATCTACATAGCACAATCAACCTGTAACGTTACCATGCAATGCTGGGAAATAAGCCTCCTCTCTGTGAGACTAAACTGTCGCGCCACTGCCCCTGTCAGGACTAAGAACAAACAGCAGGCGAAAAGTGAGTGTACTGTTCGCCTCATCCCTGCCAGGTTGAGACCTACAGCTTCAGCTCTTACATGGTCTTTGTCGAGATCACGTCACGCATATCTCACAGCTACTCTATGAACTCTGTGGAATTGTTTTTACTCTTCCTAGACAGTAGACAGGACAGTATAGTTTGATTGATAGTGACAGTTGACACTGACACATAGTTAACCTGACCCTAAAATATAGTGTATTTTTAGAATTTAGTATTTTCGTGTATAAATTGGTTACTCAAAATGCTTAAAAACCTCACTAAAGCACCACACATAATATCAAACATCAAAAACAAATTTAAGTTGCCTAATAAGCTGCAAGGAACAATAGTCAAAAAGTGGGCAGATTATTGGAAGAATATTATTACCGACTATCGTCAAATGCTGGTTGACCTGAGAACTGATATTCAAGATGAACCCAAGAAAGCAATCAAGTGGACCGCAGCGTTAGGGGTTTTAGCTTTTCTATCCTTGGGAAATCCTAGCGAACTCGATTTTAAAGACTACCTTAAACGATTAAACAATGAGACTGTTATGGTGAGCCCAGAGTGTCTCAATGAAAAAACAGCTAAACATTTATGGTATCTGGATACATGTTATAACCAAGGCACACTTAAATATAGAAGTTTAGGATTTTTTTCCATCATGTACACTACTGACTTAAATGAATCCTGTGACTTGTACAAGGCAAAGTGTTCCTATTTACAGCCAACCTATGCAAGCTTGCCATCAAGGATTATTGATGTAGGAATAATGGGTCAGTGGTGGAATCTCTACATTAAAACCCACAACTATGATGTTAATTGTTAATTTTGGCATTTAAACTCTTTGTAGAATGTTGTATCATGTTTTAGATTGTTAATATAATTTGAAATTTAATGTTAGTATCTGTTTTATTTGAGAATGTAATTTATTCTTATCTTCATTGTGTGTGAATTAGAAACAAGAGTGTGGCATTTACATATTAGGTTAAACATTTAGGAAAAAGAATTGTTGATGTATTTTTTTTTGATATCATCAGGCTAAAAAATAACAGCTGCTCGGGTCAATCTATGGGTTAAGCCACGTCTGCCTAGGTTGGTCCGAGGATAGGTGATGGTGGACCGCCCAGTACACAATGAGTTTTCTCCTTGCCTAGGAAAGCATGTTAAGCCGTTAGGTCCGGCTGTCACAGTAACAGTAACAGTTATTATAGGTAGTCAGTGGCCCGAAACTCAGACAACCATTCTTACCAATATTGTATTACCAGTACTGAGTTGTGGAGGTCAGATAGGCAGTCGCTCCATGTAAAATACTGGTATTCTTTAAAATATGGCTGCATCTGTTTAGACTGAAAGCAGACTCCAACATAGGCTAAGCACAGGAGATGATTTATCTCTTGGAATTTTAATTCCAAAAAGTGTGTATAATAAATTCATAAAGTTATAACTTGGTTAGATAGCACAGAATTTTTAATTGAGATGTTGCTTTATCAGTAGATTGCACTCAACCACCCATGTCAAGCAGGGACAGATTGTCACATATTTATGACCGGTGACTTTGGTACTCGTCACAATAGTACATATTGTCAGCTATGTTTTGAGATATATTTCAAGTCTGTTGGATTTACGCCCATTTTAAGCAAGACCAAGCCCGATTTATCCAGTGGTTTGATCTGTGCATTGGTCAGACAAACAATTTTATAAGTATAGATTTTGAGAGTTGAACAAAAATGTGTATGCTATCAAAATGGCTATTCAGTATTGAATGAAAATCTTTTTGAGTTGAAGAATTTTTTTTGTATTTCAGTTCTTACTAATATGTTAAAACAATTAATGTATAAAAACTATTAAGTTTCACAAATCATCTCATGCTTTAGGTTTTTGACCAAAATGCAACTCTAAAAACATAAATCACCACTAAGTGAACCCTGCAAATATACATAATATATATTCTTCTATAAACATTACAACATTGAACACATTCAGAAATGAGTGATGATGATGTTATATAAATGAAAACAAACAAAACTTTTTCACATTCTAGTTATTAGAGGGTGGCTAATGTAAAATTGAATTACATCACTGATACAAGTAAAAGAAGTTAAAATTACAGCTCACATGTTTTTATATTGTGCAAAGATAGTTGAAAAATAATTTAGTCAAACAAAATTAAATAAAAACGTATAAAATATACGCTTAAAACATAGTGACAGCTTTCTGACGAGGAATAAAAACATGCAAGCTTCAACAAAATAAATATGTGACAGAAAACTTCCACTCCACAAACTTAATAGAGAAATTTTTTGTTTTGTTCGTCATAACTTAGATTGGCACAATTAACAAAAACTTTTCTCTAATGCCCAGTAAATTAAAAGCGTTATTGGCTAGGGTCTAATAAAGTCTTAAAAAATATAAATAGTAATTGATTTTCCAACTGTGATTAAAACAAAAATCATTCTTTAATAAAAAACAAATAAAAATCACCACTTTGATTCGGTTATTAAGTTCTTATAAAGTGAAAACGTCGTAAAGTTACAGTAATGTAATAAAAACACCAGAAAAAAGACTCTAAACTTAAAACTTCCTGTCTAAATTAAGAGCAAAAAAAAACTCGCAACACCTCTAAGTTCACTGCTTCTATACTTGAAATAACAACTTATCTATAAAGTAGTCCAGCTCAATATGATCATCTATGAGATTAACTTCAACAATATATGAAGAAAATGAACAAACACAACATAAATAAGTACAAACATTGCACAACTTCTTATAATATTGCCATAGGCCCATAACATGAAATCATATCAAGCTGGTAAAGAAATATGGACACAAAAAATTTTATAAATCACAATATCACATTTCAATTAGTTGATTGTCAATGGTAATTCTATTTATGTAGTTGAATTTAGTACACACGGCGATACATGAAGATTTCCAGTATAACTTGGCCTCGCTATTTCCTATACAATGAGAGATCCGCATAAACTGGTATTTTAAACTTGATTGGCCGTCGTGCGTGCTTAATTCATTTATTTTCTATGAGGTAAGAACAAAAGGGTTTTTTGTTGCTTTGTTAACATTATAATACTTCTAACAATAATAATGGAAGTATATTCTAAAGAAAAAGTAAGCTTTTACTATTTCCCTTTACATAGGTATTATATTATATTAATTACACAGATACATCAACAACCAAGGACAATCTTTCTTATTAAACTTCAAGCTGTAGTTAAAAAGCAACAAATCTTGCCATGTTAACTTGAATTTATCACTGCAGTATTATAAGTTAATTGAGATAATCCATACAAATCAGAAATGAGGTTTGAATAATTTATTTTATCACAATATTTCAGACTTTGCTTATAGTTATAATACAATACATCAAAACGTTTTATACATAAATAAACAATAATGGCTACAGCTAGATGAGGTGTGGGACTTCCGTGTTGCGAAAATAATCGTTTCATCACAGATAATTATAACAATTAAAGTCTTACAATAATTATTTCAGTTACAACAGCCTAATCATGTATATATAACGAATACCAGCGATTTTATAACACTTGTATCATGGTAAATATCATTCATAATTTCAAGGGGCGACTGGCATCACTAAGATTATATTTCTACACAGTATATTAGTTAAAACTGTTGTTATTGGCTGAACTGGCTTGGCAGTATTTTACAAGATTTTATGTTTGTTAATACAGCATTATTTAAACCATTATATCTGTACTTGCTGACTAAGCTCATTTGCAAGGAATGGGCACCTCCAGCTCCGACAACTACAATGATAATAGTAAAAAAAAATATTACTATATTTTTTAGGGTTTCGTAGCCAAATGTCAAATAACTGAACCCTTATACACGTTTCCGAGCTATAAGCCCTAAAAGTTACAATCTTCGCCAACAGCGAAACTTTGATAGCTTCAATTTGAATGTCGGAAATGTGACATTTTAGAAGATTTTGTCAGATATAGTATGACCACTTTAAATGTGCAGTTCAAGGTGGCGTTGCTTGTCAAGAAAACTTGCATTCGTTCTACCTAACTTGGTACATTTATTTTAGTTCTCTGTTTTGCCGCCTGCACAGATAAGTCGGTTGAAGTGTACCATACTTGTTTGTTTTGATGCCAGCTGTAGATTGATACAGGTTTTATGCGTGGCTCATTAAATCAACGCTTATAATTTGGAAACGTGTTTTTAGAAGATTTTTTCTCATATAAAACTTGCTTGTTTACCAGCTATTGTTTAAGGCCGTTCGCTAAAACACGCGCGGGTGCGGGTGCACGCTCACGTGTCTGTATTGAAAATTAGTATGTGCAGTGCCAAAAAGGCGCGAGCGCGTGTGAAGGGTTTTCTAAGGAAAATTCGATTGCGGGATCTCGCTCCGGGCCACCTACCCATGCGACTTTTAGCGGACGCCCTAATACAGATGGCCCGCTAATTTGAAAACAAAATGGCGGAAGTTAGGCAGGCCACGCCTCATGCAAAAATCTTTCACCCCAGTTCCTCCAGTCGGTGTCTTCTTTGAACCGCTACACAAAATTGATGTGAAATTATGAAAATAAAAAAATAGCTCTTAAACAAATTTCTAAGTATCCAAGGCTGAACTTGCGCACAGGTCGGTCGACGGTAATACAACCCAGATGTTCATATGCAGGGTGAAAGTGGACATGAGGTATAAAGAAAACTTGACGAAAACTATTTTTACTTGATGCTTTTTTTAGTTTTGATACAATTAAACACAATACAACTTCAGCTGTCCATTGCGTAGCATTCCATACCGATGAGTTTAGTCCGAAGTGGTAGGTTCATAGCTCAAGCAAAACACGTTTGATATACACACTACTTCAAACTGATTACTATTGCCTACAAATCAGTGCCATTTACTAGCGTTTTACAATCAGTTCCAGCAAGGCAAACCTACTCGTAATAAATGATTAATTTCACCTCTTAAAATTACAACTATATTTTAAAACAAGCCAAACATCAGTTTCTCAAATAAAAAATGATGCTACCATCCGCATTATGAATAACTTTTACAATAAGGTACATGACATACAAACATGCAAAATTAGAAACGAAAAATAAAATCGGCCTTAAATAAAACCTTGATTTACTTTTTACAAGAAATATAAAGAAATCACTGGAACAAAACAACTAATTCTAAAATATTCCCTTGAATAAAATAATGTATGTTGTAACATAAATCTTGGCTTGCACTGCACATGTTCATGCACTGTGTTGGTTGCAATTAGCTGGTTTGTAAAGGTTGCAATATGGCGTGGGTACAGCGACGAAGAGCGGCGACAGTGCGGGACGTGTCCTACAGCAGGATGATGTCGGGCGCGGCCATCCCGAACTGGTACAGGCCGTCGAAGTCGTCCAGGTCGTCATCCAGGAACAGCTCGTCGTCTACATTAATCAAACATGGAATAACAATCACTACAGACGAAATAACACAACTATACCTATACCATACTGCAATTTTGAATATAATTTAGACGTCGTAGACATGAACAAACAGGTTCAACAGCCTGTACACAAAATATAATATTTTCAGCAACCATACCTGGTCCAAAAAAGTCGTCGAAGTCATCATGGTCGTAAAGATCTCCCAGGGAATCGTCAGAACTATCGTCGAAGATGCGATCTACAAAGTCGGGCCGGAGATGTGGGTTACTGCGGTCGTCGTGAACATCCACCGTTAGTAACTTATGCGTGGGTAATTCTTGTTCAGGCTGCCGAAGAAATACAAAAATAATAATATTATGCTCACCATACGAGTAGTTGCAGCGTGTAAGTAGTGTACAGTAGAGGGCATAATGTACCTATTATGTATGACGTGGTGTCGACGATTATTTAAAAAAAAATAGGTGTTTCCTACAAAACTGCAATACCCACACGGTCAAAATGTATGGAACAGCTATTTTTTTTTTTTAATTACCGACGAAAAATTTCTATGTGGATAGCAGAATGATGTACTGAATACGTGGGAACCGTAGCTAAATATGTGTATATGTATTGTAAATAGTATAATTAGTTTTATTTCCCATAACGAATACGAAAACTTAACCTAGTCTTTTCCCAACTAAGTTGGAGTCTGCTACCAGTCTAACCGAATGCAGCTGAATACTAGTATTTTACATGGAGCAACTGCCTATCTGACCTCCACAGCCCATTTACTGCTGGGTTTTACGATACCCCTTTGGAAGACTCATAGTCAGACGTACGATTACTACCTGTAACGACTGTCAAAGATCTACAAATAATAGCCGGAATCAACGGCTTAACGTGCTTTCTGAAGCACAGAGGAGACTCGGTATGTAATTGATGGTCACCCATCAACGGACCGACCTTGGCAGGCGCGGCTTTACCCAGAAGATTAACCCGTGCGGCTGTTATTATTTAGCCGCGAGCCCCTCATTTAATTCCTATTTTCTAGATAAATGTTGCCAAAGCCAAAAATCGTTCCTGATTTATCCGCTATTCGTAATTTTGGGAACAATAAGTACATAGCACATTATACGCAGCATTAGTGTGTGCAAGCTCACCTCGTGGGGCGCGGTGGCGGTGCCGGCCAGGCGTAGTGCCAGCGCGCGCGGGCGCTCGGCCAGCGCGCGCACGGCCGCGCACACCACCTCCTCCGACACGCCGTCGCAGCCGCACACGTCCAGCTCCTGCGCAGACAGAGCTGCTGTACACTACACCGACAACCAACGAGTACCAAGGGCGGAATCATGAGATAGAGAAAGAGCGGGGATGCGAGCTCAGCGCTACGAGTAACACACGTGGGAAAACAACTATACAAAGCCTGTTCAAGAAATAGTCAACTTTTAAAATTGAATAGTTCGATATTTCTTCACACCTGACCACAACAGTAGAACACACCTCGTGTAGGATACCATCATCGAGTCTTGGAATTTTAGCGCATAAGCGATCATGTACACGCTCCGGTATACCGGAGGGGTCTACGCGTGCAGACGTGCCTGCACCGGTAGGCCGTGGCGGGGTTTGGTGAATGCCGCCACATGCTCTTTACTTGACGCTTTTTTTTGAAATATTTAGTTGGCGTTGTATAAAAGACGAATTAGTTTATTAAAAGATTTCTTATTTACCGTTACTTACATATAAAATCAGAATTATTTGCCAAACTTGTTGTTGTAAAATGATGAAATGACTAATCATGTTTTTGAGAATCGTTGCTTGTCAAATTAAAATTAATTTTCGGTGTGAAATGACAGGATACCATGTTGCGGGCATTAAATCATACCTGCAGCAGCGGACAGGCGGCGAGGCAGGCAGCGAGCGAGGCGGCGGAGAGCGCGGGGTTGCCTCTGGCGGTGAGGCGCTGCAGGCGCGGCAGGCCGGCCGCGGCGCGCAGGCCCAGGTCCGTGAGCGCGCCGAGGTACGACACGTCGAGGCGTGCGAGGGCGCGGCACCCGCGACACACGGCGATGATGCCGTCGTCGCCGACGCCTGTCGAGACACGCGCTTTACAACCTGCCTCTTCGAGCCCCTGCGGCTCTGTTAAGTCACACGCGACAAACGTTATAGTAATTCATCTTTATAATAATATGTAGCTTTAATTATGGTTATTTTCAAGGAGTTATACATAAAAGTCATGCACTTAGATTTGTATGCAGAATAAAGTGAGTAGACATGGAGAGAATTAATTAAAAAAGTTGTCCAACACGTGACGACACACGCATGACCAGACATTTCTTAAATTGGAAACTCGATTTTCAATTTTAAAAAAATGTATAGGGTCTGATATTTTACTGAACAATGTTATACGAATCTTCCTATACTAATAAGCTCCTGATCGTCAATTAACATGAACTGTTTTGCAAAACAATCGTGTGTACTAAAATAAGTATCTTTTTAAAATTCTAGTATACTAAGAGATGTAAAACTGTACACACAATCAAGCTGTTTCATCCCTAACATCCCTGACATCCCTTCCGGTAAATGATAACTATTGTAAGTATAGGTACATTGCTGGAATACATGTATAAGGCTATAGTAATATGTATAAGGCTTACCTGGGTGTGGGAAGACCCTCCGCGAGTTACAGCTGGAAATGTTCAATGATTCCAGTTTAGGGCAAGACTGTGCGACTCGTTTGAGGACTGTATTTGTGATGTATATATTACGACTCAGGTTCAAAATTTTCAGTTCAGTTAGGGTTGCGAGGGCATCACAGAAAGCCTCGTTGCATTGGTGAGAGAAGCACATCTCTACCGAAATATATTCGCTCAACGAAAGCTCTTCAAGCTTGGGGAGTTTGCTTAAAATCAATGGTATGATCTTCCACATTGTGTGAGGACAGACGTCCAATTTAAGAGTAGTTAATCCAGGTAACGTGTCTATAGCAGCGCTAAGTACTGTGCCTTGAAGACTGTAGCAGTTGTAGAACGCAAGCGAGTTTAGTTTTTGCGGATTCGATCCAGTGAGAAAGAGTCCGGTCACATGTGTGTTGTTTGCGACCGTAAGGCTCTCTATGCACGATTCACTTTTGACTAGATGTACTAAACTCGAATCCGTTAGCTGCAAGATCAAAATGAAAATATAAATTAATTTTGGGAAAATTATAATCTAATCAAAACAGAGATATTTAAACTAAAGTATACCTTATTGCATGATACGAAGGACAAACTTTTCAGCTGTTTACATCCATAAATTAATGGATTCCAATTTCGGGTGTGCATGCCAACAATCTGAAAGTGACAATTTTTTTTAAATTATGATAAGTGTTTAAGTGTAAAAGTTTAAGAAAACGTCGATCACTTTAGAATTTTATTCAATAGAACCAGTTACGTCAATTGATGTAAAACTACAGCACATGACTACAGTCCATAAACTTGATGTACTTTGACTTCCACACTTGTGTATAACATTATTGACGCTGATCAATACGTTCAAAATCAGATCGAAAATCATATTAAGAGAAAAAAATAAAAATGGTGTAGGTTCACCTTGGGCTATACCTTGAGCTCCTCCAGGTTAGGGCAGAACTTGCCGACGATGTGCGCGGTGCGGTCGTTGAGCGCGGACCAGTGGTGGTCGATGTGCAGGCGCGACAGCGACGCGCCCACCCGCTGCACGATGCGCCGCAGTACTGCCGTCGTCAGCATCACCGGCACGTGCTGCCACCACGACGTCTTGAACATGCGGATGCCTGCCCAGACGTGCAAGCGTTACTTATAATATGTGACAAATACTGACGACACTGTAGAACATGTGTAAATGACGCAGGATAATAAATACAACCTTAGTTTATATTTACCATAAAGCCGAAAATAGTTTTAATCAGAATCAGTAACATAATCGATTGCTATAGTGTTTAACCTACGTCATATTTTGTTCTTAAAAACAGATGTAAAAAATATTCAAGTTGGACACTCATTATTGAAACGTAATTTGCCATGGATCGACTGCCTATCTGTCCTCCACAACCCAGTTAGTACGTTACCCCTTGGTAAGACTAGTTGTCAGACTTTCGGGCCACTGACTACTTGTAACGACTGTCAAAGTTCTTCAAATGACAACCGGGACCAACGGCTTAACCTGAAGAATGATCCGAGCGGATGTTATTACATATTATTACGAGAGGGTGTTGTTGCAGCCTAGTTTATCTCGATTATTTAAATTTTCTGTAAGTCGTATTCGAGGCAGCTTTTTGCTCGCTTCGCTCACTCTTGCAGCCTTAGTTCTTTTTTTATGGGCATTCAGCAAGTTTCCTACGCGTTCATGGCTTAGGTGTAGGCTCCACAAAATTGTCTCCGTATGACGTCACGTGAGTCGATTATCACTTACTACATCCTGGTCTGGGGCGGGACTTTCACAAACGGGTGGAACGAGCTCAGCGGGCAGTTCTCAAAGATTGTATTTTCGCAAAAGTGGCTACCCCATAGCCCAGTTGTACTCAGAAGTCCAAGTACTTACGGTGAGAAAGCTCTAGGTCCTCCGCTCTTTCTTGCGCCGACCTTCCAAGATGCCACTAGACAGAATCTATGCAATTGCCGGATTGGCTTTCCTATCTGTGAATCTGTTCAGTGTCTTACTTATTTATGCATTGTACTTTTTGTTATACAGGGTGTAACAGAAAGGGCATAGTCATATGAAAGGATATGCTGCAGACCATCAACCTGAACAACTTCCTCCATGGGTGCAATATTGTAAATGCGAAAAAATTCAGCAAAATCAACTGACCCATACTAAATTTCAATACCTACTCGACCCAAATGTATGGGACAGCTGTCCCATACATTTGGGTCGAGTATGTAATAATTTATGATATTGGATCCATGGAAGAAGTTGTTCAGTTTGATGGTCTAATTTTTAGTGCAGCATATCCTTTCATGCCGACGAGACCGACGAGAAGATAACGGAACTCGAAGAGGAATTGAGCAGGCTGCGATGGAGTATTGTGGGACTATCTGAAGTCCGAAGAGAGGGTGAGGACACGATAATCCTGAAATCCGACAACCTGCTCTATTTCCGAGAGGGTGACCGGCAGTCCCAGGGTGGTTGGGTTATCGTCCACAAGTCCCTCGTGAATAACGTGGTGAAGATCGAGAGTGTGTCGACCAGGGTGGCGTACCTTATACTCAGAATATCCACGAATACGTCGTGCACACAACAAAAAGCTCTCTGATCATACTCTCGAGCTCATGAAGGAGCGGCGTGGGATGATCCTGCAGTCTTCAGACGAGGCGTGGAAATACCGGCTGCTCAATAGACGGATCTCTAAATCCTTGAAGAGCGACCTCAGCCACTTTAATACCGAGCGTATTAAAGACGCTATTGAGCGGAATAAAGGCTCCAAGGTATTTTCAAGAGATCTGGCTATTGGGCAGAGCCAGCTCACGAAACTGAAGACCGACGATGGCAGGATCGTATCCGCCAAACCGGAGCTGCTGAGGGAGATCGAGAGTTTTTATGGGCAGTTGTACACTTCAACCAGTAAACCCGTTGCAACTCTAGCTAACGACCCAAGAGCTAGACTGACCCGCCACTATACCGAAGACATTCCGGATGTCAGCCTGTACGAGATTAGGATGGCTCTTAAACAGCTTAAAAACAACAAGGCACCGGGTGACGACGGAATTACGGCCGAACTCCTGAAGGCGGGTGGAAAACCGGTACTTAAGGCCCTTCAGAAGCTGTTTGATTCCGTCATACTCGAGGGGAAAACGCCGCAGGCATGGTGTAGGGGTGTGGTGGTACTCTTCTTCAAAAAGGGCGACAATGGCCGGCTGAAGAACTATAGGCCCATCTCACTTCTAACCCATGTCTACAAGTTGTTCTCAAGAGTCATCACGAATCGTCTCGCGCGCAGGTATGACGATTTTCAGCCTCCCGAACAAGCCGGATTCCGAAAAGGCTTTAGCACCGTAGACCACATACATACGCTGCGGCAGGTTATACAGAACACCGAAGAGTATAACCTGCCTCTCTGCTTAGCGTTTGTGGACTACGAGAAAGCCTTCGATTAGATCGAGACTTGGGCTGTACTGAGGTCTCTCCAACGATGCCAAATCGACTATCGGTACATCGAGGTGTTGAAGTGTTTGTACAAAAACGCCACCATGTCAGTCCGACTTCAGGACCAGACCTCGGAACCTATCCTTCTGCAGCGAGGTGTGAGACAGGGAGACGTCATATCCGAAACTGTTCCCGCTGCACTGGAGGATATCTTCAAGGTTCTGGACTGGAGAGGGCTAGGCATCAACGTCAACGGCGAGTACATCTCTCACCTTCGATTTGCCGACGATATAGTGGTCATGGCTGAGACCATGGAGGACCTCAGTACATGCTCGATGACCTTAGTAGAGCTTCCGAAAGAGTGGGTCTTAAAATGAACATGCGACAAAACCAAAATCAGTTTGAATACCCATGTAACACCCACTCCTATCAAGATCGGAGACTCTACACTAGAAGTTGTAGACGATTATGGTTACCTGGGACAAACGATCCAGTTAGGTAGGTCTAACTTCGAGAAAGAGGTCAATCGTCGAATCCGACTTGGCTGGGCAGCGTTCGGGAAGTTGCGTGGTATTTTCTCGTCCAACTTACCGCAGTGTCTCACGACGAAAGTCTATGAACAGTGTGTGTTGCCAGTGATTACATACGGGACCGAAACGTGGTCGCTCACAATGGGCCTTATCAGAAGGCTTAAAGTCACCCAAAGGTCAATGGAGAGGGCTATGCTCGGAGTTTCCTTGCGTGATCAAATCAGAAATGAGGACATCCGCAAGAGAACCAAGGTAACCGACGTAGCCCGAAGAATAGCCAAACTTAAGTGGGAGTGGGCAGGGCACATTGCTCGCAGAACGGATGGCCGATGGGGCCAAAAAGTTCTGGAGTGGCGACCGCGAACCGGAAGACGCTGCGTTGGAAGGCCTCCCACTAAGTGGACCGATGACCTGGTGAAGGTTGCAGGGATCTGCTGGATGCGAGTCGCACGGGACCGGTCAATGTGGCGACACTTGGGGGAGGCCTATGTCCAGCAGTGGACGTCTTTCGGCTGAAATGATGATGATGATCCTTTCATATACCCTTCCTGTTACACCCTGTATATAGTGTAGTAAATAAATTTAATTGTATTATTTAAATTGTTTGTGTAGTTTTCGCTTAGCAGTACACCACTGAATATCACACACGCACAAAGGCGCGACTACGATGGTACGGGACCCTTCATGCGCGAGCGACTCGCACTTGGCCGGTTTTCTAACTTTCGTAAAACTCGCTATTGTTGGGTAAATGAGGTCTCTCGCGCTCAATACAAATCAGAGTTCTGTTTCAGTACTTCTTACGAGGCTATATTGCAAAATCTAACGAGTCAATAAATACCTTTTAAATATCCTTATCTTTAAAATTGGTTCATTATTTTTTATTAAAATCTATTATTTTCTTAGTCTGATTGCAATAATATCGTCAACTTTCTCTGTTTGCTCTAAAAAAATACATAGTTTCAGTCGATAGATTTGTGTTATTATTCGATTTTATTGAAGGGCCACTGTTGAATGACACAATATAAAAAAAAAAAACTAAAATTATGTTGTTTACATTAATTTGAGTTTTTTTTTTTAAGAAGAAATATTAATATCCCAAAACACCCATAAAATTAATATATACCATATTCCGTCAGTGACCGCCTAGCGGTCGAGGTAATCGTAGTAAGTCGAAATATCATTTTTTTTTTTCAAAGTAGCGAATACGAAAAGTTTGCTACTTTACTCGATTCGTTACTTTTCGCAGCTGCCATCTTTGATGTTGACCCCATACCATGCACATCGTTTAGAGCCTCTTCTTTTTTTTGTCGGATGGGAAATCATCAAATGACCCCCCCCCCCCCCCGCTCTGGGCGGAGCGGAAGGGAGTGAGTGTCAGACTTGTACTGACTTGAACCCATCCATGTTCCTTCTTTGCCCTTTGTGTTCCAGGGCCACGGTATCTCTTTCGAACAGTCCCACAGCCCTAGATTTAGAGCCCCCTCAATGAATGAGTCCTACGACGAAAAATTTGCAATTTTCGTAGCTAGCATCTTTTATTTTAATTTTGCCTTAATTTGACTGCCTCGTTGGTCGAGTGGTCGCAAGCTGCTGCAGAGCATGAGGTCCTGGGTTCCGAGTCCCCTGGTCGGGCAAAGTGGTATTGGGTTTTACCATTAGGAATCTCTCAGTAGCAGCTACGGAGTCTGAATTTGTGCCCGGTTGATGGCAATAGGCTTGCCCCCTATTACAAGGGTCTTAAAACATAAGTGGCGAAATGTGGGTGTACTAATAGGTACACCTCTGCCTTTACCCTTCGGTGATTACAGGCCTGATGTGATTTTATGTCTTGACTAAATTCTCGAAGGCTTTTGATAACCATGAAAATGTCAAGCACGATTAAATTAATTCATTATTTTTTATGGGAACGGCCAAGTGATGTAATGAATATTCACATTGGCATTCGCGAATATTCGCATATTTCTTGACGTTCCCATTCACAAAATTTATCCGAACATTTAGCTAATATGAACGTCATAAAAAGTAAAGAAGAAGAAGAAGAAAAAGTCGAAGAAGAAGGAAGAAGAAAAAGTCGAAGAAGAAGGAAGAAGAAAGAAGAAGAAGGAAGAAAGAAGAAGAAGAAAAAGAAAAGAAGAAGAAGTGAAGAAGTCGTTTTGTGTGATGCACGTCATGTACCTGCGGCAAATAAATATATTTTCTTTCTTTCTAAAGTATTAGTCTCTTTTTTATTACGATCTTTCGGTTGTACCGACTCTGTACTAGTCTATCGATAGGACTTGCCGGGAGCCAAACAAACAACCATCGGGTTTTCTTCAGATCAACTCAACAATTCTCATTTCGATACGACAAATAGGATGTGTGCGTTCGATACGCGTGACTAGTTAGGAAGTCAAATTGGAGACATAGATATAAATGACACCTGATTAAAAATATATATTCGCGTATTATGATACTACTACTACTGCTTTATTATTTATTATTTTATACGGACAGCAACGTAGATCATTTTAAGCATCATATCAGATTATTTGAGTAGCGCAGGATGTCGATGTCGAAGGGTAGCGTTAAGTAATATCTATTTCTGTTCTGAATAAAAGGTCTACTTATCTGGAGTGCAGAGATTAAATTTTCGAGCTCGCTCTTGTAGAGTAGATTGTTAAACTTTTAATAAGTCGAGTAGATGAATAAGTTCTACTTACTTACTGTTTATAAAGGTTTAGAAAATCTAACCAATTCAAGGTGCTAATATTCTTGTACTAACTACAGCTGCATCTGGTAATAGTAAACATAATCCTTACAAATCAAACTTTTTTTTTCATCCTTCTTGAGACCTTCCTCTTGACTCAAAGTCTGGCGAAGCCCTTATATTACCCACATTATTATTCATTCGGACAGTCCAAAGTTTGGTAAGTGTATTATCAAAATAATAACAACAAAGTGAACATAATTATCTACATACCTACTTAAAGTCGTGCGTCGTCACGTAAATACGCTCGCTCCCCGTTGGGTCCTCGTGATTCATTTGGACAAATAGGACAACTTTTGTAGCCACTATGTCACCATGTGAGTTTTCTTTTTTAATATTTTTATTGAGTTTTATAATTATAATCTAATTGATTCGAGTAATTAGGTGTATTGGGTTTATGGTAAAGAACAACTAAGGTTATATTAATTCCAGGTATTTTGCAAAGAAACCGCTTGTCTTGGGTAACTTTAACAACAGCAATAAGTATTTATGCTCATTGGCTGTTAAGTTTTTTATGCAATGATGGATGTGTTGATTGGTTAGCAGTTTCACAGAGTTGACTCTTAGTCCTGTATCAAAGAACATCACTCAAAACTCAAGCATTACATGAAACTAGTTTCAACCAATCAAATGGCTTAAATCTGGCACTTGAAAATCGAGTGCTGTTCTATAATACAGGCCTTAGATTAGCCAATCAACAATCAAGTTTCCAATACTCAGTCTGTTCCAGGTTACTCCAGCCATTACCAACTCAGTCTAGGAATGGTGATGCCGTGAGACACTGGGTTTTTAAATATTGTAAAATTATGTGTGTATGTTACAAATAAATGAATATGATATTAGTCCAAATGTTAGTTATAGCGCAACTTTCACCTGAGATTGTTTAGACAGTTATAATTTATATTGTATGTGCAGTTTAGTTTGGAATAGTGTTAGTTAGTGTGACAAGTAAGTGTTACAGTTACATTATGTTTATGAATCTAGGGTTAGACAATAAAATATAATATGAGAATATAATAAGTTTAATGTTTACCTTGAAGATATTCACGGACCATATTTTGCCAAGTTTTACTGACTCTTTCTGATATGATTAGGTCTCTTATAGGAACATAAGCCAGAATGTGTGTTAAACAATCCCTGTTCAAAACATCCAGTATGGTATAGCAAGACTCCATTTCCGCATCTTTCTCTTCTTCCCGTGATTCAACATTTTCCTTTTTGAACAAATGAGAAATTGATGTTAATAAAAGGAGAAAAAATTTGCCATATCAATGATGAATTGAAAATGACTCACCATTGGTACTTCTGTGGCACTTGTGGTTGCCTCAGAGCCGTCTCCATTTTCCGAAACCCACTCGAAGTTGCTGATTTCTGTAAAAAACAGAATAGTTCCACATGTACTGGTGATTTGCAACAACTATAAACACAACACTAAATTAAAACAAAACATTCAACTTTTATGAATAAATGACTTTGATACCTAATTCTTGAACTTCTGGATTTTCGGTAGCAGCGGTGCCCCCATCATGGCGGCGCTGACCGCGGGGCTTCCAGCGTCCCCTGCCGTCCGCATCCTCGGCGGGCTGGTGCCAACTGTCGGCCGGCGATATTCGTAGGTTGCGACCTCTTAGAGTCTTCTCGTGAACTGGGGCTTGAAGTGCTCTGTGGAAGTTATGTTTTTAGAACTTAAAGTATATATCAATAAATAAATCATGAATAAAAAGAGGGAAAAAATAGCACACCTCTATGATATTACAACAATAACTAACATGAGTCAGTACAATACACTGTATATGCAGTTTTTGAAGGAGGATTCTTCAATGCGATTGTGAGTACTTAGAATATAGGTCTTATTTTTATTCCATAACTAATGAGCTGCCCTTGCTCCACAGTTTAACAAAATGTTGGATTTTCTCTAAATTATAGTGAACACTGGTGTTCTTTAGAAGAACTAAGTACTCACACAAATATTCAAAAATAAACTTTATAAATTAATACACAAGTTAGACAATAGCCACCTTACTAGCTCTGCTGTCATTACCAGCTATAAGATACGTAAGGCCAATGGTAGATGATATGCTACTTTATGTTGTTCATGTATACTAACTTATGGGCGTCAGCTGGATTGCTGTAGGTGACAAAGGCATATGTAGGGGTTGGTGATTTGTTGGGACCTTTGTCCCCCATCCGCAGCCAACAACTCTTTATGAAACCATATGGAGCAAACACACCAAACAGCTCAGATCTGGTTGTCTGAAACGATCAATTTCAATCATTTTTTAAAATGAAATTAAAAAAAAAAAAATTAAATGTATATGTAACTGTAAAAAACCGAACTAAAGTAAATCCTAGAATTTACCAGTCCCACACTCTTGGACCAATTAATAGTCTAAGAAAACAATACTTTAGTTTATAAGCTTTTAGAAATCATGTATACAATTCCACTTAAGTCATGAAAAGCAATATGGTTAGTAATTTCCATTGTCACTATTTCATAATGTTATTTAAAAACTACCACTTGCATGTCATATTTGCTATTTCTGCATACTTTAATATTTACAAACTTGATAGCTAAATAATTCCAGTACAAACTTATTTAACTATGAAAATAAATAAATATGTTCATAGTCAACAAAAATAATAAAATTATTGAAAGAAAAATTTCTTACCTTTGGGGGTAAATTTGACACATATAACTTTCTGATGGGTATTCCATCTTCAGTATGGGTAGGGACGTACTTCAAGCCGAAAGGTGTGACTTCAAGGGTCGAATTAATAGCATCTGAAAGATCAAATCATTAGAATCAGTGTTGAAACAGCTGTAGCTGCTGTCAACGTGATACCCCATCATGCCATCATCAACTGCCTTTCGATAACTCTTGATTCCTAGACGGCCAGAAGGTGAACTACACAAATAAAATATGATGGAACTACCAAGGAAAAATTCCAATCTCTAAAATTGTCAAACGTTGTTACACAGGTCACCGTGACTGATGATATTTATCATATTGGTTAACGTCCTGAGGTAAACACTTATTGGTAACAAGTTATTTGGTGCAATTAAATACATACAAAGCTCGCGACGAACAACGTGAAGTAAATCCGGATTGAGAAATCTCTCCTCTTCTTCGTAGTACATGGCGTTATCTTACTGTTTCGAACAACAGCTGGAACTTGTCTGATAACAACAATTAATAATGGAACATGATATCATCAAAATATAAAGAAACAGAAAATTTGGAGTAAATACTCAAAATAAAATTGATAATTGCAAACGCAGTCAACATACAACGGCCGTGTTATTTTTTAACAAACAATGTTGCCATTATATTTCCTATAACTTGAGTCTTGATAATAATAATTGAGAAAGAGAATCTACCTCCTCCTGAGAATATCACGTTTTCCAATTATTTGTAAAAAAAAATAAAAACGGCTTGATTGATCGTGATACCATGGAACTAATAAGTGCTAAGTATTTAAGGCCGGATCAGAACAATGGGAAACGATTTTAGTTGTTTCTTCAATTGTACAGACGCCAGCACATCAAGCCACCCGAAACTGTAAAATTTTCCCAATCAACCTTAAACCTTGGTTTAGCGATAAAGTTAAAAATCTATTAATGAAATTTGACAGATTGTAGTAGCTTGATATGCTGGCGTCTGTACATGATTACGCTCTCTCCAATTTTTAGGCAACTTATTATAAATAATGGGAGCCATGCAGAAAACGTGAAGAATAGCACCATCCCATATCTTCCCGTGGTTGTCGTAAGAGGCGACTAAGGGACTTACCAGAGAATGGGCAGCAGCGTTCTCTGATTCTACAACAACCATACTGCGATCGCCAACCCGCCTGCCAAGCGTGGCGATTATGGCAAAACCCCCCTTCTTGGGGGAGGCCTATGTCCAGCAGTGGACTTTTCGGCTGAAATGATGATGATGATGCAGAAAACACTTGCGCATAAGTACAGTCCTACAGACAGAGCTGATTTTGATCACGCCTGTTTCTGGGGAATTAATCGCCATTTTCGAAAATAAGTTATCGTTATTCCTAATAAACATTACTGTTTCCAGAATATAAAGGGAGGTCAGTGTCAATATTTTATAACGTATGAAATGGGTAATGAATTCCTGATTAATTATTATGATTTGACAGTATATTATTATAATTTTCTGTAAATCATTCTTGTTATTTTTCGATATCACATTACTAGATATCATATTTCTGCTTCGGCATGCTTTTAAATTGTATCACGCTGCTTAGACTGCTTCATCGTGATGACTAATTGATGCTAGGGCACCACCTTCTACCGTAGATTCCATGTTCGACGGTTGTCAGGACGTTGCAGTCACGAATTCGGTCATTTTCTAAAATGCCTGGTTCGGGATATTCCAGGGTTCTTCCGTGCCGGATATCTCATAGTTAGCTGCCGCTGCAGGGGCTGTGGCTGAACAACCCTGCGTGCTACGCGCTACCCTCGGACTAGAAGACCGACCTAACTACCTGGCTGCCACTAGCCACCTACGTTCTGGGAACTAAAGGATAGTGTGTTTAGGCGGTCTAGAACTTAACACGCGCTCGATGTCTAGAACCCACGTCAGTCTTGATGATTCTGAAATTCTTTATTCTTTTCAATACCTAATTATATTTTTTTGTATGTACCCGCTTTCTCTTTTGAGTTTCATTTACCGGCTGAGCCCTAACCGTTACAATGGCACCGTGACTGAGCCCTAACCGTATTATTGACATTGCTGATTAATTAATAAGACTTGAAGATTTTCAGTAGCAACTTAGGATCTTATTTATTAGGGCTTGGTGGTAGAATGAATTTTAAATGTATCATGCTTGTTAATGTTAGGGAGTATATTTATAAATGTGTACAACGAAGTTTATATTATGTTGTATACGAAATAAAATAAACTTTTTATGAAGTTATTGAAACTTTGAAGTATAAAATTGAATTAATGACAGGAACTTACTCGACAGTGGCGCCATCTGGTGAGCTCAAAAACTAGTCTTCATTGCCTGCACGTGGTGTGTGTATTTATATAATATACGCTCATAAAACGCTTGATATAGCGGTTCCGCTTGACAAAAATCTCGTTATAGTAGAGAAAGATAAGCAAATCAAGTCTCTAGATCTAGCTCTCTAAGTTGTCGACATGTAGGACGTGAGCACAACAGTCATTGTGCCGATAGTCGGCAACGGCTTAATAGCTAATAGCCTCGACCAACATCTGAGGAGGTTCTAGCTGACTAGAGCTGGATCCAGGGCTTGATACAGAAAGCAGTACTTTTGGTCACGGCGCGTATTGTTAGGAATTTTAGGAGAGGAACTCTCAAGAGCCCTGACCACAGGTAGTTCGGACCCTGTTCCCGATGCTGGTGGGCTACTATTTTATTTTATTTTAAATGTTATTTTATAAAATGCGCGGTATGGTTGACCCGATACTGCAGCGCATCAGGGATGTTTGCTGAAGCACATTTGGTCCGTAGGGTGCGGGGCAGCGCCAACAGCGTGATAGCAAGTAGGCTTGATTGTGAGTTTGTGAACCGCTGCTGCAAGATTTCAGCTGGGCCTGTCGCCTTGCAGCAGTGATATAGTGAGTGTATTACTAACATAGTTTGTAAGTACATTGTTACCAACACTATGAGTCTTGTTGCTCGAAATAAATGATTAAATATATGTATAAAAATTTAAAAATAGTCTAATATTATTTTCAAAATGAAACTTGAGTTGGCAGCACTTTGACTGAAGGACTTAGTATCCATGGTCGTGATATAAATTTAAAAAAAATGATAAAAAGGCACTTGACATTGACACATGCGATTGACATAATTTTGGTATATTCTACTCTTTTTGGACGTAACCATTATTTCAATTGATTCGGTCGGTCGGCATTTCGGAAAAAAAATAAAACTAATAAATTTTAGGTACTATTAACAGCAACCTGCGCCTCAATCCGCCGCACCCATTTCGGTCTAAACTAAATATCAACAAACATGCAAGAAGTCAGGAGAAGAGGCAAAAGTACGGACAATAAGACATCCAAAAGAGACATTAACAAAATTAATGAAAACAATTTTGTTGTAAATAACATAAGACCGTGAGTTTTATATTTGCACACATTTTAGAGGTTAAGGTTTTTAGTAGAGTAAACTGAGGGTCGTATGTTTTTCATAAAATTAATTGTTTCCAGGCAAACTAGGAAAGATATATCGCTAAGAGTCATTTCTCGCATGGTCGTCATAGCTTCGCTCCTCATAGTGATCTACTTTTCGACTCAAAATGATACATTTAAAACATTTGCTAAACAATCGGAATTATTATCTGGCAAAGGCTTAGTTGTAGAGTGTTCTCAATCATACAAAGAAGAAGTAGACAAGTATGAAGGGTGTGCCCCTAGGGAATGCAAGAGATTTGTCACTGATCAAGTGATATCAGTAAGAGAAGCAGAAGAACTATTAGCTATAGCTAAGAAAGGTCTGAAGTTAGGTGGATCATCAGGTGGAGTTTCAATTCTAGACATGCATAGTGGTGCACTGTCTCTGGGGAAAGAATTTATCAATATATACAAACGACGAGATGCTAGGAACGTATTCAGTGATGCTGATTTCAACATTTACAGAGTAAGTTCACTTTCATTAAAAAAGTCTCAGATATCCATACTAAAGTATTTGTTGTAAAAAAGGCTATTGGTTCCAGGTGGTCAAAGAGAAAATTAAATATGCTGTGGCTCATCATTTTGGAGTGAAACCAAACAAAATATATCTGACAAGTCCAACATTTTTCTCTGAAATGACATCCAAGAAAGCAGACTCTCTACATGATGAATATTGGCATCCTCATGTTGACAAAGTATGTAGAAGAGTTAACAAGCTTTATTCTTATTTTTTAATCACCTCATAATTCGCTGTGGTTAAAGTATTCTAACCAGAAAGCTCTGCATTACTTATTTATGTTACACCATAACTATGTTTTGTTTCAGATTACATATAAATCTTTTCACTATACAACACTGTTGTATCTAAGTGATTACAACATTGACTTCAAAGGTGGAAGATTTGTATTTATTGATGAGAAGTTCAACAGGACTGTAGAACCAAGGAAGGCCCGTCTAAGCATGTTCACCAGTGGCGGTGAAAACTACCACCATGTGGAAAAAGTAACATCTGGCATCAGATATGCAATGACAATGCCATTTACTTGTGATGAGCAGTACGCTGTTGAGGATCCTAGCATGAAAAATTTAAACTTAATCCAATCTTAAATGTTGTTTCATTTTCATAATTTTACTTATTTATCTAATTTTTTTTTGTTTTGTAGACTATTACGGAGTCTACATAAATTAAGTAAAACAGTAGTTATCAGATACAGTAATCTTAATCCAACAGACATGATAACAAACAACTCTCCTAAAGAACCATGTTTTTTTATTACTCATTCACTTTTATCACAATAACACAACAGCTGAGCATTATGGTGTGGGCTTGCGAGTCGCGCGGGTGCTCTGCCTACCCACTGTTGCACGGTACGATAGTAATGAGACAGAACGGCGTCATGCGACTAACAGCTGATAGCCCATAGTCGCGCACGCGCGAATTTCATACGGCCCGCTATTATGTTATTGTGTGTACATTAAAAAAAAATGTTTCTTTGGGAAAGTTGTTTATATCTTGAGTACAATCACGTATTTAAGTATCGGTCACTAGTTACCAGTCACCCTATAAAGGGTGTAAATAGACCCTTAACATAGCCGAAAGGCACTTGTTCCCCCCGTCTTAGCTTTTATTTTTTTGTTCTAGACTATACCTGGAAATCTAGTTTCGGAGATAATGGGGGTCAAAGTTCCAACTTTTTCACAAGTTTTTTTTCAAATACATGTTTTTAATGTAAGATTTTTACTTTACACACCTCCACGACCCCCGTACTATTCAAGCCAGCCATCAGCACAATGCTTTGAGTGCTTTCCATCGAGTCCTACCGTAAAACGTGATTTTTTACCCCAAAAAAAAAAGTATTCCCAGCAATAATTTTTACTTAGTTTGATGTACAGAATGCTTGGTTACGGCTATGTGTATGTGAATGGTCTGTTTACAGCCTGTATATGTATAGTTGTCTATGATTTGAACCTCCCGCGATAGTAGTTCGTAGACTACGACATTCTAGCTCGTTTTCTCTCGTGACACTGTAATGGCAACACTGTGGACTAATGTCACTTTGTGTTTTGTTGCCAGTGCATGCCAGTGTTTGTTACTCACTTCGGACCGCTTGCTATCAAAACAAAACATAGTCGCTTTCGTGCGCTGACATATTTTTATAAAAAAAAAACAAAATATAAAACATGTCACAAAAATCATAGTTTTTGAAAAAGCTAAATTTCAGTGTAACTTGACCGTTCCAAAGCATTTTTGATACGCAAAATTTTTGTTTAGAGTGTTGCACTAAGGTATGCTAACATTCTAATGCGCAAATTGTTATTTAGGCGTACTTCGTTATCGGTATAATTTTTCATTTCTCCAGTGCGCACGACCTTGATTTGCTGTAGTTATTTAGTTGTGTTTTATTATTTACTAGATCATTTAAATGGACGGATCGACGTTGGACCACAGCGATTCAGATTCAGGAGAGAGTTGGACCCTTTTGGAACACAATCCCGCGAATACAGAGGATGTCGCAGAGTTTTCAGAGAATAATCCAACACTCGAACAGTAAGTGTCACAAGTCTTTAAACCTTATGCCAATGCATTTAAATAATATTTCAATAATAATCTGTTGGTATCCTTGACCTTTACCATTCAACTTCATACTGCTTGTGGAATTTTAAGTTTCTTAATGACAATATTATGGTCTCTCCCTAATTGCAGGTAAATTAGCTTGCTTATCATTCTTACATATGGATTCATTTAATTGAATATTTGTTTCAATTACTCAATGGAACATTTCTTTTTGATAACATTAAACAACAAAGAATTTTTGTTCATAACTTTTCCACAAAATTAAATAAAACATGTTTAGAGAAATTCAATTTGTTAACAGGGTAATAACTGAGGCACATACTGACAAAGATGAAGACACAGATGGGATTTCTGTCATTAGTGACAGTGAACCTGAATCATCGACTCCCTGTGAAATGAACTATGAGAAATGCCTTGTGGTAGAGAGCCGTCCAACAGAACTATCTGATCCCCAATTTATTTCGGTTAATCCAATCCCTCCTAATATTAATACTCACCATAAATCCATAAGGAGTGAGGATGACTTTCTTGGAGAAAATACTGGGAAACACAAAACTTATGTGCACAGAAGAAATAAAAGGCTCAGCACAGTACTCAACATCATCATGTTGGGAAGTGTCATTACTGCTGCAGGTGTAGCTATTGGCCATATGTGGGGTGCTAGAAATGAATGCTCTATGCACACAACACCATCAATTAACAAAATATTGTCCAATTTATACAAATTGCAAGAAGAGAATGCTTATTTAAGAAACAAATTAAAAGAACTTACACTTGTGAGCAGTATACAAATGCAACAAAGAAAATTGATTGCAGAAAAGATACCATTTAAACAACAGAGGTGCAAAAAGGTATATGAAGAGCCACTCAACAGTAAAAATACAGAAAAGATCACAAAGTGCATAGATGATGAAAATATTATTATTGAAAAAATTGTTAGTAGTCATGCAGTACAACCGGAATATGAAAAAGAATTTTTGAGTGACATTGAGAAATTAAAGACTATTTATCAACAAAATAAAAGTTGGCTTGATGACGAAGTTGCGAAAAGAATGAAAGCTGAAGAACAAACATTAAAAAAAATAAAAACACCACTATCCAGTATAACTGAGGAACAAAAAGTATTGCAAGATGAAAGTGTAAAAGATCAGCCAGATAGCCATTTCAATAAATTGAAATCAGAAGCTGATGCAGGACTGATTCAATTAGAATTGAATGATGCCACCCTGAATGATTCACCACCCGATCAGAAAATTACTTATGCTGGTTCTTTGAAATCTGCTCACATCATACAAAAGAGAGATGCAGATGCAAATATAGGCACTTTGATGAACAACAAGGATCATGAGATAAAGAGAAAGAATAAGAAAGAGCATGATGCAACATTTGACATTTTAAGTGAAGAAGAATTTAAAAAAGATGATAGATATGTTGGCCGAAAGATAAAACAAGACAAGAAAAAACGTGATAGATCAAAATTACACAAGAAACAGAAGAGGAGAAATAAGTATGAACAATGGGAAATGAAGGGTGGTTACTTAAAAGATTACGATGAATTCTCTATAACTTCATCTCTAGAAAACGAGTATATGCTGAAAAAACCTGACCGTAATGTCTTCAGCCGAGAGTTTGAGAAGAAGAACTATATTAATCAGTTTTCAGATATAAATGAAAGTCTAAGTAAGAATGATAACACAAATGAAAAACAGTTTTCAAAAGATGACAAAGCTAGTGGAAAGTCTAAAAAGAGTGAAGACCTAAACTGGTACGACAAGAGAGCCGTCCTCAGAACAGAAGCTAGAAAGAGACTGGAACATGAGCTATTTGGTGATATCAGTCCCAATAATGCTGGTTGGTACTTCCGACGGATGCAAAGACGAGAACAATGCCGTGCCAAGGCAGATAACAGCACCCACAAGAAACTTTCTAGAAAAAACTTGAATTTTAAAATGAAACATTAGTGGTTCATATTACTGTTATTTCTAATTAATGTTGTGCAATCATTTAGAAAATTTAAACACTTACCATTAGTTGTTTAGAATAGAAAGAGGCGCCTCAGGCCTAAAACTTGCTTCAATTTATCGCTGCTGTGTTCTCTACATTTTTACATTATATTTATTGTCTATTTATGTAGAACTTTTCTACTTATTAAATGTTTGATCGCATAGCAGCGATAATTGTGCGACAGACATAGGTTACATCTAAATGTAAACCTGTGTAAATGCACATCTAAAACATAGTAGTTTCAACCTTGACTGTGTTCTTGCATAAATAGTTAAAAATGGTAGGTATAGCTTCATTAGTTCCGGACACTTGGGATTGCAGTCAATTCTCTATGTTATTTTATAAACCTATTGTATTGATGCTATTATTGTTACATGTTTAGAATTCACTTTTAATCTTTTTATCTACTTAACTATCTCTTTTGATAACTTACTCTTTGCAACTTTATTATTATCATGAACATAGCATTTGCTTGATAATCTAGGATTCTAGAGTTTAGAATTCTAAGTAAATGTTAGATAAACACTCAAATAGTTCATGTTATTCTTTATTCTAGTTATAACATCATATTTTTATTATTATACTTGCCCTTATGGATTTCGCATCCCGTGATAATTTAATGCAGTATTTTCAAAATTAACAGGTATTACAATAAAAAATAACAAAATGAATCAAGTTTTAATATTTATTGTAGTGATTGCATACATACAACAATAAAGACAAAGAATAATATTTTTAAGAGAAAATTGTTGATTTCTCAGTCTTTGCAAACACAAATTAGAAAATAACTAGGTACATGAATACAGTTATCTTGAGAAAAATATCACCTTTCATAAAAATCATGCGCTACATTACAATTCATTGTGATAAATTAAAATTAATAGAAATATCTAATCATCACCAATGGCCCCGCTAAAAACCAGGTTTATAGCCCCATTCACATCACCTGAAACAAAAGAGTAAGTGCTAATCTTTCCAATAGACAAAGTGAATAATTCAGGAAGCTATGAGAGGTTTTTAAAAAGTGGGTGGCAGAAACAAAACTATGATGCAATACTAATATCTACCTACCTATACAGTACACCCGCGGCGGACTAAATTACGGCTATATTATTACAAAATAATCAGGATACCAATTTTATTATTTCATTAGTTTCGGGGGCAGGTGGTAATATATTTTTCCCACCTGCCACCATTTTTATATAAATTCAGGGCAGAGAAGAAAAAAAATCCCATCCACCACCGCGGAGGGCAGACCATTCGGGGCTGTGTGGGAGCAACCCCCTATACTCACTGTTAAAATAACGAACTTTGTGTGCTGAATGTGTTCAACCCTTAGTAATTAACAGATCTAGGAATAGGCAGTTATTTACCAGATCCGAAGTAATACACTACCGCCCTTGTAGCATGACCACCGTAGACAAGGATTTCTTTGACGGAAGAATCGACAAAATGACAGATAGTGCAAAGAAATCTGTAATTTTTTCGACACAATCTGTCATTTTGTCGATTCTTCCGTGTTAAAAACCCCTTTCTACGGTGGTCATGCTACGCGTGCTGGAGTGGATAACCTTCCTCTTTAAACACGGAATCAAAAAAATTACCAAACTAATTATCTAGATTGAGGGTGGCGCCACAATTTTAACCAATAGGGTTGCATACTGGAGCGGAGCAGATATTTTATGCAATCCTATTGGTAATTTTTTCTATATTTCTCCGCTCCGCAGTCTCGCTCCGCTTCAATGGACAGGCAGCCTTATACAGGGCAAAGCTAGTGAAGTGCAATGGTTAAAAAAAAAACTGCACACGTGACATTATTAATTGCTTGTTGAAAAAATTAAGTAGACAGGTTGCGCACACGACATTTAGTTAATGAAAGTTTTAATCCTTACCTGAGCAAATAAGTAGAGCGCGTATATTGAGAGCATCATCCAGTAAGCCCATTTCGTGCATGTGATTCAGCTGCGTTGAGAAATCTTCGCTACCCTCCCTGGCCACTGGACTTTGCGATGATGATGCTGCAAGTTTACAGTTTCCGTTAGTACACTGCAAGCATTCTATACTATGACTTCTTACGAAACTGACATAATTTTGGATTACAAGACTTTTTCTCGTTTGACGGTTTAGTATCTGTAATGGGTCAAATACAAGGTGGACGTTAATTAACTAGCGAAACTCAGCAGACATCATGGATATCAAGAATCTGGATATGATAAAATGTACAAGGAAATGATTTGATGAATTTGATTACTCTTTTAACTTCATCTTAATTATTGAGTTTCGGAAAATCCCTGTGATTCTAATTCGTGAATTTCGATGGTTAATTTAATTTGACTATGTACTTGTTTATTTCAAACAATAGTAAAAAGCAAATGGAGGAAATATTCCGAGATATGGCAAGCAATGTTATCACATTGCTTCCCATATCTCAGGGATTTTCCCAATTTACCAGCCGTGCTCTGTTCCATAGGAGTTCCCGCCGTGTTCCTGGTGCTGCCAGCTCTGTTCATAGCTTCTGATATGGCTTCACTGAACATCTCCGGCGTTATTAAGGAACGTGATGGACCTGTGGGTTTTATAATAAGTATTTATTATTTTTAAATATTCCTTTCAAACAATATGGTAGTGCGACACGAAGTCACGTATTCTGTGACGCGGTCTAAAGTAATCAAATTGTAGAAGGCACATAAAATAATTTAAAAAAAAACGATACTCACAGCTATGCAGTTCCCGCCTAAACTGTGACTATAAAATGTGCTCAAGGAATAACTGATCTTTTTTTCAATGTTATGAGCTTCTCATGAATTAGTCGCAACTCATGGTAGAGTGATATATGGTGATAGTGTGTGCACGCACCTCCAGTAGGCGTGCCGGACTCGGTGGCAGACGACGTGGTGCGGCTGGACTCGCCGGCGGACTGCAGCAGCCGCAGTAAGCTGTCGTTGCTGCCCGCACCGCGGCTGCTCGAAGTTGACACCGCTTCTGTTGCTGCCTAACAACAAGAAACATATTGTTGAACAGAGTATTTGGAGAGTTCAGACTAATGAATGATGTGACTGTAATTTATGGCGAAAATAAAATTATGATGACCAAAAAAAATTTTGGTAGGTATATTATGACGGAGGGTAATCGGTGGTTCTTCTGGTAAATCAGATTTGGATAAAAAGAATCCAGAATGATGACTTTCGATTTGCGTCCATTATTTCTGGTGTGGGTAAATTACCCTCATTTTTTCTTTCTTTCATTTTTATAACTGACCTGCAAGGCAGCTGCAAACTGCTCATGGGTGATGGGGTTCCTCTCACCATCCTCATTCTCTTCCTCATCTGCATCCTCGTCTTCCGATAAAGCTTCTAATGAATAGGCGAATCCTGATGTTGGAACTGAAACAGAATTTATTTATGGATTCGTTAGAAATACTTTCTTCTGTTTTTGTCACCCGCGTTGATATGGCGATTATCTGACGGGAAAATACTACTACAATAAAAAGTACCCAACCGAGGTCATGGTCTACCTGTGCTCCAAAATTCATCGAAATCCATTCACCCGTTAAGGTGTGAAAGGGTAACAGACAAACAGACTCACTTTTACAGTTTGATAAAAATTATGGAAGTGTTGATTAAGGAGTGATGCAACAGCTGTTCTGTATTCAAAGAAATGACTCACCACTCTCAGTAGACGCCGTAGTGTTAGAGCGAGAACGCACGAGCCGAGTGAGATGTCGCAAGGCCGCTGGCAGTTCAGGATGAGCGTTAGCTCCTCGCCTCATAGTGTGGATGTTGGCTCCCAGCGCGGCAAGCAGCTCTACCTCGTGCAGAATCGACAGCGCCACGCAGTCCTCTCCGATGCAGGGCGCTTGTTCTACGATCTCGGCCATTGCAGATTCGTCATTTAAGAGCTGTAAAAGAAATTTTGCAAAAATATTAGAAAGGGTTTTTACATTGACCCCAAACTAGACAAATTAAACAAACCAAACTAGACAAGCCTGTATTTTGGGTACTAATATAGACTGTTTACCATTTGCATTTATTTTAATATATTTGGTATCTAAGAAAAAAGTAATTCAGTTACACAATACATTAAAAAAAAAGAAGAACTAAGAATCAAAATGAAAAAAATATATATAGAACTGAAATTAGGTAAGTGGTGTTACAATTACAACATTGAATTTTGAACGGTGAACCTGTTCTGAATAGAGACCAGACATTACAAATGTGTTCAAGAATGTGTTTTTAACTCAACTTGTTGGAGCAGGCAAACAATAATAAGTAAAAGTCCCGTCAAAATCGGTCCAGCCGTTTCGAGATTAGCCGGAACAAACAGACAGACAAAAATTGAAAAAAATGTGTTTTTGTTATAAACTGTCGTATGTATTTTCATATGCATTCAGTAAAAAGCTGTTATTTTGATATTACAAACAGACACTTCAATTTTATTTATTTGTATAGATTTATTTAATTTGGATGTAACCGCGCGATTAGTCAGGCCATATTGTTACCGCCCCTCAACTGCGCTTCGACACTGAATCATTTATTGATGCAGTGGTGAAAAACCCGCAATATTCGCTCTTCATTCTCAGTGGCAAAATAATCTATTCTAGTGATGACGTCATTAGCCCGTTAAAATCTATATATATAAAACAAAGTCGGGTTTGTTCGAACACTTATAACTCGAGAATGGCTGGACCGATTTTCATGGTTTTTGATTTGTTGTATTTGTCTCCATCCTGAATAGCAGAATAAAATACCAAATTGAATTCATGACAGACTGGTACTTTTTACAGACAATTATGATAAAGATTCAGAAATGTTAAAATACAGTCTTTAATGCCAGCCTGGTAATTTTTAGAAAAATTCAGTAGATAGGTAGGGTAGATAGGTAAGGTAAGTAGGTAGGTAGGTAGGGTAGGGTAGCGTAGGGTAGGTTGGGTAGGTAGGTAGGTAGGGAAAAAGTTTGTTGCCAGTGAGGCATATAATATGACACAGGTTCCCATAAAAGTACCAGGCTGGCATGAGCTCAAGGTGGAGTGCATTTTAGTAATTCGGCGTAGGTACGGTCTTTGTGCAATCCACGACAGTTAGGCGGTACGAAGTTCGCCGGGTCAGCCAGTTAAATATAAATTAAACTAGCCATTAGATTTCACAAATATTCAAATCAGTTTCTTAAATATTTATTTTTGCTATGTTTCTGCCAAAAAGTACTGCTATAATGATTTTCAGTTGTCGGATTTTCCGGATTTATTCCGTGAGACTCAGACAACATGTGGATAGAAGATGGGTTTCGTGCAACGAAAACACACTTGGTGCGATACACTGCTTTTATAAAACTTCCCAATTACTTGAAATTACACTTTAACTCAATAACACTGGGCACAATGAATTGGGTACAGTTCTGGGCTATCTAAACTCTGCAGCAATCAGACACTGTTTCGCCCGTGCCCCAGCAATGCAAAGTCTATGCTTATGCTATTTTGAACACATGAGTAATACTGGCTACCTGCATCGCCCTGGTCCACCCAGGAGCGTTAGGCGTGCATCCAAGTGTCCTCAGGGAGGTATTAAGTTGCTGTAACTCTGCATCTGAGTATGAAGGTGCTGGTGCGGGTGCAGTGTGCACCTTCTTCTTCACTACATGCACCATCTCCCCACTCTTGACACCACTGTCCTGGAGAGTTGCGTCATCTTTCAATATCTTGCCATGATGAATTAGTTCTGTAAACATCATTTGTAAAAGAATATATTCCAAGAGAATAAGTTATTCTTTCCCCATAAACAAGATATATTGAAAAGAGCAAGTGAATGATTTAAACAAAAGAGTATTCACAACAACAGAAAATTATAAGGATTGATGTATAATTCAATCTATATATATAACAATGAATCCCTATTTCCCTTGGTCACAGCATCATGCATGAAGGGCTGGACCAATTTCGCTAATTCTTTTTTTATTCTGTTTGTTACTATCAGGAGAAGGTTCTTAGGTAGGTAGTAGAAAAAAAGTGCATTGCAACGCATGCCGGGTACAGCTAGTGTAAGTTTAAAAATAGAAAAGAGAGGCCTATACCCAGCAGTGAGTGAATTCAGGCTGTGGATAATGACGATGAAAAACACAAGTTACTTATATTTTTGCAGTAAATTTTATTAAAGGATTCTAGATACAGCAGTGGTGTCTGTGGCTCAGTTGTGAGTATGAACCCAGAGATGATTTTGTGGCATTTATTTCAATACATCGGCTTACAAATGGCCCATTATGTGAGAGAAGGCCTGTGAGAATTTTGAAAAGGCTGATCATTCTACAAAAATCTTACCTAGGGATGCTGATGGAAGATTTGTCTTTTTTTCTGCTTCAGACTTAAGACTATCCACAGTATTATCTAATGCAAAATTTTCAATTTTATGGCGCTCTATTGGTCCAGGTTTTATTTTGATGCCAAGAAATATGCAAGGTTGACTGTCCATGGCTGAGAAAAGTAGGTGAACCTGAAATTATATACATAATAAATTACTGTTACAGATTTTCAAAATTTGATTAAAACTTGTTTATTCTTTAAAGGCTATGATACCAATTTTGTCAATAAAATCATCGTTTTCCTGCCCTTGTCCCATGTAATATAATTTGTTTTTCTTATATTCTATGTGAAGATCAGAGAGGCACTCGCTCCATGTAAAATACTGGTATTCAACTGCATCCGGTTAGACTGTAAGCCGACCCCAACATAGTTGGGAAAAGGCTAGGCAGATGATGATTCTCCCCTGCCGAACATTACACAATCATTTACTTCTTTTGCCTTTATATAATTCCTCACACAATCTGGATTGATTGTGTCTTTTGTTTAGTCCCCTTTCCATCTCTATCCATCATCAACATTTATCATCACTCTTTTAGTCACATGTGTAGCATCCCTCCTCATCACAATCATGTCCATACCAATTTCTTTAAAATATAAAATACCAATGTGTATATTCACACTATTTTCATAGGTTACAAATACTCTTAGACAATGAAGTAGCCTTAAACAATGAGGAGATCAAGGATTGAAGGGTTAATTCATCTAATTGGTGAATACAAGTGGATTGCTGCTGGATTATCAGCAAAATTGAAGATAACCAGTCTCAGCCATGTGTAACGAAACTTTATTCTTCGTTTCCCTAATTATATATCCTTCATCTTTCAAGTTTATAACCGACAAAGATCAACATATTCATAAAATATTTCAAGAATATACAAAGCAAATCCACAGAAAAACTTCGTATTTTTAAAAAAATACTTACACTTGTTGTCGTTTATTTTTGTCTTGCTATGGTATATCACGTTTATATTTCCACCCTATTTAGATTTTATTGGAGACGTATGTCTTGCTATTTCCAGTTAGTTCAGCTGTATATTTTTGTATTTTGGTTGGATTTTTCGCCCGTCATCATTACACCAAAGACAAGAGGGTATGCAACACAATATATATACCCTAGCGGAATGGTGACACAATTTTCACTAGCAAGTAGATCCTGAGGCTTGAAGTTTAGTCGATTTTTGCAAACCTGTTAGGTATAATTACTACTTCCAATGGAGATCATAGAGCAGAATTTCTTAAAATTCTTCTATAAAAAAAACTTGTTTTTCTTCATGACCATGACGTCTTCATTCATTTCATGAATGACCTACCCTATGTCACTGTCATTAATGCGCAGATATCTACAAAAAATACTTTAACAATGTGAAAAATGGTGTTATCGAAATGATTTTTGTGAGTACTGGTAACGTAGGAAACGCAAAAGAAGTATTTTTGCTATTTACATCTTCAGAAGTTTATAAAATGACTTGAAAATGAAGGAGGCATCTAATGAAATTTTGGAGGCTAAAGTGGCCGAGCGCACTGAACGTGCCAAAAAACTATATCGGTGAGAAACTTGCTTAACATTACATTTCCATGGTTACATTTTGTCTGTGCATATACTTCAACAATTAGAAAAGAAGTGTAGGCGTATTAGATGAGACATGCCTTAATTACTGGGCTTCATGTGGTAAATAATTATGCTACAATTTTTCAGTATATGCATGGGTCAGTGGGTCGTCTTAGGGGATGGACTAAGGAACTACTTTCATTTTCCTTTTACAATTTCGTTTATTCATATGTAATCAGAAATTTATCATCACTAGAAGACTACCTTCATTTCTACATGTTAATATGAATAATTTCTACTATTTTCAGCTATGTCAGTGATGTATCAAGACGTGTAGGTGATATGACTACTGCAAGTCGGTCCATCACTGACCTCTTCTCTACCCATCTTGAAGTTCAAAGGCAAAAGCTAAGAGACAATTGTGAGAAACTTGTGTTCCTTGACCCTATAAATTATGGCAAAAAATCACTTGAATTACTCTGGAGGAAAGTGTACTATGAAACTGTATCTGCAGCAAAGAAATTAAGGGAAACAGACAATGAAAATGATAGCTATCTATTTACTCATATTGTTTGTGGAATTGGCCACTTTCATCATTTTATTTCAAGGATGGAGTCAGAAATGAAGATACAAATGAAAGAGCTGGATTATACATCTTTCCACCTAAATGACGAATATCTTGATAAACATGAGACACCTACAGATGAAGAAATCCAGTTTAGTCGTGCAGCTTTGCACTCATGTCTAATCTACCTTGGAGACCTAAGTCGCTACCAGGTGGAAATATTTCATGCTTTTGAACCATCTATAGCAGCTCGCTATTATCTCCAAGCTGCACATGTTGACATGTCTTTAGGGATGCCATATAACCAACTGGGCAATTTATACAATGATAAAAATTACAATTTAGACTCGGTTTGCTACTATATCCACTGTTTGAGTTGTACAACTCCATTTGAAGGAGCAATTGGAAACCTGACAAAGATATTTGAAAAAAATGCCCAATTTTTTGATTCAATTAATAATCCTGAATCCCTGTCACAGACAGAACACATTCAAAATACTATAACCAATTTTCTCTCTTTGATAGAAATTTGGTATCTTAATAAGAATGATACCAACATACCACAGAGATGTAGTGCTATTGCTCAAGAGTTGAAAGATGCAATGGATTTTATTAAACCTCCATTGCCTGATGTAGATAAGAATTACAATGAATATACACAAGCAGTTGATGAGGAAGGTACAAACCCATCTTGTTTAACTGCAAATCTTGTGCATAAAATTGTATTGATTTGTTTGTTTACTATAACAAAAGTGACAGAAACTGATGAAGTGAAAGCATTTGCATGTAAAGCTTTCACATTAGCACTTTTATCACAACTTCTACAGAAATTGTTACAACAACTGCAATCCCTTGGACTTAAAAATCCAGCTTATAAATATAAATCAAAAAGTGCAACTCTGCATATTCCAAGAAATGATAAAATTTTAGAAGCAGTTGAAACAAACAAATCTCCCGTCTTAGAAGAACACCCAGAAAACATAAATGATAACATCCAAGACAATCTGGACAGCACATCAAAAGATACTGAATTGGAAGAGAACAAAGAGTCAATGACAAATGGTGAAGCTAAAACAAATGCTAAAAAACCATTAACAAAACGTCGACGACGCAGGCGTTTGGCCTCAACGGATAGTTCTGATATGAGTGAAGTTGATACCGAAAGTAGCGACATAGAGGCTCATGAACTCACAGAAGAGTCATGCTCCGAGGAGGAGGATTTATCAGATTCTACTGGACACACTAATGGATCTGTCAGTGAGGACTCCTGCTTTGATGTTTCTGATAATGAAGAAATTACTGTAAAAACGAATGGTCTAACTGAAAGCGAAAACAACAAAGAATTGACTAAAGAAACTGGTTTGAATGGTGACTTGGATGCCAAACAAAATAGCACTGAAAGTGATTATCAACACGATAGTTACAACAACAATGTTCTGGATGTTCAGGGATTACAGAACTTTTTACTTGGTGATAACTTTCTCTCAAGTATCAAATTACTTCAAGATTGGGCTCTCAATGAAAAAGATTTAATTTTATCCTGTGGCGACAGTGGAGAGTCACTTTTCCAATGTGTTGTAGATTTGCTAAATATTTTGACATTTTATTTCAAGCCAAAAACAATCGAAAACGGAGAATGCCATATATTGGAATATGCCCGAAGTGTGGCAAAAAAATTTAAACTGGAATATAAAACCATTCCTTTACCTGAGGATATTAATCTACGTGGAACTAATATCTGCAAATATGACAAGGATGCTGCTGAGTGGCAAATGTTAGATAGATACAAACTGTCATTTTATGAAGAAAATATAGTAAGAATATTGAATTTTATAGATTTTGGAGATCAAATTGCCAAAATAATACCTCGAATTAGATTCAACAGGTCATTAAAAATATATTACTTAAAAAAAGTACTTCCTCCTAAAGTGACTACAAAAATTAATCACAAGCGAAGCAAAGAATGGCACAACTCGAAGAAACCCCATGTAAGTTGATTTTCCCTACTTCTAAATCCTAAACACAGTCTAAAGATATACCTACATGTTGTATTTTCTTTTCGGTTATTAAGGTGGAATCAAGTGAAGGAGGGCTACTGCGACGACTCGGACGCCTTTGGCTGGCGTCACAGGTGCGGGAGCTAGAACGCAGTGGCCAGTCTCCCGTGCCTGCACTTCTGGCTCTTGACACCAACGCTCTACACAAACACCTGCGCCGCGTCAAACAACTGCTTCGCGCCCGAAACTTCATACTTCTTATTCCTACTGTTGGTAAGAATCTCAAATTTGTTTTCTTTTAAAAAAAATGAGGAGGTTCTTTGTTTGGCTTTTTTTTTAAATTTAAATGAATTTTCATCGATTTTTCCATCAATTAAGGACCAATTTTGTTTTATTTCATTTCGTAGAGGAATACCGCAAGAGTCGTATAAATTTTATAACTTTGCTTGAGTCATTCAATGCGTAATTTTTCTTCATGGACTATGTCTGGTGTATGATGACATGATGGCCCCTTAACTGTCTTAACTCGTTAGTTAAAATTAATTCATGACAAGAATTTGTGTGGGACAACTAAAAAGTGTAAAATACTGATACTGCTAGCCTGCGTCATCCCACTGCTGGGCAAAGGCCTCTCCCCATGACTTCCAGTTGCTACGATCCAGGGCTAATGTGGGCCACTGGTCGTAAAAAATCGTTTTTGCAAAAACAAGACTTCCAAAAAAACTTATTGGAAGTCTGTGAGCAAAAAAGTCAATGAAACAATAAGTCACCGACTTCCGATAGTTATTTTTTCTTTATTCCTGTTTGTCTATTCATTATATGTATCAATGTTAAGTCATATGTATATATCATTTTCAGTACTACAAGAGTTGGATAACCTAAAACGTGATGAAAGCACCGCTCGTGACGCGATTCGTTGGCTTGAAGTTCAGTTGCGCAGCGGGTCTCGGTTCTTACGAGCACAACGCCCGGGACAATCGAAGCCTTTACCACTCCTGAAATATCCTCGCAAAGCTCCGCCGCATATTCACAGCTTCATACAAATTATGGAATTTTGCAACCACTTCCTTGGTGATGAAAAACAAATTCAAGGGGGAAATGGTGATCCTGATAGTTCTTTGCAAGGAAAATCTACACCTTTACTGATTCTGCTGGTTGGCAATGAACCCGGCAGTGAAGAAGAGCAGTATAAAGAATTTAGTGTGACGGGAGCTGCGCACGCTGCTGGAATTTCGATTGAATACATTGGAGACTTTTACACAAAGTGGCGCCAAACTGTTCATAAAAATGGAAAAAAGAGATGAACTCGTTGTCATTGAACTCAGGACTCGACTGCAGCGAAAGGATGGACATAGACGTTCTTCGGTTTCGGTAAAAAGTATTGAAACATCTCTATTGAGAAAGATGATTGATGCATTATGCGCGTTACGAGCGCTAAAACGGCTAAAATCAATGTTAAGTCATAAGGATATCGCCCCAATAAACTATCCAAGGGGCACGGCTCATGGAGGGCTATTATTTCTCCTTACTATCACATACTGTCTTTACTACAGAGTTAAGATAATAACATTTTTCACATTTTCATTAATCATATTTTTACTCCATCATCGTTATACCTACATTTGGGAATACATATTCATACATTCGTTTATTTTAATTATTTCAGATGCGATTCTGATGTATATTTCATTTATCGATAGTTACTGTTCACTTTAAATTACTTTTCAGACAATATTTCTTGTTCTAAAGTATGATTTTTCATTGGAATAAAAGTGTTATCATTGCAAAAAATTGTATTTCCTTTTAATGCCATCCATCCGCAGTACAGTGTAGTACAAAGTAAAATAATAACATTATTGAAGAATTTGAGGAACTTAATAATGTTCATGTAAAAAATAGCCAAAATCATCTCATGACATACTCTTACACATTGTAAGAGCATGATAGCTGAGATGATTTTGGCTATTTTTTACAAGAACATTATTAAACTACTGTTACAGAAGTAAAGCTCACTAGTTGAAATGAAAATGAGGTATTAAATGAAGGCCAAGTTTCGCTTTAGAATAAGCACATTATTTAAACATCAGTTTATTTACAACTACACTTGTTGATGAATATAAGGAACGAAACAATATTTATTAGTGTACACTCTATTTATTATTCTTTATAATATTCCTAAAATACGATAAATAAAAAAATAAGTTATGTAACAAATATAATGTACAAGATCAAACCAAGCCACTAAATAATTACCAGAAATTTTGAAGACACCCTGAAACTCTCAGGTTTAGCATTGTCTAAAATAGTGATGTTTTAAATTACAGGAGATACCTTAGAATAAAAAATTACGCAATATTGCAATGCCAATTTTTACCCTAAATGGTAAACAGAACTTAATGTTAAAAAGTGCATAAAATAAAAATTCTTATAAATAAAATTTAAAACATTAGACTTGACATTAGAACTATTATTAACATAGCCTCTCTGATCCCTTCCTGGGCCACTGGAGGTTAATCAAAAACTTTAAGTTTATTAACTTACTTAATTAATAATGCATCAATACAATAATGTACAAAATATACATTACTTTTAACAATCTTTCAACAGTCTTATAACTTTATATATCTATACAGTATTGCACTTAAAACTCAAGTGTCGAGTAATGTGAAGATATCAATAGATAAAACTTTATGAGATTATTCTAACTTAATTTATGCAACGTCGTAAATAAAAGCAGTTTAAACCTGCTCCGCTGCCATCTTTGTCACGAAAAACATAACAAGTACCTGTACAAAATGCTTCAGTGCAATCTGTTGAGGCGTTATTTACAGTAAAAAAAACTTTTTGTAACATGCTGCTAACTAACAACCCACTAATTGTATAAGCTGTTGTACTGTGGAGCGGTCTAATAAACAGAGGTCAAAATCAAATGTCTGTGTGGTTACTTCATAACGGCCTGTTTCTGCAATGAGATTAACCACTCTCTCCAAATCTTCGTTATTTTTAATTTTCATGATTCGTTGCTGTAAATCTCGTAGTTGCACCATGTAATCAGGAGAGAGGTCACCAGGCTCCGCATCCTCACCAAGACTACTAGACACTCCATTATCTTGGACCTTTGTCTCTGCAGATGTTGAACCACTGCTCTCACCTCGTTCTGTATCATTGAATGGTGGAGCTGTTTCTGATGTCTTTGCTACTTTCCTGTGTTCTATGCTTTCTAAACTTTCTCTTTCTTCTTCAGCAGCTTTCCGCTTGCGCCTTTTTTCTTCTCTTTTTGCGGACTTATCTTTATGTTTTTGTTTTTTCTCCTTATGTGGTGGTGGGGGTTCCACTAATGGCTCAGGTTCTGGTTCCAACTCAGGTTCAGGTTCAATTTCTGGTTCTGGTTCAGGAGATGGCTCATGTTTGATAACTTCTGGTGATGGGTTTTCAATTTTAACTTTGGTATCCTCCTCATCTACTATAACAGAACTCTCAGAATCTGAGTGACTACTGTTAACATCTTCATTTCCAATATGAGATGATTTGGCCAGACCACTTTTAGAACTACATTGAGATGCTGTGTCTATAGATATGGGAGATGCTGGTTCAGGCAAAGGACGTTCCTTAGGTATAGGAGTTTCTCTGCGTTCAATTATTTCAATTTTTTCAGGAGGTATGTCCCGTATCTTCTCATGCTTGTGTTTCTTTTCTTTACTTGATTCTTTATGTTTCTCTCTAGACTCATCTCGTTTTTTATCTTTCTTCTTATGTTTGTGTTTTCTCTCTGGGTCACTTTTTTCTTTTGATTTGTGAGTTTCTAGACGATCCTCATTATCTGCAGGAGGTGTTTTTCTGAGGTTCTCCAAAGAAAATTTATTAATAGATTTATCTGGCTTTATTGGTTTTTCTTTAATTGTTGGGGAATCTTTCACAGACTCTTTTTCTTTTGGAATTTCTCTTATTTTAGGCACTTCTTTAGGAATTTCTTTAGGGGGTTCCTTTGGTGACTCTTTTAATTTATGGCTTTCCTTTTTGTGTTCTTTCTTTTCTTTTCTTTCTTTATCTCTGTCGTGACTTTTCTTCTCCTTTTTTTTCTTTTCTTTCGAATCTTTTTCAATTTTCATATCAAGTGATTTTTCTTCAAATTTGAGTTTCTTTTGGTCTGAATTGTCAGAGCTGTGTTTTGGTGGTTTATATTCTTCTTTGATACTAGAAGCACTACTGGAACGAGGAGGGCTAGGTGGTCTCCTAATTGGACTCAAGCAACGCTTTTTAGCTACATCTGGTGATGGAGGTCTTTCATTTGGCCTTTTATTGGTTTTATCTTTTGGTTTTTCTCCTTCCTTGTTGTGATTCTTTACCTTATCTGGCCTTACTTTATCTTTTTCTTCTTTCACTTTTACTTTATCTAGCTTAATTTCTTTGTGCTCATGTTTCTGCTTTTTGTCAGAGCTAGATCTATCCTTTTCTTTTTTATCTGACTTAACAGGAGGTGCACTTTTTTCTAGCTTTTTGGGATCTGGGGACACTTTAGGTGGTTTTTGTAAAGGAGGTCCAAATAAGTTTTCAAAACTATTAGTACTAGTTTTGTGGGGTACTTCCTCTTTGTGTTCCTTAGATTTGTGTTTTTTAATATTTTCAGATGATAGTTTTGGCTTACTAACAAGCTGTTGTTTGTCTTCTGTGAATGAATCTCTACTTCTACTTTCTTGATCAGGATTAGTGTAAAATGCATTATTGCTAATAGGTATGCCACCACCTTTCAAAAGTTTTTTTCTAAACTCTTCATTAGGATTTTGAAAAATGTAGCGGTCTTTGAGAAATCCACTTTGTTGTAGAGTAAAATCATATGAGAACTTTATCTTCTTAGGTTCATCTTTATTTTTTAAATATATTTCTATGGGGAAGATGAAACCTGCATAGCCAGACTCATTGATGCAAAAAGGTGGTTCTTTTACAACTGCAAAAAAAAAAACACATTTAGAATATAATTTCATACAAAGATCATAAATTTCATACTGTGAAAAAGAAAAAGCGATTGTCAAAACACTGTTACTAAATAAATAAACAACGATAGTTTATGGAAACCTGATCATAATATTACTATAATAACTTACAAAGCTGTTTGATTCTAAATCTAAGCATACCAAACAAGTTGTTAATATTTATTTACCTCTACGAGGCTTTTTAAAAGTTTCGTGTAAAAGAAAAACCACTTTGTCTACAAAGTGACTTATATCAGCCCCTTCTTGGCCGCGCACAAACACTTCCCAATCATGAGTAAATCCTTCTGGAGTCTTTTTCGATCTTAAAGATGCTATATGTCCGATTTCGAAATTTACTTTGATTGCTGACATTCTGAACCTGAAATGGCAATAAATAGTAATATGTAATGGATTTCTAAATGCACGGTAATACGCTAGAAAAATAACATCGAACTTAAAAATACATTTCATGTCTCGTATACTTACTTTCATGCAATATTTTAAATAAAAAATAAAGTTCAAACATAACAGGTGCAATGTAAAGTCTTAACCAGTCACTGATTTGATGGAAATCACAATTATCCAAAATAATCTTTTAGCGCCCTTGTTATTTTGGTCCGCCATATTATTTTCCGACTACTAGACGGACGAGCAAGACGTACACCATAAAGTTATGTTTTTTTTTTTTTTAAGAAATCTCAGCAAAGGTCACTTTAAAGCAAAATCGACTAAAATTTATTTCAGCACCCACGCATCATTACTTGATAGTGCTATTTGACTTACTTGCAAAATCTGGGTAAGAGAATTCGTAAACTAATAGCAAAGTAAAACTAGCACTTAAGGTTACTTTGAACCATAACCAAACAAAGCTGGCAACATTTGTTTTGGCACGTCATAAAAGTACTTGCTTTTTGCAATAAATGTCAACATCGAAGTTAGTTGAATATAGCAGTCAATGGTTGAATTGTTGACATTATTCTAACCTGAAAGTGCTGAAACTATAAGTCGAGTTGATATTAACAAAATCTTATCTGACTATCACAGAAAGAATTAGTGTTCTGTGAATACCATGTCAGGAATAATGTCAGCAATACTTCAACCACTTAAGTAAGTTAATTTTATCATATTTATACTAATTTAATGTATTTCACTGCATCTTTAATTGTAACAATTAGTGTGACTATTTTTGCAGGCTCATCAGGCAGACCCTGCAAGTCGCATCAACAATGTCGCCTGCTACAAGTTTAGTGAAGCCAGATTGCTTTTCGTTGTCATCCGTTAGAACTAAAGTACGTTGTTATTTCCCACGACCAAACGAAGTTCGGAGAGTGAATCGTCATGGCTGGCAAACTAGGATATCCACACCTACCGGCCGCAGAGTCATCATGCGAAGATTACTCAAAGGAAGATTTGCATTGACTCATTAAGTTACAGCTAAAACACTTACAAGTGCAGACTTACTGAATAAGCTATCTAAGATTATTATAAATATTTATACATTACTTGTGACACCACAGTACAATGTAGATTAAAGTAGTGGATTAATATAGTAATAAAGCCATGTTGTTTAAAATAAAAATAAATAAATGTGCTTTTAATCAAGTCTTTATTTAAAACAGCCTGATTTTAGTTAACACACCTCTTTTTCTAACAAGCTATACATTTCACTTATTTACTAATTCAACTTTACAAAAAGTAACAAAAACACAATATTAGGTACTGGT
This sequence comes from Noctua fimbriata, assembly GCA_905163415.1. Lineage (NCBI taxonomy): Eukaryota > Metazoa > Arthropoda > Insecta > Lepidoptera > Noctuidae > Noctua > Noctua fimbriata. The sequence goes on along the minus strand of LR990942.1, from coordinate 4,448,128 downwards.
TGTGCAGCTTTCTCTTATTGTTTGAATAAATTAATAGTTGGTAGTCAACAGTGATACATATTAACTAAACACTAGCAATGCTCTAAAAGATCCTTAATTTAATTTCTTTGAAAGAGTAGGAAATCAGACTGTGGGGATGTTTACATAGTTTAAGGTTTCAAAAACAAATATTAATGAAACCCATATTTTGTGTTTCCTTTAATATAATCTCAAAAACCCTCACAGGACAACTCTTTCATTAATTACACTTACAATAGATTTTTATAGATATTTACCGCAGACTAGTTGAATAAATACTTCTGAGACGGGACAGAGTCTTCAGAAGTTGGAGATTTAGCAGGTTTTAACAGGTTGGATATTTCAGACACAACCAAAGTGGTCAGTTTAATAATTGCCAAGTGAGCAGCCAATTGTAATACTAACGCACCAAAGCCCTTGTACAAGCCAGAAACTCCCTCCTTAGCTATGGTTGAGTTGTAACAATCCATGAATCCTTCATAACCAGTTAATATTGGTATAACTGATGTGCCAGTGTCCAAATTATCTACGATTGTTCTGGTCCCCTGAAATTAAATAATGTTTAAGTAGGTACACAATGAAACATAACTTTATCAGAAATGGCTCATTGGTCTAGTGGTCCCAAGCATGACCGCTGAGTATGAGGTCCTGGGTTAGATACACAGGTTGAGCAGTGTTATTGGGTTTTTCTATCAGGAATTTCTTAGTAGCATGGAGCCTCGATCTGAGCCCGTCGATGGCGATAGGCTCGCCCCCTAATTAAATGGGATCTAAACATAAGTGGCGAAATGTGTGTCCGCTTCGACCGCGCGGCCATGGCGTTTTTTTTAAATAAAAACCATCCCAAGTTTTTGTAAAAACATGTAAAAGTCGATTCCCAAAAACCATAAATTTGTCAAAGCAATGGTTAAAAAGTTATAAGGGTTTGAACGTGGCCGCGCCATTGAAACGCGGCGAACCGCGCGGCCATGGAGATCTTTAAAACTAAGCGTCGCAGAGATCTGAAATTTTGGGAAATAGTAGATTGAATTTGTAAAAATATAGAAAAAAATCCTGTGTTTATATTTTAGGAGCTGTAAGGCTAAAACCTCATGGCCCGCGCCATTGAAACGGTGACAAACACGTTATCACCGATATCTAGCTGAAAAAGAGCTGATTTTGTCAAAACTAGTAAAAATACAACAAAAAATCCTAGGTTTATATTTCAGGAGCTGTAAGACTAAAACCCTAAAATCCTTGAACGGATCTCTAAATCCTTGAAGAGCGACCTCCGCCGCTTTAATACCGAGCGTATTAAAGACGCTATTGAGCGGAATAAAGGCTCCAAGGTATTTTCAAGAGATCTGGCTATTGGGCAGAGCCAGCTAACGAAACTGAAGACCGACGATAGCAGGATCGTATCCGCCAAACCGGAGCTGCTGAGGGAGATCGAGAGTTTTTATGGGCAGTTGTACACTTCAACTAGAAATCCTGTTGCAACTCTAGCTAACGACCCAAGAGCTAGACTGACCCGACACTATACCGAAGACATTCCGGATGTCAGCCTGTACGAGATTAGGATGGCTCTTAAACAGCTTAAAAACAACAAGGCACCGGGTGATGACGGAATTACGGCCGAACTCCTGAAGGCGGGTGGAAAACCGGTACTTAAGGCCCTTCAGAAGCTGTTTGATTCCGTCATACTCGAGGGGAAAACGCCGCAGGCATGGTGCAGGGGTGTGGTGGTACTCTTCTTCAAAAAGGGCGACAATGCCCGGCTGAAGAACTATAGGCCCATCTCACTTCTAAGCCATGTCTACAAGTTGTTCTCAAAAGTCATCACGAATCGTCTCGCGCGCAGGTTTGACGATTTTCAGCCTCCCGAACAAGCCGGATTCCGAAAAGGCTTTAGCACCGTAGACCACATACATACGCTGCGGCAGGTTATACAGAAGACCGAAGAGTATAACCTGCCTCTCTGCTTGGCGTTTGTGGACTACGAGAAAGCCTTCGATTCGATCGAGACTTGGGCTGTACTGCAGTCTCCAACGGTGCCAAATCGACTATCGGTACATCGAGGTGTTGAAGTGTTTGTACAAAAACGCCACTATGTCAGTCCGACTTCAGGACCAGACCTCAGAACCTATCCTTCTGCAGCGAGGTGTAAGACAGGGAGACGTCATATCTCCGAAACTGTTCACCGCTGTACTGGAGGATATCTTCAAGGTTCTGGACTGGAGAGGGCTAGGCATCAACGTCAATGGCGAGTACATCTCTCACCTTCGGTTTGCCGACGATATAGTGGTCATGGCTGTGACCATGGATGACCTCAGTACAATGCTCGATGACCTTAGTAGAGCTTCCGAATAAGTGGGTCTTAAAATGAACATGGACAAAACCAAAATCATGTTGAATACCCATGTAACACCCACTCCTATCAAGATCGGAGACTCTGCACTCGAAGTTGTAGACGATTATGTCTACCTTGGACAAACGATCCAGTTAGGTAGGTCTAACTTCGAGAAAGAGGTCAATCGTCGAATCCGACTAGGCTGGCCAGCGTTCGGGAAGTTGCGTGGTATCTTCTCGTCCAACTTACCGCAGTGTCTCAAGACGAAAGTCTATGACCAGTGTGTGTTGCCAGTGATTACATACGGGACCGAAACATGGTCGCTCACAATGGGCCTTATCAGAAGGCTTAAAGTCACCCAAAGGGCAATGGAGAGGGCTATGCTCGGAGTTTCTTTGCGTGATAAAATCAGAAATGAGGACATCCGCAAGAGAACCAAGGTAACCGACGTAGCCCGAAGAATAGCCAAACTGAAGTGGCAGTGGGCAGGGCACATTGCTCGCAGAGCGGATGGCCGATGGGGCCGAAAAGTTCTGGAGTGGCGACCGCGAACCGGAAGACGCTGCGTTGGAAGGCCTCCCACTAGGTGGACCTGGTGAAGGTTGCAGGGATCCGCTGGATGCGAGTCGCACGGGACCGGTCAATGTGGCGACACTTGGGGGAGGCCTATGTCCAGCAGTGGACGTCTTTCGGCTGAAATGATGATGATGATGATGATGAAGACTAAAACCCCATGGCCGCGCCATCGAAACGGTGAAAATTTAGTTTTTCGCCAATATCTCGCTGAAAATGCATCGCAGAGGTCTGAAGTTTTTTGTAAAACCTAGATTTGAATTTGTCAAAACTAGCAAAAATACAACTAAAAATCCAAAGTTTATATTTAAGGAGCTGTTGAAAAAAATCTTTAATATGTCGATTAGGGTGACCACGGATTATTATTTACAGAGAACTTTCCACCTATTTTTATTAGAAATGAAATCTCAAGGATCCAGTGAACAATAAGATGCTATGATGACATGGCTATTTCTTTAAAAATCACATAAATTAGAGATTGTTCGCTTACACTAAGATATATTATATTTATTTAAAAAGTTATTAATAAATTAAAAATTCAGGTCGGTGTCAGCTTGTAACTTGATTAATATATGTATGTATAATACGCGATAGTAAAGAATAAATACATCGGTCTAACTTAAATTTGTACAATATTAGGTAGATTTCAGAAATTTGATTAAGGTACCTGTCACTTATACGCTAAATGCAAAAAACACAAGAAAATTTGAATTTCGCAGGCTATCAGTACGGTTCCACCAATGATACACAGGAGTGAATGGAATGCGAGTACAGCGCGGGAGACTAAGCCTTGTCAGGCTGTCTAACCAATCACAGCAATCCAAAGAGATATCCCACCGTCGCACACCGTCAAAAGCTTTTTTGCGATCATTCGTCGTTTTACTTTAAGTTAATTCATACAGACTACCTACTTGCTTGTGTTTTAAATAACTGGCATTCCTTTGGACTTCGATTTTGCACACTGTTCGGATATTTGTTATGTTTGGAAAACTAAGTTCTGGTGTTACAATCTGGACTTCGCTGCGACTCAGGATTTGATTAAAGATACTTCTTATCAAGGTAAGTAATTCCTACTACCTACTTACTTTCTTACCACTTAATACTTTTCCCATTTTTGCTTAAGAATATAATGTAATGATAATAACACTAAGGTACCTATTTCAATACTGATCTCTCAATTGTGACGATAATATCTTTTTGCGGAAACGTGTATTTTCTGTCTAAATATAATATATCTTAGTGTGAGCGAACAATCTCTAAATTATGTGATTTTTAAAGAAATAGCCATATCATCATTTCATCTTATTGTTCTCCGGATTCTTGAGATTTCATTTCTAATAAAAATAGGTAGAAAGTTCTCTGTAAATAATAATCCGTGGTCACCCTAATCGACATATTAAAGATTTTTTTCAACAGCTCCTGAAACATAAACTTAGGATTTTTAGTTGTATTTTTGCTAGTTTTGACAAATTCAAATCTAGGTTTTACAAAAAACTTCAGACGTCTGCGATGCTTTTTCAGCGAGATATCAGCGATAACGTGATTGTCACCGTTTCAATGGCGCGGCCATGAGGTTTTAGCCTTACAGCTCTTAAAATATAAACACAGGATTTTTTTCTATATTTTTACAAATTCAATCTACTGTTTCCCAAAATGTCAGGTCTCTGCGACGCTTAGTTTTAAAGATCTCCATGGCCGCGCGGTTCGCCGCGTTTCGATGGCGCGGCCACGTTCAAACCCTTATAACTTTTTAACCATTGCTTTGACAAATGTATGGTTTTTGGGAATCGACTTTTACATGTTTTTACAAAAACTTGGGATGGTTTTTATTTAAAAAAAAACGCCATGGCCGCGCGGTCGAAACGGACACGTACTATGGGTCTACTAATAGGTACACCTCTGCCTAACCTTCGGGGATTACAGGTGTGATGTTAATGTTAATCAGGATTTTATTTGATTAAAAAAAAAAAAATAGTAGTAATAGTGTCTATACTATTACTACTATTTTTTTTTTTTTAATCTACTAGAACAGCGGTCAGCAATAGGTGGACTTTCGGTTTCCCGCGGTCCGTATTTGCACCACCAAAAATTGTTAAATATACCTGCTTCTTACATTTAAACTTTCTTTAGCTGCTCAATTTAAATAATCTACAGGGTGTAAACGGACCCTTCACGAAGCCGTCGACCAAGCATTATGTACATCGAACTAAGTAACTTTACGCAAAAATAGTTGCTGGGAAACGACTTTTTTTTGGGGTGTCATGAGATATGACACCCCAAAAAAAATGTCGTTTGTTTTACGGTAGGGCTCAAGTAACGCACTCAAAACATTGTGCTGATTTATTTATTGAGTAGTACGGGGGTCGTGGATGTGTTTAAAGTAAAAATCTTACATTAAAAACTTGTATTTAAAAAAAACTTGTGAAAATGTTGGAACTTTGACCCCCAATATCTCCGCAATTAGAAGGAAAAAAATGATCACAATGACGGGGAAAAAAGCGCCTTTCGGTTTCGTTAACCTTTTTGAATTTTTCACTGTATTTAAAGTGTTTTTCGAAATGGAAAGTAAGTACTGCAGAGAACCTCAAGTGGCGTAATATAGAAACCTTTGTGGAAACTATATTTTCGAGCACTTTGGGGTTGAAACTCTCGGGCCGTGGGGTCCGAGTGCTCATAGCCCTTAAGGAAATTTCGAAACGCCTAGTTGACGCTTCCCGTGACCCAAGGGTTGGCTTTTACCTTGGCCTGAGGCTAAGTTTTGCCATACAACGTGGCAACGCCGCCAGTCTCTTGGGCACATTACCAGCTGACAGCGTTTTTCGATGCCCTTTTATAGTTAGTTGTTAGTTTTTTATTATTTTGTTTATTTAACAATGTTTAAAGTTGGTTTACTCTACCTACTCAATAAAATTTTCTATACTTTAAATTAAAAAAAAATGCCAGGTTAGAGTTTTGGACAAAGCCCATTATTGAAATATACCAAGGTTTTTATTTATTTTAATACATTTTTCAGATTGAGCTAGAATGTTGTCCAATATAATTGCTAGCCTCCAGTTAGGTATTCCCAAATCAAATCGAAATTATGGTTACCCTGCTCGAACATTGTATGAGATAACATAATTTATTAGATTACTCGCGTTGAAAACTGTTCTGAGGGTAAAACTATATTTCATTCTAATGAGGTTAATATGCCGAATAAATGGATCTTCACACCGAAATCCTAGCAATTATGATAATGAGATATCAGCGTACATACAAAGTAACGTTTCGACCGCGCGGCCACGAACTTTTTGTTTTGAACTGATTTCGTCTGTTTACCTAAACTTTAGTAATATTTAATGCTTTCGTTAGTTTTGACAAATTAAGAACTTTCTTGTAATAGTTTTACTATATGAAGTCTTAAGGTTTAGGAAATAATCTATAAAGAAACAACAAGTGGAGGATTGCGCGGCCATAATTTCCAAGCTGAATATTTCGTAAAATATTGATCCAGAGCTTATAATTCTATTTTTGAACATTTTTGACAAATTCAGTCTTCAATTGACAAAAAGAATTATCTCTAACCGTAGTTGCTGAGATCTCCATGGCCGCGCAATCCTGTTACGTTACGTTCGCGCGGCCAACTTTAAACCCTTATAACTTCTTTATTCTACTTTGACAAATTTTTGGTTTGTACCCTTCGATTTTGACAAATACCGACATTTTTATCTGTTTTGATAACTTGGCGGAGCAATCGTAACGCATACCTTAAAACTGGAGATCAAATCGTGTCTAATCTGTTTGTATTTTTGAAATACAATAACATAATTATAAAAGTAGTATTATTTTTACCTGTATATGAAGCCTATGTATTATAGTTTCGATGGGGAAAAATATAATTTCCATAGTAATGAAAGATATTATATTGGCTTTCAAACTGATGTCTTCAATCAAAGGGTTTGACGAGTTTTTACTGTAGTTCACATTGTAGGAGTCACTTAGTTCATGTCTGTGTCTCTGTTGGAAACGGAGAACTTTTTCAGTGATTTTCTTCAAAGTTATGCTGAAAATAAAAGAAATATGATGTTAAGCACAAAATTTCAGTGAAATTAGGTTTAAATCTATGTTTAAGGGCATTTATTCTGTACTCAGTTGATTAAAGTCAAGTTTTCTATTATCTTGAATAATATAGTCAAAGGGAAATTTGTGAAACCTCACAAAAAATAAATATATCATTATTTTTGCACTAGCTCTTAATATTATATACTCCCAAGTGAAAATGTCAAGATACTTACTGAGCAAGATATTTAGTGATGCCAAGGCTAACAGTTGGGAAGACAATGGCCCAGATAGGCAGCATCCGGCCTCTACTGGGCGTACCCCACTCCAAGATGCGCATAAAGCCTTCCCGGAACACATCCAGTAGTGCTGGCTTGTCACTTGCAATGTCACTCTGCACCGTTTCTACTAAGCTAGCTGAGTAGAATGGAGTGATGATTGCTAAACTTACACTGAAAATTACAAAGTTTTATTATTTGGCACAGAATAAATTTTTATATTTTTCAATCAGCCCTTAGGCTTTAATCAGATTTATTTGTTGCTTGATTGGCAGTTTGAGAATCTTCGCATCCTGCAATATGTCATCCCGTTATGTATTGATGGTAATCTTGACACAATTAGTTTTCTTTTAAGTCGGTAGGTAAAGTCTGATACAGAATAAATATAAAATCGTTTTCTTTACTCTTTACAGACAACCAATTATTCATTAAAAATGCTTTATATTCTTACCATTTTAATGTTACATGTTGTAAGAACTGCAAGACGGAATCACATTTTCCTATTTCCCTGAAAAAGAAAGTTGTGATGTAGACATGCAGTTTCAAAATGAGGCTAAAATTAGAGGTCCACTAAAATTACAATATATCATCATTATTAAATTAAGTATTATTAGTTAAAGTTTGGCATTGTTATTTATTGTGTGTTTTAGTCAATTACACTAACATAGGTTATGGGATACTAACAATTTGAATTAAAGATAAATTATCCACAGCTCGACTTCACTTTCAGCTGGGTATAGTATAGGCCTCTGTTTGTTGTCATTGGATATTAAAATAATAAAAAAGAAGTATGCTTACTTAGGCCAGCCTGTGCCTTTAGAGACCACATCCTCCACTGCCAAGTTTAGACCTTTCACTATACAAGTGGAGCCAATGCCCTTCCACAGTGTGGTGACATCCTGCCGCCGGTGCAGTCGGGCGACCACAGGCAGCAGGGTGTAAGGTACTATGTGGTAGTTCTTCAGGCTATTGTGGACCTGTGAACATATTAATAATGTGACATTCCGCACAAAACCAATGAATGTAATAATTAGTGATATAATAATGAGCCAAGATTAATAACAATATCACATACCTGACACTGTCTTCTCAACACAATAAATGGGTGACTTAATAAGTTTTCAGTGATAAGACTTGCAACACTTATAGCTGTTGTAACGTATGTGTTGTTCTCTGAAATAACCAATGTATTCGTTATTTATACATATATGCATTAACTCATGCCTTTTTCTCATTGCGGAATTAATTACCTATTTGGTATTTTTAAGCAATCATTAGAGCATGATTTAGTGATTGTACTTAATTAATGTATACCTAAATAATAATTATTGTAGATCATCTTTCAGTCAATTTCGCCTTAGTTCTACACATTGGATGATAATAATTTCCTATAACCCAGCATAGTGAAAATGGGTTGTGAGAGGTGAGAGGAATCATTTTCTTTTACTTATATCATTCCAATTTATCTTGCTTTGTCATTTCTGTACTGTATTATGCACCTGGCTCTGTTCCAGTTCTGTTCTATTCGTAAACACTCAGGCATGAGCATGACGTTACCGCATTATACGGGCTTTTTAATTTATTGGGATTAGGATTACCTATAACCTTTATGTCCATAATTTTGGAGTTTACATAAAAACTTTGTGTGTGCTATAATAGTAACATACCGTCTTCAGAAACATCATCCATAACCAAAGGTGGGCCCTGAAACTCCTCGGTTACAGGAGTATGATAACCATATATTTGCTGATAGCGAGTGTCGTACAAATCATTGGTTTCCCTGTTAGGATCCAGGCCATACGGCCTGTTATAGCCGGAAAAATCACCAAAACCAGCCATTCTTAACTTCTCAAATTATCATTTTCAGCAAAAATATTTTATTTTGCCCTATAAAATAAAATACAAAAAATCAAGGTACTGTGCCGATTCCCACTGTTTCCTATTACAAATATTTCTTACGGTGACAATAACGGGTTTGAATTTATTACTAACCAATCATATCTTTTGATAAATAAGAAACGCGGACTATAAACGCCAATCAAAAGTACACTGTGAAATTGATTTTAACTTTTTTCATTGTTTGGTAATCGAGAAAGTATTTGTAGTTAAATGTCAAATGCCAAATAGACACCCACTAGTGTTGCCTGACTTAGTCGATTTAGAATTGTGTGCTAGGGAACTATTCAAATTCCGACCGGCTCATAATTGGTATCCGAAACCGGTCTGATGATACCAACGTCGTAATATTTGCTGACATTGACAATTGACATTTAGTGATTTGACAGGTACGCACGCAAACTCAAAGCGGACCAAAACAGCCAAGACGCATGATCAAAAAGATTTTAAACGGCCAGCCCGACGAGTGAATATCGATTATAAAATAGAACAAAAGTTCTCTTACAAAAATGAGTCGTACGTTTATAAATGGGATTTGATTGAATTAAAAATTCATAATGCTAGGCAAGGCTGTGCTGTGTTTATCGACTCTACATTTTTACAGTAATTATTTTATTTTAAATATATTAGTGATGAACTATGGCATTTATGTGTGTGGAGCCAGTAGCCTGGATGTATTGTGTGATGTTAATTGCAGGTGTAGCGGCACAGGAGCAATGCACAGATTTGCGCGGTCGGTTGATTTCCCACGGCCTTCATTACGTGCCTGGCCCAGATACCTGTACGCTTTGCGTTTGTGATAATGGATTGCCTAAAGTTTGTAAGGCGGTACTTTGTTCACCTCCCCAGGTGAGATAATGTGTCATGTCATATACTAGAACATAGAAAAACGCTTAAAAATTTGTTTTGTTTATTATTCAATGAAAATCAACAATGCACAATAAATTACTCAGATAGTTCTTTTTATAATTGTTGTTCTAAAGCCTGATATACAAAGTGCTAATAAATTGACTTGAAAGATTTACATTCTTTGGAGTAAACTGTTGCAAGTTTAACTTCTTTCCATTGTCCAATGGTTCTTATCATCCCATTTGTTGTCAATGAAGGCTAGGCAGAGGTCAACTGTATATACCTACCAATTTAAAAAAATATTTTTGACCACCCTAAAGAAAAAGGTCTGATGCTGTATGAATAACAATTAAAAAAAAAGCTAATATGGTAATACAATAGCATGATTTGTTTAACAGGATTAACTATGTAATCACTTTCTCGATTTTCGAAATGGCTGTTTACCTATTGTATATTTGTAATAAAATGTACTGTAAGCTGTAACAATACATTTTTTCAATCACTAATTAACAAGCAAAGGCTGACTATAATTCACTGTACTTCCTGCCTTTTGTCTTGTAATAGTCTATTGGCTCTGTTGCACAGTCGACAGTTTACACATTGAAATGTTGCAAACTATATATCCAAATTGAAAGTATATGAAAGTCAATTACTAGGCAAAACAGTTGGCTGTAATTGATATAATGCAGAACGCTTCTATTTTCAATTTGAGCTTTGTTACTAGTTGAGAGTACTTGATTCTATCAGACATGCCTTCTACCACACTTTGCCAACTAGTACCAGAGCCAGGAATCACAGTTGACGACGTTGGAACCAGGGTGATCTAAGTGACATTTTTTACGAATGGGCCCTAGATCACTCTGGTTCCAACGTTGTCAGTTTTTAATATTTTGTACTATGAAGAATCTTTGTATGTCCCACAAGACAACATTATTTTAAAATCTTCAATGATGCCTTTAAATATAAATAATTTATAGGCAAAAAGGTATTTGTGTATATTATTTCTTTCATAATAATAAAGTTCTCGAGAAAGACCATGTCACGTTGTTTTGGAACAGGCCTATCATCACTGACAGATTATTGTCGCTAATAAGACATCGGGCTTATTGGCGACAATAATCTTGTATAATGTACAGTGGTGATAGACCGATCAGCGCGACGCGTAATGAGAACCTCGTGAAAGCTGAGAAACAAACAAAATATCTCGACTTGGCTCACCAGATTGTCGAAATGTGGAATGTGATCTCGGCTATCATTGTGTGCCGATTGTCATTACGGCCAAGAGCCTCGACGCACATTTATGAATGTGCAGAAAGGATGAATAAAATAAATATTTTGAAAACACATGATTGTCGATCTTTCCGCGTCGGTAACATTTTAAAGCCTTCAAAAGAATAAAAAATACGAAGTACATTATTCTAACATAATAAATATATTGCGTAACACAGGATTGTCGATCATTTCGAGTCGGCAACACATGCTGCGAGTTCATATGCCTCGACGACGTTGTGAAGCCGGCAGAGGGCGCGGAGGCCAACGTGCGGCTGGCGGCGGGTGGCGCTGCTGGCGGCGTGCTGCTGACCGTGGCACTAGTGGTGTACCGCGTGCGCAAGCAGAAGCGACGCCGCCCCCCGCACGCGGATGATCAGAGAAGCTTGACTAGCATTGGGTATGTTATTTTAGCAACTAAGTCAAAATTTTGCCCCGAAATCGATAAGGAGGACTACATAATTATGTAAATATCGTGTGTATGTCGTGTGTTCGGCCCTGGTCTCATGTCTCCACGACTACTGAGCGTGGGGTACTGGGGTCGATTCACATGTCGTGCTGCTACAGTGTTATTGGATTTTGCATTAGTAACCCCTAGTTGGCGATATGATACACCCGCGCTTCGAAAACCACGTTAGTCGTTAGTCCGAACGGATTGCCGAATGCTAGCTAATCACCAAGGTTATTGCGTGCTGTGGACTAAATTCAGCTTTCTAGGAAGAGTCTAAGAAAACTTGATACCACCGTGGTTAAGCGAGTCTCCCGTGCCTACCGCGCTCGTACCAAAAAGCGGTATTGCGCAACGATATTAACGGTGCTATATTTAATCCAATGGTGCAAACAAACATAATCTCGCGCGGAAAACTGGTTAAATCCGCATCTCTCGATATAAATGTCTTATGTCTAAGTACCAACTCAAGGTACGCTTGATTGCGGCTTAAACCCGATGTCGCAGAATGCTCTACCGTTGAGTAACACATCGCTTGCCGTCCTTGTAGCTAATTAATATGTAGTTAATGTTACGGAAATTGAAGCAGTTAAATGTTATTATGGACTATGCTGAATCATGTAGTAGGAAATAAATGAAGTAGGTACTTCGAGTTGTAACACTATCAGCGCGAAGACTTTTTTTACATTAAACAGACTTGCGTTTGGCAGCAACTCGCCTGCTGTGAAGCGACAGACAGACATACCGACTTCAATAAAATTTAGGCCAAGGTTTTATTCCCAAGTCGATAAAAGTGTTATAGGTTCTTCCCTTCGAAAATTATCATTGACACCGGAGTTTTGATTCGAGCCCCGTTAATGGCAAAACTTTCGCCCCAATTACCTGCTCATAACATAATGTGACATGTGAGTTTACTAAACACTTCATCATCTGCCTAACCTTTTCCCAACTATGTTAGGGTCGGCTTCCAGTCTAACCGGATGCAGCTGAATACCAGTATTTTACATGGACCGACTGCCTATCAGACCTCCACAACTCAGTTAGTACTAGGTAATACGATACCCCCTGGTAAGACTGGTTTTCAGACTTTTTGGGCCACTGACTACCTGTTACTACTGTCAAAGATCTGCAAATGACAGCCGGGATAAACGGCTTAACGTGCTTTCCGAGGCACGGAGGAAACTCGGTATGTAATGGGTGGTCACTCATCCACAGACCAACCTAGGCAAGCAAGGCTTAATCTAAAGATCGATCCGAGCGGCTGTTATTATTTAGCCACGAACTCCTAAACACTTCATGTTGTGATACAAATGCACCTCAAACCGTGAAATAAACAATAGACAAACAGACAAATGATAATAGAGCTAATTCAAGCCGCTTCGGCGCGGATTCGTCTGTCAACAGTAATTGTGTGATACCATTTCATTGACCTACAGTATGAATTGCACGGTTACTCATGATAGCGTCATACAATCGTTTGATTCTAATATAGCTACGCATAAGCAATAAGCAAACCGATTTTTTCTTTAGGTATTGTGTGATTGAAAAGTGTTGTATTTTGAAACCTACCTAGGCTACATGAGTCTGTTGCTCGCGACCTTCGTTCGCCTGAAATTATTATTTAAAATAGGACATTTTGATATAAGTGGGAAAACTTTGTTATCGGATTCGAGGCGGAATTCATACCCGAGCCGCAGGCGAGGTTGTTATGGAGCCGAGAACTGCAGTATCAAGTGCCCACGTGAATCAAATGAAGTTTTTCAAAACACTTTCGAAAAAATAAATAATAGAACGAAAAGTATTTTTGTTTAGGAATTATTAGGAAATAAAGTTTCGTTTGGCGACTACAGGAATTGAACCAATTTGGATCTGGGGACATTTTTATTTCCGCACTCGTGATAAATGAAAAAAATTCCACGTTTGTGAAATACATTGCATGTTGAACCTAATCGTAGTGCGATATTAGCCAGTTTTCAAGGAAGTGTATTGAAAAAAATATACTTCCCTTTTTGAATGAGATTTTGTTACCAATTTTAATAGTTTTAATTTTTTTTGCACTGAACCCTAATTATTTATCTAAAATGAAAGTAGCCTATATTAGACCGATGTTAGACCTTATAACATCAGGTATCTGCCAGTAAAAGTCCCGTCAAAATCGGTCCAGCCGTTTCGGAGATTAGCCGGAAAAAACAGACAGACAGCAAAAATTGTTTAAGAAAATGTGTTTTTGTTATAAATATCTATATATTACAATATAATAATATGTAATGTTACAAACAGACACTTAAATTTTATTATAGATTCTAATAAAATTCTGATTATATTGATTCCCAAGCTGACAAGGAATCCTTGCCTATACAAATTATGCGTATTGTATGGAAATGTTTACCACAGTCGCGTCGTAAGCTGCGTATTAGGGTTGCCAACATTTTTTGCCAAAAAAACGTATAAAATGGTTTGAATAGGAAAAAAAAAATAATGGAAGAAAAAAAAGTATTTTTTAAATTTTATGTTTTTATTGCTTTAGAAACGTATTTTTGTGTGCCTTTAGCACATGCTAACAATTTTTTGCTATCTTTAAATTTTTCAAAGCTTGTTTGTCAATCAAAATTTAAATTTAAATAAATAAACAATTCGTTTTTAATTAATTTTATTGACGGTCTATTTATTTCCTTATTTACTTTATTTTGAAGTACTACTAATTAGCTTACTGCATTATTTTTTGAAGATCACTTATTATCCAGTTGTATTGTTTACCCCAATTAGGTTTGTACTTTTGTAAGACTTTAGTCATTTTAGCTTTTTTATGGGTCACGGGTGTTGGTGAATCACTATCAGAATCACTCGTCATTTTAAGCATTAATATTTACTTTACGGACGGACAATGTTTGTACAATTTCGTCGATAGTAACATCTATGACAAACGTCGACTGTCTTGTCACATTCACATCACATCTGACATCTAACATTTCGTTCAGTAATTATAAATCGTTTCCATCATCCGTTTTAATTTATGTATACCGTTAAATAGTTACGCATAATGAGAGTTTTTTTTACGCATCACAGTAAAGGTTGGAAATAAAGTATTTTCATATCATTTTGCAAAAGTATAAGTATAAAAGTATAATTACCAAAAATAAAGTAGGATACGTTATTATAAAGTATGGTTGGCAACCCTATGCGTAATACATTCGTGATTTGTTTTACAATCAGGCTTTCTGGAATGTATTAACTGAGATTACCAGTAACTTATTTACTTTTTACGACGTTGATAGCTGTTATCGCTGTAGGTTCACGATTTCTTGCCTCTTATTGACATGTTAACTAAACTAAAATGAGACTAGCTCATGCCTCAGTACAAATATTCATTGAAGTGGGTCTGTGTACAGCCCCGAAGGTAGTAACAGGGCAGACTTATTTTTTCTTACAAAGTAGCATACATAAAGTACTCCGGATAACCGAGGGCATCGACAAGGACGAGCATCGCAAAAAAGTACGTACGAGGGTATCCCCGATTTAGAAAAAACTTACGAAGGCGCATCAACGCACACAGTTTTTAGCCCGCGTTGAGCGCTCGAATGTGACGTCGGTCATACGCACGACCTGGTACACAAATGATCCCGCACCGTGTGCGTTGAGTGTCAAAAGTCCCACGTCTGCGCAGGCCTTGAGGGTGTTTAATATAACCACACCTGTTCACTTTCAACAACACTTTTTTGTGCAGGTACATAAGCGGCAGTATGGGCTACATGGGAGGTACGTGTGAGACGGCCCTGGCCGCGTGGAAGCCGCCTAGCAACTACCTGCCGCGAGGCGAGGCGCCGCCGCCGTACGACGAGGTGATCGCGCAGTGTCGACCTGAGTCCATGAGGTATGTCCACAGAGGTACCTGCTTTCACTGCTAAAATTGTCGGCAGTCGGCTCTGTTGTAAATGTGTTTGAGTTCGGCCTAGGTATGGAGATTAAACCTCGCACCAAAAAAGAAATCTGTATATTATGGATCATAAATCCGGGTGTAGACCTTAGATTTTTTGTTTCTGTCAATCTGTAAACTGAAAAACATGCAAAAATTCCACCCACAGAATTGTCAAATTTTCAGTCTCTTCTATCAATAAAACCGTTTGCAGAATATCAAACGAGCCGTCGTACCACCGCACGTACCCGGCCACTGTGGACACGATGGCCCGGCCTGACGACGTGCAGTGCGCCGGCCACGGCTACGTCAACATACCGCGCCCCGTCACACAGGTCACATATTATGTATGAGCTTGTTTAACTAGTCCGTTACCTAGGCTTCTTACTAACAAGTCGTACTAAGTGTCGAGCCATCATCGCCACTGTGGAAACAATGGCGTAGAGAACTCTTCTTTCTCTTCTTATTTGATATAAGGTAAATTCCTCTAAATTTTTAAAATTAAATTTCCTTTTACATCAGCCGGAAAGGTCAAGAGCATGCCCGTCAGCCAATAAAAAAAATCTCAAACACAATAAAACTCTTTCACTACATTGTAAGTAAGGCTAGTTTCAGACACGCGCAATCAGCCGTGCGGTGCGGCGAACAAAATGATTTAAAATAAAACTATGTAGCGTGTGAAACAATCGGTATAACATTGATACTTTCAACTGCATACGGGGTGGAAGGGACACCGACGCGAAAACGGTTACCACGTATTCAGTACCCACATCATTCTGAGTACCACAGAAATTTTTCATCGGTTATTAAAAAAAAAAATACAAAAGTACAATAAAGAACAGCTGATTTAAAAAAAAATAACCGATGAAAAATTTCTCAAAATGATGTACTGAATACGTGGTTAACGTTTTCACGTCGGTGTCCTTTCCTCCCTGTATACATTCTAAGTTCACGCCGGTTACCGCCCCCGCGTGCGTAGCCAGTGATCTGTAATCAGCCTTATGAGAGCGTGGGAGGTGTTATCTTACTCGACAGGCATAAAAATGTCAATGCGTAATATGCCTGATAGCTACGGGTGAAAACGGTCCTTTGAACTTTGTTATCCAGAAAAGCGCAAATAGCACAATCTCCGAGCTTTGTAAATCTGCCTTTCTGCCGTTTGAAAAGTATCCATTTTTTGTGTAAATTTGTGGCTTAGTAGATCCATAACAGAGAGTTTAATCAATTTAGATCTTATTCAGACTCGAAAAGATCGGAAGGAAGCGATCGGATTTCAGATAAAAAAATATAATCGTATTCCATTTTGAATTCACTATCTATATATATACATGTATAAGGGCAAGAAATTGTCGGAAAGAAGACTCCAGATCATTCCAAGCTCTAACTTTGAAAATCTGGTGATTTACATCTTTTCTAGGTTTTTCAGTTATGTTAAGTATTGTCTCGCTTATGTTCACAGATCGCCAACACGCAGAACTGTTACAACGCACCACTGCTGCAACCGGTACATCAGCAGGATAATCGGGAGCCTGTATCCATGCCGCACCACCCCCTCGCACCGAACAGTAAGTAAAGTCAGGCACATTATTTTTTTAACAAATTGACTATCAACATAAATTACCTGTAAATTCAAATCCCAACTTTACTGCCATTCTTATGAAATGATTTCAACACGGCAAATTGGCGTAGCGTGACAATTTAAGCGATACTAATATTTCGTCATATTGTCAATGTGCTATTGTTTCCCGTTGTTTATATTTTGTGCGGTGCCTAGCCTAACCATAACAATAACAAATGTCTTTCAAATACAAAGTGTCGGGTATTGGGTCGTACCGTCATTATTGATGCTACAAACAACACTGAGATCACCAAACGTTTGATAACTCTTGGAAAATATGGGTAATTGTGTTTACTGCGACGATCTATGAGCTCCGTATCGGTTGTTCTGACAGCGGTTTGTCTCTTGTAGACAAAGTATGTCACAGTTGGCAGCGCGACAGAGCCCTGAGAGAATTTGTGCCTTTTCTTTCGGAGAATCCCTCAATATTAATAGAAATAACACACACGGGTTAACTTAGATTCCGAGGGTTGACTCTTAAAAAAGCCGGTTGGGATGGGTCTTGAGAAAGACAGCTAGTAGCCCACTACCCACTATTTGGCGTGCAACTACCAACGCAACAATTAAGCTGGCATAGCTTCCTAAAATCCACTACGTCCCTACCAGGACACCCGACTGACGCCCGATGCAAACTGCGGAAAAATACCTGTCCCTCTTCCAGTCGCTATCTTTCTACCACCTAGTGAGCATCTTCCTGGAGGCTACAACCTCCATGGTCACATGGAAATCCCTGAACCGCTTGCGGACCCAAGTGGGAAGATGTAACTCAAACCTCGTGAAGTGGGGCCCACTGAGCCCCAAAACATGCAGTCTGGGCGACCTCTGCGCTGTTACCGACGGAGCCGTGGAAGTGAAGAAGTTTAGGGCTAGTAAAATATGATGCCAGCGAGGGCCAGTTAGGGGATGTTCAAAAATCATCCGTAATGGTCATTTATGTGGTAGGTTTTAAGGGTCATTCTACCAAAAGCTTCAATGATGAATGTCAATGATATGTATAGCTTGTTGTAGATACTTCATCAGCCATTTGAAGTAGCGTTAACCTGGTATCCGACTCGTACAACATCTAGGTACCAGAATTTGCCCTAACATCAAAATTTCTGCTATTTACTGTACATTGTAAGCCTCATATCTAATTAAAATATTGTTTTTCTTGCTTCAGTGGTTGGATTTCCGAGTGCCATCCGTCTGACGGGTTCCTTGGGTGCTATCAGCAACCGCGGGTTACTATCCGTACTGCAGCGCGAGCCCGACCACGAGCGACCACACAACGTGCCCGGCTTCTACACCAACACTGCCAACGTGCACACCTCACTGTTAGTAATGTTGTATTGTGTTGTTTTTAATTATCGCAACAGTTCATTTAAAAAGAACCAGTTTTTGGGAACTCTCATTATAGTGCCGTTCAATTTGCTCCAAACTGCTCATAATGATGTTCACGTCTGATTGCAGCCACCGCACAATCCCGCGCATATCGACGGCAGTAGACGCGACTCTGCTCGACACGCCGATCTCCGGCTTCAACCGCGCCGACCGCTCGCTGCACAACGAGATCCGACGCTCCTTCCACAAGCCGAGCGAGAACAACCGACACAATGCCGACACCGGACGTAGCATGCCGAGGAATCTCAACCTGGCGTCTGCTAATGATATCACTAGGAATATTGAGCCGGTTGATGTAGACACGTAAGTTGGTTACTATTCATCTTTGATATTTCTGGGAACTTTGGGGTCCAGGGCAGCAGCAGCCAACTAGTAGCAGAGAGTATCTCTTTATGTAAGTGTACCCAAGGACGAACCCCGGTTGTTTTTTACTTTTTTTAGTTTTACTTCCACGAGATGTTGCAAACGTGATGGAAATGGTGGCTGTATATATTCTATTATAAAACCACCATAAGCCACTGCCGTCCGCGTTTTGTATGTGCAGTCAACGTTGCACTTGCAGCATCATAATGAAATCAGCTGACTTGTAAAATTTTGTGACTTCGCACAGTTACGATTTTAACTTTGTCGACATAAATAAGTTCCCGTGACTACATATAATATTGAATGTAAATGTTAATGAGATCTTGCTTTGTTCGTTTCCAGTAACCACACGCGTCTGAACGGCGGCAGTGGGTGGCGGGGTCGCACGCACAGCGAGGAGCAGAACGTGGGCGCCGAGCGCGCGCCCGACTTCGTGCCCGCGCCCGCGCCGCACGCGCCACACGTGCCGTCACACGCGCCACACGTGCCGTCACACGCGCCACACGTGCCGTCACACGCGCCGCACGTACCGCCGCACGCCGCACACGCCCCGCACGCCGCGCATGCGACGCACAGCACGCACGCGGCGCACGCCAACCACACGTCGCACGCTCCGCACACCGCGCCCGCGCCTCCTGCGCCGCAAGCCACGCTGCCGCTTACTGTCGACAAGGTATTGTGCTTGTATGAGAACAAAATAAACAGATAAAAAAAAAAATACAAGCAAAATGTATCTCCGTTATTATTTTTGGCCAATGACTCGGATAGGTAGACTTATAGTCACTCAGTTGTGGCGAGGCTATCGTAAAGCCACTTAGACACAGTCTAACCGTGCTACGACAAAATTCATTATTGGACGCTACATAGATTATAATAACAGTGAAGAAAACCCCACCTTCCAAGAACGTTTAATTAATATCGAAACTTCTTGTTCGCATCATTGGCCATTAATATAACCTTAGCTTTTGTTTAACATAAAGTGGACAACTTTTTCTGGTTTTTCCGTATCCTGAAGTCACGAAAATCAGCTGTTTCTTACATTTTGACGATTTATGTATTAACAAGTGTATGGTACAACTGATTTTATTTTCCCGATTTCGTGATTGGACCCGTAATAATTTACCGGTTTAATGGTGATTACAATGAATCCTTAAAAGGTTTAGGGTAAATAAAAACAAAGCTTGTATATTGAGTACGTGTAAAGCCAGTAGTGTGAACAGTAAGACGTTTCCAGCCGTCATGCGTGTGTAGTTACTCGGGCTCGGCGCCGGGCGCGGAGGACGCCGACGACTATCGCAGCGAGTGCGAGAACTGCAAGTCTGCCAGCAGCTCTAGGTATGATACCAGTTTTTTTATTTGGCTTAAAAACAGATAGTCTGTTCTCTAATACATAAACTCATGCCTTTTGTCCACAGGGATAGACAGTTTAGTCAGTTCTCAATTATTAAAGTTTGACTCAGTTATTTGAGAACATAGTGAACTGCTTGTGTTAATGTCTAATTCTGTATTGATGTCTATCCACCATTTGATGCTTTTAGTTCGTTACCCTTTTTGTATTTTCCGCTTGAGTATAGTAGTATAGCCAAACGGCGTTCGATTGTGTCACCTCATACGTCACGAGATTCAAAATGACTTCGATCCACCAAAGTTCGTTTGCAGACTACATTATTTTGTTCTATTTAGCACGCGATTAAGGGATATTATAGTTCATTGCTTTTTACATCTTGGGTTACATTATTGGAGCTTTCGTAGGCTTCTCATTAAAAAAATATCACCTATGATACTTAGTGATAATATAGAATATTCTTCGTGAAAGAATTTTAAAAATCGGTCATTGCAAACTAAAATACAAAAATAAAAAAATACAATTCTTTTCTTTTTACAATATTAGTGTAGATAGTGTAGATGTCGGAAAGTATCTGTCACTATGCCATAAATGCATCGACTGTATGCTATATCACACGCTATCGAGGAATTGAAGAGTTAAGAAAAACTTTAAAATTTCGTCGGTTTTTTTTTGGTCATTCGTTTATCTGTTAAAGCCGATGAGGGGTTTTTAAATTTTAAAATGTCATTGCTTGTACAGATGGGTGTTAGAGGAGGGCTGGGAAGGCGACGCGTGCGACGCGGGCGGCACGCAGACGCTGCAGCGCCGCGCGCCGCCCGCGCCGCAGCCGCCGCCCGCCACGGCCACGCTGCCGCAGCCCGTCACCAAGCCCAAGTACGTATTGTGCCGTCTTCTTACGAGTCACCATGAAAATAACATAAATAAAAAACAAAACCAGTCCATCGTGTGGAAGCTACAATGCAGACACACGTTAAACTTATAAAACTCTTCTCTTTTCGTTGGGAGGTTAAAAATGAGCGAAATTCTCCACGCTGTGGGTTCCAGCAGATAAAAGAGTCTGCTCGAATCCGCAAAGTCTCGAGAATTGAGTATTTGAAAGGAATTGAGTATTTGAAAGGAATTGAGTATTTGAAAGGAATTGAGTATTTGGAATAACATATCCCTAGTAGAGCGACAGCAACAATAAAAAAAAAACACATTTTCCCTACTGCTACCATAAGTGCGGAGGTGCAGCGGTCTGCCGCGCTCTCTGGTAAAACTGTAATCTGGATGTTAGTATGGCACATCGAAATTAAAAAAAAAAGAGACTGAGTGAGAGAAAGAAATGTGAATGACAAAGAAGGCGCATTACAAATCCGAACGTTTCTAAATCTCAGTGTTCAAAATATTTTTTTTAAACGGTATTCACACTTAGAATTTCTCATGTATCGTGGGTGCGTTTACAAACAAACTCACATACATAAACAGCTAAATCCGGAACAACTACCTGTATGTAGGTCATACAAATATTTGTTACGTGCGGGGATCGAATCCGCGACACGAAGCGTAGCAGCCAATCGCTCAACCACTGCGCCAACCGTGTCGTCGAATATATTATAACAGTGCTACATATTTACGGGGCATACGTAAATTAAGTTTCAAATTGTTTTGTTAAGAACATAGCGCAATCAATGTTGGACTCAAATTCAATGTATATCTGTTACAGTCGAACCGTGATGGGTCCGCCTTCGAACTGGGAGAACTGGTTCAACACGATCCCAGATTCCGACTCCGAATCCGAAGAAGAATAGACGTACGCTCGCATTCGCTCAACAACGCACATATACGTGGCAAGTTAGCTCCTCACACGTTCTGGCTGCCTGGTACTAGTAGGCCTGGTTATTTGTGTGAAACATGAGTGTATTGTTATGTATCATATGTTTTACTACTAAAGTATCCGCGCAGCTAGAGTGTGTCATCGATTTTAGGTCTAAAGCCATAGAGTATTGAGCAAATGAAGGGTTCGCGTTTCTCAATATCAGTGTTAGGATACTTTGTAAGGTCTGCAAGAAAGTAAAAAAAAGTCTTGCATTTTAGACGTGTGTTTTGTAAGGGTTATGAAGTGGCTACTATGCAGTACAGACAATTATAAAGATGTCTGCGATGTCTCTTCATTTGTTCACTACCTATGTCTAAAGCATACAAGATACTTCTAGCACTGCGGGTTGCTTGTATGTTATGTTACAGGTTGTTTGAATGCAAACTGTAACCAACCTGGTTGCGTTTTTTTAAAGTGTCAATAGAAGCTAGTTATTAAACTAGCTTCTAATATATAGCGTGACTGGTAATTAATAACCGATACTTAAACACGTGATTGTACTCATGATATCAAACATTAAAATTTACGGAGCGGGCTTGCGAGTCGCACGGGTGCTCTGCCTACCCACTGTTGCACGGGAGGATAGTGACAGAAAAGCTTCATGCGGCTAACAGCTGATAGGTCAAAGGCACGCGCGCGCGAGTTTCATACTGTGATATGTGAATGAGTATAAAAAAAAATCTTTGTGAAAGTCACTAATTACCAGTCACCCTGTATAAGCAATGAAATCGTATATCGCAGTTGTTAGAAGTATCGTGTGCGGCCTTACTTTTGTTTCAATTGTAAGTTTTAAGCGTATTATTAGATTTTTATTAAATTCGTCACTCCTTTATTTGATGATGTAAAAAGTAATAAGCCAATATTTTTTTAAAGATGGCTAATTAATTCGATAGTTAGCGCTAGTTACAATTTAGACTTCTATTACTCTATTTTGCTTATGAAGCAAGATAATTTTCGTCTGATTGTGTATGCCCTTCGATAGTACCTTATTATATTTATTGACATTCCGTTTATGATATTAAGATTTTGTTTTTTTATTATACACGCACTGCCCACCAGTGTAGATTTACTTTATTTTTGCACATTTGATGTGTTCTTAAGTTGATAATAATTATTTGTTGATAATGCACTTCGCCTATGTATTAAATACCAAAGATTTGTTACGTTTTATGTATATTGTGTTGTATAATTTATTTCTATGTGAACTGTCTTGGTCGTGGCGTTAATTGGCTTTCTAGAGATAAAACATGTCATGGGGCGTTCAAGTAATACGTAACGCAATTTGGGGAAGGGGTGGTCTTGTAAAACGTTACTATGCTTTACAGGGGCGGGAAGGGGGGATCCAAGAACGCGTTACGGAACATTGTTTTTTTTTATTTAAATAAAAAAATTAGAAAATTAAAATCGCACAAGTTCGGCAACCCTTTTCGTTTATGCCTTACGGGGAATCTCTCGATTATATTGTACACGTAGCAGAAGCTACCAGCGGCACACAGCAGCGGCGTGCGAGCTGATTAAAGCCATAACAAAGGTATTTTAGCGACTTTCCGTTACTTTGGGCACCATAATTGTGAGTTTATGGTCACTTTGGATGTTACGTAACTTTTTGGGAGGGGAGGGAGGTACAGAAACTCGTTATGGCGCGTTAATTGGGTGTGAGGGAGGGTCAAAAATCAACAAAAATTGCCTTACGTAATACTTGAACGCTCCCTCAGCTGCTGATTTATGAATTTCTTGTTATACTCTGGTTAAATAAAGTCATTTTGGACAAAAGTTTCAAGCTATTACGGCAGAAGGTCGGGGACGAAGCAATCGAAAATGCTTTATAATAGGAATCTCACGTCAAGGCAGAATACTTTAAGCTATGTGTTGTTTATTTATGCTACCATATGAAACACCTTGTATGAGGATACAAAGTAAGTCTATGCTAGTTATAAGTACCTATTAAATAATGACAGTATTTTATTATTAGCGTTGTCACAAATTGATAAATTTCCTGTTCAAATATAAATCAAAGCTCTAGTTTTGAATATTTTCATAGATTACATAATGCCAAAAAAGAACTGACAACGGAAGTATGGACGAGTTATTAGTGTCGTATATTGTGTCGTTAAAGCAAGGTTACTATTTACTCCATACAGGGATATTCTCGCTCTTTGACAGATGTTTTCAAGATTATATAATAACATTTATGTCTTTGACATAAGGTTCAAATCTAGATGAATGAAACCACATCGTGAACTTTAGCAGCAGATCAAGATCGAAGACGGTCCCTTTTCTTAAAAAATAGCAGTGGCCAACAGTATGGAGTAAGATAGTGACTCTTGCGTGCAAATAAATTGTCCTGATACAATCAAATGCCTTACAGTGCAATACAGATAACATTTGATGTTACACATAAGAAAATGTCAGCGAAATTTTAATCACATAAGGATTTTTGCATTAAGGGTGAATTTTACCAATGAAACGTGACGCGATCAGCACATCTAAGGCGCGGACTCCACGAAAGCAGAGACGAGCGGAGCGGAGAGATGTGCAAGATTCGACCAATCACAGGAGAGACGAGACAAGCGATGGAGAATTCAACAAATGTGATTGGTCGGTTTCCGCACGTCTAGATTTCTGTCTGTGCTCCGCTCGTGTCCGCTTTGTCTGAGTCGGCCTTAACCGCGTTTAAATGCTGCCGGTGTTATTATCGCTTTGAAATATTAACACTGACAGCTCTTGAATGCCGTTGTGCTGATCTCGTTCATTTTATTGGTGAACTCTGCTCTTAGTTTGCATTCGTCGTAATAACAAACAATGTGTGTTTGACGACAATGCAAATCGAACGCAGTATATTTTGTAATCATCTGATTGTATTACTTGCAGAGAACTTTACTGCGTCAACTGTCTGCGTTCTAGAAAAGGCTCAATACAATCCTCTCGAAATTACAATCCTCCTTACGTATAGTCGATCTCGTAATGATTGCCATCCTCAAGGTTGAATATCACTTGCACGATGCACGACAAGATCTACAGTGCAACAAGGACCTTGAATGACATTGAAATACTTAGTGTCAACCTTACTGACGCTTCAGTTAACTGGAAATTGTTGATACCAGTTGATATGTAATTACTAAATCGACTACACACAGCAAAGTAACATGAATTGTTTATTCTCTTATTGATTTAAACATTAAAGTTGATTATAAAAAAAAACATTTGGTGCAGTGGAACTTTTTTGGAATGCTATTATTCAGTTCATGTATTTTCAGTCCATCTGATGATTATAATGTAAGTCGAACCAAAGATTGGTGAAGAAAAATGTGATTGATATCATTTTAGTGTAATAGAATTCGCATAGTAGTTGTTCAGGCTCAATAATAGAATTAATAGAACCGGTTGACTTAAAACATTGAGATATTAAAGTTTATTCATGATATAAAGAAATGTAATACAAAAATACCTAGCTATATATTTTTGTCTATTAAGATTAATATGGAGGCGTAAGATATTCATTAACGTAAGGAGTCTTTAGAATATTGATAAGTAATTAATATTTTCTCCTTTTTTCTGTCATTGCCGTATTACAAATTTGTGTTTCGTCAATAAAATCTGTAGGCAGTTCGAAATGAAAGATAATAGAACATTTAATAGTCTGACTTTCAGGGTTGTATGTAATAAATAGCACGTGTATAAATATTTAGTGATAAAATAACGGAACATACTGCAGTAGCTTGATCATTCATTATGTTGACAACTTGTGTTGAAGTGGAACGCTGACGATGTACCCGTAGTTAGGATGTTCGAAAATTACATACTTCAACGATTTTGGTAGCTAATATTACGGAATAAAGAATCTCCCACATTAAAAGGATCAAATCTCTACAAATTTATTTATAATGAAAGAAATCTCTGACCTCTCCATTTTAAGTTATGTGTGGCACCTTGCCAGCTTTGAATAAAAGGAATGTTGGCAGCTAAAGGCAAACTAGGCAGCTTGCCGGCCATCGACCCAAAGTATCCCACAAATTATTTAATGATAACAGATTATAAAATAATACTAGATTGAGGTTTTATTAAAGAAATAAAGAGACGAGGATCACAAGTACCAAGTGATATTTCAATGCCAACCATAAGGGGCCATCCTTTAATCACGTGAGGTGTTTTAGGCCAGTTTTGAGCCCCTCACTCCCCCTTGGCCTAAAGCCGCACGACGTACCACGTCGTTACTTTAGGCCACCTCCCCTCCTCCCTTCTAGCATCACGTGTGGCTTTTATTATTGAAAAGATGAGTTTTAGGTTTTTTAATTTTTTTTCCTTAAATTAGGATTTTTGACACAAATTCCCTTGGGTTTTTGCGTGGTCACACAATTATATTCAATCAAATATTGTTTAAAAAAAAAATATACGTCACACATTTCTTTCTTTTTCACACGAATGACAATCACTGACTGTCACTATCCCATCCCCCCATTGTGATTGTTTTTCAGACCTCCTCACCCCCTGTTTGTACCTCACGTGATTAAACGACGACCCCTAAACAGATAGATCTTTAAATGAGAGGAAAATTGTTTAATTCAAGCATTTTAATTTATAATAGATAGGTACGCGTAGTGTAGTATTTTTGTCTACTTTATTGTATCTCATATTGTTGTCTTTATCATCTTGTTCATGAAACTAAACATTCAGGCTATGCGCAGACGAGAGTGTTTTATTACCATTGAAAAATACACTTTACTGTCATTGTCTTAAAGTCTTGTGTCAAAGCTGTACAAACGCCGATGCAGTCATCATTTTTATGGCTCCTCTCGAGTTGTGTTGATAGATGGCGTTGCAATCTGCACTTTAATACGCTGATTATAATGATAATAATTCAACGTCAACTGCTCTGTTTCGACCAAAGAAAAACACAGATTCTTTGGTCGAAACAGAGCCACACTGTCCTCTGATGCGTTGAGTTGGTGTTAATCTTTTGATTAATTATGATATTATAACCATATTCACAGCGCAGCGCTTCAGTGAACAATGAGACGACCGATTTACTTACATTCCATTCATTCTATTTTTAATTACTTATTCATTCACCAATGTATTGAACGTTTGCAAAGAAATGTGACGTTAGTAATATGCTAATGTTTGCGGGTAGCAGTGCAGTATTAAAATCATTTCCGAACCAAATATCTTTGTTTAGATATTATTGAAATAAACAAGTTAATGGAAATGTGGAACATTGGTTTTATTTAACACCTTGAAAGCTTTATAATATGTAGTGTTTAATTAGGAACATAACAATTATAATAGAGAGCAGTGAGTTTGACACAATGATGTGTGATGAAGAGTCTTCTTCCTCAGGGTCTGGTAACCAAGGCCCGCACTGTCTGTATCCAGATTCCTGTAAAAAAAATCATAGGAATGTTAACTTCATGTTACAAAATCCAGACATTTCCACATCCACAAGCACTGCAGAACAAATACTGAAGAAGTGAGCAAAACTGAAAAAGACAAATTCAAATTCTCGTTCCTAATAGGCTCGAGTTAATAAGTTGATTTTAGAATAACTGGTACCATAAAATTTGTGAACTTGTAGCGCATAGGTACTGAACTTTATTTTTAACAGTAAGTAGTTCTTAAGCTGTAAATCTTTTACAACTAAAAAACTGAACGAAAAAAAAACAATCAACGGGAAGTCAATGGGGGCTATCGCGCATGAATTCGCCGCTAGAGGCGTTCGTTTAGTGTAAGGTCTTCAGTAATGTCAGATGTCATAGTGTTTGCATGTTGCGCGCTTTATTATCACTTTTTTTTTATATTCACGATTGTGGTCAAGATTGAGTCATTCGTGATTAATTATGACTTGAAGATTTTAAGTAGCAAGGTAGGATCTAATTTGTTAGTACTTGGGAGGAAGAATGATTTTTAAATGTTTCATGCTTGCTAATTTTAGGGATAATAATATTGTAAAATGTATCTGAAATTTACACTATGTTGTTATAAGTAATTAAATAAACTTTTATGAAGTTATTGTTACTTTAAAAGTGTTAAATAGAATTAATGACAGGACCTTATTCGCCACTGGCGCCATCTGGAGAGCTCAAAAACGATAGCCCTCATTACAAGTGTTCACGTTTAGAAATAGAGTAGAATTTGGAATGTACACAGGTACAAACCTGGGCATAGTTATGCGGGTAGCACTTGACATGCGGGGGGCGCGTGGGGAGCGGCACGCGGTTGCGCCAGCACGCCAGCTTGCTGGCCGAGCTCTGACGGTACCCCGGCACGTCTGGTTCCACTTCGATGTACTGGAAAAATTGTAAGAACAACGTAACGGTAGGTTTTTTTTAATAACCGACTAAAAATTGCTTTGATTAATTCTATGGTGCGTCTATGTTTGTTACAGCGGGTTAAAGGCAGTATAGACAATATGATCATAATTATGCCCGTGATCGTGATGTCAATTCAAGAGACGGTTCCAGCGCTTCATCTCCTTAGATCAGTCCCGAGAGTATCATTGAATAAAAAGGTTGGTTAGGAAATAACTTGGTTTTCAAAAGTTGACCCTTCCTTATGCTTGACCCCCTCCCTCTTTTGATTTTGTATTCAGGGTAAAACCCCTCCGAAACAAATTCCTGGCTACGGCCCTCTTATGGTCCCATGGTCCCGTGAAATAGGAGTCGAGTATATTGCCATCAACATACCTGTCACAAAACAAGAGAGTAACTGTGTACGAACTGGGAATCAAATTCAGGCCCTTACTCAATACTCGCGTTTGCGAAAAGTAGACCAACGAGGCAGTCTTTTTAGAATAGTGATGATCCAGAATGTGTGCGTAAAAAAAATGAACATGTATTATTTTTATTTTTTTAATATAACGTTGCCCCACTCGACTAGGTATTTCTGCTGTATCGTGGGTGCGTTAACAAACATTTAAACTCACATAAACAAATAGCGCCAGACCCGATACAACTATCTGTAGATCATACAACTATTTGTTCCGTGCGAGGATCGAACCGGCGCGCGGCGACACGCACCGTAGCAGCCAATCGCTCAGCCACTGCGCCAACCGTGCCGTCTTTGGATCACATTTACACACATAACGTGATGAATGACTTGCTTGATTTTCCCGGAACTTACACGAATAATGTTTTTCTATATTATTCCAAGAACAAGCAATTAGGTAAGCTAATCGACAATAGGATTATTATCTATCTATGATTAAGTAGTGCCTACTACTTAAGATTAAGATGCAATCAAAATTAAAACGTGTGGGTTTTTATCATTAGAGTGCCTCTGAAATAGAGATACGGAGCAGGTTTTTACATGTTTCTAGTGTTGTGTCTGCTTTTTCCTGTTTCTTTTCGGATGTTGTTTAGCCCCCCCCCCCCCCCCCCTTTCTAAGTATAAAATATCCTCATTGATTCAGATGCTTGGATGATTGAGGGACCGCAGAAAAAATCCTGGAGGCTGACCAGGTGCAAAGTGACGACAGTTGTCGGTAACAGCTGTCGTCACTTTTCCTGGCATCGATTTCCCAAAATATTGGAGGGTTAAGTCATAGCACCAAAGAAACTACACTAATCTTACTTACCTGTTCATTGATTAGAGGATTATTGACAGGTTTCCCCTTGATCTTGCACGGGTTGTACACAGCCACGAGCAGTAGATTGGTCTTGGGCACCCGCGCCGCGACGAGAGGCCATGTGCACGGCTTCGGAGGTCTCTTTAGAGCCTCTTGTGCTTTTGGTGTATCCTAGAAAAGAAAAGGATCTAATGAAAATATAATTACATTAAGATCGAAAAAATTGTATCATTGTGACTCATGGATTAAAGCTCTGGATAAATGCAGCTGACAGCTATTTATGAGTCGACAAAATTAGTCATTTCGTAGTCCAATAAATCTTAGAAGTATTTATTTGATTAGATAAGGTTTTAAAATTCGCTAAGTTCTAGGAATTTCCTTTTATTAGAATTTGAGCATGATTGTGTAACCTACTCAAGCAGAAATGCATAGGTGTTTCTTACTCAGTGCAAGACTGCAACATTTTTTGATATAATAGTATAAGACATAAGACATCGAGCACTCGAGCGCTGCATAATAAGTGTTAAGTGCAAGTTGCAGATATTGGAAAAAAAAAACAGCCAAGCTGAGGTGGGTGTGAACTGGCCACGTAGCACGAATGCATTCGGAGCGATGGGCAAAGATCGTTACTGACTGGACGCCTGAAGGAGGAAATCGCCGTCGAAGTAGACCACGGCGGAGGTGGTGTGACGATCTGATTTTGTTTCTGGGATAAACATGGCCAAGGATCGCACAGGATAACGAGGTTTGGATGGAGAAAGGGGAGGCTTATGCTCAGTTGTGGGAAAAAAGATAGGCTAGCAAAAAAGACACCAGGTCTGCCCATTTTACTCCTCAATATAATCTACATTTTTCATAATTGTAGCTTTAATTATTAAAGCGTTGTTAGGTAGATACGTTTTGAGGTCAAAATTACCCAAAGATTGATCAACGATAAGGTAATAACTACTTGTAATTTGAATACTTAGTACCTCCTTATCAAATCAATACATTAATCTTAACATGATTTTTACATATGCCTAACAAGTAGGTATTTATATGTTTGCAGATAGCGTCTGGACATGAATAATAGATTTAATAAAATTTGGGACGTACTTCCTACTTATTAAAGTACAAGCTTAGTTAATTTCGATTACATGTTTTATCAATAAGTTGCTCTCATTAACCATGTGCCGTCAAAACAAGTTATAGAACAATTCTTGAAATTGCAGTAAGGACCTGACCTATCTAATATAATATGTATGTAGGTCCATACCTGCTCAGTACCGTTACATTTAGACAGCTCTTTTCCAAGTCTTAGTACTTGAGTACTTATATATACTCAAGTACATACTATTGTAGGGCTAACATTCATAGTCAGTTTTACTTTCAGATTTCTAGAATCTGACTAAAATCAGTACTATGACTTCAAGTTGATCGGCTACCACCTACTACGTCCCGAACGATTAATTACTATTTGAAGCTAACATGATAAAAGTACCTGTAACACATAGAGCACTCTGGATCTGTCGCAGGCTGCGAACCTCGTTCTATTGACGAGAACGCGGTCGTCGTACAACGTCTCGTACTTCTCTCGTTCGTAGTCGCGCCACAGACGCTTCTTGCGTTTCTGTTTCTCTTGTTCCGTGTCACCAGCCACTAGTGTAAGACAACCTGTAACAAACGTTACATGGTCCTACACGCGCAAGCGATACACGTCTTGCAGCAGCGACTGAGTAGAAAAAAACATGCAGAGAATACACGACGCAACTTACAGAGCGATGGTACTCACGCCTGGGATGCAAAAAACGCGTGCGCGTGTCGCAAGTCGCACAGCCCGAGGACGTGGACGGGGCTTTAGAATAATTTGCTGAATTTTTCGTGGTTTATTTTGAGTCTCGATGTGATGGGATGGTGCTTGTACTCAGTAGACACAATACAGCAACACCTAACATTAAAAAAGTAAAGCAAGCTATTTAGAGACCACGTTTTTGTCCTCAACTCACCAGAACTAAGAATTGTGATAAGTGTAATCATCTCCTGTGTTACTCGAAGTATAAGGGTTACTGATCGCCATATCGATAGGAGTATAGACGGCACCGCCTGAAAAATATAAAATGAACAATGAATGAAGGAAACATCAAAAAGATACTACATGCAATAGACTGCATGAAGATCCATCAAGTAAAGTTTCGGACAAACCGGCTACGGACGCCGTACGCTGCCATATACTGGCTGGCTGGCTGGCTGGGCTGGGTACGTATTCTTAAGACAAAAGAAACAAAAGGTTTACTTACAGTCACAGCTGAACTCAGCGGCTCATCCTTCGGAGGAAAGCAGACTCCCTGGTAGTCATGAATCCAGTTCATCTCAAACACGCTGGCATTGAGCATTGCCTTCATTGCGGTCGGGAAGACGGATGCGAAGTGTTCGGTCAGAGGCTCGTCTGGCTCGCCGGTGACGTTGCGTCCCTCCCGCGCGACGATCCAGCCGTACTCGTCGATTAGCACGCACGACCAGACCGTACCGTCGCAACGGTGACGACACTCTTCGTCTTCGTTGCACTAGAATTGGTAAAAAGTAGTGTGAAGAAAATCAGGTTGTTCCAAATCGGTGCGGACACTTTGTAATTCGGCTACAGACGCGAATTCTGAACGATTATTATATACTAGCTGAGCCCCGCGGATTCACCCGCCGCTTCTGACTTTTTTTTTTTATGCTCGGCTCCTATTGGTCGTAGCGTGGTGTACATAGCCTATAGGCTATGTAACACCACGATAAATGCCTTCCTCGATAAATGGACTATCCAACACTAAAATAATTTTTTAATTCGAACCAGTCGTTCTTGAGATTATCGCGTTTCACCAAACATACAAACTCGTCATCTTTATAATATAAGTATAGATACAGTACAATAGCTGTCAAAGTCCGATTGTCAGAGCCGCGTCGGCTATCCATCCATACATTTTGATAGAACTTTTATGTGTGTACCCTACACGGCAGAACTTACTACTACTTTTTTTTCTAGAAGATGAAAAGTCATAGTGTTGAGCAGTATTGTCCTACAGTGCTTAATATTTACTTTAAATATTTTTTACATATGAGAGAAGAATATACATGTCAAGTTGTGACGAACTTCTACCACTTTCGTAGATCCTCTACGAAAGCCACAGCGTAGCACTCTATCGTAGCTGCGTAGCACTGCTACGGTGTCTACGACGAGAGACAAGAAGACATAGGTCATGTTTGGGGAACATAATGTTCAGGGGATAAACCTGCTAAACCCATTTTCTGTTTTGTTCAATAACATAGATTAGATTAGATTGACTGATAAGCAAATCATATCATACATTAATTTAGATGACTATTGTACTTTAAACTGTTAAACAATACCGGAAATCATGTTATTTTTTTTGCAAAAATTGGTGCTTGGAATATGTTGCAAAAATGAGGGCGAGTTTTAGTAGTTACAATGCTGAGATGTTGATGGAATGATTGTAGTTTGTGTTGTGTAAGCACAGGTACTACATACTAAAATAAACAACTAAAAATATTTAAAAGAAATTGGGTTAATTGTTAGAGTAGACTACCCACGTAATTGCTTGAGTTCATACTTACAGGGAAGTTGGTGATGGACTCCAGCAGGTCGACTAGATGTCGAGGGTGGAAGTGGTAGCCGGCGACGCCAATGATGCCGCGCTCCGCAGAGCCGAGCGTCTTCGCCGCCGTCAGCCATTCAGACCGAATAGTGTACTGGAACATGGCATTAGGGATGTTGATCTATAACTTAAAGTCCTTTGTCTCACAATAGTAAAATAGAGGGAAGATTTGAACGGTGGCAGACTAGAGGCGTAATTGGATTAATGATGTGGTCATGCGTGAGATGCCATAGAAACATGACAACAATATTTTCAACAAGTGCATACAGACCAATTTGAAAATCTGTCATTTGTAGATCTTTGACAGTCGTTACAGGTGGCTCAAAAAGTCTGACAACCAGTCTTACCAAGGGGTATCGTATTACCTAGTACTAACTGGGTTGTAGAGGTCAGATAGGCAGTCGCTCCATGTAAAATCTGGAAGCCGACCCCAACATAGTTGGGAAAAGGCTAGGCAGATGATGATGATGATACAGACCAATTTGAATGTTTTCATCTAACTAAGGGGATGTAAGTTTGCTGAACAGCTGATCTTTTTAAAAACTGTTTTTGTTTGTGCTGTGGGGTCTCAAATCATGTGTTGAATTTGTGACGATGCCCTACACCGCATATACAGCGAAATAAGGAAATAAGACGTAAGAATCTAATTCTTTTTCATCACATTTTCGCTAAACTGCGAGTTATGATCGATATGTGTTTGATCACTTATCGCTAATTACATGCTTATCTACAAATCTGATAACCTGATCATCAGTGATGATCTTTTGATTAATATCATGTTGATTCAACGAAATTGCGTATAACCCTTTTGTTAAGGTAATTATTTGCCCTAAATAAGGAAAAATATGTTAGTATGTATGTACGTGTGTGTATGTGTCTGTGTGTGTGTGTGTGTATGTGTGTGTTGTGTATGTGTGTATATGTTTTTTGTGTACGAGACTGTCCTTTTAAATTTATTTTGACATCATTTTATCACCGGGCCGTTGGAACGTAAACGATTTTTGTTTACGGCCCGCGGGCCATTCTATTTGGGCTGACATAATACCCAAATCTGTTATTTGACATTCTTTCATATAAAGGGTGTAAATAGACCCTTAACATATCCAAAAGGCACTGGTTCTCCCCGTTTTTGCGATCATTTTTTTGTTCTAGGTATGGTACCTTTTTTTTTTTTTTTTTGGTTGGGAAATCATCAAATGACCCCCCCCCCCGCTCTGGGCGGAGCGGAAGGGAGTGTCAGACTTGTACTGGCTAAAACCCATCCATGTTCCTTCTTTGCCCTTTGTGTTCGGGAACCTTCTAGTTACGGAGTTAAGATTTTTACTTTACACAACTCCACGACCCCCGGACTATTCAATCCATCCATCAGCACAATACATCGAGTCCTACTGTAAAACGTGATTTTTCACCCAAAAAAAAAATCGATGGATTGAAAAAATCGATTCCCGGCAATAATTTTTACGTAAAGTTACTTAGTTTGATGTACAAAATGCTTGGTTGACGGCTATGTGAAGGGTCTGTTTATACCCTGTATATAAATATGCGTGTGGCCAATGTGTGGTTCAGGGTCCAGTACATGACGGTATTAGGATCACAAATGTTGAGGTTTGGCAAATCGGTAGTTGATTTTGTAACGGTGATGCAACTAGTTCTTTATCTCTATAGATTATCATATACTATGCGTCACGACTGTTTTGATTTATAGACAATCTGATAGTATATAGATTCAGATTGTTATCAGTTTGATAGTGAGGGGGATGATACGAATGAAAAAGTGACTGGAGTAAAATGGAAGAAGAAATCATTTTGCGCCCAACACAAGTGAACAGGTTCTTAGGAAGAAGAAGTTGATGTCTCTGTTGAAGGCGAAGGCGCAGTTTTTATCAAAGAGGGGACGAGCGGAACGGTGCGGAGATATACAAGTTGTAACCAGTCACAAGAGACACGAGAGATGCGATTTCAACCAACGTGATCGGCGATTTCCGCAAGTCTCCTCTCCTTTTCACTCATCTCTGCTTTGGTGGACACAGGAGGTCTACTCTCTAAGCACGAAACCCCTAGTTTCGGCCGAAGTTACGGGTGTTTCCTTCTCCGTATCACTTACGTACGTAAAATAAGTTAGCGGTCCGAACTAAGAATTGATGACAACATGATTGAACAGTTGTCCCTGCTCCAAATTTGTTTTCCAAACTCATGAATCCGAAATTAATAGGGAGTAGGGTTCATTTCGAAGTCACGAGCTAGTTTCGGACGGGCCCGTATTTTCATTGACGGACTTTGACAGTAGACCCCCAGGGCTGTACTCACTGGAGGGGGCCGGTTCTTGCTGATGCGCATCTTGCCGATGGGCTCCACGGGCACGTGCACGATGAGCGTGTCGGGCTTGGCGGCCGCGCGGCGGTACCACGACTCGGCTGGTCCGCGCGGCCACCACGATCCCTCGGGCGGGACTGCGTGGGCACTCGTCGCGTGGTAAAGTTGCCAGCGGGTTAGGCCACTCTCTGAAAAACATAGGAATATATAGTCTCACCTATAGTTCATGGTGATTGCGGGAGATTACTTAAGCAAGGTTCTCTTTAGGTACCTAGAGATAAAAGTCGTATTTCAATAGTCCGAGTCCGAGCTACGGGGGTTGCATAAAGTTACAGGTGGGAACCTGTATAATGGGTGCAAAAAAACCCTTTACGAAGCCGAAAGGCACTTGTTCTCCTCGCCCATTGCGATATTTTTTTTTTGAATCATACCTGGGAACCGTCTAGTTACGGAGATATTGGAGGTCAAGAAGAGTTCGCTATAACCCCTGTACTATTTAATGCATCCATCAGCACAATTTTTGGGTGCGTTACATTGAGTCCTACCGTAAACCGTGATCTTTCACCCCAAAAAAAGTCGTTTCTCAGCAATATTTTTTGCGTAGAGTTAGTAGCTTTACAGAATGCTTGGTTGAGCTTCGTGAAGGAACTGTTTACAATTTGTATGTATGAACGAGTCAGGTAAATAGTCCATTCGGACACACATAGAGAAACAGGCGTAAAAAAAAAAAAAAAAAAATCGGAGTCAGAAAACTGCATCACTGTACTGCATATGCAAGAACCCAATGTCATAAATTCGGTGAGGTCGCTTTGAAGTTCCGAAAATGACGCAATTAGATGCATTCTCGAAGGATTACGATGTGATATTATGATCGATGCATCGATTGAAATTGCTGATTCTTTTCAACTGCA
Organism: Noctua fimbriata; assembly: GCA_905163415.1. Taxonomy (NCBI): domain Eukaryota; kingdom Metazoa; phylum Arthropoda; class Insecta; order Lepidoptera; family Noctuidae; genus Noctua; species Noctua fimbriata. The sequence goes on along the minus strand of LR990942.1, from coordinate 4,411,527 downwards.
CTCGGCTCTTTGATATTTTGTCGTATTACTTTAAATGACCTGATAGAAGATTTGTAATGAGCAAGATAAAAAACTATGACACCATTTAAAGTGGTAAAGTGTAACGCAGCACAAAATGATATACGACGGTCTTCGACTGGAATGTGCTGTTTCAAAGTCACTACGATTAGATTCCTTCTTTCGTTCCTTTAATCGTTTGACCTAGAAAACTGTTTATCGCTGATATAACTACTAATGCTGTAATTCTTCAGCAGATTCGCTATCATATAATCATGGTTCAAGGAATAGGCCCCTGTATCTTGACAAACATAGGTAAGGACGAGGCCAATCGAGTTTTATCTGTTTTTTTTTGCGGAACTGCCATACTGTCTTATCGGTTGATATTTTTTTGCACTTAGCTAATACCATTGGCGGTTTTTCATAAAAAAACGTTAACATAGGTACTTTTTTTGGTTGCCAGGGAGGACTGATATTTATCACCAGGACAAACAGATATAATCACCAGATCTACTATTGTTTGTATTGATCCGAATCTACATAACGATGATTATGAGTGTTGGAGTTGATATCTTGTTCTACAATATATTGCTTTTGGGTATGTGATTAATTGATCATATTTCTAAAGCACATGATCCAACGTTGAGCAATAAAGCTGAAGTGGCCGAAAACTGAAGCATCCACCATCGACAAGGGTGAAATCACATTTAGACCCAATCATCTGCGTTTTCGAGTATCTCTATATTATTATTTCACCTAAAGGCGTCATTTGGTGGACCGATGCATCGGCATTCATTCGCATCTGAAGCACTTTGTAATTGGACCTCTCAATTTAGTGAGTTGCAATTGTAAATGACAGAAAAGGAAAAAGATGCAAGAACTTGCTGATTTATGCGTGTAAATGCAATTTCAAATCTATCCTGACTAAAATTATATCATAGCTTTGTGGGTGCACCAGGTTGAGAGCTGTTCTATAAAAGGTTGTGAAGAGTTGATAATAAAATTACCGCTGGTAAAGAATGCTGTGGTGGATCCCATCTCGCAGGTGCTGCAGTCTCTCTCGGTGCCGGGCAATTCATGCTCGCGCGCCCACTGGTCCGTCGCGATCGCCTCCTTGCAGAATTTCGCCATCAGGTCCTCATTACCTATGAACATAATTATTAGGTGCACAGTTTATCATAAAGATGTATGAAAATAGTATTTGCTAAAATTAAGCGATTACTGAAAGCCAGTATTTGTTTTTATACTCCCTCTGAAATTCAAAACGTTAGGAATGTAATAGTATGCCCAATTAAATGACATAATCCAGTATCTGTCTATCTTTCTGTTTTCATCCCACGTAGCATGACCACCGTAGACAAGGATTTCTTTGACGGAAGAATCGACAAAATGACAGATAGTGCAAAGAAATCTGTCATTGTGTCAACACAATCTTTCATTTTGTCGATTCTTCCGTCAAAGAAATCCTTGTCTACGGTGTTCATGCTACGGGGGCAAGAGGCCTACGTCAAGAGCTGTTCAAATCTAATAGCAGAGGTTGTCAGAAAGTCAAAAGATCGTTTTAAGTAAGTAATAGGAACTGGTTCAAAGGGCAATGAATTGTGATAATCAATGAGTTTTTCGGAAAGTTTCCTGATTAAATTAAATACTATGTTGTTAACATGAACCTAAAAGCATGGTACTTATTGGAAAGTGCTTTATCAGACTGACCAGTTGTAGATAGCTGTTGATAAAGTGATAACTTACACCTCACGTAAACCCGCCACGGATCAATAATATTATTAGTATGTTGTTACGTACTTCAATTTTACTACTATCTAACGTCGTAGCTCGAGAGAGACTTTAGAAAAGAAGACATATTGAGATGTGATAGTAGGCTGGTTGCCTAGCTTTAAAATTATTTACAATTATGAGCTTACGTATAGAGTTATCAACAACTATTCTATAGCTATAGCGCTGAGCGCAGGATCTTTAGCTTAATATGTATGAGGACGAGTTTTCAGAACATACTTTGCAATGAATACCTACTGTGTTTGTCATACTGATTGTATTAAATTAGTGAACAGCACTATAAATAGACACAGTTTTATGAATCATGTCTTACGATGGATGACGTTTATTCCTATTTTATAATTATTTGTTATTAGATTCTTATCGTTGGAATTGACCTTTTAACGCCTAACGATATAATCTCGTATCGTGGGGGCGGCAAAGATCATACAATTTTCCATAAAATGTCCATGAGACTTATCGATTATCGTGGATACAGTAAAAGTTTGGATATTCCCCGTGGCCCTGACTCTAGCAAGGTGGCTGAAATTCGTGCTGCTTTATTCGGTAGGATGAAACCGCTCCAGGCGGCGGTATTTATAAGGATCTACCCAAATAAAAAAGATCACTTGATAAAAAAAAAATATGTACAGTCGACAGCACATCCAGTTACCACAAACTGTCAAACTACAAATGATTTTAAACCATAAAATGTTGAAGTAACAAGTTTGAAGGAACTTGATGCGCTGGCGACTGTACCTTAGCAAAAGTTTGTGCTGTAGCATTAACAATCGTTATTGGACTTTGTGCATTTCAATTACTCTTCGTCACAAAATCCTACTAATATTATAAATGCAAAAGTTTGTTAGGATGGTTGTTACTCTTTCACGCAAAAACTACTCAACGGATTTGGATGAAATTTAGCATACTGATAGTTTATAACCTGGATAAACACATAGGATACTTTTTATTCCGGTAGTACGATCCCGTGGAACAATCGAACTCCACGCGGGCGAAGCCGCGGTAATAAGCTAGTAATTAATAATGTAGATTCATGTGATGGTGATGAGGTAATAGTGAGGTAAAAGTTTACTTATAAAGAAACGTTAACGAACACTGATAAGTCTTCTCAAACAAAGAAGGTGGGATCGGGCTGAAGAGATACTCGAGCTTCTGCATGCGAAAGTCTCCTTCGTCGCTGCGACGTTTGATGAAGTGTCGCACCTCCGCCTCGCGCAACTCGAAGTGCGGGTCTATGTGACGGCAGTACAACCTGGGGATTGGAGGACAAGACAATGAATGAGTCTCAAGTAACCGTATATAAAAACAGGTCGAGTACATAATGGTGAGCACCAGCAGTTTGCGAATTCCGCGAACAGTATTTGACTACTCCATATAAAAGTGCATGCATTTGGAGTCGAGGAGCTTCGTTGGTCTAGTGGTCGCAAGTCTGGATTTGAGCCCAATTGATGGCAATAGGCTCGACCTCTGTTACGTGAGGCTTAAACATATCTGGCTAAACGTGGGTGTACTATTACAAAGTAGTGTCTAAAATACCCAGTTCCCATTTTGCTAGTTATTAAAATTTTCCGCATAATTGTTTTGCTTTTAACGGATTATTTACATATGATTCCAAGAAATTTAATGAATTGCGACATAATTGCGTCATATCTGTACGATCTTTATTGACTTTATAAATAGGTGTGATAAGGTTATTACCAATCGGGGTTGACCGCGAATTCAGTTCTGGACAGAGATCTCCACGCCTCGGCAGCTATCTCTCTTGTGAAGGCAGCTTCAGGGACCGCATGTACTCTGTTGTTGAGGGGCAGTACCACAACTGCAGTGTAGTGGTTCAGAACTCTCTTCCAAAAATACTGCCGCTGTTCCAGAATGGCTCTCATTCCGTCATCATAGATGCCTTTCCCATACATCGTTATATTACCTTTGTCTTTATCTATAATCATCATTTTTCTGAACTAAAAATTATAATAATTGAATTTAGGTGACAGTTCATGAGATTAAAATAAGCAATTAAAAGAAAATCAAGTCTTAACTGTTACCTTCAGCCATTCTTTGGGATAATATCGCGGCTTATGATTCTCAGCCGGCTGTTCTAAATCCAGGAGGTCAACTGTACGATATCCGGGTTTTAAAATGTCGCCGTCGAACTGATAAAAAGAAAAATATATCATGAGTCACGTAATGTATTTAAAATGACGCATGTTATACATTCTACCTATTATTTTATCAAAGAAAGATAGTTTTAGAATTTTGGAGTGGAAAAATCAAAGAGGATTTTGATAGTAATCCCTAAGTAGATTAAAGTATCGCAAAATCCTGAACTGATTTCAGAATATTTTCAAACTTGAATGAGAGGTACACTTACTGTATGTTTTATGTTTTCATGTATAACAATATTACCCCGATGGTCCACGAGCATTAACGATCCTCCAGCACCAATCTGGAACACACAATGTATTTTGCTTTCATCAAGACCAACTTGCTAATGCAGACAAATGTTAACTGAACTAGAACTTCTTATGGTGCCTTCAAAAGTATTTGAAATGAATATCTTTGTAAATATACAAGGTATAACATAATAAACGCACAACCTAGCTCGCGTGTGGTGACTCAGACCAAGAAACTAAACCACTTTTGTTCTATAACTTTTGGAAATTCATAACTTTTTTTAGCCGACTACGGCGAAGCCAAAAAGAAGGGTTAAGATTTTAGCAGTCTATGTATGTTTGTATTTACTTATGTTCCTCCGTAGCAACTAAACTATTCATCCGATTTTCCAATAGATTCGTTATTATGGCTCGGGTAACATAGGCTACATTTTATTCAGTAGTCGGGTTTTTTAGTTGTAGTATACCACACATATTCTGGTTAGTTTTACCATACATGTTGATCGCGTGAATTTCATTTTTTCTTTTTGCGTATTTCCGAAACTCGTAGTAGAACAAAAGTTATTCAGTTTCATGGTCCGAGACACAACACGAGAGGTTTTGCGTTGAGTATGTAACACCTGGTTTATGACGCTGTGATCAAAGCATGACGTCATGCAAATATATAATAGTAACAATGTAATAGTAATAAATCTACAAGATAAAGATATTATGAGCATGCCATAAACGCGTTAATTGCCGATTTACACTATCAGGTATTTCTGAAAGTAGGTCAGGGTTTGGACAATAAATACTATGAATGTACACCAAAACATTGAAATTTTGAAAGAAAATGACAGTAGCTTGTGAATTCTAAAGCGTACAGTTACGAGCAATGAAATGTATACACTTAGCCAAATTCAAAAGCGAATTTCTCTAAAAATAAAGGGTACTGTGAGATGAAACTTATTTCGTAATTTAGCTTCCAAAATACTATGTTCGTGAAAACGAAGAATGTTATACGTGTACAGTCTGAGAAAATCGCTTTTGAATTTTGATAAGTTTATACATTTCATTGCTCGTTTAAAAAAAAATGACAGTAGCTTGTGAATTCTGAAGCGTATCATTTGTTTTTAAAGACTAGATTGAGTTAAGTAATGTTAATTTCTTATAGAAGACTATTAAGTAATGATGACTATCGGGTTCATAATACTAATCGGTAGACGTCATAATTACAGATGCTATCTTTCTTTGCCATTTTATTTATATTTGACGAACAAATGCCTCTATGGTAAAGTGGTGGCAATTTAATTTTTTTAATTTTTTGGTGGCCCTCTATAACATTGGTCTACCTGCTCTATAACCTAAAAGACGACTGCTACATAGTGCCTTTGCTACGTAACGCCCACGAGTTCAAGGATCAAGAATGATTTATTCACTGTTATGTGCCTACAACATCAAGAGCATCAACTTTCTAACTAAGTGACGAACTTATTGATTATTCAGGACTGCCTGTAAATGGCTTAATTAAAATAAATTGTTTGAGTTTGAGACGATTGCTATGTAATGACTACGAGACCACTGCTACGCAACGCCTACGAGATATCTGACCCGTAACGCTTACAAGACGACGGCTACTTAACGCCTACGAGAAACATATCTAATCCGTAACGCTTACAAGACCCTGCTACGTAACGCCTACGAGACCACTGCTACGTAATGCCTACGAGATGTCTGATCCGTAACACTTACAAGACGACGGCTACTTAACGCCTACGAGAAACATATCTAATCCGTAACGCTTACAAGACCCTGCTACGTAACGCCTACGAGACCACTGCTACGTAATGCCTACGAGATGTCTGATCCGTAACACTTACAAGACGACGGCTACTTAACGCCTACGAGAAACATATCTAATCCGTAACGCTTACAAGACCCTGCTACGTAACGCCTACGAGACCACTGCTACGTAATGCCTACGAGATGTCTGATCCGTAACACTTACAAGACGACGGCTACTTAACGCCTACGAGAAACATATCTAATCCGTAACGCTTACAAGACCCTGCTACGTAACGCCTACGAGACCACTGCTACGTAATGCCTACGAGATGTCTGATCCGTAACACTTACAATACTACTGCTACGTAGTATCTACGAGACCACTGTCATGTAACGCTTACGACATGTCTGATTCGTACCGCTTACAAGAAAACTGCTACATAACGCCTACGAGACCACTGCTACGTAACGGCTACGAGATGTCGGATCCGTAACACTTACAAGACCACTGCTACGTCAGGCTTACTGGATTAAAACATACATGATTACATACATATTATTGTGGTTTAATACATACATATTATTGTGATTTAATTTTAAAATCCTAAAATGTTTACCTGATGATAAGGTAGGATCAATTTCAAATGATCGATAGGGATGTCCACGCCAGCCACTCCTAATAGCCGGTTGACCGGGTACTGCAGAGACACATTCTATCAGTCAATCAACTTATAATAACATAAGGAAGTGTATTGCAGGTCAGTGTTCTATATTTGTTTGTAATAAATCACTCAATTTGTTTGACTCCATTGAAATCTATAGTTCCTCCGTCCACCTGACTAGAATAAAACAAAGATTCGTGACCAACTAACCAAGACAAAATACAACGGCTGTAATCTTATAAGTTCATGAGCATGCTTCTCATGAAATAGAAGTTTGTTTGTAATTGTTTGTTTTTATTTACCCAAATTAACAAAGTACCTTGGGCATTTTAGAGGCTTGCGAACACCTACCAGTGTTCGCAAGCCTCAACTTCAGAGTGGATGAAATTGGTTAGATGCGAACAAAAGTTTTTACATCAAGTTTGTTACACGTGAACAAAGTTGCAGACAAAACATATTTGAAAACTAGCTTTTGACTGCGGCTTCACTCGGATTAACGTCGGAAATAATCCCACTTGAACTTCCTACCGGGATAAGAAGTATCCTACGTCTCAACCCAGGCCGTGGTCTATCTGAGTGCCGAGTTACATCAAAATCCGTTCCGCCATTAAGACGTGAAGGAGTGACATAAAACAAATAAATAATAAACAAACCAACGAAGTCACTTTCACATTCATAGTATTAGTTAGTATTAACAAAATTAATCTCTTATAATTACTTACCGTCCTAGTAGAGTTCCTTTGTTTTTCCTGTAAAAAAATATTTATTGCGATTATGAGAATTTCGATAAGTACCTAAGTTATCAGCGCAAATACGAACATCAGACTTGATTATGCATTTTTATCAATTTAGTTTGTGTCTTTTAACATGCCTAAAGCCGCGTTGACACCATCAGAGTATGCTCGGACAACCCGTAATCCGAGCATATTGTGACGACCCATAATACGAGCGCACTCGAATGGGTTGGTATGGGTTGCTACAATACGAGTTACGTCCGAGTAGGTATTCGAATCCACTCGGTCCGAGCAACGATCGTGGCAACGCGGCTATACAACATTAGTTTTAGTATATGCGAAACCACACGTGTCTAGTATTTTTATGTAAAGAATCTATGTACAAAATTTCAAAACTGTTTCAAGAAAAATCACAAAGTTATAAGCTTGTTCTGTTACCTAATTGTCCGCACAAAAACGCGGTCACCACGCAGCGCGCGCCTCCAGCTTCGTCTTGAGCCATTGATAATAATAATTTGGCAGTAGGTACCTAAATTATTGCGATAGGTACTCAAAGTCGCTCGGTATCCAACTTTTAACTTTTTTTAAATATTTTTGGGAAAAAATATAACAAGGTTTAAAAATAATTGGAATCGATTCAGTTAGTTATTCTGAACAAAGTATATTCTGGTTTTGCATATACTAAAAATAATGTTGTATATTTTAACATTTGCGTCTTGATAAGATTTGGTGCAATCATTCTTACCTCTTCGAGTTTCTTCGTAATGTTCTGAAAGTTAAAAATAAATATAAGTTAATAGAATTTAAATTGAAGAGGAAGGGGCTCGTGGCCAAATAAAAACAGCCGCTTGGGTCGATCTTTAGGTTAATCCGTGCTTGCCTAGGTTGGTCTGTGGATGGGTGAGCGCCCATTACATACCGAGTGTCCTCCGTGTTTCGGAAAGCACGTTAAGCCGTTGGTCATTTGTAGATCTTTGACAGTCGTTAGGTAGTCAGTAGCCCAAATAGTCTGACAACCAGTCTTACCCAGTACTAACTGGGTTGTGGAGGTCAGATAGGCAGTCGCTCCATGTAAAATACTAGTATTCAGTTGCATCCGGTTAGACTGGAAGCCGACCCTAATATAGTTGGGAAGAGGCTAGGCAGATGATGAGATTTTGAATTGAAGATTTAAATATTTATAACTTCCCCTTACCTCACTAGTTACATGGTCAAACACTGGAACCGAAACGCTTATTTGTAACCTGTAATTCAACCCCTCACCTTCGTAGTAATGTCCATACTTGTCCTAAAATAATGAATTATTATAATATGAAAATGTCTAGTAATTACTATCAACCGTTTCAACATTCGACAGCTTTTCTGAGTTATTATCGTAAGTTCTTTTAATCATGATGATATTTTTCTGTGTAATTTTAGGGCGAATTATATAAGATGTAAGTCCTTTATTACATTTTCGTTATTTAAGTGAAAACATCAATTCAAGATAGGACAGTTACTTTACTTAGTATGCACTGTTATTTCCCTAATAAATCAAGTTAGATAAGATAAATACGCACGTAATTGACTTGGTACATAAAGTCCTTATAGAGCTGGGTAGCGTTGAGCAACTTCTTCTTGTTGTGTCTCAAATCTTTGTATCTGTTCAACTGCTCCGTGTTCTCTTTACTTTTCCAATATAACTCGCCTCTTCTGGGGTCCTACAATATGTTATTTCACATAAAGTTACCTCTAGATACAGTACTTTCGCAGTTATTTCGCCACCACTGTCGAAGACACAGGTATCTTTTTTTTACCACTAACAAGTCTATCGAAAGTGATCCTTATTTACTTTGTTACAAGGTTGTTTCTGCTGAGAGGTAAAATAATTAATTGTGAATGGACTAAGACTCTCATCATCATACTTACTTACTTAATGTTGCGCATGTATCTCATTAAAGAACATCAATCAACACAACAAAAATACAAGGAATATGAACAGGATAGGATTTTTTTTTTTTTTTTTTTTTAATATGTATTAGTATATTATTTTATAAGATTATTTTGTGTATTTTTATCTATGGGCCTCAGTTGCCTGATAATAAAATGATTGATTGATTGATTGATAAACAGACAGAGTAGTATGTACGTCGCCATCATGAGGTAACCGGGATGCTCTAGAACTAGATGATCTAAGACGTGCAATGTTCATATATGTATGTACTACTTAGGCTACAAAACATTTAGTTAGAACGTAATTATTATTTTAACAAATATTTTCCTTTACATAAAAAGCGGTAATGACTATTGGTTTTGAAATAGGTAACCATTTCAAAAATTGTTCAATTGTAATCTTTGTTGACAATGCAATATTTAGCATTTACATTAGTTGATAATACAATCGTTTTAATCTACACACAGACTTATGATATCCACGAAAATGTGATTAGAGTGTAAAATACCTCAAACGCTGAAATCTTTTCAAATATGTACTGGAAACTTCACTTCATGGAAGTATTTTTCTGCTTATGTAGTACTTATTATTTATACCCATAAATAATAAGTTCCTTCCATACAAAACTACATATTATACTATATTATTATGGCTATATATCAATTCGGTTGACGGCGGGCGTTACTTTGTGATATTTATTGTATCATGTCTAAACTCGGTGAAGGAAAACATTGTGAGGGAACCGGCTTATCTCAGAATTAAACAATTTATGTCATGTGATCTGCACTGGGTTGGTCTACAGCCCACTTCGTCTGCCAGGACCAGTGTCCCAGTAGTACGAACTAGTCGTTGCTCATGTTTTGTTAATTTTTTTTGTGTGGTTCTTGTTGGGAGTCGAGAATTCTCGAACAAATGCCAAAAAAACATGGCGGTGTACCACCACAGATATATCACGAAACACTCTACAATCTCGTAATGATATGCGTACTCTAAGCCCTACGAATATCTCAAAACGTTGTTGAAAATAGTAAGTAAAGTCACGCGTACCTCGACATGTGCGTAAACATCACTAAAGACTGTTATTCGCTGGTTTCTCTGCCACACGAGCGGTCGCTCCATGACCTGTAGGATCTTCATAACTTGTTGCGTCACGTCGTAGGGCGTGATGAGCTCCGCGAAGTACCCGTCGCGGTCGCAGCTCAGCTCCTCGCCGTACGAACGCGTTTGATCTCGGAGACCATTCACGTCGTGCAGCCACATCACGAATACTCTGGAAAGGTTAAAAGATTTCAGTAAAGCTCGTTAGAGGAAGGGAAGTAGAATTCTATCATACTCATTTATTTCTAGGATTCCACCTAAGTATAGTCACTACACAACAGTAGCGAAGGGTAAATTTTTGTAAGAGGTAAGCCGGAGTACATATCTATAATGTGATTATATTATTTGTCTATAGAATACTAACTGTGCCATTTTTCAAAGGAAAGCTGGTAGGAATCAAGTTGTATGGAACCTTCGCCACTGTTACACCATTCTTAGTGCTCAATCGTATTGATGTGTCCGTTGTACGATCCGGTTTTAAGAGGTCTAGATGCCCACAATTTTACATAATACATTTACATGTTTGACGATGAGACAACTGAACTTGATATTTCAGATAGGTGGTGGTGACTACTTAGTACTTATATCAGATGAGCCACCCGCTTGTTAACTTCAATTTTATTGCAATTATTTTGAACCGCTTTACAAATCCCTACTTTTTCAAATATAAAGCAAGAATAGACAATGGTGCGACAGAGCATCGCACTAGCGATAATTCTACTAAACTAAGTACCTAATTACCCTCATAAATGCTCCAAAACCTTTATTCTGTCAGTCGTACTAAGTACGGAACCCGCCAACAAAATAAAGTGCATTGTAATCACTATTTACTAAAATAGTCATAATTTAATATTAATCTGAAAAGAAAACGCGATGTTGTAACTTGATATTGATCAGCTCCTTAATAACTACATGGTAGCTTGTTGTAATTTTTTGTATCGCGTGATTGCATCTTCCGATTTTTCTTATCGTAGTTCAATTTCGTTCTCCATCTGCAATAATTTAGCGTCAGAATGGCATATTTACAGATATTATCACACTTTCAAAATCTAATTGAGGAAAAAATCCAATTATTTTGATGCATTGCATGTCCAGCAGTGGACTGTTGTAGGTTGATAATGATGATGATGATGCATGTACTGTCAATAATTATACCTTTTTCATTGACGGATTTACAAAAAACAAAATGGCTAATGGTCGAATTTTAAAAGATCTAACAATAAGCTTATTTTTTGTAAATTTCTTATTGTTTAATAAACAAGTTTACATCCGTATCAGCAACACTACCTGATATGTCCTTGAGGGTCGATGTGTCGCAGCAGATGCGTATAGTTGTAATAGAGGCTGTCCGTCAATAGCACTATGGCTTGCTGACATGCTTTCGGTTGATCTGGAGACTTCTGCTGCCGCTGTAGCAACCGTACTGCGTACTCTAACACGTCGCTCATCAAGGTCTCATTCGTCATCTCGTAGTTATACATAGCGGCCATCATAGCTGCTGAGTTGACGTGGTTTGCCTGTAAGAATGCAATGTCTAAAACATCAAGTTCTTAGAACACATACTATTGTAGATAGGATTAAGAAAGCAGAAAGGATCTAGGAAAACGTCTGTCTATTCCGTCAGCTCCAGGTAAAACAGGCATGATGTTATGTCGTTGTTGTCAAGTATCTACCTACTTGAAAAAAATACAACAAATTACAATCAAACCAACTTTATACTTACTGAAACAAGCTTCTCGTTGAAACAACTAATAGGAGACTCTATGATGACGTTGAAGCGCAATACATTCACTCTATCGTCATCCGTAAGGGCACTGAGAAGCGCCAGTGTGAACTTTTCAGCGGTGACCTGGTTGGAGGAGTTCTCCATGGAACCCGATGCGTCGAGGAGGATGAGAACATCACGAGGAGCTCCGCCAGCACTTACGTACCAAGGCCTTAGTCGACAGTCATACGCTTTATCGGAATCGTCCTCTGAGTATTTCAGTTTAAACATGCTATCCCACAATGCCGCTGAAAAAAAAACAAATTGCTTCAGAAAACTGTAACAAGAAATATTAAAAAAAAGGGCTGGTGGAAGAAAAGGAAGAAGGTTTGTATTCAGGATTGGAATGGGATCCACAGTTATGTTCAAAAACGTTTTTTAAATCAATAAATTTTATATAATACTTGCAGAAAACCTGGGCACGCGTTGCTGTGGCCGACTTGGGAATCCTTAAACAGACTTTGAACCCAAGTCGGCCGGACCAAAGACAATCTCTGCAGATAGGGGTTCATGGACGGCTCAGACATCAAGTGTGTATGCGGTGTCTCCCCACAGACAATGGCCTACCTTCCATCTTGCACCGCATGGGCATGCAGTAAGCAGATCATCACCTGCGCACTTGATGATTTGTTTACTGCATCAGTGAGCGGGGTTTGCATGGTGGAGTTTTGGGCTAATCATAACATTTGAACTTTTTGCCATTGACACGCTAAGAAGAAGAATACTTGCCAGGATAATGTCTGAGAAATCCTTGAGCACTGCAAAAATATTGAAAGTCCAGAGAAGAATCTTGAGCATAGTTTTTTTTGTAGGTTGACAATAAACCTTCGGACCAGTAAAGATGTTCTTTGACATTGGGTGCTGAAAGACAATTATGTTAAAAATACTCAAATAAAGCAAGCAACGTTCTGAATAAATATATACAGGTTGTAAACGGACATTATGTACATCAAATTATGTAACTTTACGCAAAATATATTGCTGGGAAACGACTTTTTTTTTGGGGTGATAGGTTTATACGGAAGGACTCAATGTAACGCACTCAAAACATTGTGCTGATGGATGCATTGAATAGTACAGAGGTCGTGAAGGTTTTTTAAATAAATATCTTACATTAAAAACATGTATTTAAAAAAAACTTGTGAAAAAGTTGGAACTTTGACCTTCAATATCTCCGTAACTAAAAGGTTCCCAGGTATGGTCTATAACAAAAAAAATATCGCAATGACGGGGAGAACAAGTGCCTTTCGGCTTCGTTAAGGGTCTTTTTACACCCTTTATAGTCTTGTTTAAAAGTTTTAAACGGAAAAATAAGATCGAGTACGTAAAGATAAACAAATTAGGAAGAAAACGACGAATGTCTTGAGTATCACTAGTTAGAAACTTTTCTCACGGTTTTCCATTATAAATACCATATTTCTCGTCTTTAAAGTTATAAGCACGGTCTATTTAGCCGAGATCTACGTTTTCCGATTTGTGGTCTTGATATAAGGACTTGACTTTTCTAAATGAAATTCAGTATTTCTAGTGTTTATCGTTTCTTAACTACTATTTTAGAATTCAATATTTATAATAAAATGCATATTATTATGTGTATCTTATCTTGATGTTTAATGCTCACCACAGTCAAAGACCTCAGCAGCTACATGCACGCTAGTGTAGTCTAGCGACACGTCGGCGTCGAAATGCTTGCTTCTCTTCAGCTTAATCTTACGTAAATCTCTGCAGGTCAGAGGGTCCTGGTTGTCTTCTAATTCTTTTAAGTCTATCATCTTCTTTACTTGGTCTAAATTCTGCCAAAAAATGTTTTATTAATTTACTATTACACTTAGATACGAGGTTAGAGGAGCTCGTGGCTAAATAATAACAGCCGCTCGGATCGACTTTTAGGTTAAGCCGTGCTTGCCTAGGTTGGTCTGTGGTTGAACACCCGTTACATACCGAGTTTCGTCCGTGCCTCGGAAAGCACGTTAAGCCGTTGGTCCCGGCTGTCATTTGTAGATCTTTGACAGTCGTTACAGGTAGTCAGTGGCCCAAAAAAGCTGACAACCATTCTTACCAAGCGGTATCGTATTAACTAGTACTAACTGGGTGTGCAGGTCAGATAGGCAGTCGCTCCATGTAAAATACTGGAATTCAGCTGCATCCGGTTAGACTGGAAGCCAACCCCAACATGGTTGGGAAAAGGCTAGGCAGATGATGAAAACACTTAGATGTTTTTAAACCACTCTACATGCAAGTCAACATATTTTAAGAATAATACGGTTTAGATTTAAACCTAAATCCTTGTGAGGCCGTTTTTATGATCTTTCAAAGCAAACACAAGACCTGAAAATGATAAATATAAATGGAGTAAAAGGACATAGTGTCCCAACAATATAATTTCCTATGTATATTAACAGTAGCCAAAGAATCAATAAAAACATATAATAAATACTAACAACACTATAATCAAAGGTGTAGCTGTCATCTGGTTCCTTTGCCCCAGTAGCCAGTTCCTCCGCCCTGCGCACTATCTCCTCGGCGGCATGAGCTCTTCTCAACAGCAACTCCTCCAGGTCTTCTGCCATCTTGGTGACGATAGCTGTACCATTGCGGACTTCTATCTTTATATCAGAGAAACTCTTCAGTAGCACCTTTCTGCGCACTACGATGTCGTCGTTATCGTACAGACTTTGCGAGATCTTGTCAGCCCATTCTTGTATTCTATTTGTAGAAAGATCATGTTCAGCTTTTAAGATTAATATAGGAACCTGTCATATTATAGGATAATTTTTGTTGAACTTCGTGAATCAAAAGACAGTCATATTTTGTGAAACGTGTATTAATTATGAATTTAATTTTAAGTTACATAAGAACAAACATAGACGTTACTTAGAATAATCTCCTAGTTATTACAAGTTAGTTTCTATTTTTTTTTAACTCTTTAAGCACAAAAGTACCGAGGCGGACTGAATGCCATAGGCATTTTCTACCAGTCCACCTTTGGGTGATGCAGAGACAAGCAGTGGTAGATGTATATTTCAAAATAATCCTTTTTTAAAAGGTATATAGAAAAGTACTGGTATTCAGCTGCATCGGGTTAGACTGGAAGCCGACCCCAATTTAGTTGGGAAAAGGCTAGGCAGATGATAGAAAAGTATAAGTGCGCGAGATAAGACATAAAGGTACATTCAAATGTTCTGTTGCTAACTTGCTGTTAAGTTGGCACATATTTACTACTTACATGTCAGGTGGTATCATTTTAGGAGGAGCTTTGACTTTCTTTACTGCCACTGGCACTATCTTTGTGTTAACAACATTTGTGATTGTAACTGGTTTAATAACTTCACTTTTATTTTTCGTAACTTCCAACAAAACCTCCTCATGTTTTTCTAGATATTTTTTTATGGCATCGTCCGATTTATTTACTGTCGCGTTTTTTGACTTTGTTTTTACTGCGTATGATATATGAATGAAAGTGATGAAAATGAGGGGTGTTATTTTCATTGTTTTTTTTTAAGGTTTGTCGATGTTGATTGGGTAAGAATCAGAGTGCGTGTTGATGAGTGTGGTGGGGCACACACGGTACGGGCGGGTCGCGCGCGGCGCGTGCACTGCCCAGCCTCCGTCGGCGGCGGGCGTCGCGACGGCTCCCGCCATCCTGGCGCCACGCACCCCATTTGGCGCGATCCGCTCATAGACATTCTTAGCCTCCGTGGAGACTACTGACCTCTATTCGTGGCATTGATCTAAAGTTTCATATTCTTAACAAGTCATGTCTTGCAATCCTGTAATCACCCAAATGATGACAAAAATAATAATTACAAAACAACAAGTCTTGTCTTGCATTCCTGTAATCAGTGTTTACCTCACGTTTAGGTTAAGTAAAGTTTTAATCACTCATATTGGGATTTAGCTATAATCCATGCCAATATGACTAATACTGTCGCAAGTAATTAATATTACGTCATATTATACGTAGTATTTAGTTGGATACCTTACTCATAACTCCAAAAATGATTTTAAAACATATAATCTCTTTATATGTAACATATTAAACATATAGGACCAGGTTTAAGTAGGTCAATTCTTGTATAACTTGCCGTTAGTGGGGCGGGTTTTGACTTCTTATAAGTTATAACTATCATATAATTTTGTTATTTGTTGTTGAGGTGATCAGGCTCACGGGACCGGTCAATGTGGCGACACTTGGGGGAGGCCTATGTCCAGCAGTGGACGTCTTTCGGCTGAAATGATGATGATGATGATGATGATCAGGCACTCTTCTTCTTCTTCTGAACCTATCGATGACACTCTAAATTGAATCGGGGCAGAATTTGACTACGAGCTGGTCACTCTTACTCATTTAAGCCACTTCTCATCTAAGGACTGCTCATCTAACTTCCTACACTAGTTTTGTCGCGTCAGTAGATTCACTGTCTACCCAAGAACATACTTGTACATATTTGCCGCAACGCTCATCGGTTCGCAGGTTAATGTGGCTGGGTTATGACCCAGCATATGTGCTATGTTAAAATTTTGTCCTCTATTGACTCACGGTGTTTGATTAATTAGAGTATGTGGGGTACATTTTGCATAACTAGCTGAACGAATGTATGAAATAGTGGACTAGCTGTAACCAGTTTGTGACGATTGTCGATTAGTCCTTTGTATAACTTCTTCAAGGTTATGAACAGTAAAAGTAACTTTGTTTCTTTATTTTTGGAGCGAAAAATCCTATTTAATAAATATTTCATTAATAACCTAGAAGAAATTATACAAAAGACTAATCGGCAATCGTCATAAACTGGTTACATCTTAGCTGACAAATTTTCGGTACCTGCAGCGGTATTAACTTTTACTGTTCATAAAAATTTTCATGCAACCTATTAGCGCGCATTCTATTCTTCAACAAAATATACAAAAACATTTAAATTAAATATACAATGTGAATATTAATTAAATCCATCCATACTATAATATTATAAATGCCAAAGTGAGTTTGTTTGTTACCTTTTTACGCCTGAACCACTGAACCGCTCATCCTGAAATTTTGCTTATACGTTGACAGGTGTACAGACACGGACGTAGGGTACCTTTCATCCCGAAAAAAGTACTGCTCCCTAAGAAAACAACAATAACGTTCTTATGATAATAGATGGCGCCACGTGTCTTTCGAATGATGGTTTAATTATTATATTACAAGAAGAGTACGGCACAAATTGATTGTAAAATTCTAAATTAACGCAAGCGAAACCGCGGTCAAAAGCTAGTATATTATAAAATAGGATATTTTCTCTCCAAAAATAACTTGAATTGTTTTGAAATAAAAGTGGACCCCACGGCCACAGCTAATGATACTGCTGTCTACTTAACTAGAATAATGTTTGTTTATTAATAAACTACATATTTCTATGACTCTAGTACGTAGCATTAATATCTTTTGGTTATGTGCGTGTGAACCTAATCACTGGCAACCGAGTCTAGGAATGCGAATTTCCCTATAATACGATATTGTATCAAAACATTGAGTAGGTATTGTAGTTTATCAGATTGCAAATGATAAATTATAATTGATAGTCTGCCACCGCTAAACGTTGATAATACATTAATTGATCATCTACTCATCTCATAGATTAAAAGAACACGGTTTCCTACTTTAGTTAAGGTATAAAACTTATTTGAAACGGTGCTTGAGTGTACATTCTGATCTGAAACTCGCAATGAAAGGTTAGTGTCTGAGTTTTAATTTTAAAAAAGTTAGATATTAGAAAATATGTTTATTTATTTTCTTTAATTCGGTAGATTAGATTATCGATACGGAAAAAATAAATTATTATGTTAACATACTGTTTTAAGATAGTAGAAAATTATGGAAGATTATTCATTCGTTTTTATTTTCAGGTATTGTTATATTGTTGTTCGTCGTGTACGCGGCCGTGGGGCGCGCCCAAAACACAATGCTCGTAGACGAGTGCCCGAGTGCTCAGGAAACAGACTGGACCATCGAATGGTTGATCAGACACGATGATTGTAACAAGTTCTACAAGTGTACGTTTGGCAAACCCGTTGAATACACTTGTCCCGCCGACCTTTGGTTCGACCTGGAGACTCAGCAGTGCGACTGGAGACACAACGTAGATTGTACAGATCGTTATGTGCCTGGTGAAGACCCGACGACTCCATCTACGACTACTAGCACTACCCCTGTTCCTACCACACCAACAACAACTACTACCACTACACCCGCACCAACAACAACCACTTCCACAACTCCCGCACCAACAACGACGACTTCTACAACTACCACAACAACTCCCGCACCAACAACAACGACTTCTACAACTACTACAACAACTCCCGCACCAACAACAACTACTTCCACAACTACCACCACAACTCCCGCACCAACAACCACAACCACTAGTACCACTACACCTGCACCAACAACCACAACCACTACGACAACCACACCAGCTCCAACAACTACTACATCCACAACAACTCCTGCACCAACCACTACCACATCCGCTCCTACCACAGCGGAGCCGATAACTTTCTTGCCAAACGGTTGCCCCACCAACCCCCACATCCATTGGCTCCTGCCCCACGAGACTGACTGCAACCTGTTCTACTACTGTGTTTGGGGACAACTGGTACTGAGAGAGTGCCCCAGTACGCTACACTTCAACAGAGTTATTCAGGTGAGTCCAAGTTTTTTTTTAACATTTACTAAAGTGGTGTTGTGTAAGAAAGTGAAATTTTACATAAAAGTAATAGGAGATCGAAAAAGGTAGAGTTTAACTTCATTGAAGGGAAAAAAAAGTGGAGATAAGCTCTCTCTAATTTAACAGTTTTATTTCGATTTAAACTTAAAACGTTTAGGGGAAAAACTCTACCTTTCCCGATCTATGCCTGTTACATTTGCTTTAACGTTTATTTTTTATCCGACTGCGCGACGCAAAGCAGGGTGCTTTTAAATTAATGGTTAGATAAGTGTTGTAGTTTGCAAATGATTCAACATATTGACAGTGTAAAATAAGACGAAAAGTTAGTGAGTATCATAAGGTGTAACAATTTAGGAAATACTTTAGGTTCACCTCTGCCTAACCCTTTGGGGATATACAGGCGAGATAGTAAGTTATTTAATAACAGTGTTGTACGTCTTTATAACCGTTTATTTACATAATAAAGTAATATTACTCAAAAATTGATTATATCAAACGATTATTATCAATACAAGATTGTTCAAAAGCAATCATTTTTGTAATCGTATATATATTACCATGCGAAAAACATCTCTACCTATCAAATGCAATTTAAATATCTTATCTTCCTTATTGTTAGCTGCCAATTTCTGAGTTCAAAGTAAGATTTCTATAAAAAAAAAAATGTAATGTGTCAATTTCAGAATTCAAAATTAAATGTACACCAAAAATCTTCGTGATGCATCTTATAAAGTTAGCTCTTCATCAAATACTAATAACAGTGCAATAAACTGACGAAATTATAGTGTATTTTACATTACTACCATCTTGGTGAATACAGCCAATTATAAACATCAAATAAAGTGAAACGCAAACGCTAGTAGTGGTCTAATTGCAGTACACCCACATTTCACCCGTTGTGTTTAAGTGCTGAGTAAAAGGGTGAGCATGTTGTCACAAATGCAGACACCGAGGTACTGCTGAGAGGTTTATAATGGAACCCAATAAACTTGGCCCTGGGGGCCTAAAATGGCCGCCTAAGCAGAATCAAAATAGGTTAAAAAAATCAATTACTAAAATGCTCACAAAGTGATAATTCATTATATTAATTGCGACTGTGAGCATTTTAGAATTTTAACTTGATTAATATTATTATCTTATTGTGATTCTGCTAAAGCGCCCTTTTTAGACCCCTTGGTCTGCTAATTAATCCCAAATTTCGCTTTCCGCATTCGCTACTAGACCAAAGAGGCAGTAGCGCAAACTAACTCATATAATTACTTATCATAATTTAAGAACATGTAATTAATTTGTGTTTTTCTTCTCATTTAGGTCTGTGATTGGCCTTGGGATGCAGGATGCCCGGTCTCCTTGAACAAACATTTGGACTCCAGAGAATCGATGAGATATTATTAAACTATTTAAAGAAAATAGCACGAATTGGAATCTAGATAAAGTGGAACTGTTTTATACTTTTTATTTTATACCTAACAGTATTTTTTTACGATTAAAAACTAAGCACATTTGATTTTGATTTTATTATTCAGACATTCTTTCGAACCATATCTTAGGGCGTTTAAAAGGTAACCGTAATCGTTCCAAAGAACGTTCCATTGCTACGATACGGAGAACTTTGTCGCGACAGAATTGTTGGACAAGTGTGTAAATAAAATTAATTTTACTGAATGCATAAGCCAGTCTAATAGAATAAACTCGTTGATTGTTACTAAACATTAGCACACGTTGAATAAACTCAGCTGAAACCAGTTCGAATGCTTCGTGGACGTATCCAGTTGAAAATGTAATATTAAATATAGGTCACGTCTTAAGTCCTTTGTAGCTTCTAAGTTAATGAGATCAAAAGATATAAGAGTTTTCATGGCAAATATATTGACACTAATGATTTTTTGGATTTGGCAAGACGCAAGGTTTATATTACAGCACAGGTTAACGATAAATTCCGAAGGTCGTTAATTTGGAAAATTACATGGTCAATTTCTCATTACTGTGTGTACAAATTTACAGTCCGTATGGGAGAACATGTTTATCAACTGCAAAATATAAGTTTGTCCTTGAGATAAAATATTGACGGGCGTGTTTCGACACGCGCTTTGCCGATTTTGTTTATGTTATTCTAGCAAAACGCCATATTGTGTGTTGCCACGGAATAGTGAATTACCGGCAGTGTCTAGAGACAGCAGTACCTACTAATAAAATTCCTGGCGCTGAAGTGCATTGAGCGGCACACATTCTATCTCGAACTGCTTTCGAAGCCGTCAGTTTCTGTACATCATTTGTGACTAAACGGTGACCAGTTTGGCTTGTATGGATAGTGTTAACAATGCCACTTCTAGCAGCGGCCGCTGATGCGTCTCCGTGGTCTTTGTGTCATTGCAGGCAAAGCTCAAATGTCTCAATGCCTATTGTCATACCGACGGTCTTCAAACCAGAATCGCTGAACAGTATCGCTGTTTGAATTGTAATTGGCTGCGGGAACTAACAAACTAGCCCACAGCTGTAAAGGTCTTCCTATCATTTTACCCGACTACCAAGGAAGGGTTAGGTTTTTTTGGAAGGAAAGTATGGTGAAGTAATTTTATTAATATTAATGGTGCAAACGAAACTAATTAGTCTCCACTGCACCATTGATGGTGCAGGTCAATGGTGCATACGGCAAAAGTATGGTGAAGTAGTTGTATAAATATTACTGGTGCAAATGAAACTAATTAGTCTCCACTGCACCATTGATGGTGCAGGTCAATGGTGCATACGGCAAAAGTATGGTGAAGTAGTTGTATAAATATTACTGGTGCAAATGAAACTAATTAGTCTCCACTGCACCATTGATGGTGCAGGTCAAAGGTGCATACGGCAAAAGTATGGTGAAGTAGTTGTATGAATATTAATGGTGCAAACGAAACTAATTAGTCTCCTCTACCCATTGATGTTGCAGGTCAATGGTGCAGACGGTACAACGGGGTTTCTTTGTAATTTTCTTAATTATCTCGTATGTTCCAAATGGCTGGTCCCTCTAGGACCGCGCCTGTGTAGGACATACATATATTTTAATTAGGATAGGACAAGATATGGTCTGAGCATAAAATGTGAAATTTAAAAATTTTCAAATATAGCTACGCATGTCTTTCGCACGCACGCTAACCGCCGATCGGCGCCGCCGTCAAATGTGAGTGCGTTTCACTTGCACACTGCCACGTGTCACTGCATCGGCCGCCGCACGAGAAATCGGGATCTACGCCTACGCACCCCGCAGAGAATAATAAATTGTTTATTTTATTATTTTACTATACTGCCCGTTAGTAATCTCCTAGATCCGGGGCTGGTATCAACATGAAGGAGATTACAAATATATATATAGGTACATAACACAATTTGTAGTCGGCTTTTTTGATACTTTTAATTAAATTTTACTTGTTTTCCACACAATTTTGTCGGCTAGTGCCAGCCAGTCCTTTCGGTTCTTTCGCTTTGTCTATGTCTTGTCGATGTCGTCTACCGTTTAGTGGGAGCAACTCGGAGGTTCTTTTGCCCGGCTCATTAGCGATTTACTGGAAATGTCCGCGACTTTACTTTTGTATTGTGTTTCTTTTACGGTACAAAAGTTGGCAGTAGAAAAGTTAAAGTTAAGTTTTGATAAAATATCTAGCAAGACAGACATAACCAGTCTGGAGTCTATTATGTTCCCACAACTGAGACCCAGGTCACCGGCCGCATGATCTTCTCTGTGAGAGAGACTGTCATCACTACATAGTATAAAACAAAGTGGCTTCCCGCTGTCTGTCTGTCCTGTCCCTATGTATGCTTAGATCTTTAAAACTCCGCAACGGATTTTGATGCGGTTTTCATTAATAGATAGAGTGGTTCAAGAGGAAGGTTTATTATATATTACACCCGTGCAAAGCCGGGGCGGGTCGCTAGTCTATAATAAATCACACTACCCTAGTGCGGGTTGGTAGATGCAAGAACATGTCATCTGCGGGACAAAACAGTTTCCTCACTAGGTTTTCGATTACCATTTTACAGAGAAGCGTGTGAAGAAACTCAAACAGCGATAGATGGAGTTTCTTCACAAACAGCGCCGCCAAAAATCATCTAATTTCTGTCAAATCCAGTGCATTTCTTGATAGATCACTATTTCACCGAGTTAATTTAGCCATAAGTTAATTTAGACTGAAGTGAGCTGCTAATAAAGACAGTAGATGAAATTGGTGACACTACTTCAACTACGCTAATGCTTTAATCAAGGATAACTCCTCCTTGACGGGTAGAAATTTCTTGGTTTGGATCGACTTTTCCCCACTGAAACACCTGATCGGGATGGAGAGGGCCTTAAGTATCCCAAGGTACTTCTTCAAATTACGTAAACAAACACCTTAATTGGACTTTCACTCAATGTTTTTTGACTGTGATCCATTAGCAGCTGCCTATCCTTTTTTTTTTATTTTATCTTGAGGTAGGCTTATAGTTTAAGTGGATGCAGGTGAATACATAATACAGCGATTTACAAGAAGCTTCTGCCTAGCTGACTCTCACAACTCAGTAACTGGGTAACATCTTATTCCGACTGGTTGTCAGACTTTTGGTTCTGACTATCCGTAACGCCTGTCAAAAATGTACAGTAAGACTGCTTTCTGAGTCCTTATATTGAAAATTCGGTTGGCTTTTTAAAGTTCCTGAACAATTCGTGTGAGCAAAAACCCTCATTACAATAAAACCTTTTTTATTAAAGGTCTGACTTTTCTTTTTTTTGGTTTTCTTCTGTTATTCCATTTTCGGGTATAATCAGTGTACATCACCAGAGGATACAGCACGAATGCGTGACGTAAACGTAACGTATTACTAGATAGAAAGAGGGTAGACAGATTTCTCTGCACCTATGAACTTATTTACTATCCATACGCATTCTCCAGTCATACCGCGATCATGGCGCTTGCAACAACGACGAAATATCGGGAGAACAAAACAATGAACAATCACGGAAGATATCCCGTAAGTGACAGTTAGTTAAGTTTAGTTATTTATCATGTTTATGGTATATGTTTCTAAGCAGATCGATATATTGAGTTTTGAGCTCCTGGTTTTCCAATGACCGGAGTATGTCGGGGTGTTTAATGTTGTCGAATGCCTTGAAGGCATCTTGAAGGCCTCTACGAAAGTAAATCAAATACAGTGGTTTATTAAACTCGGGTGTTTTTTACAAGATTTGGTTTTGTGTCTGGAGGTGGTAGGTTGTAGATATTCGACTTGTTCTGGTGGCTGATGATTATTCAGTTTTCCGTCTATGCGATTATGGACGAAATTAATAAATGCCTTGTAAATGTGAGATGTAAGACTAATTGGGCGATATTTGCCGATTTCGTTGGTCTGTATGTTTTGTCGCCTATTTTGTGTAAAAGAATTATACCTAATTTGAGTGGAACATTGTGGGTCATTATTTGTGTGTCAGTATGTTCGTGTATCCATCAAGTTTATTCTGCGGCTGTTAGTTTATTCATATGTGGGTGTGTGTTTTTTGCTTTGACACTATTGTTTATATTGATCTTCTGCGTCTGACTCATCAACTTTTAGATTCTTAAAATAAATTTACAGTTCTAGATTAAAAGGTTCCATGTTATTTGTAGGCGCCCCCTTTAAAAGTCTTTTTATTTGCTTCGCGGAAAATTGGATGATGGTGGATTTTGAACTAGAATTACATTTTGCGCGGATTGGTCTGAGACCGGAAGTATTATACCAAAGAGTAGAATACTTATAAAAGGAATCTGGCAGAACAGACAGGGCAGAATATTTTTTTTTGGCCCATGGGTGACATTGACAGGAATAAATATAATGTAAAATTATACTGAAAGATTAAGATGATGGTGTAGTTTCGATTAAAGCCACGCGCCGAAAGTCCACGTGTATCTTTGTACTAACATAGAGCTTTGTAAGTTACTTTAGGTTTAAGATGAGCAAAGTTTTCTATATTCGTGTTAGGTATAATATAAGTAAATTTTTTTGTAGGTACATAATTATGCATTAAACTATATTAATCATAAAGCTGAGTACCTACTAAAAGATAAATGAACAAAATCTCTTACAGAAACTAGCTGTGAAGATCAATATATACCCATTTAAGAGTCTTTCACCAAAACTATTGTTCGTAGGCACCTAAAAAAATAATATTATTAATTCCTTTATTCGTTTTTCACAACACATTATTTACATTTTTGAATATTAAAAAAAAAAAAAAATATAAAAATATTTAAAATTATAACGGTATCGGGAGCAGGGTCCAAGCTACCGGTGGTTAGGGCTCCAGAGACAAGAACCTCCTAACAATGCGAGCTGTATCGAGGAGTACTGCCTTCTGAATAAGGCTCTTGATCCAACCGCCTAAGGAGAGCCTCGAAAGATGGTCGTCGATGCTCTTATCGGCTCTAAGGCCATTGGCCGTCACGACGATCGGCACAATGATAGCCGAGTTCACATTCCACATGTCGACAACCTCGTGTGCCAAGTCGAGATATTTTATTTGTTTCTCTTTCTCAGCTTTCACGAGGTTGTCGTGTTGTATGTATTACTATGTCAGGCTTATTGGCGACAATAGTCCTGTCAGTAATGATAGACCGATCCCAGTACAACGTGACATGGTCTTTCTCGAGAACTGGGTCGGGCACATACTTGTAGTACGATACCTCAGATTCCACAAGTTTATATTTCAAGGCAAGTTGCTGGTGAATAATCCTGGCTACTTGGTTGTGCCTGTGCAAGTACTCGCCGTTAGCCAGACGAGAACAACCAGAAATAATATGTCTGATGGACTCACCCGGACGGTGGCATGCCCGACACACGTCAACCGTCCCGTCCTTCATAATATATTTCCGGTAGCTGTTTGTCAACATAACTTCGTCCATAATCGCACAGACAAAACCTTCAGTTTCCCCAAAGAGGTCGCCGAAACGTAACCAGGACACGGACGCTAGAAAATCTACATCGGGCCCATGAAGAGCCCGGTAGATGCGCCCGTGAAGCTCCTTGCCTTGCCATACTTCCTTGCGGTCATCGGTAGTAAGTACTACAGATTTGCGCCAGTTCTCTTTAGCCATGGACAGCGGGGTGAGTCCCTTGTCCACTGCGACCACATCTCGGTGCATACTCACCTCGACTTTAAAAAAATATACTCTGAGACTGCACATCTCGCGGTTGTGAAGGATCTTCGCGTTTAAAAAGCCACGACCCCCGCACTTCCGCGGCATGTGCAGCCTCATCACCGATGTTCGTGGGTGATGCATCCGGTTTGCGGTCAGCAGTGTACGAACTCTCCTATCCAGGGCACCGAGTTCGGTCTGAGTCCATTTAAGTACGCCGAAAGAGTACATTAAAACCGGCATGACCCAACCGTTGAAGGCGCGACCCTTGTTCCCGCCTGAAAGAAGGCTATTTAGTACTTTGTTCAAGCGTCCAAAGAAGCGCTCTCTCAACGAATGCTTCATGTCAGTTACGTTAATGCCTACCCAAGCAGCAAAATCATGTCATATAAATGGTACAATAACGTTTTTTATTTAACTTTCAGCCATAAGAAAATGGTTTTATAATAGTTTTTTATACGTTAATATAACGGGGGTTTGGGCGCAGATTATACAACATTTTAATCACGTAAGGGTTGTTTTGCAGTCGCATCAGCGACAATAACGTTGAGTAAAAATCACGTAGACATTGTAAGTTTAACTGGTAAGGTTTGTAATAGTTTCTAGTAATACTCTAACATAACTATATCATCGGATAGACGTTTTGTTATGCTGTTGATCGGTCTGTGGTACAAGCTAGACAATTTGTGTGACAATTTATTGTGTTGTTATAAAACTTATAAAAAAAGTATAAGTCAAATGTTTTAATATTATTTATTAATTTAATGTAAAGGTAGCTTATTGTGGTGGAAGATGACGAGCGGTGATATGATATTTTCGATGATATGTATGATTATCTTCGTTAATATTTTAATGGGCCTCCATAATATTGGTGTTTCAATATTATTTATAAAAATAAAATACATAATTGTCATCAATAGTTTCCGCCATATTGCCAATAGACATTTGGCGACTGCATTTAGACATCTATATAACTATTGGTTTTATACATGTTTTTTATATGATCTATGGCGTCCACCATGACGGTTGCAATTAGAGTTCATAAGTTATATTAGAATAACATTTCAACCTAAAAGTTACTTAAAGGTGGAAGATACGACCTATTATGGTGATTCTATAATAGTCAACTATAAAATCATTACATAACAGTTTGTTATTTAAGTGTGGAATAAAAGGTTCTAAATTTACAAAACATGGCAACTCATCACTACTTTCTGACTGAAACGTTTACTCGACTTAACGTTATATGACCGTCATTTAAATTATTGAGATGACGTTTATCAGACACATTCAATTATAAATTAAATTATATAACTAATGCGTCGAACTGAATACTACTTTACCACTGTTTAGTTGCTGCAAAACTGTTATAAAACCCTTACAGGTCGGTTAGTTGTATAGTTCTAATATTATATAACTTTTTTGCTGGTTGGGTAACGCTTTCGACATACCCAAATACTTATAGTTTTCGGATGAGGTAAGGGATCTCAGGTGTATTGAATCCGAGAGCTGAATTCCCTCGGATTCCATAATCTCCCCTCGCTTTACATACATGACTGCACATTTGTCCACACCAAATTCCATCCTGATGGCGCTACTAAAAGTTTTAGTTACTTTCAGTAGCTCCATCAGTCGCAATTTGTTGGGGGCAAAGAGTTTCATATCATCCATGTAAAGAAGGTGAGATATGACCTGACCACCGCTCCTCAACCGGTAGCCTAGACCTGAATCCTCCAGCAATGTGCTCAGGGGATTCAGGCTAGACAGAACCAAAGTGGGCTCAGACTGTCGCCCTGAAATATTCCCCGTTTAATCCATACAGGCTCATCGTTCCCCTGGAATTGTCGACATCCTGGATATCGAAGGACCGTCCTCCATTGCCCCATACACGACTCAAGGAAGGCGTGTAGAGTTGTATTTATCTTGTACAACTCTAGTACCTTCATGAGCCATGTATGTGGCACCGAGTCGTAGGCCTTCGTATAATCTATCCAACATGTCGACAGATCCTTGCGGGATCGACGAACCTGTTGGCTAATGGCCATGTCGATGAGGAGTAGCTCTTTCGTACCGCAGAACCTATTCCTACATCCATTTTGAGAGGCAGACATAATGGAGTTTTTGTCAATGTGTGTATTAATTTTCACTCTCAAAATTGATGTAAGAAGTTTATATACCGTCGACAAACACGTGATCGGTCTATAATTTTTGGGTTCCGCTGGACTACCTGACTTATGGAGCAGGTGGGTAACGCCTGTTGTTAAAAACTGCGGTAAGGACCCAGACTCTAAGGATGACTGGAATTGAGATGCCAGGCAAGTGTGTGAACTACTAAGCCATTTGAGCCAGAAGTAGTGCAGTCCGTCCGGTCCCGGTGACTTCCAGTTCGGTAACGGACGAACTGCTCTGGCTATATCTAAAGGTGTTATCAAGATTGGCTCCATTTCTGGGATAGGTTCACACACTCGTTCGACATCACGCATCCAGTCAGCCTCAGTATGACAGACGGGCACCGACCAGATGCTGCGCCAGAAAGAACTCGTGGCAGCATGATCCGGGCGGCACACGTCTGGCATTTAGCTCGGGTCGCTCCCAAGCTCTGTATACCCACCTCTCATCGCTCTGGAACATGCGATTCTGTGAGTACCGATCAACCCGCCGCTTATACCTCCGAATACGGTTCGCCCATGCATAAACTTTCTGCTTCAGGAAGTCGATGCGCTCTGTGACACGGGACATGAATTCTTGAGGACTGATTCCAGCCCCCGAGAATGCCCGCCTCACAAAGCGCATCACACGTGGTCTTGTATTGCCCTCCCTGAAGCAGTGTATTTTGCCGATGAGAACCCTGGCCCCGTCGATGCGGCACTCGATCCTGCGCTGCCAGGCTGGTACGGCTGGTTTTGGTCGAGTAGCTACGTCACAATTTGGGAACTTGACATTAGCTAAACGACATGCCGCAGCAGCCCCACAGTACAAGATCGAGTGTGTATCAACGAGGTTCTCGCTGCTCTCGAATATATTCTTGAGTTGCGAGTCCAAGGCACACACCAGTGCCCTATTTTTATTATGCATGGGTAACCTTAGTAATCGGGGCCTAAGTTCGGTAGGAGTGGATCGATACTCGCGAAGAGTATCGTCCAGAGCGCTCCTCAATCCGTCGTTGCACTGGCTACTTACCATAGCAACCCTATCATCTTCCTCTACAACAGCTGGGTTGGACCGCGGCGGTCTGACGCTTGCACCGCAGTTTGTGTCGGAGTTAAGACGATACGGTTGCTTAGTACCTCTAAGCGCAGCCTAACAAGTACGGCGTCGTCCAACATGTGATGCGTTGGATGACCCGCACCTGATCCGACAGTCGTACCTGGAATAGAGACAGCATCCTAACACGGTACGTAGTGAGGTTAGTTCCCCCCTCTGTAGACCCGTAGTATGCGCGCATGACGTTCTCGTTTATTGTTTGAGTCCATCTCATGCGCTGCACACAACCACCGTATTATATATTATTCGTCGACTAATGTCAGATTCTAGAAATGCCAGACGAGTTTATAACGCCAGAGTCTATGAATGCCAGATTCTACAAATGCCAGATTCTACAAATGTCAGATTCTATAAACGCCAGATTCTAATAATGCCAGATTCTATTAATGTCAGATTTTTGATATAATTGCAATATAATAATTTCCTTATGTGCGTGTATAAACTAGTGAATTCAATCATAGTTTCTTGGTATAAGTATTTTAAATAGTTCCGTATTTTTTTATTTTTAAAACAGCCTAGTATATCCCACAGCTGGGCACAGGCCTCCTCCATGGTTTTACGACCAATCCGTTAAGAATGAGTCCAGTCGTAATAAATAATAATAATAATAAACATTTATTTCAGACTAGGTCCATATTTTGTTAGTAACAATGTACTTAAAAAACTAATGTTAGTATAGGCAAAAACAAAATTTAAATTACGGCATGAAGCCGCACCCACCTTTGCAGCATGGGGGACTCCCACCGATCAGTAAAAACACCCAGTATAGTGTTAGTACTGCCACGAACGCGAGCGAGTAGGGAGGCGCATCTTTTCCTAACGATAGCGGCAAAGCCATCCACCCGCGCCTCAGCAAACATCCCTGACGCACTGCAGCGCCATGGCAGCCCCAACAGTACCCTGAGTGCATTATTATATTGGACACGCAGGTCGCTGTATGCCCGCTGCGAATAACCGGCCCACAGGCTGCAGGTGTAGAAAGATTGGCAATATGCTTTAAAAAGCGAAATAATAATGACAAAAATACTTTTGTTCTATTTCTATTAAATCGATGACAGCATCGTTCACTCTGCTGGAGAAAATGAGAGCCACCGCCAGCTCCATCAAAAAGGACTCACCAGCTTTCCTGGCGCCTGAATACATAAGATGTTCCGAAGTCAAGCCGTCGAAAATGCCGACGGATCTACTTTGAAAGGAGCAATCGGCCGCACATACTTGGTGAGATGTATTTTCGATAGAGTTGGTTTCTGGATCGGGGGGGTCGGAGAAGTAGACGTCATCTGCTGGGGCGGGGTGTTTGCTCTCATCGCTGCTAAAGATGATCCTAGCTGCACTACAGATATCACCCTACAGTTTTTTTATTTGCCATTTTTTTTACACATGTAGAATTGTAAAGGTGAGTAACTGCTCCAAAGCAGTTTGAGAGTTCTCTCAGGCGCCGGGCGGTGAGAGGAACACGGCGCGCTAAAGTTGAAGACACTGAAGGTCTCGCGCCACGAGAAACTCTCTGGCAAGAAAATTATATTCATTTGTTACATTTAGAACAGTATAAAGCATTATACTAATTAAGTTAAGTAATCCTTTTACTCGGTCTTCTCTCAGAACCACAAACATTCTAACATTATCGTCTTCCATTCATCAGCAAACAAATCTAATTCAGGGTTGATCTCCACGAGCGCGTTGAGCATCGCAAGCATACGTAGTGTAGGAGAGGTGGAGCTTCGAGCGAAAATGGGACACTAAACAATTTATGCTTTCTAGAGCGATTATAATTATTTGGAACAAATAATTGACACAGCTCTGCATGTAAATCCGAGGCATCGGTATTGCCATGTATAATTTTGTACGTTGTTGCCATTTGGTCAACAGCACGCCTAACTTTATAGGAATTAAAATTCAAACATCCTAAAAGAAACTTAGTAGGATACATAGAGATATCTAATGATAGAGAAGTGTAGAAGATGAAGACATGCTGTACCGACTCCAAAGGCAGGAGAATAATAATGGTGGTGATACCCAAAAGGGTTGAGTGGGTGTATCAATCAGGGAGCCTTAAATGGCCGCTTTAGCATAATCATATTAGGATAATAATATGAATCACGTTAAAACTCTAAACTTTGTGACGATTTTACAAATTCTAGCGTAATTCATATTATAATCCTATTATGATTCTGCAAAAGTGGCTATTTTAGGCCCCCAGGTGTAAGGGGAGTGGAAATTGCAGGGTAATATGAAGGTACATTGTAGGGATTATGTTTTTGCCCCAAATGTACCATCAAGCCTCTTTCACAGTGTGGGCATTTCACTGGAACATCCAGTGATGTGGAAGGTTGATTGGCACTTTATTCGCCGATACCACAGCGCTCATATTTCATATTTTCTAATGTTTTTATATTGTTTTTTAAAGGAATATTTAAAAATGTAATTAAGTTGTAGAGCAATGAATAAATGAAATAATAAAGTGCTTGCGTTTTGATTTTGGGTTGGATGACAGAACAAGATCCACATCGTATTATGTAAACAGTCTGTTATAGGGTTATAGACACAGCACATGTGAGACAGTCATACTGTATTCAATAAAACCAACGTTTAATTTCTCATAATCATATAATATATTTTGATCCAAATCCAAAATAAAGACAAGGCAAACAGAAAACAATACTGTTAAATTTTAAATATCTAGTCTAAAGACTATAAATACTGATATCGCATTTGTATAAGATTGACAACACAATTTTAGTATAAACTTACTACATAAAACATTAGTTTCTAAGAGTTTGACGTGACTGCCAATGTTTGTTGAGAGAGGCAGATGATAGAATTCTGTCGTCACAGTTAACGTTTTGCGGCCAATCGCACCACTCGCTGTCTATGTTATAGAGCAAGCCATCTGGACAGATTTGCGCCACGGGAACTGAGTGGGCGCATATATAGAACTGGTTACAATTCTCGTGGGCGATCAGTTTACCTTGAGATCCTGGTTGAGAGCATAGAGCCGGCGCATTTCTGGGATTGCAGGCGCAATCATCAGGGACAATTCTGTCACCACAAACAACATTACTTGGCCAGTCACAGCGTTGGTTATACGGATTGAATAAAAGCCCTTCGTTGCATGGTTGCGTTACAGGCACACCTCCGGCGCAAATGTAATACTGATCGCAGTTTTCATGTGCTACTAATACTCCTTCAGAACCATAGCCTGCGCAAATCGCGGGAGCTTGGCTGGGGTCATCATTACCAACGTTGTTATTATCTTCTTCGGGTTCACTATCGCTTTCATCGCTCACAGGTTCTGGTATCACTCTGTCACCACATTCAACATTTTCTGGCCAATCACAATTTTGTGTGTAGGGGTTGTATAAAAGGAATCCATTGCAACTGAAAGCTACGGGTCTGCCGTGGTCGCAAACATAGTATTGGTTGCAATTTTGATGAGCAATTTGTACACCACTAGAGCCATCGACTGCACAAATTGCGGGAGCTTCTTCGGGGTTACAGTTGCACGGTCCGACGATTCCTACTTCTTCGCTTTCGTCTTCTTTGCTCTCGTTTACGTCCTCTTCAGAGTCCGGAATTTGTCTATCACCGCAATCCACATTGAACGCCCAGTCACACCCTTGTGAAACGGGATTATACAAAGTATTTGCAGGGCATCTGAATGGTACCGGCTTACCGTTATCACATTTGTAGAACTGATTACAGTTTTCATGAGCTATTAAAACACCATCAGAGTTATTTATTGCGCAAATAGAAGGAGCTTCATCAGGATCACAGTTGCATTGGTCACTGTTCTCACCACTGTTTCCAGAACAATCAGCATCAACGGTGGTACTTCCTGGGGTGGTAACTGCTGGGTTGGTCACGACTGGGGAGGTAACTGCTGGGTTGGTCACACCTGGGCTGGTCACAGCTGGGTTGGTCACGACTGGGGAGGTAACTGCTGGGTTGGTCACACCTGGGATGGTCACAGTGGGGGTAGAAGCGTCTTGTTCTGAGTCTGGGGTCACTCTGTCGCCACAGTCCACATTCTCCGGCCAGTCACATTGTTCAGTGTAGGGATTGTATAGCAAGTTTCCGTAGCATTTGAGTGCGACAGGTTTACCATGGTCGCACTTGTAGAATTGGTTGCAATTTTCATGAGCGACTAGAACGCCATCGGAATCTTCAGCCGCGCAAATGGAAGGTGCCTCCTCGGGCTTACAGTTGCATGTACCGGGTGGTCGCGTAGGGACAACTACTCCATCACCTGGGGGCGGAATCTCAGCGCTCTCCGAGCTGTCAGGATCTGAGATGACTCTGTCTCCGCAGTCCACGTTGAACGGCCAGTCACATTGGTCCTTAGGAGGGTTGAACAGAAGACCGGCAGGACATGTTAGCACTACTGGTTTGCCTCCATTACACACGTAAAACTGGTTGCAATTCTCGTGTGCTACCAAAACTCCTTCTGAATCATCTGCTGCGCAGATGGCAGGAGCTTCGCTGGGATCGCAGTTATTGCCTGGGGTGGTAGGTCCTGGGGTGGGTCCTGGTGGGTTGGTCACACCTGGGTTGGTCACACCTGGGTTGGTCACACCTGGAATGGTCACAGTGGAGGTGGATACGTCTTGTTCTGGGTCTGGGGTCAATCTGTCACCACAGTCCACATTCTCCGGCCAGTCACATTGTTCAGTGTAGGGATTGTATAGCAAGTTTCCGTAGCATTTGAGTGCGACAGGTTTACCGTGGTCGCACTTGTAGAATTGGTTGCAATTTTCATGAGCGACTAGAACGCCATCGGAATCTTCAGCCGCGCAGATGGAAGGTGCCTCCTCGGGCTTACAGTTGCATGTACCGGGTGGTCGCGTAGGGACAACTACTCCATCACCTGGGGGCGGAATCTCAGCGCTCTCAGAGCTGTCAGGGTCTGGGATGACTCTGTCTCCACAGTCCACGTTGAACGGCCAGTCACATTGGTCCTTAGCAGGGTTGAACAGAAGACCGGCAGGACATGTTAGCACTACTGGTTTGCCTCCATTACACACGTAAAATTGGTTGCAATTCTCGTGTGCTACCAAAACTCCTTCTGAATCATCTGCTGCGCAGATGGCAGGAGCTTCGCTGGGATCGCAGTTATTGCCTGGGGTGGTAGGTCCTGGGGTGGGTCCTGGTGGGTTGGTCACACCTGGGTTGGTTACACCTGGGTTGGTCACACCTGGAATGGTCACAGTGGAGGTGGATACGTCTTGTTCTGGGTCTGGGGTCAATCTGTCGCCACAGTCCACATTCTCCGGCCAGTCACATTGTTCAGTGTAGGGATTGTATAGCAAGTTTCCGTAGCATTTGAGTGCGACAGGTTTACCGTGGTCGCACTTGTAGAATTGGTTGCAATTTTCATGAGCGACTAGAACGCCATCGGAATCTTCAGCCGCGCAGATGGAAGGTGCCTCCTCGGGCTTACAGTTGCATGTACCGGGTGGTCGCGTAGGGACAACTACTCCATCACCTGGGGGCGGAATCTCAGCGCTCTCAGAGCTGCCAGAGTCTGGGATGACTCTGTCTCCACAGTCCACGTTGAACGGCCAGTCACATTGGTCCTTAGCAGGGTTGAACAGAAGATGAGGTGGGCAGTATAATGCCACTGGTTTACCTCCAGAACACTTGTAGAATTGGTTACAATTCTCGTGTGCTACCAAAACTCCTTCTGAATCATCTGCTGCGCAGATGGCAGGAGCTTCGCTGGGATCGCAGTTATTGCCTGGGGTGGTAGGTCCTGGGGTGGGTCCTGGAGGGTTGGTCGCACCTGGGTTGGTCACACTTGGGTTGGTCACACCTGGATTGGTCACACCTGGGTTGGTCACAGTGGGGGTGGAAGCGTCTTGTTCTGGGTCTGGGGTCACTCTGTCGCCACAGTCCACATTCTCCGGCCAGTCACATTGTTCAGTGTAGGGATTGTATAGTAAGTTACCGTAGCATTTGAGTGCAACAGGTTTACCGTGGTCACACTTGTAGAATTGGTTGCAATTTTCATGAGCGACTAGAACGCCATCGGAATCTTCAGCCGCGCAGATGGAAGGTGCCTCCTCGGGCTTACAGTTGCATGTACCGGGTGGTCGCGTAGGGACAACTACCCCATCACCTGGGGGCGGAATCTCAGCGCTCTCCGAGCTGTCAGGATCTGAGATGACTCTGTCTCCGCAGTCCACGTTGAACGGCCAGTCACATTGGTCCTTAGCAGGGTTGAACAGAAGATCAGGTGGGCAGTATAATGCCACTGGTTTACCTCCAGAACACTTGTAGAATTGGTTACAATTCTCGTGTGCTACCAAAACTCCTTCTGAATCATCGGCTGCGCAAATGGCAGGAGCTTCGCTGGGATCGCAGTTATTGCCTGGGATGGTAGGTCCTGGGGTGGGTCCTGGAGGGTTGGTCGCACCTGGGTTGGTCACACCTGGGTTGGTCACACCTGGGTTGGTCACACCTGGGTTGGTCACAGTGGGGGTAGAAGCGTCTTGTTCTGGGTCTGGGGTCACTCTGTCGCCACAGTCCACATTCTCCGGCCAGTCACATTGTTCAGTGTAGGGATTGTATAGTAAGTTACCGTAGCATTTGAGTGCAACAGGTTTACCGTGGTCGCACTTGTAGAATTGGTTGCAATTTTCATGAGCGACTAGAACGCCATCGGAATCTTGAGCCGCGCAGATGGAAGGTGCCTCCTCGGGCTTACAGTTGCATGTACCGGGTGGTCGCGTAGGGACAACTACTCCATCACCTGGGGGCGGAATCTCAGCGCTCTCCGAGCTGTCAGGATCTGAGATGACTCTGTCTCCGCAGTCCACGTTGAACGGCCAGTCACATTGGTCCTTAGGAGGGTTGAACAGAAGATCAGGTGGGCAGTATAATGCCACTGGTTTACCTCCAGAACACTTGTAGAATTGGTTACAATTCTCGTGTGCTACCAAAACTCCTTCTGAATCATCGGCTGCGCAAATGGCAGGAGCTTCGCTGGGATCGCAGTTATTGCCTGGGGTGGTAGGTCCTGGGGTGGGTCCTGGAGGGTTGGTCGCACCTGGGTTGGTCACAGTTGGGATGGGACCTGTTGTGGTGGTCACGGTGGGAGTGGAAACGGTTTGTTCTGGGTCTCGGGTCACTCTGTACCCACAGTCCACATTCTCCGGCCAGTCACATTGTTCAGTGTAGGGGTTGTAAAGTAAGTCGCCATGGCAAGTGAGCACGACAGGTTTACCGTGGTCGCACTTGTAGAATTCGTTGCAATTTTCATGAGCGACTAGAATGCCATCAGAACCTTCAGCTGCGCAGATGGAAGGTGCCTCCTCGGGATTACAGTTGCATGTACCGGGTGGTCGGGTTGGGACAACATCATCACCCGGAGGGCGAATGTCAGAGCTGTCACTGTCTTCAGGTTCGCTGTTAACAGGTGGTTGGTCGTCTTCTGGAGGCGGAGATACATCATCACCGTCACAGCTGGTATCACCACTGGAATCGTCATTACAACCTGTACATTCAGTTTCAGGAACAATTCTGTCGCCGCAGTCAACATATCTTGGCCAGTCACATTGCCTAGTGTAGGGATTGAATAGTAAGTCTCCGAAGCAGGAAACAGCAACTGGTAAGCCATGGTTGCAAATGTAGTACTTGTTGCAATTTTCATGGGCTATCAGTTGACTTTCCGATCCAGGAGCTGCACAAATGGCTGGGGCTTCTTCAGGATTACAGTTGCAAGTACCATCGTTTTCTGTAGTGTTGTCATCATCACTGCTGTTACCATCTCCAGGCTCTGGAATGACTCTGTCACCGCATTCAACATTTTGTGGCCAATCGCATTCTTCTGCGTAAGGATTGTATAAGAGAGTCGGTGAACAATCGAACGTCACTGGCTTTCCTTCGGCGCACTTGTAGAATTGATTACAATTTTGATGTGCCACGAGGATTCCGTTTGAGCCTTCAGCTGCACAAATAGATGGGGCCTCACCAGGGTTGCAATTACATGTCCAATCATTGTCAGTGTCACTTACATTATCGCTATCACTGTCTTCCTCTCTGACAGGCCCCTCTGCGATAGGCCTGTCGCCGCAGTCAACCTTGTAGGGCCACTCACATGTTTCAGTAAATGGGTCATACAGAAGATTATCTGGGCAGTAGTATGCTACTGGTTTTCCATTTGCACATTTGTAGAACTTGTTGCAATTTTCGTGTGCTATTAATACATCATCGTTATCGTAGTTAGCCTGGCAGATCTGGAGCGCTTCAGACGGGTCGCAGTTGCATGGTCCTGTTCGTTGCTCTGGGTTTTGGTTGATCCCCTGTGCTAGTGCAACTGCACATAGCAGTAATATTATGGCGTCTGAAAATAATAATAACTCAATGTATTATGCATCAATCAATAATTTAATCTCTTCATCTTTTATGACTTATCTGTGATTAGTAATAAAATATATGACTACCTTAGCTGGACTGATAAGCTTATAGTGATACTATCGTGTGAGTACCTACTTATCAATTAATTAAAATATATGCGAATGTTATTTCTCGAATAGGTAGGTACTTGCAAAAACATAACGGTTTGAATCTGGTAGAGATTAACTGTCGTGATTAATCCAATTTATCTTGGTTTGATACTGAACGGTTTAGGCGATTCAAAGCATATGGTGTTGTTTCCACTTTTAACGAATTTCAACTTCATGCTATTATTATAATTACGTTTATTTCAGTTTGACTAGGACCTACTATTGGAAAGTCATAGAGAATTTGAATTTTTGAACGCAAACTGAACTGTGTTTGTTTAAAATTTGTATTTCCAAAAACACATATGTACATGGTTTTCGTGTTCGGAAATTAAATAGTGAATGCAGTTTATGTTCTAGTTACACAACTGAAAATATTCCTCTCTGGTTTTTTTTTACGTACTCATGGTTCACACGTATAGAATCTGCAATCAATCGTGTACAATCAGTGTGTTGAGTTTGAGCTACTTTTTGTATGATTTATAAATAGAACACATGAAAGAAACGATGGATGGACTGTATAAAGAATGATATGGCAAGAAAGGAGGTGTCTAATGAGATGACGAGTAATAGAGAAGTATGGAAGAAGAAGACATGCTGCGCCGACCCCAAATGAATTGGGATAAGGGCAAGAAAATGATGATTATGAATAGAACACATTCTCAATTTATTTTAATCCATTATGAATGTATGAACTAAACTACAATTAATCTCCGTACACAGTACCATCATCACAACGAAGTTACGTTGCGCACACAAGAAAGTAATATTTTCGACCGTCAGTGAGCGCGGTAGTATGTACAGTGATAGCAATTAGCTGACCCATCTTTGCATAAATGGTTAAGATTTTTTAGAAAAGGAATCGATAGAATTTTATACTTCATTTATATTTTATTTACTTTACTCAAATAGATAAAATACAAAAGAATTATAAAATTGCTATCACTGTACTTGCGGGTTTATATTATTGTTTTCGAAAAAGTCTATTGAGTCATTTCTATAACGCACTGATCATAAAAATATCTTGCATTTATTTACTAAAACAAATTAAAATGTCAGCCCGATTGATGAAGTAACGTCATCTTCTTATGTATGAACTTGAATATGTAAAATAAATTCATGGTTGATTAAAATATATGACTATACTATATTTTTAAACTACAAATGTTTGAGTGCAGTACCAAATTCAGGAAGAACAGATTAAAGGGAATAATGCAGTTGGTGTAGAATTTTGATTTCTTTATTTTGCAATAAATCCGAGTTATCCCATATAGAATAATCTTTTTTTGTTGCTATCCGCCCTAATAGTTCCTTTAGTTTAACTCACTTTCATTTATGGCAAATGAATATAATTAACGGCACTTCAATTTTCCACTCAATATAATTTTCACTTGAGATTCGAAGTTGGTGATCTCGAGAACATTTGGAAATCTCACTTTTGAAAATTTCAATCTGGGCTAACACTTTTTATTGCATAGTTTATCAATGCAAATACTAAGTACCTATCACATTTCACATTAACACTTACCTTTCATTTAATAGATCCAATGAGACTGTTGTTTTTTCTTGAATGTTGCACTAAAACTGATATGAAATAATTGATTGCACAATTATTTATACGTTTCCCCCTGTTTTGAATATTATTCACGGCAGATTATCAGTTTCGATTAAAACACTGATTTATATCGATTAGCCCGTATGTTTTTTTAAAGATAATTATCAAAAATGACAAAAGAATCATTCATATGCTGATAAAAAGATAATGATGATATGATTCCCTTGAATTCTTATGTTGCATATGTGAGGTGCAATAGATTAAAGCTACATGAACAATTTCAACTGCGACTTTGAAGTACGAGTAAGTATTAAGGGGGTGTTACTAGATTAACCTTTTGAACGCCAGAGCATAAAGGCACGCGCGTCTCTTCCACACCAAGCCACAATTTCACCTACCATTTTGTCATATATTTGTGTCGTTGGCGTATAGGGCATGCGCTTGCTTGTCACGTATATGTGACAAAGCTGTTAATAAGGTTAAGAGAGAAACACGGATCGAAGAAAGCCTTGCACATAAGTTCGACGTCCACACTGCGTCGCCGCAGCAACCACGGATATCCTGAGGCGCTCCGGTTGCATATTAAGAAACCATTGGGGTGCCTTGAACCAGGGTGATCTGCATGCTTTATACCTTATTTTAGTTGTCCTGAAACCTTTGTGCAGTAAGCAATACGGAACAGTTTTGTAAAACACTTGGTTTTTGACCGAAAATGCCGATAGGTACTTAATCCCAATGAATTGAAATGAACTGAATTATAGAAGACACCTGCTCTCCAAATTTGAACTGTGTGGTGTCAACAATCTCGGAATAAATTGGCTGCGACAAACGGACGGACAGACGGGTTCCGTTTTAGCCATTTGGCAACGAAACTCTAAAAACGAGAGATTATTATTTCTAGAAAATCAAAAATCAAAATCAAAATATTTTATCTTACATAGGCCTAGATGGGCACTTATAAAACGTCGAAAAAAAAGGTGCTCGGGTTGGTCGTTTCCTATGGAGAAGAACCGGCAAGAAACTCCATGGTTACTCTTTTCAAATCATTTGGTGTTACATTAATATCATGGATACAGCATTTGTACTTAAGTATGGGGGGACAGCGTAGGCCCGACAATAAGTCGTTGCTTACTACACAAAAAATGTAGAACAAAATAAAAAGTTAACAAAAGTTAACAAGCAGCTGGGAATCTACAAAGCCTACAGAACACTAGCTTCTCTCGAAGCACCCCCTGAGATTGTCAGCACCCGGTCACCAATTTGCCGACTTAATTGTTGTCGCTTAATATTGTATATTAAACCTAAGTGACATGACAAATGATGTTTATTATGCAAATAGTTTTTTACAAACACTTCTACACGTCATTTTTTTTAAAACTAGTTGGGGCCGGTGTTTCGTACCTGACTACTCTGAGAAGAAACAGCCGAAACAAACTCAGAGGTCATAGTCTCTTTTAAAGTCCAGACTTTCAGACATGATTCATTACAAGACATAATGGTAATAATCCACTATCGGGCCAGTGATTCGGTAGTTCCCCTGTTGAATCTGAAAAATACTCTCCTAATACAATTAATAGGTACAATATAAAGATTATGCGTTAATACTATTCTCAAGGATAAGATAAAGTTTTAATACCAAATTATTTGATTGACCAAAAATGGATGTAATGACGAACAATGCTAATATACTATTTTAATCTTTATTAAAATCAAATAAGTTTATTGTTTTATTGTTATGACTGCGGATTTTATTATTGTTTGAAGAAATCACCCTTTTATCTGTTATCGGAATGTTGGCTTGAGGTAGCAAACACCTACAGGTGTTTAGCCTTCTTAGATTATCTAAGTACCATAGACAAGATATTCCCCAAAAGGGGCAGCTTGCGCCTTATAGGTCTGTGGCAATACTAAACGAAGTAGATTCGTAGCATAATTTCGTAGCCTTCGCCTACGGCTACACGGTAGCCATTTGTTGCTACGAGCTATGTCGTCTGTCGTCAATAAGCTTTAAATCGTAATTCGATTAATACGTGATGTATTTTGGGTTTATACAAGGTGTAAACGGACCCTTCACGAAGCCGTCAACCAAGCATTCTGTACATCAAACTAAGTAACTCTACGCAAAAAATATTGCCGGGAAAATACTTTATTTTGGGGTGAAAATCATCTTTTACGGTAAGACTCAATGTAACGCACTCAAAACTATGTGCTGATGGATGCATTGAATAGTACGGGGCTCTAGGAGGTATTTAAAGTAAAATTATAACAAAAAAAAAAAAACTTGTATTTAAAAAAAATCTTGTGATCAAGTTGGAACTTTGACCTCCAATATCTCCGTAACTAGAAGGTTCAATGACGGGGAAAACAACTTTGTTAAGGGTCTTTTTACACCTTTTAACACATCACAATTGCACGTTAGGTATCTTATACAGGCTTTCCATAAACGTTTTGATAAAACGTGAAATTTTGCGCACGTGCTATCTGTTATCAAGACTTTATTAAATCAACGTGACCTCTAAATTGTGTCGTACTGTTATTAGATACAGTTTTTATTCCGCATTAGATGGTGACATAATGAAGAATGAAATTAGTCACCATTAAACATGACTGATTTTTATCAGTCAAGTTTAATGGTAACTAATTTAATTAAAATTATAAAAATCTTATCGTGAAGTTCCTTTTGCATTAGATCAGATAGCTAACTGTAATTTTCTTTGCTTCTTTGTTAATGAATCGTTCGAAATTTTGACTTAGGACATCACACTCCAATTGTTTTTCTAATAACATCATGCCTGTAATCCCCGAATGGTTAGGCAGAAGTGTACCTCCGTACACTTATATTTCACACGTTACGTTTAAGTCCCACGTAGTAGGAGGCGAGCCTATTGACACCAACTGAGCACAAATAACATTGGATTGTAGAATTCAGGGATCTGCTACTGAGAAATTCAGTAGTATTAAAAATTCCTCAATTCAACTCAGTATAGTAGAATATATGTTGAGATATTTATTCAAATTGGAATAGGTATACATAATTTACAAACTAAACAGAACTTTAAATGTTTAGTCTTGTTTTTTTAAATATTTAGTTTTCATAACTAAATATTTAAAAAAACAAGACTAAGCTAAAATTAAGACTAAGTACATATGTATTTAAAACGACAAAAACAGCACACTCAAAGTAATCCTGCGTATCGCTGTCATCCGGGAACGTGTCCAGAAGACTGGTAGCATTGCCACGTTGAATGGCAATGCTGATGCTTTGTCAAAGAAAGAAGCCAACTCTCTAGTCACGCGGAGTGGCGATCAGTCGACGTGAAATTTCCTTATAAAGGAGACGTGCACTTGGGCCCCACGACCCGAGCGTTTTGACTCCAAACGGCTGAGGTTACATACAGTATTTGCGCCGCTTGCGGGTGACAGCAGCCGCAGCAGCAGCACCAGCACAGTCTGCGGTACTTGCAATATAGTATGATGGCGCATGGTTGTCGATACATGTTGCATCCAACACCAGAGGCAAGTTATTTGACTACAAATTATTTTTGGAAAGTGTGTGTTCAGTGTGTGCTTGTTGTATTCGTTGTGTGTTTGTGCTGTGTGTGGTTTTTCCTTCTTCGGCAGGGCCAAAGAATGTTGGCTAATGATTAGTCCGATTTATTTGTTAAAATGATCACTATCTACTTATTGTTAATCAGTAAAGAATTGCAACGTGCAAGGTCATGTGTGTGACGCATTATTTCTTTAACATCTAATTAAATATGGTGAAATATTTATTTAGAACCTTTGGTTCATTAACACCCTTTCAAATAACAAAAGGCAACGACTCTCCGACTGGACGTCCTTAAGAACGCTTGCAAGTTTCCAGTGTTTTTGTTTTTTAACCGACGAAAAGAAAGGAGGAGGTTCTCAATTCGACAAGTATATTTT
Organism: Noctua fimbriata; assembly: GCA_905163415.1. Lineage (NCBI taxonomy): Eukaryota > Metazoa > Arthropoda > Insecta > Lepidoptera > Noctuidae > Noctua > Noctua fimbriata. The sequence continues at coordinate 4,368,312 of LR990942.1, read as the reverse complement.
TCTAACAAGACTGGGAATGTAATCGGGCACACCTACTATCTCAGTGCCCCAAGTCAGCCTGCTATACAACAAACGAGGCCCTGACGACCGACAAATGGCGGTACCCATTTCTTAAGAAATCCCCAAAGCTAAATGGCGCAGTCCAGTGACGGCCAGCTGCGACAATAGTGCGAGAAGCTGTGATCACCAACCCGCATGCCGTGGTGATTATGGGCAAACCCTTACGTGCAGTGGACTAGTATAGGCTGATGGTGATGAACAGGCTTAGTATAATTAATCGTCAATTAAACAAATACACCTATAATACTTTGGGATAAAAAGTAAGTCGACGTTAAAAAATACATCCACACAGGCTTAATGTGGGTTGGTAGATATCTCCGAATTTTAGTTCTAGGGCAAGGTAGTTTCCGCACGATGTGACTTTTTTTTTGTTTTTCTGATATTTAGGTTTGAGGTACAAAGTAACGTGCCTGCCTGGGATCGATGGGGTCCAACTTCCAACCTCTCGCAAGTCCGGTCGTGACCACTGCACACTGGGACACCACTGCAAACAGATTAAACAAGGTTGTTCCCATTGCACGTGAACACGACTTTGTTAAATCTCTCACCTTATTGGTGTAGGAAAGTCAATTTTAATTTTTTTTTTTCATTGCCTCTAAGAATCCTATTAATAACACAACAGAATGATTAATCATATTCAGTTTCAAGTAATAATCGGCGTTGTATAAATAAATGAAAAACGATACACAAAAGTATAAACAGTGATCGCAAGCGTCTTCAGTTCTGGGTTAGGTATTTTTTCTTATTCTAGACGACTACTTGGTCGACAACAGTTCATTATGTGGTAAATAGTAGATTATACACCGAGGGGATAAAGCAGTATCTTATATCTCGGGCGCTATTTTGAATCCCGAACGCAGCCAGGGATCACAGAGCTCCCGAGCGCATCGAAGGAGCTGAGTTAACTCCTGAGTGAAACAACCATCTCCTATTCTTCGCAACTACGGAAATAAAACCAATTCAATTTTCGAAGTATGGCGACCAAACACAACAGCAAGCGAGAGCCTAGGGAAATATTTACTTGTTTTAAGTTAGGTTTTCATGAAATATAATTTGACATTTGTGAGCAGGCGGGGGGAAAACATTATACCAGTCAGCAAGGCAAGGGTATCATGATAAATGATGGATGAGCTGAGATGGCCAAGCACCGATCGAGTTTATTGGCGTGCAACCAAAATTGAAGAAACATGATATATCCAGTCGTGTTGTAATATGCCCGGCATTGACAGCTATAGTTTGGAGATGATTTTGGAGGTTGATCGCGTGGCTAACTGTACAGGATGCACTAATGACTACTCGAAATAAATATCATCATTCTGTGAGTGTCTAACACACAATTATAAATTATATTGTGAAGACTCAGCTCAGATTCAGATCAGTAGGTAAGATTTCTATGAAATTTTACAAATTGAGATCTTGAAACAGCAGATTGACGCTTGCATATTACCGTGATATTCTGCCTAAAGTGAGAAGGTGAGTCTCTATGGAACTTTTACGTCACCTAAAATAAATAAAACAAACGCCAAATATGAATCAATCATTCCGATGATGATGAATTAGTATTTGTGGAAATGATTAACAAGATAAGATAATGATCTGATGATCACAGATTGACTATCGAAAATAACGATTGGTTGATACAATCACTGCCTACAGTCTTTTGATATATCGGTGTTGCCGCTACCTTTGAACGATTTATTATAGGTATTTTTCAACGACCGCAACGTGGGTGTGCCTAGGAAAATTTGAATTGTAATGAACCAAGATTTGACCGATAAAGCAATGATAGATTTTAGATTACATTCCTTGAAATAGTAATTCCTCGTCGGTTTCTCCTTGGCAAGCGAGCTCCACCGCCACATCAGAAGAGTTCCGGCCAAACGTAAGACCATTCGTGAAAAAAAAAATAGTAGTAACAATACTGTGTAACTAAACAATACTTCAGCCAAGTTTTATAGGAAAGGGTAGGTTTTGATTTACTTATGAGATTTAGAAGCTACTGACGGCAGGCTAGAAAATGCGGCACTGCGAGGGGTGCCACTCGCTTTATCTGGCCTATCGCCGGGCGCCGCCGAGCCATGGCCCTGTTGGCCTTTGGGTTTATACGCCACTGCTTATGTAAGATCCTGGGTATGCGCAACTCAATGTCGTAACTTCAGCCTTGCATAAGGATTGCTCCAATATTATGCTACCACACACTGCAGGTGGTGGCGTTCAGGGCTTGGCATAAACTGGCGCTCCTGAGCAGTGCCGCTTTTTTCTGTGGGTTTATTTTTTGTATGAACTAACAATAGCTTTATAAGGTTTTTTGTGTTACTTATATGGACTACGTCTGAAATAAATGTTTTCTATTCTATTCTATTCTATTATTTTGAGCTAAATATTTGCTTGTTTACGCATTACACATTGGAATAAATGTATGGCTTCTTTGGCCCTATTTTGCAAATCAGTGTACATGGTGGAAGAGTCATCGACGCACAAACGGCTACCATGTATACAGTACATCATTCCGAACCCTCCACCACATAGAAATTCATTTTTTTTTATCAGCTTTTACCTTCAAAAGTACACTATCTACACGGTCAAATCTTTGTCCTTCGATGAACCTTCCACCCAGTGTGCAGTTATCAGACGGTAGATTACTAGAAATAATTGATTCTTAATTCCGGAAACATGGCTAAAATGCACATTTTTTATTAAACCATGATCCGACTTCAGATTATAAGGAAATAAATAATGTCATTGATAATAAGTAGAAAGGATATGATAACGACCCGTTGGTACTGAATTTTGGCATGTTTCCTGATTTAATTAATAATTGTTCAGAGTTACTATCTATAAACGATCCGATCCGATAAGACTTTATCAGAATTTACCGTTTAGGTACACTTCCTATATTATGCTTCCTAAAAAAACCCGATATTAATTTTACTACAAACGCGTAATGATAGGTGCGCTATTAAAAAGCGCAGTAGTACATGAAACCTTTTTGCAAAAAAAATAACTGACTTTCACTTTTTAGTGTTTTTTTATCGGATGTCTCCACCGATCCCGGCATCAGTTTGAATAAGCCACGGATCACGGCGAGTTATAGCCACTGATCCCGTGATCCATTTCCCTCTGAATCGCACACAAAGCCTTGTCAAATCTCAAATTTACATTGCAACTAGAAGTTATTAGCACATCATCCACATAATGAAAACAAATGCATATTATAGAAGAAAAATCATAAAGTAACGAAGCAAAGTTATTATTTACATAAAACCACCGCGCAAGCTTCCTCCCAAATGAAAAAAGAATCACTTGAATTGGACTAGTAATCACGGAGAAATCGATATACATTTTTTTTTTTTTTTAGGATGGGAAAATATCAAATGACACAATGAAAATGAATAATAATAATATGAGTGATGACATAGAGGGTTTCCAACTTAAGCAATTTGGTACAAATCTAGAGTCCGGGCTAAGAAATTCTTGGAGGAAAACCCCAATAACACCTTACGACCTGGAAATTGTACCCAAGACCTAACGATCAGCAGTAGTCCTTGCGACCATTATACCAACAAGGCAATTTTTTTTTTTTTAGGATGGGTAATCATCAAATGACCCCCCGCTCTGGGCGGAGCGGAAGGGAGTGTCAGACTTGTACTGACTAAAACCCATCCATGTTCCTTCTTTGCCCTTTGTGTTCCAGGGCCGCGGTATCTCTTTCGAACAGTCCCGCAGCCCTGGCAGATACCAGTCATTTGATGATTACCATCCTAAAAAAAAAAAAAATAGCCTTGTTGGTATAATGGTCGCAAGCACTACTGCTGATCGTTAGATCTTGGGTACAATTTCCAGGTCGTAAGGTGTTATTGGGGTTTTCCTCCAAGAATTTCTTAGCCCGGACTCTAGATTTGTACCAGGAGACACAAATCATCCCCCATTACACGGGCCTTAAACATGACTGGTGAAAATTAGCTCATTAGCACCTTCCTTACCTTTATGCACCTTCTGCTTCAAACTCCGGGAACTACAAGCGTGATGTTACGTAATGTTAGATTCAAGCCATTATAGTATTTTTCACTAGCGCGTACTTTTGTTCTTCAAGTGTCTGAGCGAGTTCGCAAAGAAGTGAAATAATAGAAAGAATCAGGATATTACGAATGTATTTAGGCACTATATGATTTCACGAATACTTCTGTATTCAAATTGCTCAAGTTGGAAACCCTCTATGTCATACTCATATTACTCTCAGATTAAAAAAAGTCATAGCACTGAAGAGGTAACGATTATACATCGATGCCACGCCAAAGATCCGAGCTCTTTTCATTAGTATCTAGAAATCCTTCTCCAGTAGGTACCGTTTTTTTTTTTTTTTTTTTGTTTTCGTGGGGAAACCTTCAAAAGGCGACCGGTCTTTGGGGATAAGACCGGGGAGTGTGGGATTTTTACCGCACTAAAACCACCCCGGTGGTCACCATCCGCACATGAGAGGAGGCACCGTTTCCTCTTCTCCAGTAGGTACCTAGGAAAATGAAATCCTGAATACATTTTTTTCATCAATATTTTCGCTTCTGCCCACTGTGGCTTTGCTTGCAGAACGGACGGTCGATAGGGCCTCAAGGTTTTATAGTGGCGATCAAGTTCTGGAAAGAGGGCATCCCACAAGGTGAACCTATAAGGCCGCGGGAAACCGCTAAATGTAAGAAACAAAGGACTATGTGGGATGATGCTTGAGGGAGGCTTATCTCCAGCAGAGCCGGTAACGGTACCTGTCCAACACAGACTCACAACATGCATTGGTTTATTCCTGAAAACACGTTTGGTAAAGGCACAGACGCACAGTGGAAGGTAAGATAACTATCTTCCTTTATAGATCGATGGTGATTAGGTGCATATTCTGTCACGTGTACGGACCACTTACGGACATTACGGATGTAATTTTTGGAAATCTTGTGAAATATCTAAAGTTGATTATGATATAGTTTAATAAGATAGTTATCAAGCATCTTTTTGTAGCGATAAAAATCTTGAACGGATATAATAACGGAAAAGTTTTATTTTATTTTGACTGTTTGATTTTTATTAATACACAAGTTTCTACATGATAAAAGATTGGCTAATTGAACTCTCTTATTACGGACATCAAGATACCTGATAAGTTTATCAGTTTGAGTATTCTCCCCAAAGTAAATACATACAATTATGTTTTTCCTCTTGCGTAGCTTTGTTATCAGACGACCCTGGATATTGAATTTACGGGCTTAAACTTAATAACATCATGTCTGTAGGATTAGGCAGAGGTCTACCTAATCCGACCCATAATGACCTACGCTTGTGTAGTGTTCGCACATACCAAGCCCCGTTACATCCATCAGATGCAGGTTCTCCAAAACCGATTCCTACGTAAAGTCACGGGAGCCCCTTGGTTCGTCCGAAATTATCGTCTCCACCTAGATCTCAAAATGCCCACCATTCTCCAATTCATGAAGCGCCTTTCCAAGCGTTTCTTCGATTCTGCTGTAAAGCATCACAACCCCCTGATCGCATCGGCCGCCCGATACGAACCCTCTAGAATCAGCAAGATTCGCCGACCAAGGCACACCCTCGTCACTCCCGATGACGCTATAACCCTTCTGCAAGAGAGCAGTACGGACACTAGCACTCTGAAGAAACCTAGACGTAGACAGCCGTCCTTCCGTCCTCGCCGTCGAGGCCCGTCGCGACACCCCGTTTCATGCCCTCCCCTTACCCTTGCTCGAGCCAGCCCGCGATGCTGAGCCAGTAGTATTAAATCAGCCCCTAAATAATTCAAATCAGATCCAGCCTGTCCCTTGCTGCCCTCCCCCAGCGACGCCCTAAGCCGCGGCTCGTACCCCACAGGGGGTGCCCTTAGCGTGTAGTCGCTTAGTTTTTAAGTTTTTTTGCCCTGGCTGGAGGCCTTACACTCAAGGCACCCACAGGATAGTCCGGTTGAACAGCGACAGCCTCTTAGGCTGACCTGCGAGATGCCATTTAGAAAAGAAAAAAAAAAGAAGTCTACCTAATAGTAAACCCACATTACACCAGTTATGTTTAAGTCCCATGTAAGGGCGAGCCTATTGCTATCAACCGGACACAAATCCAAAATGCTACTGAGAAATTCCTAATGAAAAACTTAATAACACTTTGCCCGACCCGGGAATCTGACTCAGGACCTCGTATTCAGAAGTCGCGCTTGCGAACACTCGACCAATGGCTTAAACTTGATGTAAAGAAAAAACTAGTATGCTTGCTAGCACTACCAACTTGTTTTCCGATATACAATACCCAGAGACCTGATACCCAGAGTCCTAGATAAAGAAGATTTCACATCCCACGCCTTGTCAATGTATTTCTGGACTCCGCTCTTGACCAACAAGTGCAAAAAACTTAATTAATTCGATCTAAGTAGCATTAAAGCTACAACTGCTTCAGCTATCCATCAACGAGTTAAATTATACCATACCGTACGGTAGCATGACTACAGGTGGATGACGTAGGTAAGTAGGTACCTCGATTATATTGCATCGTCGTTGAGGGCGTTAGCAACAGGTGTGGCCGCCTCCACCGACCCGACCCTATTAATTGGTATGTATGTATAATTGTACAGTCAGCAGAGAAGTAAATAGAAAAGGATTTAAATGCCTACTTTCCTCATTTTGATTTGTCTGTTTCATTTTTGGCGCATGATGTTAGCTGGTGATACCCATAATATTCATAAAAGAATCGGCCAAGTGCGATTTGGACTCGCCCACCGAAGGTGCCGTATAATATAGGTATAATAGGTAATAGTAGTAATAGGTATTTTGATATTAAAGTACATATTTACGGTTTTCAGATTTTTCACTTTACACTTGCTGTTAGACATTGCTTCTTGCCAAATTTAATGATTCTAGGTCAACGGCAAATACCCTATATATTTGATTCCCTTGAGAGTGTCGTAATATCCGTTTTATGCGGCATAATAAATAATAAATTCATTTAATTCAGATATCACAAATCCATATAAGTACATTAATGTTCACAAAATCAATTCCCGATGTTAGTAAAAATACAGAACTTACTTAACTACGTTAGTATTTAAACTTAAATTTAGGTTGCTCCAAAACTTATGCAATCGACTGTCCAGTCTGTTACTAAACATCGCCAGAATGCTGTTAGGGCTGGCGCCGACTCTGCAGCGCAAGGCGGCACACCGCTTGCGCAAGATGGCATGGAAACCGTCCACCTGTGCATCTCTGATGCGCTGCATGCCCGCGGCAACCGTAACAACACCCTAAACGCGTTAATGTATTGAACGCGTAAAGCATTGAACGATCTTTGCGTACAGTTGCTCCAGAGATTGCAGGTATACACCGATTGAACATACTGGAGATCATATTCGCTCTTATCGCCAACGCTCCACGCTTTCGTTCAATATCCGGATCATCCCATAAATCCTCTGTTATCAAGTGCCCAAGGTATTTAAAAGTTTTAACCCTTTTCAGAGGTGTATCATTAAGTGACACTGTGGGTACATACGATGGACACTTGGTACCAGACTTAAAAACCATCAGTTCACTTTTACCGGCATTATATTTCAGAATGTGATCTTCAGCATACCGTTCACACACAGCGAAGTCCCTCAGTCCACTGATTGACGGACTCAGGAGCACCAGGTCGCCTGCGTAACTTAAATTATTGACGCTCATACCGTCTATTCGACATCCAACACACATGCTACTCTCAGCTCACCAATCAGGGTATTTATGTACAAATTAAAAAGCTTTGGGGAAGTCAAACCGCCCTGTGTATCCCCACATTGTAGTCCATACACGTCTGACCTGGCATCGCCCCATCTTACTGTATTAAGCTGATCCAAGTACCAACTCCTAAATATACGTATCAGATCAATAGGTACCCAATGTACCTCTAGTTTCTTCCACAGGATTTCATAATTTACTAAATCGAAAGCCCGTGAGAGATCCACGCATATATTGGAGTCTCCCTTGATGTGTATTACTCGACGGTATGCTTTAGGCTTAGAATTGCACTCTCGGTCGATAGCCCAGGCCTGAAACCAAACTGTGCATCGTGCAATTGCAGGTATTGATCAAACTGCATGCTAAGCAAACCATCAAGCACTTTGGAGATCACCGTTGCTAAAGAAACGGGCCTGTAATTGGACAACGCAGGTATGTCTCCACTTTTCGTCTTTAATATTGGAACGACCTCAGTCTTTGTCATTTGAGGCGGCAAGTAAGAGTGCGACACACAGAGGGTAAAAAACATTGCTAGTACTCGCGACAAATGAGGTCCAGCATGTTGAAGATGTTCAATGCTAAGGCCGTCGGCCGTATTTTTTTATGTTAACTCGAAAGTTTGATTTTTTCACTGCTTCAAGGGACTGTAGATGGGATGGAGATGTATATGGTTTTATTTTCAACTCGATACCTCCACGCGTTCCCGAGATAAAGGGTGTTGACAGACAGATGGACAGACAGACAGACGGACAACAAAGTGATCCTATAAGGGTTCCGTTTTTTCCTTTTCAGGTACGGAACTCTAAAAACGCAAAACATCCAATATAATAAGTATACATACCCATACTAGCACTTTTATGTTATTTTTATTGTTTCCAATTAATTCTTAGTATGTACTGCTGTTGGTGTACCAAATAAATAAATAAATAAAAATGTTCCAGAATGATGATTCTGGAACATTTTTGCGCACGATGGTGCGCTACGAAAAAAAACAATAAGGCGAGGCAAGATATGCAACTTCAGTTTTTTGCCCTTTGGTCGTTCATTAGAAGCTAGTTAATTGGTGCATTGATCTCATAATTATTCTCTCACGGACTTATTACATTTTTTGTTTTATTTTATAATTTTCATATTATAAGTAAAATAAATGTAGATAGGTAATTAGTAAATTCACTTCCTTTTTCGAGGAACTTTGTATGGTAGGCGATAAGTAGTGAATTTAATTTACATATCTCTACGAAAAGATTTAGATTGTATTATATCACTTCAAATCAATGCAATTAACGAATTTGTGATCATAATAATGATTATAACAAGGAAAATATTTACGTAACCGAATTGGTAGTTCCTGTACATTAAATAATCACGATGACAAGAAAAAATGCACTTTTTTGACATCATCATTTCAGCTGAAATTGTCTAGTGCCAGAACTGGCGAACATAGCCTTTCTCAATAGTCTTCACACGTCGACCGGTACGGGCAGGTTTCAGTCAATCTTCCAGTCTTCATCTGTGGTAGTCACTAGCTAGATAGTCGATCTGAATTTTGCTGTATGATGTCGATGAGTTAAAACTGCACTGCCTGGCAGTGTCTTGTTTTTACTAAATAGGCTTGCGTTTGACCGCAACGCCCAATGTGAAGCGATGGTGAGGCCTAGGGTGGAGCACGCTTGCCTAGAAGTAACCGATTCACTCGAACTTTGAATAAATCTAGATTATAATGATCAGGGAACAGAGAAGCCGGTAGTAAATTCAACAGACTGGCGGTTCGCACAATAAATATGGAAGCATAGCGCTTTATTCGGGTCCGTGGAGCTTCAACCATGTAACGGTGACGTTTCGCCGTATCTCTGCTCGTCTGATGATAGAATGGGGATGGTGGACTACCCCCCCATTCTATCACCGCAATGCCAGTAAGTCAGTAACCAATACATCTGCCAAGCGAGCTCCAGATATAAAATTAAGCTGCTATCGTACTGAGCATCAGACACGGTTGAGATAATTCATTCGGACACCCTCAATGGTATTTCAATGATTGGTGAGCCAGTGGTAACTGATCCGACTTACGAGTCCGTTGTCACGTGTCGTGGGCTCGAATTCGAACCCAGGCAATGCGCCTACTTACTTCAAATTAATTTCATCATCACTGCTGTACTGCTCTAAATAGTTTACTTTTCCTATACATATATTAACCACTCGGATCAGTCATCAGGTTAAGCAGCACTTGCCTAGGTTGGTCTGCGAATGGGCGACCACCCATTACATGCCGAGTTTCCTCCGTGCTTCGGAAATCACGTTTAGCCGTTGGTCCCGGCTTTCATTTGTAGGTCTTTGACACTCGTTACGAGTAGTCAGTGGCCCGAAAGTCTGATAACCAATCTTACCGAGGTGTATTGTACTAACTGGGTTGTTGAGATCAGATAGGCAGTCGCTCCATGTAAAATACTGATATCCAGCATCCGCATCTGCATCCGATTAGACTGCAAGCCGATCACCACGTAGTTGAGAAAAGTTCCTGTACGAATCCTAATACATGCTTTTTTATTTATTTTCTTACAAGACGATGCAGAAAAAACACCGTGAGAAAACCAGACCTAGAGAAACGAAATCTTCTAAACATGTGACACCCACATATCTCTCAGAGAGAGAAGGCCTGCCTCCTATATCCCAGCGGTGGGAACATTTAAGCTGATGATGTTAAGTTATGCTAACAATAGCATAACGTAGTCAGCAATGGTTTTCTATCTCGGCGATCTCAGCTTACACTTACTATACCTACACAATTTTGTTATCAGCTCCCTGTTGTTTTTTTATCTATCATAAAAGCGAGCTTCGTTTCAAACTATTCATTTTCAAATGAATGTGCCCACATAGAGTGTGTAATGTCTAAAATTAGTTCACTAAGATTTTTCAATTTATTGTTTATCTACAGATAATTTCGGCATTAATATGAATATATTATTATTGAGATGGTACGATAATAAACATATTATTGATGACGTGCGCACTACGTTAAAGAGATTTCGTTGATAAGGATAATTTCTTAGAACTCGGGATTATTTCAAAATAAGTATGAAAATAAATTGCATTAAAAAAAGTGTTGGTACTGATAACAGGCGAAATTGATTTCTAAATCTTTTTATTTGTCGAGCGCTTGGAAAAACCCACGAGCTATTTATATTACCTATCAACAGATTTTGTCGTTAATATAAGGTCTATCTTTTCTCTTGAAATGGCTTCGTTATAGCCGTCAGATGATCCTGTGAAAATATTTCGTTTATGAATAGTTAGACCTTATACATATCGACTGGATCCTATTAGTTAATCTACAAAACGAACACAAATTTATGCCTATTTTTAAAACTTGGTTTAGGCACCTACTGCATTGCATATTATAATGTTCAATTAGAACAATATAATATATGCAATGCAGTACTAGGTATCTACTTCAAAAAACGTAATTGCTTATGAAAAAACATCAGGCACCCTGATTCCAAACTTCTCCTCTGTTATAGAAAGTTCACATCACGGAGCAGATTGACAACATAGACCTAAAAAAGTTTTTTACTTAGGAATGAATACAACCTTTAACTCTAATTCATCATCATCAGCCTATAGCAGTCCACTGCTGGACATAGGCCTCCTCAATCGCACGCCATTTAACTCGACTTTTAGCAATTTTTTATTTAACTCTAATTACTATGGCAAATATCCTTTCAAAATACTTTTCTATCTGAATGGGTTTCTGACTGATCAATTTAACCGTTCGAGTGCAGAAACGAAAAGTAATTTTACACGATAACTAACATCAGGGTATTCATGTTTAAGGTTCCCTCCGTTAAGAGAAAAACGGTTTTTATCAGATGGTTTTCCTACAATAATATACGCTTATATGATTATGGTATGTACCTGTGCGGGACAAGGACAATGTGTCAATGTGTGTTGTATAGCGATAACATTTGGTTACATAGTATTTAGTTTTAGACACGTGTTATTTTTATCTTTAGGGAAGAACTATTGTATCATTTTAAAAATAACCATTTTAGAAAGTTAGCCAGATATTAGAAAAATTCCCAACCGCCAAAGAGTTTGTAACATCTGATTAGAAACTCTTTGGCGGTTGGGAATTTTTGTATTTATTGCCGAGGGTCGTCGTAAAAATTAGAGTTTTATTATTTTTTTAAATGTTTGTTGGAATAGTATAAAGAATGGTATTATCGGCACGCATTGATAAAAATATGCATACTTTTTAATAGTTTCTAGTAACAGGTGCGGCCATTGTTATTCGCAGTAAATGTATCTTTTATGATTTCAAATAAACAATAGCTTAGCGAGTACTGTTGCTCAGACCCAAAGCGTGGGAAATAGTGAGGCGAAAGTGACGCCACTGAGTCTCAGGCACATAAAAGGTCCTGGTTACCTGGTTTTCGATTTAAAGCTCGGACGGGACAGTTCTGATTTAGAGTTCGGCCGAAGCAGTTCAAACATAGATCTGGCACAAGACGCGGTAGGCTGAGTAGGCTACTCGCTGCGCGTAGGTACTCGCTACCTTTGACAGTGGACTATAGTCTTTTAATTTAAGTGCTGAAAGTACTCCGTAGTCAACCGCCGCCGATCTTCACTGTGACGTGTGTGTTGTCCGAATTCCACCAATCCAGCACACTGTGCGACGCATCGCGCGAAGTACCTACCACATAGGTAAACCCATATATTTTATTCATTTATTGGCCTATCTACAATTGTTACACTTTTTACTCTAATAATCCAAGCTAAAAACACACACCAAGTGTACAATATGATGCGATGCGATAGACACAGTATGCATGAACAATTTAAAACTAAAAACTAATTACGCGGTTAGTGACGCGCGTATTTATGTGTTAAAACTAAACTTAGTCAAGAGCTGGGGGCAATCTATTTTGCTGTGAAGAATTTCATACAGGAAAATTAGGTCGAAAAAGAAGCCTTACTAAAATTCGTGTAAATGTCGCCGACCTGCTGGTTATACAACATTAGTTTTAATATATGCGAAACCTGAAACACGTGTCTAGTATTTTTATGTAAAGAATCTATGTACAAAATTTCAAAACTGCATCATGAAAAATCACAAAGTTATAAGCTTGTTTTGTTATCTAGTTGTCCGCACAAAATCGTGGTCACCACGCATCGCGCGCCTCCAGCGTCGTCTTGAGCTCATTGATAATAATAATTTGGCAGTAGGTACCTAAATTATTGCGATAGGTACTTAAAGTCGCTCGGTGTCCAACTTTTAACTTTTTTAAATATTTTTGGGAAAAAACATAACATGGTTTAAAAAATATTGGAATCGATTCAGTTACTTATTCTGAACAAACTATATTCAGGTTTCGCATATACTAAAAATAATGTTGTATAGAGTCAAGTGAAGCTGCAATTTTTTCAACAAATGCGACCAGATTACTATAGGCGGATCTTGCAACATTAAAGGCATGCTGGTGTTCAGAAAGGTACTTCTTAAAGTAGTTTTGGATTTCTGGGCATACTATTGCTTCAAAAACCTTTGCAAACGTCAGAAGGATAGAGATAGGACGATAGTTACCAATCATACCTAAAAGATCGGGACCACTTTGGCCACCTTTCATTTTTTAGGGAAAATTCCGGTACTAAGTGATTTGTTACAAATCAAGTAAAGGGGAGTTGCTAGTTGATCAGCGTAAGTTGCGATGAAGCTAGGGCGAATGTCATCACTGCCAGAACCTTTGTTTGTTTAATTGTTTTAAGTGTTTGACTATTTTATTTTTGGTATTTGGATCATGAAAAACTGTTGGAGTTCTTAACTAGGTTTTCAAAGAATGGATATGTTAGAGCTAGCTACATTACTCGGATGATCAAATGAACTGTACACTGAAGAAAAGTAGGTTCTAAACAAGTTGCACATATCGTAATCATTACAAGTTTGGCTAACGCCATTTGATATTGAACCTGGATAAGCATTTACAGCACCCCGACCAAAAACAATTGGGATTCTTTGTTATATTCTGTTCTATACTACTTATATAGGAGTTGTAGCATTTTCTTGCCAATCTGTCACAGCCCTAACTACACCAACGAAGCGACATCTTATCCATGGGGTTTTTGTATGTATTAAATCTTCTTCTTATGTTGTTTTTTTCACGCAGCAATCTCTCCAGCCTTTTTGTATATCATGGTGGTCGCGACTTTTGACTATGGTCGATGGGACATACCGCTCTATGATCTGATGTAGTTCTGTATAGAAACGTTCCAGCTTTATACTTGGGTTGTCTGTGTCCGAGAGTAATGCATACCAGTCGATATTTTCAAGTTCAGATTTGTTATCAGTGAAGTTAGTTTTTTTAAGATTTAATCTATTGTTAGGTTCCAGCTTTAAACACTTTTTGTTTATTTTAGGTAAAGGGAAATTTCAAGAGGAGGGTGATAGGGATCGATCTTTATCAGACTATTGGGGGCTTCAAGTACAGTAGGTTGTCTAAGAAAAGTGGTTCATGTTTTCAGCAGCGTACACAGGATGGTTTTATTTTACCTTTATTTTGTTTTTTTCATATTTTCCTAGGTCTCATCATAACGCCAAGTTGTATCTTTATAAATAACAACAATGTTAATTTTTTAGATAAACTAGCTAGGCTCGTGTGCATTTTTTGTTTCGTAATTAATTAAGTTAATGCATGCGCTACGTGTACATAATGTGCTGAATACTCAAAGTTCTGTGAAATGGAACGTTATTCGATACACGTCAAGAAAATATGGAGATGTTGTCGGCGCGCGTCGAGCTGTGTGCGCAGGCGCGCGCGCTCACGTCACGACATCGGCGTCACCGCAGTGGCTGCGGCGGGCGCCAGCGGGGCCCCCCGCACACCCGCCGCCGCGCGCGCTCTCTGATTCAGTGATAAACAAACCTTACCGGTGCCTCCTTGTCAGACATGCTGCGAGTTTGACTTCCCGCCCGGGAACCTAGATCAGCCTTCATGCATCTTTGTTTACGTACAACACAGCACAAGTGAGACCCAGTGTTTTTGTAACGTGTGTACCGTCGCCTGCATAAGTGAGCTCCAATCATATGACCTCGATGGCCTCTTGTTGCAGATGTCAGCCGCCGCCGCACGGACTACGGCGGTTTTATCACATTTTAGAAAATGACTGAAGGCTCCCTATTACATCATGACAAGCCGGTGAGTGTTCGGATAACAGTTAGTGCACGATGACCCGCAGGACAGTCAATGCACGCTGCATCTGTACCACTGTCGAAAATCAACTTGCGTCGCGCCATTATAGACTGTGTTGCCTGCACGGAGAGTTGATAATCTATTGTGCTATGTATTACAAATCTTCTACGGAATTAGAAGTATCGTTCGAAGCATTTATTGACCGTGAATTCGCGGATTGCCATGAAAATCTCAAATTCACCTTGTATGCCACAAGATGTAGTGGTCCGACACTAGTTTCGACAGGCGCGATGGCTGCTGCGTGTCTCATGAATCACACACATGCGTACGGAGGGACAGTTTTCGAACTTGTTTTCCTCTCCAAAACATGACATGATTTCAACGAAACATATCTACGATAGCTCTTGTTGTTTCAACATCTAATATTTTTGTTTGTTCTACTAAAATAGACTGTGTATTTATTCACCACAGCACTTATCATAGATCATTAGAAAATCATTAGCGTGTACGATGTTGATTAGTAGGTATTCCAAGACGTTCGTGTGTATCGCCTATTGGCATTTTCTTATCTTGCTTATCATTGGGTACGTTAGTTCGGTTATTCGGTACCTACGTAAGTATGTACAGTATTTAAGAAATATATCTGCGATAATCGTGGGCTGCGTGATTGTGGGTATGCAGCAAACATGTAAATTTTAACCTTATTGCACGTTTTGACCTAATTTCTCTGCGTGTAGACTTCTAAGTTATGGGATAAAGTTAAGATGAGACTAACATACCAATTATTATGTAGCAATACTATGTCAAGCAATTATCTTAGTAAGTACCTAGGTAGGTAAACACACTCTTTCTTACATAGTATTTCCAGGTCCGTCAATCGTCCGAAAATCGCTTGATTGGAATAAATGGGCAAAATACCTATATTTACCTAGGAATAAATAACGCAAGTAGACTACGCCGTCAATTAGGTATAATATTATATCTCTAGAATATACATACGAGAAACGGATATAGTTTTTCTCAATAATTCCGCGGTTGAGGCTGGTACACAACACATTCACAATACAATCCAAAAATCAAGAAAGGTCATTCACACGCTGTGCATTCACGGGACATGGGTATCTACTTAATTAAGATTTTCTTGGCTTGCGTTCTTTAAATTGTCATAGACTCATAGACGACCTCAAGGTACTAAAGGGACTATAATAAAAGTCACAATAATTCAATATTAATCAATCCATATAAACAGAAAACCGCTGCTCGGGCACGTACCGAAATCGAACAGGTTTTTAATATGGCCGTAGGTACCTTCCTCGTAGCTTGACCTCGCTTCTTGTGATCATTTCAGTCATGTATACATTAAGAAAAGTACTTCTGTGTTTTAGTAGCAGTCAATTAAATAGACATTATGAGATAAGGGCACATTTGCAAGAACACGTTACTCGATGCAAACGCATTTGCATTTGATAATGCATTGAGAGATGGAGGAGCTTGTGTCTCAATTAATAATAGCCGCTCGGATCAATCTTCACTTGCCTAGGTTGGTCTGTGGATGGGAGAACACCCATTACATTACATTACATACCGAGTTTCCTCCGTGCCTCGGAAAATACGTTAAGCCGTTGCGTTGGTCCCAGATGTCATTCGTAGATCTTTGAGAGTCGTGACAACCGACAGTCGGTAGTCAGTGGCCCAAAAGTCTAACAACTAGTTTGGTCAAGGGGTATCGTTATAACCCAGTACCTACTAACTGGGTTGTTGAGGTCGGATAGGCAGTCGCTCTATGTAAAATACTGGTATTCAGCTGCATTCGGTTAGACTGGAAGTCGACCTCAACATAGTTGGGAAAAGGCTAAGCAGATGATGAATGGATTGAGAGATGAGAGTTAACTGAACTGAAAGCGGTACTGACAACGAGACTGACAGTTAATGTAGGAAGGTGTAGGTAAGGAGGGGGGGTGGGAAGGGGTTCGTGTAGGTGGTGGTGGTGGGTGGTAGGTGTGTTGCTGAAGTATTTATTTATTTATTTCATTAAGGTTCACCATCAGTTGTTACAGATATTACACAGATAGGAACATATAAATAATTGTGTCTTAAATCTAACTGCACAACCAATTACAGGCAAACACCACATGCAAAATGCTCGTTTAATTATAAATTTAATTTTAAAGACCTACTAATGTACCTAATTAAATTCTAGATAATTATACTAAATACTAATACTAATTACGTCTGACAAACGTCGATATTACGTCTGCGTGGACGTCAACCAGGTTGCTGCGTTCGTTTATGAGTTTGCACATGCGGGGTATAGGCGAATTAGCACCAAACACTGTACGGCGAAGAGGTGGAGCTATCAGTGTCCGCTGAACGCAGCCGGTCCACAATCTGTACTTACTATGGTTTGAACGCTTTGATCAAACCTTGAGTAAAACCTAGGTTATATTAATAATTCTTTAAAAAAAACAAGGTGCTAGATCATCTGTGTCGCCTTGTACTTATTATCGAGTAATTTATTATTACAGATGTTTTTCAGTATACAGACAAAAAGATATGCAAGTAGATAACGATTATTTGCATTTTATGGAAAAAAATAGTGATAGAATATGAAAGCTGTCTAGATCTTTAGTACTGTCTGTCTAGGTACTAAGTACCTACCAGGAATAATTACACATTTTTGCATCATCATTTATCTATCTTTTCCATCTTTACTCATGTTCTTCTGATAGTTACCGAACGTGATGTGACTATGCGACCACTTCTTAGTATTTACCCAAGTATACAGTGGGTATTTAACAATTTAAAAGTAAATTATTACAATGACGGTTTCTTTAGGACAAACTGACGAAGTGCGTCGGTTCGGCGGCATTCGGAAGCCTCTGTCAGATTACAATATCCATCAGTATTCTAAAACTAGTCTGACATCTGGAAGTGATCATCAACAGATTAATAATTTAGTTTCTCTTTATTTATCACTAGCTGCCCGCGACCTTCATCCGCGTGAAATTATGTATTATAAAAATATGACTTCCTTATTTGAATCGGATTTTGTTAACAATTTCAAGGGTTTTTTTTGCATGATACCCTAATTATTTTTCTAAAATATTAGTAGCCTACATTACTCCTATAAACATCAGCTATCTGCCATTAAAAGTTCCGTCAAAATCGCTCCAGCGGTTTTGGAGATTAGCCGGAACAAACAGACAGACAAATAAAAATTAAAAAAAAAAAAACAGATTTTAAACTATCATGGTCACTAACATTATTATTTAGACTAGAAACGGGATATTTACCATGTTTACTGTTTTTATTGAGTTCCCGATATCCGGTTTATGTTGAGTTTATCCGTGATCATGGTAACAGACACTTCAATTTTATTTATTTGTATAGATTTATATTTCTGCCTAAATCGCTGAAATTATAATATAAGTACATATTTATAATAAGTATTTACCAGAGCCATATATATGTTCCTGACATATAACTGCGAAATATTGTACCTACAAAAACTTTAATATGTAGCTAGTGCCTAACATCCTGTTATAAAATTAATAACTCGTAAAGTCATAAGCATAATTACAGTTACCATATTTTCGAAACTATCGGTTGCATCACACAATGGTTGCATGAAATAACGACTCTCGGTTATCGCAAGTAAAGCCCAAATTCAATTAAATCTGTTGACAAATCTCACGTCAAAATTTGATTTACCTGGGTTATTTCTACCAAACCAACTGCTACACATCAGAATTGCTGCCAAATGTGAAACTACCAAAAACTGTGTGTGGTGCACTAAGGTAACTACAGCAGCTGAAAACTAGATTGTATCGAAACTTTAATCTCATTAAATTTGGCATAGAAGCAAAATTGTATTTATTGCCAAAAGCAAGTATTGAGCGAAACCCAGTGAAAAGTAGATCAACAAAACTGAATGAAACCTGCTGGGCTTGGTAGAGGCAAGGATAATGTTGTATTTATTACATAAGGGAAAACTCAAAGGAAACAGGTGCACTTGACGTATAGTTAACGTATTCAACGTAAGTCACCATTGCAGTACATTTAAATAGTTCAATGTGTAATTCCTATTGATTTGCCTTTAAGAATCGATATGTAATAGTACACTCACTTTTTCCGTTCACCCACAACACAGTAAAAATTGTGTCTATAATCTATTACTTAATTTATTTATTTACGAGAATTACCTTCTTTATAAGTAATTCTTATATTTAGTTTTAAGATTACCTTGTATACCTATCTCATATTAAGTGAATTGTATTCTTTTTGAGAAATAAATGTCCTAAACCGTATAGTCTCACGTGACCCTTTAAACTACAAGGAAAAAACTTGCCGGCTACTCCAAACAATATCATTTAACCAAACCATAATACCAAGTACTCATATCGGGAATTTTTATCTTTTTAAATAAATTGAATCATTTATTAGGAGTAGGTATCTAATAAATGACCACATTTATTCAAAAAATAAAAATTCCCGATATGAGATTATAAACACCTACTAGTCTAGTAACAGTAAGACTATTAGGTGTTTGGCGTAGTTTTACGGCGTAGATTTAAATTGGCTCGAGTAGGAAAAACTCAATAAGAACATGAACTGCGTATGGTTAACCTAGATTTAAGATGAATGGTGCCGTTGGGAAATCCCGCAGCCAAATTCCCAATGACTACAGCCCTACGACGTACACATACACCAGCTACGATATGTTATGTTTAAAATTACTTTTATTATCGACACACATTGAAATCACTACATAGTATAAAACAAAGTCGCTTTCTCTGTCCCTATGTCCCTTTGTATGCTTAAATCTTTGAAACTACGCAACGGATTTTGATGCGGTTTTTTTAATAGATAGAGTAATTCAAGAGGAAGGTTTATATGTATATATTGCACCTGTGCGAAGCCGGGGCGGGTCGCTAGTAATTATATAATTTGTATTGTATGCCAACAATGGATGTATCGCCCGTACCTAGGAAAAAATTACGTCATAATATTATGTTTCTGGGGGCCTACCGTCACTTCTTACAGCAGTATGTCATTCCAGTGTGGGAAAGAAATGGACCGATACAGGACGTTTAGGTCCATCTCTTGCCCAAGAGGAGGGGGGTGCAGGCCCTGCACTAAGCTACGTTCAATCATAATAGCAGTGTATCCATGTGGCAAAAATAATTAATAATCACCGTGAAAACGTAGCTGACTCACGTGGTACTTAAATCATAAAAGTTATCAGAGTTCCATGGTTATATCAGTAATTATTCGCATTAAATTAAATGCGTTTTTTTAATTAAACAGCCTAAGGAATTGGCAAGAGAACTACCTACGGAATTTTAGTCTACGGCTAGGGTCATCAATTAAATTTTCCAGATATCTGATTCTGCTGTAATGGATAAAGTTATAAAATGACTTCCCTTGGATTACTAAATAACAGGATTTGATTGCGATACAAATTCTTAAAATTCGATTCGCAACCTCAGAATGCATTAAACATTGTAAACAAATATTACTTATAAAGGGTGTAAAAAGACCCTTAATATAGCCGAAAGGCACTTGTTCTCCCCGTCTGCGATATTTTTTTTGTTCCAGACCATACCTGGGTACCTTCTAGTTACGGAGATATTGGGGGTTAAAGTTCTAACTTTTTCATTTTACTTTACACACCTCCACGACCCCCGTACTATTCAATCCATCTATCAGCACAATGCTTTGAGTGTTTTCCATCGAGTCCTACCGTAAAACGTGATTTTTCACCCCCAAAAAAAAAGGTCGATTCCCAGCAATATTTTTTGCGTAAAGTTACTTAGTTTGGTGTACAGAATGTTTGGTTGACGGCTATGTGAAGGGTCGTTTACACCCTGTATATACATATAATTAAATCGTAGACTTTCCGTGTCTGTACAATACAGATTTTTGTTAAAAAATGTACTGGAAGGTGCGAGGAATAAGTAATAGAAAGTAAACATTTTTTTTTTAATTTTTGTCTGTTTGTTGGTTTGCAGGTTTATCGTTTGTTTGTGTGCTCAACACGTAAAAACCCCTCAATGTATTCAAAATCGAAATATAGAAACCTAAGAAGCATTGGTGTATTATTTAGCGTTTATTTCATCAAAATCGACCAACAGACGCAAAAGATATTAATTTTTTTAATTTTGTTAGGAACCTCATACACGATTAAAGGAGGACGGACAAAATAGCCTAGGAACCAATAACAACATGCGATGTATCATTGGAAAGGTTTTTTTTATGTACATTAACTATTGTTGTGGCGGGAAGTCCCAAATCGCTGTGTGGAAAAAGTTATTCCACAATAAAGCCAGACTTGAGCAAAATTCTTTTTTCATAATTTTTTTTTATGCAATTTTTTAGATGTATGTACCGTAACCGTAAGGCGTCGTCCTTAATAAAGTGATCGTTGGTTCATATGTCACTTTTTGTTCGGAAAACTGGGAGGCGCCCTCTGTCGGCACGACCACGCTTTCTGGTTCACCAAACAAAAAGTAACATAAAGGGACGGTTTCTTGTTTTTCCTTATCGCGTCCGATGACACAGCCAATAGCGGCTGGTGGCAAGAGGTGTTTGCGGAGGAGAGGGGATAGTGAGCCACCGCGCGGTGGCAATTCAGTCGCGCGTGCGCTTGTTCGTTAGTCGTTATTTTACGTTTGTCGGAGCGAGTACGTTTTACTACTATCATTTTCATTCGTCATCATTATCATTTGGCTGTGTTTATCGGACTCTGTAAACATAAAATCAAATATTTATGTGTTCCAGACCTATTATAATTATTGTACCTTAAATTAGACTATAACTTAGTGGCAAGTTACAAGACAAGTGCAACTGGGCATAAACTAGGAGGACTCCTGTGCTATAAGCACCAGTTACTTTCGTCACCACCGTGATCGAGCTGCCAGTACAAGTGTGGTGCGGTGCAAATGTAAGTCTTGTATATGTGTGTTTGAGTGTGATGAGTTTGGGTGTGTGTATGGGACTGAGTGGCTTTTATTTTTAATTTTATACTTTTTAATATATTTGCGGTTTCTAAATAATTTTGAGAGAGAAGAAAGTTATCTATGGTTTAGTTTTTTTTATCGGTAAGTTATGTAACTGTGTATATTTACTTATTTTATTATAAAGGGACCCATGTGGCACGGTTGTCTCCTGAAGAAGTCTGTTTTACATGGTTTCAGGTCAAAAACCAGGTCCTTCCTACGTTTGTTTTTTAGCCTTTCCGGATTGTACGTTGAGCCTTTATGGCTTACAAGCAGAACCCTCCTGATATAAAGTTTTCGAATAGTTAAAACCATACAATCCTAATATAGCTGCTCCGTTAGATACTGGAAGTTTTTTTTTGTGTATTACTTTGAGAACTGCACTTTGGGCTCTTTCTAGGTTTATATGTTTATATGAGTTTTGTGTGTACTCCCCCAGATAGAGATACAGTATTCCAGTACGGACTGGCACAGGGATAGATAGATTTTTTTCAACAGGTTCGAGTCGCTCACCCTAACTTCTTAAAAACTGTTATCAACTTTCTAACCCTGGAGCTTAGTATTTTTACGTGGTGGTGAAAGTTTAACTGGTCGCCCGTAGTTTGTTTTTTCAATAGGGAGACCTGCATTCGTTGATGTTGTTTTGATTACAGGTGTGTGCTCGGAGTTCAACCAATTGATTAGCAGATGGTGGAGGCTGTTTTCTTTATCGAGAACATGAGGTATTTTGTTATTTCTACGTTAAAAGTAAGTAAGTTTAGGTTAAGGTGTTCAAGAACTGTGCTCAGCCCGGTGTTTGTTTGAGCGGCTACCTCTGTCCATGTTTTTCCATGGAAGAGGGTAGCCGTGTCGTCTGCATAAGTTATTATTTGACCACTTTGTAGATTTAAATTACATATCTCATTTAGATAAGAAATAAACTAGGACCTAGTACACTACCCTGTGGTACACCGAAATCTAAATTTGCACTATCACTTATGTACTCGTCAATTTTTACTATCTGAATTCTATTAGTAACATACTCCGTAAATAATTTAAGAGGGGTTCCTCGAATGCCTACATTCTCCATCTTCTTCCCCAGCCTGGGGATAGAAACGGTGTCAAAAGCTTTTGCCAGGTCTAGAAAGACTCCTATGCATTTATTTGTCCCAACCTCTAACGCAGTCTTCTCTCTTAGGTTTAAAATAATTTGATCAACTTCTTGCTCAACTGTTTCAAGCAAAACTAAAATGAGTTACACACTTGTGAGTCATTACTGTCTGTTGGGATGTCGTTAGGTGCGTTTATCTTGCTTGCTAGGGTTTCACCTACTTCGATAAAATAGTTGTTCACACTGTTTACAGCCTCCTCCGGAGTTTCTTCTAGTTTGAGTAAGTCTAAGTTAGGTTCACGTGTTGAATTTATGTTTGCAATTTCTATAACTAGCTTCCAGGTTTCCGTTGGGGTTTTTGTATGTTTTCTTAATTCTGATTTTTCATGAGTGTCTCTAACTTTGTTCAGAATGTTCTTGCAATGGTTACGGTATCTAAAGTAGGTAGTTTTTAGGATGTTATTTTTAGGGTGTTTTATGGTGCAGATGTAGTTTTTCCCTATGCCTTATACATTGAAGTAGGCCTGGAGTAATCCACGGTTTAAATACTATTTTACGATTAGGAACTTCGGTGGTGGTTTTGATTGCGTTGTTTATTATGTCTACTAGAAACTTGACCGCAGAATTAACGCTATTTATTGTGTAAAATATAGTACTATTTGAGAGGTGGTGTCTTATTTCGTCCGTTACTTTTACATAATTTATCCTTTCTTGAGGTTTATTTAAAACTTTACGCGTGATTCTAGTTTCCAGGGAAAAGATCGATGACAGATGTCTTTATTAATACAATATTCGAGCTACATTCGGTTTTTATGTTTATATGGTCTAAGTAGGTTTTGTCTCGGATTGGAAGGCTGTGTCCCGGCAAAAGACCGTGCGCGGCAAGCATATTGAGATAGGAACATGTTCGAGCGTGCATCCATATTGTCAGAGTTGATATTCAAGTTTATGTTCCCAGTTAAAATTATGGTACTAAATGTCGCTAGAGTTTTTAAGACATATCACAAGAGCTAGTGATTTGTTATATGTTATACCACTGGCTTTGTTTATCGGATTCAGAACTCAGCTGTCAAAATCGGCCTGATTTAGAGAGTGAATACTCACAAAAAGGATTAAATAGAAACCAATTGTTAACTTTCCTAGTATTATCTAACTAATAAAATACACAATAAAAGTACAACAAAAACAAAGCTTCTCTTCTTTATCTTTTAAACAATACTCCACGCGGTGTATTCAAAGGTTAAATATAACAATAGATTTTTGAAGAAATATTTGAGACGGTCATTAGTGACAATAGATACAAGATAAGAAAGGAAGGATAAGAAGGATGGAAAACTGCTGCTACCATGAAAGTACATGTCTATTTATATGTATCACCATTGTTAGAAAGTACAGATTACGACTAAAATCCTAAAAGTGTGCGATGAATGCACTAGAATGCCTTGAAAAACCAAACTTAGAAGCTTTGTATCTGTCGGTCACATTGCGATGCGAAGTTCGTGTTAATTCGGAAACATGAAAATTATCTAAGCGCATAGTCTTTCTGGTTCTATTGCTAAATGCGAAAATTCAAGCGTTTACAGTATTTTACAATTGTGTTTTTGTAAATTCTCACTTTTGTTTCTATCGTTTGTGTCTATCACATTTTTTCCATCGGCTGATTGAGCTCTCAGAGTTGAAAGATTTTTTTTTAATTGTTAAGAATATTAACCGTTGGGACCTAGGATAGATCATGAGTTGCATCTATATTTTGCTTCGTTCATAATCTTTGACAATGACAAAAGAATGCGCGGTCACGTGAGCGAAGCTGCGGGCAAATGTATCATGTTCCTACTTAAAACATATGTATCTATAGGAAAGCAGGTACTTATTGTATTTTCGTTTTACTGTTTCCCCGTTCTACAACATTATTTTTAGTACATGCGAAACCTGAATATAGTTTGTTCAGAATTAGTAACTGAATCGATTCCAATTATTTTTAAACCATGTTATATTTTTTCCCAAAAATATTTAAAAAAGTTAAAAGTTGGATACCGAGCGACTTTGAGTACCTATGGCAATAATTTAGGTACCTACTGCCAAATTATTATTATCAATGAGCTCAAGACGACGCTGGAGGCGCGCGCTGCGTGGTGACCGCGTTTTTGTGCGGACAACTAGGTAACAGAACAAGCTTATAACTTTGTGATTTTTCATGACACAGTTTTGAGATTTTGTACATATGTAGATTCTGTACATAAAAATACTAGACACGTGTATCAGGTTTCGCATATACTAAAATTAATGTTGTATAATCAACCTTGCTCGCGAGTAGCTATGACTCATGAATTGGTGACACAAATCTTTTGTACATTACTTACTTAATTAATATAACTTAAATTCGCATTATAATATTATTAGTAAATTAGTAATATTCGTAATTAGTAAAGTAAATATTAGTAAATTAGTCATTAGGATATTAAGTGTCCGCAGTTGTAAACATTGGTCTTCACAGTTTGTTTCGTTCCCACAGACAAACCGTGAAAACAGTTTTGTGGGGCATAGTTCCTAAGTTAAAATTTTTATAAACCTTGTCTTGATAAGTAAATAAATAATAGGTACTTCTAAATATATTATCGAGGTTTTCCTGGAATATCAGCTTCGTAACGGAAATTTTACGCGCATTTATGGTAAGTAACAAAATAAATAAAAATAATCAATTTCGCGTCTCGATACCCACCACCCCGTAAAAGGGAGTCATTTTGTTGACACTTTAATAGATAAAGGACTTAAGCCTACAGTAAAATTATATAAAAATAAATAAATTATTCTTAAATCTCATCAAAACATTGTAAAAAAATTCTATCAAGGCCAACATTCTGTACCGTTTGGTTGAACACAGTGCTTGAACTTTGATTCCAGTGATTGGCTTAAAGCGTTGCTGGTATGTACAAAACTAAAGTTCGTGTAAATATTGACGTTTAAATATTGAACCTGATATCGAAGTTTAAACGAGACTGTTAAAGCTTTTGCTCACGGCTTCGGCTACCGTTATGTACGATCATAAGTCATAAGTCATTTATTTCAGAACAACATAGTATAGAAATTTAGTAAAAATAAAATAAAAATAAAAAAGTACCATTAAAACATTACAATAAAAAAACGTCAAAGATGGAATAACAAATTCAAAACAGTAATAATCCACATTCAATTTAAAATAATTAATAATAATATGTCATCTAATTTCTGTGAATGATGAAACAAAAAATAATAATAAAAATGGAATGTCAAAACAAGTTCTTATAAAAATGTCAGTATGTCATCTTATTTTAAAATACAATAGTCAAAAAATTGAATGTCAAAAATAAAATTACGGAATGAACCTACTCACGGAAAAAAAATAAATGTAGCCTAAAGTGGCGAGGGTTCCATACAACTCGATTCCTACCGGATTCCCTTTGTAAAATGGCACAGTCAGTATTCTATAGACAAATAATATAATCAATGTAGCCTATAACACTCGGGCTCGTTTTCGAAAGAATTTTCGGAATTGGATCAGTAGTTCCGAACATTACCCTCTACATACAAACTTACAAACAAATACCTCTTTATAATATTAGTATAGATAAACCTTGCCTTTCTTCATAGGAAGTCAAGGATTAAGTAGTTGTAAAAGTATAAAGACATCTCACAGTATAAATGTAAATCGCCCTAGGTACTTTCATTGCAGTTAGAATCAGTACGAGTTAAACTCGCTACTTCCTGCCTGGATGTTCTTAGATACTTATATCTCGAAGAGGATCTAAGAACTTCCAACATTCGTGTCATAACCTTGAGAATGAATATTAGAAACCATTTCATTATTACTTAGTTTATATAATTTGATTAAAAAGTAGTTTTTCCACTTTAATATAATGAGAGCCGTAAGAAATATGGTACCAGCCACAAATGACTTGTCCGTCGAAGCAAGTTATGAATAACTAATAAGTAAAAACGAAGTATGTCGAATTAGCATTAGTAAACATAGAAATATTTAAATATTCTCCTAAAACTGTCATCAATTTAATTTAGTACACATTATTTATTTCATAAATTAATAATGGGTGTAAAAAGACTCTTAAGGGCATTACATGGCTCAAATCCCAAAAACAGCGTATGTTCAAAGAAATTTGTTGATGAATCCCTTCGTGCGTTTTCCATGTAAAAAAGTATGTTATAGTTAAGTTCATCACAAATAAATTGTATTGTTTAAAATTTTAATAAACCTTCTCAATTTTTTTTTGGTTAATCGTAGAAAATGGAACCTTCTAGTTACGGAGATATCGGAGGTCAAAGTTCCAAACTACTTCGTCTTCTTCCTACTATAGTAAATTAACTAAACCGTCCACAAATAAATGCCCATTTTCCGAGCGAACACACGGTGACCTAGAATATACATATATAGGAAAATATAAAACGAATACAGCTATAGTATATGCATGAAGGAAACTGCTTATTAATCAGCCAGTTTGAAACGGATCCGGTTTGATTACATCTTAAATATAGGTACGTTGTCGAATTCTTAAGAATATAAACTTGCTCAGGTTTTTCTCATAGTTGCAGAGTCTTTTGGAAGGTCGTAAGGTATTTATTAAAACAATAACCGCCCCATCACGATCATCCGTAGGGTTGTGAAAATTTGTAAAAGAAATACTGTTACCAGAATAAAACGAGATGTCTATTTGGAAATTAATAATATCATTATTATGTTAGAAGTATAGGGGGTAGAAGGGACACCTACAGTCAAAATGTATGGAACAGAAGTTTTGTTTTTTTTAATTTTTGTTTGACGTCACGGTTGGCGTAGTGGCTGAGCGATTGACTGCTGCGCTCCGTGTCGCGGGTTCGTTTCCCGCACGGAACAAATATTTGTATGGCCTACAGGTAGTTGTACTGTTTGTGTAAGTGAGTTTAAATGTTTGTAAACGCACCCACGATACAAGAGAAATTACTAGTGTGAGGCAACGTTTAAAAAAAAAATTACCGATGAAAATTTCTATGTGGCGGGGGGCGTTCGGAATGATGTATTGAATACATGGTAACAGTGTGTGCGTCGATATCCGTTCCACCCTGTATGTAATGTAATGATTCATGTGTGTTATTTTATGTAGGAGCCTTCAAAACTACCTTTTATGTAACATTCGATACTATCAAGCAATATGATGATTAAATGAAAATCCAATCATCAAATGCTTTTAAGTTATTGTTGCTATAGAAATAATAAAGTAAAATTATTACTTTATATAGTCCTACGTGAACCACACGTGTCCACTTATCGTGTACTTAGTTGTGCTTTACTTTTGCAAGTGCTATAATAAAGTGAATCAAACGCAGATTGTACTGTATTTTAATCTTATCTTCAAGCAAAGCTGTGAAGGACAAATACGAAAAAAAATGTATGGGTATTCAATATTATGTTGGCGATTATGTCAGAATTTGATTGATTTTGCACGGCAGTCGCGTACTTCCCATTACTGTATTGATAGGCTATTACGAAAATTGTTTAATAGGTTGAATAAGTTTTCCTAAAAGACTTTCTCCTTGTAAAACTTTTCTGAAGGAGTACAAATGGTGTCGGGGGTCACGTGGTGGCCCCCGGCCGCCGTAGGCGCGGGCCTGTGGACGGCGAGTTATGGGCTAGCTCGCCGTCCGGCCGTCTTATGACGACAGGCCGTGTCGACGGCGCGTTCGTGTTCCACGCGCGCCTCAAAGAGATGTCAGCAACCGCGTAGGGGTCCGCATGGGCCGATGCCTGCCAGGGCTGCGGGACTGTTCGAAAGAGATTCCGCGGCCCTGGAACACAAAGGGCAAAGAAGGAACATGGATGGGTTTTAGTCAGTACAAGTCTGATACTCCCTTCCGCTCCGCCCAGAGCGGGGGGGGGAGGGGGGGTCATTTGATGATTTCCCATACAAAAGAAAAATAAAGGAGTACAAATGCAAAATTTCTTTTTAGTTGTAGTAAAATGCACAATTTTATTGTATTTAAACAAAATTTCTATCTGCAAGAATTAGATCACCTTAGTGATAAAACAGAGCAACAGAAGACCATTTAGGAAAACTAAAAAAAAATCTTTTATTCTAAGTAATTCATTGGCCATTGAATAGAAAAAACCTTATCGAACCTAAGTATAACGATTTAAGAAATATGAAAAAAGGCAAACAAATACAGGGTGTACAGACCCTTCACGAAGCCGTCAACCAAGCTTTCTGTACATCAAACTAAGTAACTTTACGCAAACATTATTGCTGGGAAACGACTTTTTTTTTTGGGGTGAAGAATCACATTTTACGGTAGGACTCGATAGGACGCACTCAAGGCATTGTGTCAATCTTACATTAAAAAATGTAACTTGTGAAAAAGTTGGAATCTTGACCCCCCAATATCTCAGTAACTAGAAGGTTCCCAGGTATGGTCTAGAACAAAAAAATGATCGCAAAGACGGGGTGAACTGCCTTTTGGTTTCGTTAAGGGTCAATTTACACCCTTTATTTAAATACTTATCCAACTAGTTGTTGCGCATAAGAAATTGCTAAATACGTAGAAAATTTAACACAAAACAATAAGTTATCAAAGGAAAATATTGAAAACGCTAAAAATAAACTGTGATATCACGTTATTGATAGCAATTTTAATTACATTTGGTTGTAGCAAGACTGTACCTAAATTACTCGATTAGATAAAGTTACGTACGCACTACTAATAGGTATTGTTATGTTCACTATGGAAATGCCCCCTGGTTATATCAGCAATTCAGCACCCGGGTTAAGTAGCTATTGAAGTTTTGTATGGAACAGCTGAATATTTCTTCGCGATTACAATCATAGTTAAGCTTTTGTTAAAGGATGAAATTAGACCATTGTTGAACGTTCTCCGGTCACCACTGAAAGCATTCTCTTCAATTACAGTTAGTTTATGGAAAACAAAGTCTCTTAAGCAATAGGAAAATCTATAAAAAAATAAAAATCGTATTTAACATACGATTTTTATTTTTTTATAGATTTTACTGATTTTATTTTAAATCCTATTGCTTAAGAGACTTTTGTTTTCCATGATATTTTTCTTATTTTTTTTTTTTGTACTTATCACAATGCTGTCCTATTTGACCCAAAGTTTGACTGGTAGAGAATGCCTTGTGGCATTAACCCGCCTAAGTACCACTTTTGTACATGAAGTTTAAATAAATAAATAAATAAAATATATTCAATATTTCTTTAAAAAAATCGTTTTAAAATTGTCTTCAAGACTTTCCTCAATTTCTTTATTTTGCCAACCTGCATTGATCGGTGCAATTAGAAACCGTACGTGCAACTCACCATGAATACGATATCAAAATACTTTTTGCTGATCTTGTATGTTATGGTTACTCATCGGCAGATCATTGAACTTAAAAATATAGGGCATTGCGAAATACTTAAACATCAATACGAAATTATATCGCACAAACATAAAATATTCAATTCAAAATTCGATTGTGTCGCGATTACCATAAACATTTTATTATTTTTTCTCATTGCTGCACTTGTGTAAAGTTTAGTTGTCAGTCATTTCGTTTAGGTATTTCACTCTTTGGCGTAAATAAGGTGACAAGTGTACTCACGTCAAGTTCGCAATAATTAATTTTATTATTTTCTCAGGTATGGTACCGTTTTAGTAAAATATAAGTAATAGTTTTTGTCTTATTGTGATTATAGCCACTATACTGTTTGGTCTCAGGTTCGAATCTCATGTTAGTCTTATAAAAAATATCTTATCCTCATACATACATGCCTCATCGGAAGCGATGCCGAAATTTTGATGCTCAGTTTGATTGAAGTGCTCAGCTGAGATGTTGAACTTCTTACGGCAGATTAAATTATTTTACTTGTTACCGTATAAGTATTTCTGGTGTACCAGCATATGCGCTTCGCTGCCTTATCCACATATTATGCAGACTAAGAATGAAAGAAACATCCAAGAGTAAAATGACATCTCAGCTCAGCAATAGCTTTCAGAAAAACTTCAAAACGTCACCATACAAGTTTTTTCTTTAATAGTGAATTTATTGTAATACATATTCAGTCTATAAGGTTGGACACCGTCTTCCTCCGGCTGTAATCCACCAGCGGGCTCAAAAATAATTGTAATATAGTTTCTGAAATGAAAACTAGATACAATTTCCTGATTATTTACTTAGCTATTTAAAAAGCCAGAACTGTTAATAAATTTCTTTTCGTAAACTAGGTCAAGTAATATAAGCTGTTCTCTTTATTCCAATAACTTGCCCAGAAACTCTCTGGCACAGGCCTTCTTTGTGGACCTGTGGTGGTGGGCTTCCACCAGGCGTGCTCAAATCAGTTTGGCAATTCACAGAATATTTTTCCCGAAAAGATTGTGATTTGTGTATGCTGGGTGTTTTAAAAACCAAAACAGTGGCACAGATTGTGTAATTTGACTTTCAAAATGTAAAAAATTTCACCAGGAAATATCGAGAGAAACGTCCACGTCTTTATTATTTGTAGATCTGTTCAGCGGTGTGAGTCGCAATTGTTTAGCTCAACTATTTACTATGATTCACGGGCGAATGATTCTGGATCGTCAGCGTCAGTAGTAAACGTGTTACGAACGTTACCGAGCTACGGCGTGCTACAGTCGGCGCGGCGGCGAACCTGTCTCTATTCATGGCCAAGGCCGCCGCAGTGCTAACTTGACGTAATCTTCGTTGTTTTTGGCACAATTCACACGCCATACTTGGTTTTTATCTTCGCCAATAGAACGGCTCGCTTGGATTTGTTTAGTTTATTTTTTCGTTCTGACCGTCGTTTTACGCGCTAAATTAAGTTTGGCAATTATACGGTTTATTTTGGGACCTATATCTTAGGTGTCCATGTCCAGTCCATATCATATCCTTGTTTCTGTTCACAATAAAAAAGTTTGGAATGGAGACTAGAAATAAACATAAACAGAGAATATCATTGTTAACTTAGGTGCCGAGGATTTCCGATTCAGTGGCGGAAAATAGTGAGGGAAAAGAAAAGCAGAAGATACCTAAATATGCATAGCTAGTATGAGTGTGATCCTAAGTATGCTGACGGTTTCTTTTTTTTTTGCTGTTGCATTATATATATTGAATTTGAAACAAAGACGGAAGACCCAGTAAAAACTAGCGTAGTGTGGCTGGTGATTTCACGAAACATGTGGATGCAATTGATTTTGTCCCGAGCTAGAATCGAATCTAGAATTCCAGAAGTTAATTG
This sequence comes from Noctua fimbriata, assembly GCA_905163415.1. NCBI lineage: Eukaryota > Metazoa > Arthropoda > Insecta > Lepidoptera > Noctuidae > Noctua > Noctua fimbriata. The sequence continues at coordinate 4,335,981 of LR990942.1, read as the reverse complement.
GACTGTACCGTTATTCAAGAAGTACTGCTGAGAAATACGTCTGCTTTGAATTTAAATTCCTTGTTGTCTTAGAGTAAGGTACATATAGGCGGGCTTCATAGGTCGGCCTGTCTAATTATGCTGTGTCAATCAGTAAATGCAATCTAGCTAAGAATAGAAGATACTATCTAAAGTGAACCCAAGAGATCACTAGAACAGGGCATTGTCCCAATAAAAGAAGCCTATTCAAGTACTTAATTAGGTCTCATTTTCTCATAATCTTTCGGTGACTTCGATGTTTATGTCAACAAAAACTATTGCGTCTGTAAAATCACTGCAAAGTCAATAAAATTAAAATTTATTACAATTGCAATCTTCACAAGTAGTCGGGACATTGTTCTTAATGGAGTTAATAGAAACTCATTGTGAATGTGGCTGTGATAAATGGCGCGCGAGTCTATTTCTTGAACGTTTATCTATAAAGGACAAGGGCGAAGTGGCGCTCTAATATTTCCTATATTTATTGTCATAATTGTTTGATATGTGCATCTTGTAAGGGCTTTCTTGTATTAAAGGCTATTAATAACAAAATGGTGTACAACCACTTTTTTCATGTAGCCCGCGAAATTCTAATTTTATTACATGTTTTACAATTTGCATGTCAGTGTCAGATTGTATGTTGATTAAAATACGATTCGCGACTGTAAAAAATATTGCTTTACAGAGTTACATACGTGTTACATTCACGCAGTCATCAGCGCTTTTCTTTCTCATGTAGGTAATAATAGGAGAGAGCCTCTTGACTTTATCCAGGCGGCTACGGCTCCAAAAGGAAAAACCCGGTAACTTTTTTATTAAGTAAGTAGATATGTACCTAATCAAGGAGTAAAGGTTAATCAGATCGTTCTTAAGTAATTTTCTGATTGGAATCATATCGGGAACAAAATCGGAATATTATTAGCGCATTATAATATTCTATAAAGGCTACGTATCTTTCACGTACTACGCGTTTTGCTGATTGGAAAATTGATTTCTTACAAATCTATGTTCAGTAATCAATTTTATCTTCAATATTTCGACTGTTCTGCTATCTACTACATAGTTGCATATAACTAAGAAGGTAGGTAGGTATTTGAAACCTGATAATGAGCGAGGGTTCTGTTTAACCTTTCTGGTATTTCTCAAACGCTACTGTCTCATCTCTCTCTGAGTTCTCAGTTTTATTTTCTTCTTCTTGCTTCGGATGGGTGCAATTTACTAACAACAGGGCCACCTATCGGGTCCAAAACTTTCCTTTCTTCAAGCTGTAACCAACCATAACCCATATACTACTTTCCCCTATTATACATACATTATTTTTAGTATATACGAAACCTGAATATAGTTTTTTCAGAATAAGTACCTAACTGAATCGATTCCAATAATTTTTAAACCATGTTATATTTTTTTTCCCAAAAATATTTAAAAAAGTTAAAAGTTGGACACCGAGCGACTTAGTCTATTATAAATTACATGAATACTTGACAACGCTGACCAGGAGGTTTGTACCCCCAATAAAGCACGTGCAGTAGGCACTGATAAATACATTTTTAGGTACCTACCAAATGCATTATATATGTTTTTAGATTGCTTATAGATTTGTTTAATCCGTGCATTATTGATAAGCGGATTGCAACTTTGCGTAAGCATCATAGATAGGGAAACAATGATTAACCTGAATTTGTGGCACCTACCTAATAAAACATCTAAGTAAGTAATTTAAAGGTTCTTCTTGTGGAAAAAAAATGCGTTGTACCCTCTGTTTTTATTTGGCGATATGCTCATGGATACCCCCCAGCTGGGACGAACGGAGGGCTACGACACTGACAACAAAAACCCCCACTGTTCCTATCTTAGTACTACGATGAGACGGGGACTCGGAGATAAAAGTACATTTACGCGCACCCCCGACTGGTATCAGCCCGAGATCCCGGCGGGCCCCCATACATATAAGTAAGCAGTTTCTATGGGCGGGCACCATCACCAAGTGCAACCAATCGAACGACCTCACGATCTGCATGAAGCCCTTTCGTCAGCTTTGCTCCACCTAATGATTCAACTGAATGACATTACTAATATATGCCTAGTCCATTTGTCCGTCGAATTGGGACAAGCCAAAATATTCTCGTGGGTATCCCCACGAGAATATTTTGGCTCACTGTCGGTCTGTTTTTAATACAAATTTTATTTTGCCTGTTAACTCGTATTATTCATACACTTGCCACTCACCTACACTATACGGAGACCTACTTGGCTGACACAATACACATAAGTTTTCCTTTAGTATATATGCCTATATGGACTTTAAAGAAAACTTATTCTTCCTACCTACTACACAGATTGTGTCGACATAATGACAGATTTCTTTGCACGATCTGTCATTTTGTCGATTCTTCCGTCAAAGAAATCCTTGGCTACGGTGGTCATGCTACGGGGGCTGGTTGATATTTCCGAACTGTCTCACATGTCCCATAGCAACAGCTGTTTACATGTAAAGGTGCCCCCTGACAGATTGCCAATGCTATGCTAATGAAATAAAATTCAGCTTGAGTGGTCTGAGTATTCATTTAAATTCTGTTTGACCCGTCACGAGCGACAGGCGTGATCTTCTGTATATCTATATTGTTATATGATGTGTATAATCACGTGTCCATAATGTTTTATGTGGCAGATGTGCGTGCGCATATGGCTAGAGGTGGGGCACGCGTGCGAGCCGCGCCGGACCGCGTCGGGCCGCGCTCTGGCGCTCGACTGGCGAGTGTGGGTGCGCGGCATCGCCGGCCGAGACATCAGCACCTTCGTTCACAAAGTCGTATTTCATTTACATCCTGCTTCTGCGTTCGTGTATCCTAAAAGAGGCAAGCGGAAACTTTCTATTGGTATTTTTTGTCCTGCATCTTATCGCAATAATGTTGATGATCTGGCAGAAGGAACAGTATCTATCAATTTGCAAATATGAAAACTGATGAAAAATATGTCTGGGAAACGGACATACCCTGGAACCAAACTTTCAAAGACGTGCGCCTTCCCGCACTGAGCCCGCTTGTTGGTTTATGGCCTCGGTCAGAGAGGAGGCCTGTGCACCAGCAGTGGTGTTATTACCTACACCTATATAGCTGTAATATGTGGCTTTGCATACATAGGTACATCACCAGCCCTTTTTTTAAGACAATTGTTGAAAGCGTTTCAATCAAGCTTAGCTATTTTTTAAATAAACTTAAGTACTCGTATGTTATTGCCGCCGTCACATACACTAATGATTACATGTTTAAACTCTCATCCTCATTATCACTCCCACAGATAGCCCGCTGTCTACCTATAGTTTTATCTCGGTGACTTTGCCCCCTGTTATATTTACTGTATATCTGTTTTTTACGGAGCAATAACATCAGCTTTATTTTTGCAGTGCTTCAGGAGCCGCCATACGAAATCCAAGAGTCTGGCTGCGCGTCCATCGATATACCGATACATGTGTACCTGAAATATAGCAACAGGCCAAAGAAAATTAGTCTGAGATACAGTCTCCAGATCGAAAACAATAGCAAGAGCAATTCAGAGTCGCGGTGCATCTACTACGACTTTGTGAACCCGTCGGAGCAGTTGTGCGAGGCGTTGATGAGCGGCGGCGGCGAGCTCATACCGCGCATTGGCGCGCCCGACTGCTCCAAGAAGCTGGTGGTGGTGCTGTCCGACAGCGGTGACGACCGCCCCGCCAAACTCATGAAGACCAAGAAGTACAAGTTCGTCGAGCCCCTACAATGCAAGCACGGCCCCAAGAAGCGCACCAAGTCCTACATATACGAAGAGATTTGCTCAAAATGTGGAAATTCCATTTACGTAGACTTCAGAAAACAATTGAGATCTGTAGCCATGACCGAGGACGAGATAACTTGTGTGTCGCAGGTGTACTGGTCCTACACTAATTATGAGAAATCTGTTGGCTCCTTAACACTGCCGCCGATTTCTGACTCCATATACAAAGTCCCCGAGCTGCCAGCTTCGTTGAGACGAGCCCTCAAAGAAGTAAAAGAAGACTACACGTTGCTATAAGTGCTTCGAGCCAAAACGTGCCTTCTGCAGATTCAGTGCTGTGTTGTGATATTACCTGGTGCCATGAGAGACTTATACATACAATGCAAACGTTATAGTTTGAGTAGACACAATTGTTTAGTGAGCATAATATTATTTACTTTGGTTGTTTCGTATGTTGGTCTTATATTAATTAGAGTAAGATAAAGCTACACTACCTTAACATTATCTAGTACATAATATGAATACGAAATACGTGTGCTGTGAGTAAGATCTCAATAACGTAAGAGAGGTATCTGTTTTAACTTGAATATTTTATTTTAATATACTTTTAAAAATTACATTTAGTTTAAGTATGAGATAATTTTAAAAGTGGGGGTTGTGAATTTATGTTATTTAAGCTGTAATGTGTTCATTTTGTGTGTTGTTATCGCACAACAGAAGGGTGCCTCTATCGTTAGATTATGATTGTTGAGTGACAGGGTATTAGACATAACTAGATTTCTAAAAAAATGGTTAATTAATTATACACAGCAACGTTTCCACTGTTTGTCGAAACTGTTATTTAATATTAACTTCAGGTAGGTAAATAGTTGTGTAAGCCTTAACGAGAAGTGTTACACTGTGTTACTATCCCTACGTAATAGATACGTTTTATATTATTATGATTAATATACCTAGTAGAATATGAACACAACAATTATTTGTTACATAAATAAAATTATCCATGGTCCTTTTAAACAACTTGCAGTGTTTTAATTTAATTCCTTCTTTTTTTTTTTTTTTATTAAGCGGTGAAAAATGCCTAACGCATACCGCACCGGCAGGGGAAACGGTTTGGTTATGAGGGGCATGCACCCATTAAAAAACACCTCCGTGAGCCTGTCGCCTTGGTGGATGAGCCGCGAGAACTGCTACGCATGACGATTACGGCCCATCCAGCGCAACCCGCCTCCAAACTCTTTGTTCTGGTTCAACCTGATTCAATCACAACCTATAAAATTGTCGCACTAAAATTTAATGAGCCCCTCTGGGCCCCCCTTGGAATCCTTTTTATTCTATTCTCCAAACAGATTGACGGAAGTTTAAGCTCGCGGTGAGTACCTCTTTTAAAGCTCTACAGAAATCTTTTTGGCGCTTCTATGACATTGATTGGCGCTGTTTCTGTTTATAAACATTGTGATAAAAAAATATATTCGTGTCGAATTGAGAACCTCCTCCTAAGTTTTATAAATGAATAAGCAAGACGGGCGACGCGTCAGCGTGGCCAAACTCGGAACTAGCACCGCCATTTTGTTTAGATTACTTGAGTAAAAATAATTATTAAAGACATGATTTTATTTCATATTTTTATTTAGATACTAGCTTTTGCTCGCGTTAATTTAGAATTTGAAAATTCGGGTCGTACTCTTCTTGTAATAATATAATTCAATCATGATTCGAAGTACACGTGGTGCCATCTATTATTATAAGAACGTTATTGTTGTTTTCCTCGGGAACAGTACTTTTTTCGGGATTAAAGATACCCCATGTCTGCTTCTGTACACCTGACAACGTATATGCAAAATTTCAGGATGATCAGTTCAGTGGTTTAGGCGTGAAAAAGTAAACAAAAACAAACTTACTTTCGCATTTACAATATTAGAGGCATAGTATGGATTACTTAAACTCAATAATTACTTTAACTTGACTATGTAGGATGGAAACTTTCAGCAGGGCAGTAAGGGGTACTACCTTAACCGTTGCAGCTACACGAAAATGGACTTTGGAGACTATCCGTAATTTTTACCCATTCACAGATTAAAATAAAACATTTTATTGATACCAATCGATCCTGTTTCTAATACTGATCAAAAACTTGAATCGCACCAACCCAGGTTGGAGTATTAAAAAGTCAGAAATTGGTGGTCCAAATAGGAATTACTACTTCCATAGCAGCGCAAGCCATTTTCATTTTGGCTCTGTCATTGTATTATTTTCATGTCAATGTCAAAAAACTCCAAATCAACATCAAGTCAAGGTAGCACTTCCGTGGTTCTATAGTTTTATTCATAAAAGAAAAATACAGTAAGGCAAAACAGACAATCGCTTGTAATAATCACCGTGAAACAAATTGAAACTAACAGTTGTACACGTTATTTCATTCCATCACATCACCATGGTTTGTCTTCCTTGCTTCATCATTCCTGTACTGCTGTTTATTTGGCACAAGTTTATCCAGCCGTATGTTCTTCGCTTTTGGAATCCATGGGCTGTCAAGGACGCTGATGGCAACGTGAAAACGGAATTTCCATTTAAATGCGAGGGTGGAGTGTGCGCATTTAGCAGGAAGAAAGATGACAATAGGACCTGCGAGCAAGATAGGATCAAAGCAGACTAGTCAAAAAATTAACTCAAGTTATAATACATTTATATTATGTAATATCACTTCCTTTTTATCAGGTTAATGGTTACATTATATTCCTCTATGCATTTTGTTGAATTATGATCATTTTAGTTCTTTGAACATGTATAAATGACAACTCTTTATGTTAGTGTTTTGAAGGCTGTGAAATGGAAATTCATTGATGGTGAAAGGTCTCCAAGACGAGTAACAGCAGCAGCATTATTTATTTTAAAACTTGTTTTTTTTTTTCATTAATATGAAATAAACTCTCGTTTATCATAAGCTGTTGAAATAAGCAATTAAGTTTGAAAAATTATTGTGATAATAAAACACTTACTGGAATTTAAAAATCTTTTATTTCAGTATTTTGAAGAAATAGGTTGCCTTAGTCATAACATGGTCAGGCCACACAATCAGAACAGTAGTGTGGAGGAGGCATACATGCAGGAGTTTCGAGGTTTAATTCATGGCAGATTCAGTATCATCAGCTGCAGCAGCAGCAGCATCAGCAATGTTATTCCCACTGGACAAGATTTAAATCTGTTCCTTCATGTTTACTTTATACTAGTGTATAGAATAAAACTACAGACTTCCTAAAGAGTTGCATTTAAAACTTACACTCAAAGGATATTCTTATAAATAATAGTCGGAATTTAAAAAATAATGTGTATTAAGAATAGGGTAGGGAATAACCAATGATTCATATTAACTATGCTATTGTTACATTTTTGCTAGTTTTGTTTTAAGTAAATGTCAACACATAGCTACCTTTAAAACTTGTATAACTGTATTTTAGCTGGGGATTTTGTGCTGAATGGAATAAAATTGGACACAATCAGATATTTTAATTCTCCAAGTTGAATCCTTACAAACTAACTTATAGTGAACTTACACTGTACCACAAATATGATGCATCTGCAACAAATATTGATGTTTTCAACAAAAATTTATTGTACTGTAGTTAATGGAGAGCTTTAATCAATAGTTTTCACATTTAATCTCACAATAAAAAAGATCAGAAATATAAAATGAAACAAACTTTTGCTTCATTTTCAATAATCAAGGATAAGTATTAAAATATGAGCAGCAGATCCAAAATTTTATGTACACATCTGCATTTGCCTGAAGCACCTTTTTTATGAGCTCTTAGTACCGTGTTTAAAAATATATTTTATTGCAGATAGGCCATATTGGAACAGTTTCAAACAAACATGCTTTGCAACATTCATTCAATGTCATCCTTTCAATAAACATTCAATTAAAGCAAAACAAAAATGTCTTCGACATTCTGGCACATTCTGTCAAAATTAGACTTATTTAACATTCTTCAATTCAACTTCGAATACTAGGGTCGAGTTTGGTGGGATGACTGGAGGCGAGCCTTTCGCTCCATACCTGTAACAAAAAAGATTCTTTTAGCACTCAGTTCAACCTATATTTAGCTCAAGTGCATCAACTATTCTAATTTAAACCTTTTGTCAATGAAGGATAACTATAATTATATAAGTATAATTTTTCCGAATTGTCATATACAGCAGCAAGACGTGATTTAAAGGTAGTAGAATACCATAATTCATCTAAACGCATTATGAAGCTACTGGTGCTAATTTCAAACTGACAGCCCTCTACTATTGCTTTCCACCTTTATTTATTTTCAGTACCACATTACCGTTTTCTGATGTCTTTAATATGACAATTTGACATGGTATTTAATAATTTGACTTACGCCATCGCGGGTGGGCACACGATCCTTCTCTTGCCTCCGACCTTCATGCCAGCGATGCCTACATCCCAGCCAGAGATGACCTCCTTGGACCCGAGCCGGAACTTGAAGCCGGGTCCCTTCACACAGTTGTCGAACATCTTGTTGTTTTGCTTTAGGCGACCTTCATAGTAAACCTAAGAGAAAACGGAACGAAATTAATTGTATTTATATTATTTCGTAAATCATCAATTCAATAGAAGTACCTACTCTACTCGGTTTTGAAACTTTAAGGGTAATGCAGATTTTCATTTACAAAGCAAAATTACTACAATAAACTAGTGAAGATATTATTTTGTGTTGCATACCTAAAATCTTTTGGTCTCAGTCTGTAATCTGCAACTTCAACTGCCATTCACCTACTATTAACTTACCATGACAACTTTGCCGGCCTTAGCGGCGGGTCCACTGCCGACCTTCAGATCCTCGATAGCGACACCTCCACTGATCTGCTTCTTCTCTTTCTTCTCTGCGGGGGAATCAGCTTCCTTCTTTGCTTCTGGCTTCTTCTTTTCAGCCTTTGCTTTGGGTTCTTCTTTCTATAATGAACACAAGAAAACTTGTAAAAAAAAAATTGTTGCTTAAGCTTTCATTGAAAGCTGCAATTCTTATTAGTATTTCCTTTATTCATTTACAAACTTATTTTAAATATTTTTAAACATTTCTTAAAAAAAAACATTTAAAAATATAAAAAATAGTGGTCCGCCGGTAGCGGGAGCAGGGTCCAAGCTACCGGTGGTTAGGGCTCCAGAGACAGGAACCTCCTCACAATACGAGCCGTATCGAGGAGTACTGCCTTCTGAATCAGGCCCTTGATCCAACCGCCTAAGGAGAGCCTCAAAGATGGTCGTCGAGACTCTTGGCTATAAGGCCATTGGCCGTCACGACGATCGGCACAATGATAGCCGAGTTCACATTCCACATGTCGACAACCTCGTGTGCCAAGTCGAGATATTTTATTTGTTTCTCTTTCTCAGCTGTCACGAGGTTCTCGTCATGCGGGATGGTAACATCGACTATCATTACGCGGCGCGCTGATCGGTCTATCACTACTATGTCAGGCTTATTGGCGACAATAGTCCTGTCAGTAATGATAGACTGATCCCAGTACAGCGTGACATGGTCTTTCTCGAGAACTAGGTCGGGCACATACTTGTAGTACGGTACCTCAGATTCCACAAGTTTATATTTCAAGGCAAGTTGCTGGTGAACAATCCTGGCTACTTGGTTGTGCCTGTGCAAGTACTCGCCGTTAGCCAGACGAGAACAACCAGAAATAATATGTCTGATGGACTCACCCGGACGGTGGCATGCCCGACACACGTCAACCGTCCTTTCATAATATATTTATTAGTATTATTATTTGCAAAATTGGCTTTTACACTACAAGATAAATCTGAGATCCAAGTGATTCTAACTAAAATATGTTATCAATAACAGTAAGTGCCTTTTTCATAGCATTTAGACATATGACCGCGTGTATTATTGGTTTCGTACATACTAAATTTACGCATGTGTACTTTTCGTGAAAAGTATGTTCAAGACGATTTATGCCACTTATACGTGAGGAGTATGCAGGTGCATCACATGCCCTTTCGTGTGGCACCACAGATAACCTCCTCTAGATTCCGTATGATGAACATTTTGTTTGTATTCGAGTTCAAATTTAGCGGTAGGCACGCGGCGCGCGGGGAGAGACAGCTGCAATCCGATTGGCTATGTCAAGGTGCCTGATGGCACCTGCCGCAGTGAAGGGGCAATAACATTAAACACAGATTCTGACATATTGATAATCTTTAAACAGAACAGCAAATTAATGTTCACTTTTTTTGTATAGGTCCTACCTCTTTATCAATATGTAATAGATTTTTTATAAATTATCACACCAATTTTTTCTAATATTGCTGATCATAAAACAATTAAAAAAATACCTTAGCCTTGTCTACTCCATTGACTTGAGCTTGAGCTCCATTCGCTTGCTTAGCTTGCTGCTGCTGTTTCTTCTTCAGCCGTCTCTTCTGTGACTTCGACAGTTTGGACACGTCAACGGCATCCTCCTTGCTGCTGTCGAGGGTGGAATCAGCTTGTGAGGCAGCCTTCTTCCTTTTCTTGGGCGTTTCTTCTTCTTCTTCTTCCTCGTCGTCATCGTCATCATCATCATCCTCCTCTTCTTCAGCGTCTTCATCTTCATCGTCCTCCTCGTCGCTGTAATGAGGATTTGGATGAAATAAAGTATAACACTCTTCATACTTTATGTTTCGTTGTTTATGCCTTTAACTAAAATACTTGCTACCTTATCATATTTACAATTATTATTCATAAAATTTGTTACAACAATGGGTGGTCGTGTTTGGGGACTCCTTTTAAGCAATATTAGCCTGTGTTAGGAGCCCCCGCTCTTCCATAGCAAAATTATTATAGCAGTAACAAATATGTGGGTAATTAAACTTATACTTAATTACTTATTTCTATTATTATTATATATTTTTAATTTAAAAAAAATAAGAGTTAAATAAAAAAAAAAACCTAGTAATAGCAAAAACAAGAAAAATTGTGTAAAAGTAAAAGTAGTCGAGTTATTTGAATTTGAATAAACGCGAACATGTATGTTTACATAGATACGGTCGTACTAATCTCGTATGTCGTAATAACTACAGGATGTCATTGCAAAACTATAATTATAGTGTATGAGAAAGCTAACTAGTCCCTTTCCTCCTGGATTATGTGCGAGTGACTGCATTGATGCAAGTGCTGTAATCATTTGCGAATAACACAACATTTTCATCAGTTTCATACAAAAAATTGACATTTACCTGTCATCGTCATTTAGCTTGAATGAGTCATCATTGTCATCCGTGTCAATATCTTCTCCATCAAGGAACTTTTGGAGCGGGTCCACATCTTCGTCTTCATCAGAGTCACTTTCAGCAGCAGCTGGACTCTTCTTGCCTTTCTTTTCGGCCTGATAATGAAAATAATTTAATTATAACAATGTATGTAACACAAGTTTTATATGGGAATTTCCATCCACTGCAATTGTTGTCGTAATTTCTCCAAGCAGAGTTTTTTTCATATATTTGTTACATTTAGAGAACGAGCGACGACGACGACGGCGGGCGTGCGCGACGTGCGTTTCTAACGTTTTGTTTGTTTGGGTTCGTTTTTTCATTTATTAGTTTGGATGTTTATACTTGGAGTGGGTTATTTAATTAAATAATTTTAAAGATAACTTTTTGTTCTTCATGTATGGTACATTGCCGGCTGATACTGCTTGCTGTTAATTTATAGCAACACAACAGCTATTTAAGCTTTGTATACCCACGCCAAATCTTATAATGCTTAAACCCGTGTATGGTCTGACAGACCATTGGAACTCAATTTTGGGATATTTTTTTTCAAATAACTTATATGTATAACTGTTCTTTATTACGTCGATATGGCATGGGTTACTATGTTCTCGATAGGCCCTCCCCCTACATGGGACTTCAAAATATAACTGGCGGAAAGTGGGTGTATTATTAGATACACCTCTGCCTTACCCTTCGGCATTGCAGGCATGATGTTATGTATTTAGTTATGTTTTCTGGGTACGAAGTATCGTTAAAATAATAATTTACGAACAGCCGATCCGTTACTGAGTAATAGTCTTTTTTTTTAATTAGCAAAGATGTTTTTTTTTCTTTAAACAAATCTAAAAGATACCTTATCAGCTATAATAATTACAAATAACTGTAGACATAAATGTTCGTACTTTAATCACCTTAGGTTCAAGGGGTCTAAAAAATCCCCGATTAATCACGATGGGGGTGAGCGAAAAAATAAAAGCCGAGTAAGGGAATTGGTATAAAAAAAAAACTATTTTTTTTATCAACTAATGTTCATTCTTTAACTCTCTGATCTATAAATAATAAAAAATACATGTGATGCTGGGACGGGGTGGCCTAAATGTTGTTGTTGTAAAACCTCACAACAGGAAGGGAGGGGTACAAAATTTCAAGTGATTAAAGGATGACGACTAAGTTTAATCATTTAAGTTGCAGTTCAAAATCATAGAAGACAATTTTATAACACCTAAATATACCCGCATCGGTCTGACAGACCGATATTCGTCTAATATGGCCATATTTGCTATGCTCGCAATGACACCTTCCAACCAAATGATCATAGTAACTTATCATGCAGCTAACAGGAAGTACAAAATGCCGACATTGATTATAAAAGAAAAAATCACGAAAGATTGTTTCATCATTCCCTCAGAGCAACATGTGAGTATAAGGTTCTTTTTTTTGAAGTTGAGAATTTGAATTCTAATATCATCTGCCTAGCCTTTTCCCAACTATATTAGGGTTGGATTCCAGTCTAACCGAATGTAGCTGAAGACCGGTATATTACATGGAGCAACTGCCTATCTGACCTCCGCAACCCAGTTAGGAAGATTCTAATAATATGACATAATTATGAAAATTTACTTGAAAGGTTTATTTACTGTTCTCACCTTAGCCTTCTTGTTAACTGAGGCATCATTGGCAGTCTCCAGTTTCCTCTTGTTCTTGGCAGGCACTAAGTTTGGGACATCCTCATCTTCATCCTCATCCTCTGCTTCTTCTTCCTCAAGATCCTCCTCAAACTCAGGGTCCAGGTAACCAGTCAAGTGGACATTGCATTTACCTATTGCAGAAGATTACGATGATGAAATAAATATATACAGATACCTAGAATAAACTTTATTGTATCTTCACAATATTACTTAATTACAAATGGATTTTGAAAGTTACCATGATTGTGTCACATGTTTAGCAAAAAACTTACAATTTTCTAAAATATATTCATGCTGGGTACACCAGTATTAATATTTAGGTTTAGTGTAAATATTTACAAAAACCTACATTTTAAAAGTCAGTTGCTCAAATAGCTCTAAATGTTGGTTACTAAAAACAAAGTTAAAGTAAGATGGAGGTGCCTTCACTGTTGTAAAATGGTATGTAATATCTTCACTTACCATTTGTTAAGAAGGAGATAGAGTCCCCAGTCTTGAAGTAGAGGTCTAATGGAACCTGGATGACCTTGCCCTTCTGTAATGTGCACACAAGAAAGTTCTTGCCGTCAACTACAACCATGACTTGGCAAGGATCATTGTCCCCGGTAGATATGTCCATAGCTGCCTGTGAGATGTGGAACGGCTTCTCCACCACTTGGGTGTACCGCTTGTTCGGTTCCATAATAAGTCCTGCACAAACATTCTATTTTAGACATCATGAAAACTTACATCTGTTTCTGGTTGAAACTAATTCAAAAGCAATGATGGTCTTGAATGACATTCTGCAATATAGTCTTAAATTTAATACTTCCATTTGTTAAAAAATTGCACCTTCATTGCATAGATTTGTCAATAGATATTATAAGTGTTGCACAATGGAATGATATGGTATTACAATCTTTAGTGCTAACATCTGTATAATAGACCTCCCACAAAGCTTCATTTTACTTGAGTGTAGAAGGTAACCAAGAACATTCCGACTAGCCACATGTGCTATAGTTTGTTCTAGAACATATTGTTTGGTAGTAGAACAGAAAACGCCATAACGTTGTTTTTTCTTGTACATCTTTATAACAAAAAGAAGTAAAGTTGAGGAGTGACACAGGTTTCGGTTATAGTAGGGGACAAAAGAAAAGTCTAGAAACTGGTTATTCATTTAGAATGGGTGCTTATGTCCATACTTTCCTGAAAAAATAGTATTGATACTAGTTGTATGCTTAAAATTAATAGTTATCGTTTAAACTGTGTGGTACCAACACGTGGTGGCAATCTAACCGGCTATTTTACTTACCCCAAAACATTTTGACGTTGGTATTTCACAGCGAAAGTAAATGAATAAATGACTAAAGTTTTCTCTCAACGTTTATGTTCACGTCTGAGTAGCACTAGACTAGATTTGCCGGTTTCGCCTCCCTTTTTTTTAATTCAACATGTGGATTACTGCGAACGCGGTAAAAATCATCCACACTAGCAATGAAATACGAAATGGAGTAACCCAAAGACAATAAATTATTGACATTTGTTTTTAGAGTTACCCATAGTAAAAATTGACAGTTATTTTGGTGAAATGAGATTCTCGTCTTTTGTCAGAAACAAGCAATAATAAGCAAAAGTCAATTTCATAGAAACGACACCATTCTTGATACCGACGACTGAAATAGCCAAAGAATCAATCAACTAGCTGTTCAAAACAACAGACCTGGACCAAAGTTAATGTGAGATACACTACTAAAACCCTCGTCATAAATTAAAAAAGGGAAATTATTAAACGGGCGAATAAAAATTTAATTGGCGATCAATATACTGAATGGGCTACTATTGTACCAAGTAAGTAACTATTTATCCGGTCATTGCGGCAAGGAGAATATAGAAAGCAAGAGCGATCGAAGACAGAGAGACTTGTGGCACCCCGACTCGGACAGGTTAGGTTCGAAGGGTTTTATTCAGGGGTCTTAGTTCGCTCACTAGACCCCGCCATTCCATTCATGTTAGGTTACTTTAAACCCTGCAAACAGAAATAGGAGCCCCGCAGCGGGGTTACGTCGACTACTCCTTATCTACAATCTAGTGGTTAATAACCTAGTTTTAAGTTTTTTTCAGGAGTCCTTGAATTAATACAGTGATCGTATTGAGCTAGTACACTGTAGCTGCCAACCCATTATTTTTGCTACACATTTTAATTATTTTTAAAACCCTAAATCAGATTAGTTTGTCGCCGCGTTAATAATTAAAAAATCAAAATCAAAATGGTGACCAAGGCAAACTAGAATATCACCAGAAGAGCCGTGGTACCATAGACAAGTAAAGTTTGACATTCAGATTGTAAAAAATATACCTTTCTTTCGTATCTGTCAGTGAAGATTGCTGCAGTGTTTCAGCCATGGTAAATAATTTATTTTGCTCTAAATCGCGAAAAATCTTTGTGATCATGTGAAAATGTAGTGTAATGGCTTTGCAATTATGTTTCTAAATAGTGAACGATCATCTGAGAAGCGTATTTACTAAATAACCTCTTCGATTTCAGGGTCGTGTCAGGACTAAGACCGTCAAGAAGGCGGCGAAGATTATCATTGAGAAATACTACACTAGATTGACTCTTGACTTCGACACTAACAAAAGAATATGTGAGGAAATCGCCATCATTCCTACTAAGCCCCTCCGTAACAAAATCGCTGGGTATGTATTTATTTAGTTGTAACAACTTCTCTAACTTGTTTTCAACTTGAGGTTTGCATGTATTCCATCAATTTAGTGACAATTTATTTAGGTTTCGCTCCCAATTGAATTGTGTCATAGTTATTCGTTGTATTAATTCAAGTAACCTATTAAAACATGCAAAGTAGGTCGAAACCTGAAACAAATCTCCAAATAGCTTAACCCTTTATAATTAGTGTCCAAAGTATAGAAAAGCAAGCAAAAGTAGTTACAAGTCTCGCACAGGACAAATCAAAAATAGGTTGAATAATAATAAAACAAAATTATATAAAAAGTAAACAAGAAAAAACAAACAAAATTGGTCCCGTACTCAGCCTAAAGACCATCTCAGCATGGTGCTGTAACATATTTTACATTAAAAAATCCCAGTGCCAACTGATCGTCATCAAAATATTGGGTTTGGGGACATGATTCCTATTAATGTTCATTGACCCGCAACTAATGTTTCCATGTAAAAAAAAAGAAAATTCATTAAATAATATGATCCTGAAAAATATGATCCATAAAATATTATGACTGCCTTCAAACAAAAGTTAAGTAAAAAAGAACTTAAGCCAAAATTTCATTTCAGGTTTGCTACCCATTTGATGAGGCGTCTCAGACACTCTCAGGTCAGAGGAATCTCCATCAAGCTGCAAGAAGAGGAGCGTGAGAGGCGTGATAACTATGTGCCCGAGGTATCTGCCCTAGAGCACGACATCATTGAAGTTGATCCTGATACCAAGGACATGTTGAAGATGCTTGACTTCAACAACATCAACGGTCTGCAATTGACGCAGCCTGCCACACAAGGCGGTTATGGTGGCAGACGTAATTAAGGATAATAAATAATTAATATCTACTCCTCTCTTTTATTTACTAATTCCTCTTTTTTTTAAAAGGATGATAAATAGTTATATCACATTTTAATAAATAATGTCTTTAACATAAGACAAAAAGCTCTCCATATTTTATTTTGTCACTGCAAATCTATAAAGTATTGAGTGGTTGGTGTACAGAGGCAGATGTTTTCAACTATTCGAAAGTTTTGGAAAAAAGAATTATGCTTACAGAGAGAAAGAATCTGACCACCTCGTTTCGTCCCATGGGTGTCGTAAGAGGCGACTAAGGGAGCTAAAGCCCCAGTGCAAATCATAAAGCTAAGCACTCTGGGTCACCTGTGTTGTGGCAGGTAAACCATCAGCAAAAGCATTCTCAAGGAGGGTTAGTGCCAGACACTAACCCTCTTTGGGAATGCTTTTTCAGGCGGCCGATTGTAAAATCCAAGTCAAAACCTTCTGCAACATGAGTGAAAATGAAATGATGTCGTACTGTATGTATCGGAATGCTGGGCTGTGAAGAAGTTTGCATGTAGCGGAGATGAGAATGTTGAGGTGGATGTGTGGTGTGACAAGAATGCATAAGGTAAGGAACGAGTATATTAGAGGAAGTTTAAAAGTTGCGCCAGTTACAGAAAAGTTGAAACCTGACTGTCTTGGTATGGACATGTGATGAGGAGGGACGAATCGCATGTGACTAAAAGAGTGGTGAATTTAAACGTTGATGGATGGAGAGGGAGAGGAAGATCAAAGAAACGATGGATGGATTGTGTGAGGAATGATATGAAAGTTAAAGGAGTAAATGATAGCGTGACGGTTGACAGACGAGATTGGAAGAAAAAAACGTGTTGCGCCGATCCCAAGTGACATGGGCCAAGGGCAGGAAAATGATGATGATGAATTATGCTATAGGAACCGTGAGGAGAGGCCGATTGCTAGTACAAGTATCCATGCACCGTGATTCACAATAGTTGACCTGAGGCGCCAAACTCGTGGCTCCATTCCTCTTCTTAAAAAGAAGAATAGTTAATCTCGGTAGTCTCAAGAGCTATACGAGTGTAGCTAAAGGAGCTTTCAATGTGTGATTTTAGAACAGGGCGGCGCCTTATCTAGCAGCATGGAATCGCATTTTTCATGCTCCTATCCTTTTCTGTCGCTCAGAACCGTCATTTGCTAGAGCGTGCTGCCGCATGCGATACTCTTTTTAACGCATCCTGGTGAGCAGTTCAAGAGTTTAGCCAACAACTGGCCAGTCAAACAAAAGTGGACTCAGTGTAGGTGACGTAAACTCCAAACTCTGGCTAACTAGGGTTTGCTGGTTTGAAGTTGTTTACTTTGTGGTCCACAAAAAAATCTGTGACCGACAAAACAAACCGTAGCCAAATCAAACCTAGGTACCTACCTACGTTTAAGAAAGGTCGCATTAGCAGAATCATATTATTATGAATTGAATCATGTCACAATTCACAAAGTGAACATAAAAAAAATACGTGATTATTATTCTAATAAGATTCTGCTAAAGCGGCCTTCTAGACCCCCTGGCCATTGATCTCTACTACCATATCTGTGAAATCAGTAATGGGCACACATCATTAAACAACAGATCTTCAGTTGAATTCAGGAAGTGGTGTCGGTGTATACAGACTACTCTGAAACTTAGATTCGATGGACCCGTTAGTGATCGACAGAATAATCTGTAAAGTTACGATTTTAGAAGAGGCCATTCAAAGATCATTGATCCCTGCTGTAACCGTGTACACTCTATTAAAAAATATATTTTAATAAATCACCATTACTTTTGTCTTTTTCTTCAGTATATTATTATATTCTTCTACGTTTAAGATTTTATTTTTTAGTAAATTTCTAGTTTCAATCTTTTTCAGAACCATTGTTATGTCAAAACTTTATACTGTAGTGTGTATCCGAACGAAGAATAATTGTTGTGTTTTTCAAACCAACGTGCCTCTCGCTCTCTCTCTAGAGCTTGTCCAATCAAAACAGGGAAATAAATATGTCGCTCTCGTTCATTCGTTTTGGGCTTGCTTTCTTGTTTTGGGCTTGCTTTCTTGCTACGCTACGAGTAAATTGAGCTTGAGGCGCATAGCTGCGTTAAAAATCAATTTAATTTAATTTTCTATGAATTAAATTTATGTGTTACTATTTCGATTCTATCGTATTATGAAGAATGGAATGTACACATTTATTAGATAACGTCAAGGTAGATAATTTCAACGTTGAGGACACGACGATCACAAAGAACTTCAATTGTTCAGGTAAATAGATTCATTTTCTTATATGCAAAATATTCTAGCCGGTTTCCTTTAATGGGTACCTGTGAAAAATTGCCGCATTGTATTCATAACGGGAGGTTAGCTTAAAAAAATCAATACAACGAACTTTAATAATCAGCTGTTCGAGGGGTACGGGAGGGGGGCGCGGTATGGGTGACCGTGACTGACGATGTCGCATTTCTGACGCGATGGTTAAAATAATGCTATTCACATCATGCTGAGCTATTTCGGACTGGAAACTAGTCGTCCACCACGGCGTCGAATATGATTATGTTAATGCTTCCGCCACCGCTTCCGCTTTACCGTACAATCTGAGGAACTCCAATCTGTGAGAATCATCACTATCACGCCGTACTAATGAATGACCCATAAAAACAATCTTGTTATAATCTACTTGAACTGGTTCGCTTATATATAGTAGGTTTGTTTGGTTTCTAGTTGTTTCAGCCTTCATGGGCGAAGTTCGAAGCATTTTATCACACTATTTATCTATATCTCAATGACATAGATGTTACCAAAATAAACAGATACAATAACACTGTACTATCAGGTTGTTTTGCAGACTAAATAAAGTACCTACCTACAGTTGTAATGAGGAAGCAGGCTAGATTTGGTTAGATCCACATTCTTCCATCAGTATTCAGTTTGGGTTTAGACAAAACATAGGAGATTGAAACCACTTGGCATTGAAAATGATGAAAGAAATGAAACAATCAACATTACACTGAATTCATTAAAAGCTGAACTGGCTGGCATTTTCGTCAACTATTTTAAAATTGGAGTTTTAGTATTGTTTTTTTTTTGTAGAATGTGGTGTACAGGATCAAAACTGGTTGTGCCTGCAATGTGGGGTGATCAATTGTGGTCGCTATGTCAATGGACACGCAAAGCTTCATGCCGAGGCACTAGATCACCAGCTCTGTATAAGCTGTGAGGTCTATTCTGTTTACTGGTAAGTGATCTTAATTATTAAAACTAGTATGCTATGCTAATAATAGTTTGATGCTCACAGGCTAGCAGGTTTTTTTTAGTCAATAAGATTAAAGTTTTTACACTATGATTTCTTTGTACAAACTGGTTTTTATTTGGGGTTAAATATATAAAAGTATAAATAGATACTTTATTTCCTTTCTCCAATTTGTAAATAATTTATGTATTTACTGTTTTCAGTTATAAATGTGATGACTATGTATCAAATGATTTGGAATACAACCCCATTGACAAAATAAGACAAAGTATTATGCAACTTCGTAGGCAACATGATGTAGAAACAAATGGTAATTTGGAACAAAGTGAGGATAACAGCAAGGATGGCAGTGAGGGGGGCAACAGTCTGGGGTCTAGTGCGTCAGTATCGGATAAACCAGCATCTCCAAGTGGGAGTGGGGATGATTCAAGACCTGCTGAAATTGTATCTTCTGTTTCTTTTGGTGATGGACCAAATCTTACTCCAGAAACCAGTGAAAATAAACTGTCAAAAAGTATTAAGGTAACATTTTCTTTTTGTGCTTATCACTTATTAGTCACAAACTCTTATCACACTTACAAAAGTAGATGAATCAGTGCAAAAATGTGTGATTGCTTGTTAATCATTTTCTTCAGTTACCTATTAAGGCTACATAACAAAAAATAATATTTACCATAACAATAACAAATACAGAGAATTTTATGTTGCCACTGCAATATTTGATTAAATTATGCTGTAAATACTAGTGAATCATTCAATAGGTGCATGATTTTTTTTCTTATTAGAATTATTGTTCTACCATTCAACTGAGCACTGAGTTGTTCTCATAGTAGCTTAAATACATATTACATAAAATTTTCATTCACTAAGAAAAATATACTAATTAATTTGTTGATGTGTTTATGGTTTAGATGTATGAATGGTGTAGATGTATGATTGGTGTAGATGTAGATACTTTCATTTTGTGTTTCTTTTTGTATTTATTATTGTTTTGTTTAATGGTCTGCTATGTACTTACATAATAGCAGATACCTATATTGTTCATTTTAATGTACCTAATGTAAAAAAATGCAAATTTAAATCCTATTGTCCTGCACTAAAACATTCTATAACATCCACCACATTTTATGCAAATAAATATACTTACTTACTAAAAAAGTTAATTATCTTACACCACATTTTCAGAATTCCGAAGAGCCAGTGCGAAGTCTAAGGCCCCGTTCACGCAAAAGAACTCACTCTGACGACAGTAGTTCTACAGAGAATAGCACTACTCAAACATCTAGAATTAAAGAAAAGAAAACATCACCTTGCAACGGAAAGAGTCAACGAGAGAAGAAAATTGTAGGATTAAAAAATTTAGGAAATACTTGTTTTATGAATGCAGTACTACAAAGTCTTAATAATATACATGAGTTTAGTTGCTATTTTAGTCAACTGCCTTCGCTAGAAATGAAGACAAATGGACGTAAAGTGTATCACTCGAGAAGTTACACAAGGCAGGAGATGCACGATGTTGTCATGGCTGAGGAACTGAGAAAGGTAGTAATAGCAAAACAATATATTCTATGTTTCAATAATCATCAACATGATGGTCTTTTTAATGTGGATGGCATAAACACTTGAGCTGTTAACAAGCAAGGCAAACAAAGATGAATCACTGGACTAAGTTCAGATATATACTGGCAATGATTACTATTATTATTTAGTGGAAAATTACTTCTTATGTGTCAGCCACATCAGTTGTTGTAAAACAAATGAATGTGGACTGGGGTATAAACACTAGCAATCAACAAAATTAAATGAATAAAGCATGTGGCCATTACTTGTTTTTATGTTCAGTTTGGTGTGGTGGAACTTTTTAATGAACAATCCATTCATCTCTTCCAGGTGTTAATAAACCTGAACAGTGGATGCGGTTCTAAGGGCGCGATCTCCCCGGAGTGCTTGTTTCTGGTCATCTGGAAGGTGGTGCCTCGGTTCAGAGGCTACCAACAGCAGGATGCACATGAGTTTCTGCGCTACATGCTTGACAGGTTAGTACCCTTCTTTTTTATTTTAAATCATTTTTTCGTAGTATAAATGCAATGTTTTTTAATGTTGTATTATCCATTAGTATGTTGTATACTTGAGAGAACAACTTATTTGATTTCTTTTTTTTATCCATAAAAACTCGTATTTTTCTGTATATAGTCTTTCTTCTGTGATATAATTATTATTTTTTTACTAAAATCTGGTTTTTTATGTAGAATATATAAAATACATTTATAACTACTTTGTTTTCTGGGTACGTTAAGCAAATATTAGTCCACGTAATGGACCGTAAGTCCAGCTAGTATTACTGCATAATGAAGTATGATTGTTCCGCAGGCTGCACACGGAGTTGCAACAGTTGCTCCCGGCGGAGCGCTCGGACGCGAGCTTCATGCCGCGCACGCCCTCCGTCTCCATCGTCACCGCCGTGTTCGGAGGCACGCTACAGAGTGAAGTATGGACATCATTTTGTTGTAACATAATCATTATAAAGTACCTCGTTCTTCATATCGCGATCTTGTGTTAAGTCGAAAATATTAGTGTATGGTTATTTATGCTCTTTTCCTACTTCAAGGTTAGGCAGAGGTGCACCTAATATTACACCCACATTTCGTCAGTTATGTTTAAGTCCCATGTAATAGGGGGTGAGTCTATTGCCGTCAACCAGGCACAAATCCAGACTCCGTGGCTACTACTGAGAAATTCCTGATGGGTAAACCCAATAACACTTGCCCGACGCGGGAATCGAACCCAGGACCAAACCAAATATGTAAGTAATAATAAATTTACTATGTGAAAATATTTTACTGGTTTGGTTTGGTCCCTAGATCTCACTTTAGGATTTCGTGTGTTGTGGGGCCTAGGCTCTACGTTATACAATACACATACATGTGGGATATATCGGTGAATATATCCAAGTACATTTTACTATTACATGGTAATGAAAAAAACGACCTAACTCTCTTTTTCACTTCTAGGTGCGTTGTTTAGCATGCGGTACGGAGAGCAAAAAGTTCGATCCCTTCTTAGACCTTTCGCTGGAGTTGCCGGAAACAGGCCGACACGACGCACCCGTCGCCCTTGCCGACTGTCTGTCGAGCTTCGTACAGGTAAATACAACATTCCTTTACGAATTTGTCGGATATGTCAGGATTTATCCCCTTAGGCTCGTACATCATGTGGGCAGACGATGGGTTTTGTGCTATGAAAACACACTAGGTGCTACATACTGTTTATAATAAACTAACAAATTACTGGACATCACAATTTAAAACAATAACACTGGGCACAATCGGGTACAGTTGCAGGACGTCTCAACTCCACCGCGATCGAACATTGACTGTCGTCCTCGCCTCGAGCTGTAAACATCAGGGCTCTGTAGAAGCATGCTGTAGTGTGGGTAGACTGGTAAACAGGTCGCGTGATTTCACCACTGGCGCACTTGCGATTCATGTTATGTCCGTACTAATGACCGGATCCGACAAATTTATTTTAAAAGATAATTGTGTATGTATTCTTAAAAATGATGAAATTTAAACGCTACTAGTTTTACAAGCCTGCAACTGAAAATAACTCAATGTTATGTTTTAGTGTTGGCAGTCGTTCTGTTATTCACACGTCCATGGTAACAGTTCGACTTTGTCAACACCTTTACGTCGTAGCAGCAAGGGCGGCTTTCGTATTTCAAGCTTTTATATTGATTATTTATTTCTCTTTTAAAATGAAAATGTTCTTTTCAGGTGGAAGAATTAGCCGACACGGAACGATATTTCTGCAGCAGTTGTAAAAGCAAACAGAAGTCAACTAAACAGTTCTGGATACGCCGCTTGCCCAACGTGCTGTGTCTACATCTCAAGAGATTTCGGTGGCACAATTACTTTAGGTATATTTGATTTTTTATTAGCCATGTACTCTTCTCTCGTGCCTCCTCGAACCAGCCCTTACGGTACGCGTCCAGATCGTCTCTAAGTAAATATAGGATGACTGGTAATTAGTGACCGATACTTATACACGTGATTGTACTTATGATAACAAACAACTTTCCCAAAGAAACTTAAACACCTTTCCTAAATATTAAAACATTCCTAACTAAAACAACTTTCTCTAAGAACGGCGCCACGCAGCTATATTGGGATAAAAATTAATGAGTATCTATAAAAAAAAATGTTTCTTTAGGAAAGTTGTTTGTTAAGACGCGTTTACACGATCCGAGTATGCTCAACCCATAATCCGACCGCACACAGATGGGTTGGTATGGGTTGACACAATACGAGTTGCGTCCACTCGGTCCGAGCATACTCTGATTGTGTCCACGCGGCTTTATCATGAGTATAATCACGTGTTTAAGTATCGATCACTAATTACCAGTCATCCTATATATCTTAATTCCAATTAAAAAAAAGTTGGCCGTCACGGGACGCCCGGCAGTTTTGAGTTTGGTCACTTTCGTTCTGACTGTGCGACATATGTTACGGGTAATGCTAGAAGAAGAAATAAACCTAGGTTTACCCGGGTAAACTTAGTAGTGGACAACCAGAGATCACAACAAATGATTTTAAATTAAAACCCCATAGATAATTTTTTTTTTGGCTCATCTGACTTTTTATAATTTTGTTTTTAGAACTAAGGTGGACACGAGCATATCGTTTCCGCTGCGCTCGCTGGACATGTCGCGCTTCGTGCTGAGCAACGTGCCGGACACGCGCCGCTCCGGGCTCGGGAACAACCTGTACGACCTCGCCGCCGTCATCGTGCACCACGGCTCAGGGTGAGCACACGTCTGTTACAGTGCTGCATCGTTCTTTTAACGCTCGAATGACATTGTCAGGAAGGCGCTGTCGGTAAACATACTAACGGCTTCTTTTGTCCACAGTGCCGGTTCTGGTCACTACACGGCGTTCGCGATCAACGAGGAACAGTGGTTCCACTTCAACGACCAGACGGTGCGCGCGACTGACGCGGCGGCGGTGGCGGGCTGCAAGCCCTACATCCTGTTCTACATCCGCCGCGAGCTCGCGCTGCCGCCGCTCCCCGCCGCGCCCGCCACGTGACGCGACACACAGAGCGAGCACACGGCGGCGGTGGCGGGCTGCAAGCCCTACATCCTGTTCTACATCCGCCGCGAGCTCGCGCTGCCGCCGCTCCCCGCCGCGCCCGCCACGTGACGCGACACACAGAGCGAGCACACGGCGGCGGTGGCGGGCTGCAAGCCCTACATCCAGTTCTACATCCGCCGCGAGCTCGCGCTGCCGCCGCTCCCCGCCGCGCCCGCCACGTGACGCGACACACAGAGCGAGCACACGGCGGCGGTGGCGGGCTGCAAGCCCTACATCCAGTTCTACATCCGCCGCGAGCTCGCGCTGCCGCCGCTCCCCGCCGCGCCCGCCACGTGACGCGACACACAGAGCGAGCACACGGCGGCGGTGGCGGGCTGCAAGCCCTACATCCAGTTCTACATCCGCCGCGAGCTCGCGCTGCCGCCGCTCCCCGCCGCGCCCGCCACGTGACGCGACACACAGAGCGAGCACACGGCGGCGGTGGCGGGCTGCAAGCCCTACATCCAGTTCTACATCCGCCGCGAGCTCGCGCTGCCGCCGCTCCCCGCCGCGCCCGCCACGTGACGCGACACACAGAGCGAGCACACGGCGGCGGTGGCGGGCTGCAAGCCCTACATCCAGTTCTACATCCGCCGCGAGCTCGCGCTGCCGCCGCTCCCCGCCGCGCCCGCCACGTGACGCGACACACAGAGCGAGCACACGGCGGCGGTGGCGGGCTGCAAGCCCTACATCCAGTTCTACATCCGCCGCGAGCTCGCGCTGCCGCCGCTCCCCGCCACTGACAGAGCGAGCACTACCGCCACGGCAAAGACGAGGACAATTCCAATTTGCCCCACCAATTTGACCTATTTCGCTACTGTACTGGTGGAACAGAGTGGAATAATCCGATTCGATTACTAATTACTACGGTACCCTTAATTTTCACCGTCAGAATAAAAGGTAGAATACACCGCGTGAATATGACACATCGAGATTTAGAAAGAGACTGTCACATAGATAAGAGTGACATAGACGACGCGCTACAAAATCTTAACTTTTAAAACGCTTATTTATCACCGGGAACTGTTACGGTTAAGCAGAGCAGGATGAAGGCAATAGAAAAATTACCAAGGTCAGTTCTGTCTCCATTTTCACCGTTTGAACACCAGCTCATACATCGTACGTCAGTAGTCTGCATTATCTAAGGGTCTTACAAAAAAGAGGGTTCAGTTAATGCAGGCTATCGATTGTACGTCATTTCGTATGCTTCTCATATAATAAGACAGGGTCGCTCCTCCACAAAGCTATTATGATGACGTACTTGAAATGGTAACGCGCAGTGCTAACAGTAAAAATCGCGCCTTTTGAGATTGCGAATACGTAGTAGTACCAAAAAGTGTTAAGTTCCGTCACAATAATATAACACCACTACCAAGAAAGGATCGTACTATTGCGGGAAACTCGCGTGACAAAGCAGAAACCCTGAAAGTCGTCGCGTTGAATTGAATAATCTGATTTCTGACCTGAAATAAAACTGATTGACACAACATAGGCCTTATTGTAGATTAAACTAGGTCCATAATTCACAAAACCATGGAATTGTATTTATTGTCTGTTAGGAACAATTATACCGATTTGAGTGATACTTGATCGCAGTGATTTTACTTAAAGTTTAACATTTTAAAATTAAATCATGTAATTATATATTTACCCTCGATTATTTAAATTATTGATAAATAAATTTTACATTACACTTTACAAGTCCATATTAAGGCGGCATTCCTGTGTGTATGATTGAGCAGGTCTCAGTGATTTTGTACATTTACTATTATTTTCTTATAAAATAATTATAAGTCTTTAAGAAAAAGGGGAGTCAAACAATGACATCTGAAATGTAATAGTTCCGCAATGTATTTGGTCGTTGAGACCTTTTTCACTACGACTGCAGTTATTCTAATGTATTTCATCAACTTCTTAAATATATAAAATGTAATATGGCGCATAAACGTCCCATTTACCTGAAGCACTATACTTTTGGCTCTAATAGTGTTTCACATTTTGCTTAACAGTTGCATCGATATATTTTAAATGTTCGTGGTTTCGTTCATTCTAGCTAAATAAATAATAGATAGTTGGACATTAGTAAAGTTTCGATGTAACTACGTATTATGTAGCACTATCCTTGCCTCCTATAGTTGATAAATATTACGTTATAGATATATTAATAAATACTCATACAAATTAAATAGTTTATGCATTTGTTGATGAATATTCTTTACATAGTATAAAACAAAGTCGCTCCCGCTATCTGTACGCTTAGATCTTTTAAACTACGCAACGGATTTTAATGCAGTTTAGGCAGCAATAGATAGTGATTCAAGAGGAAGGTTTATATATATTATGTGTATCTACATTGCACCCGTGCGAAGCCGGGGCGGGTCGCTAGTTATTAATATAAAATAGATTCTGCACTAGTCATGCTAAATGTATGATAGGCTGAATTTCTATGAATTAACAATAATTATGTATTGAACGTAAAAGCGTGCTAATGTATTGCAGACCTTTTACAACGGGTACCGAGGCCGAGGTGGATGCCATAGTGACGATGCATTTCACATTATGATTAGTTTATGAAACTGGGATGTTCAGTTAAGACTCTGTCCGTTTCCAGTACTAATTGTATGATACTTTACATTCCTTTTTTCAAATCCGCTTGATCTACATCGATTGTTCAATATTTGGTTCTCATTGATCAATATTAAAATACATTTCAATTTTAGAGTAGGGATAACCTGTTTGATGGAATCACAACATCTCATTAACCAAAATTCAACATGTTTTTACTTTACGCCGTTTGAATACGATCGACGTAAATTGAGCGAGTAACACCCTAATGGATTGTGTTTTTTTTATCCTGTAAAATATGACATTCTATTTTAATAGTGCGTAACGTTTTAGGTTTTATTATTCAGGTCAAATGTGCTACGTTAGAAACAAGTAGGTACCTATATATTATTTAAAACCAGTCGTCATTTGCCTTTAAATAAACCAGGCATTTATTCTTAGATCACTTTCCACAAATGACAAAAAAAACTGAACTTTGTGCGCTATTATAATAGGGCATGATCGTGTGTGTAAAACATTGTGATAGTACAATCTTCTGTATGTACGTTACAGAAAACTGCTGATTTATTATTGTGTCGTGAACTCTCTTTTGCAAAGTACCTTTAAATAGATGTGCGTGTGAACTGAGGGACCACACTGGTATTTCGCAAAATAGAAATAATCGTAGAATTTAGTAATAGACTTAAAACAATTGTAGAACAAAGCTGGGAATTTGAAAACAAATATATTAAAAACTACAGCCCTTAAAGTGCGGTCCCTCAGTCCTCATAGACCATCAGTCAGATGTCGGAAAGTATCTGAAAAATTAAGGTATTGTGATAGTTACCGAATAACAGACCACAAAGCATCAAATATAAAAAATAAATAACGACTAAACTGTGGTCCCTCATTCCACACAAGAAAGATAAATATTTTTGTGAATATTACCGAATCAAATAAATAAAATCTTTCTTTTTCTACTTACAAGTTTGACATTTAGTAAAAAAGAAATTGAAAAAGATATCGACGGAATTTGAAGATAGCGGTTATTAAAACTGGTCCCTCAGTCCTCACCTCTACTGCCGTAATATGTGGCATGTACTAGCTGCTAGACGAGAGGATTATCAGAAAATCTAGTGTACCTAACTTTTAGTAAAAAGTTACTGCTCAATAATAGGTATCTAAAATTGTGTAATTGTTACCTCTTAGCTGAGATAATATTATATTTTTAATCCTATGAAAATAGACAGCAGCATTACCACACAATGAAACAAAATGTAGACAGTACTATTATCTTGTGGAATGAGGGACCACAGTTTAGTCGTTTTATATTTTTTATCTTTGATGCTTTGTGGTCTGTTATTCGGTAACTATCTTTACAAATTCTTTACTAAATGTCTGTAGTCACAATACTTTAATTTTTCAGATACTCTCCGAGATCTGGCTGATGGTCTGTAAGGGCTGAGGGATCGCGCTTGTAAGGGCTGTACTTTTTAATATATTTATTAACAAATTCCCAGATTTGTTCTACAATTGTTTTAACTCTACTAAAACCTACGATTTCTATTTTGCGAAATACCAGTGTGGTCCCTCAGTTCACACGCACCTTTGAATATCAGGTTTATTTTATGTAAGTACTTCAATTACTGGAAGTTGATAGTAATTGAATTTAATAAATTCGCCAATTGAAAACATTAGTGTAGTTTTATTTCATGTTAATTTTATTTCATGTTAGTTTTATTTTGATTCTACCGTAAAACAGTTTAAACCTTTAAATAAGCGTTTATACCACGGCAAGGGGGGTTCCGGTGCGACATTGGAAATCGATAGTTCTAGTGATAATGGATGGTCATGTTCAGCTATCTCTGCATATTGCAACCATTCCGCTGGCACTAGAAACGGCGCATTTTTTCTCATCCATTTTGCATCTGCGTTCTCCACAGCCAATTCCAAATTGTCTGTGAGGAAATCGTAAGTCGCAGTTTCTACCTCTATCTTTTCATCACGGTCAAAGGCTTCCATATCCAGTTCGTTATGTGGTTCTTCAACAAGGGTTACGTTTCCAACTCTATGTATGACTATGTCACTAGTACGCGTGGTGTAAACGGTGGGCGTGGATCCGGTAAGGCACAGAACTTGCTGGGTTTGGCCAAATTTCAAATGGTCTCCTCGATCCAGCGTATCGCCTTTTGTGTCCATTGGTGCACACAATAAAGCAATTGGACTTTTTTTGTCATTGTTTGATTTCAGGACTACATTTGCGCTGTTTGGCGTTCCTAGAGA
This sequence comes from Noctua fimbriata, assembly GCA_905163415.1. Taxonomy (NCBI): domain Eukaryota; kingdom Metazoa; phylum Arthropoda; class Insecta; order Lepidoptera; family Noctuidae; genus Noctua; species Noctua fimbriata. The sequence continues at coordinate 4,306,502 of LR990942.1, read as the reverse complement.
TCTTTTTTCTGGAGGTTTCTCGTTAACACTTACATGGACATCGACATCCACTTGTAATTTCAAACTGTTATCTTGTTCAAACCCGTCCTTTATCTGTTGTTTACTTTCCTCAATTGGGAGTGTTTCTAACTTTAAGAGGTTTCCTACCCATTTATCAGTCTGTTCTTCCGATCTGCGTCTTTTTTCCCTGGGTGATAAAGCCATCCAATTTACGATGTTCGTAGACTTTTCAAATTGACGATCACCTGATGTCGGAGTATCCATTCTGTCAGATTCCGTCGTAAACCAACTATTTCTTTGTTTTTGGAACCTAGCTTTAGGTGGGTTATATGATAGATTAGGCGAATTTTGCTTGTTGGGTTCGGTAACTTCACTAACTGTCGACAAAGTCGGACCTAGCGTTAGGTTGAGTCTAGGTATGTAAGAAGGAGGGATCGGCGATCCTAATCGACGCGAAGTACTTTTATTTTTCGTTTTTTCTTCATCTTCCTCTGTAGAACTTGAAGTTGAACAAAAGGCCATGTCTTTTGCGACTGTATCGATTAATTCGCAATCATCTTCTGCAAGTAAATTTTTATTTTTAAACGAATAGATCCAAATTGTACGTGTTTCTTTGTCTAGTTCAGGGTCATAAGTTATGATTTCTTCTTCGTAAGGTTGTTTATCTACGTCGCAGTTATTAAGTTCCATTGTTAAGTCGTCAGAAGTTATTATTTCAATGTCTGTGTCTGAAGAACTATCAGAACTTATAAATTTTTTGTTGATCATGGTAAAACAATTAACTTGTTGATTCATTATATGACTGTCCTCAATATACTGATTTTCTACGATATCTGAATAAAAATTATTATTTATCAAGTGATTAAACGTGTTTGTTGCAGTGTTAGTAGTACGCAAATGGTTTTCATGGTTCAGACGTCGTCTTTCCCTTGCTTTATTATTTATTTTGTAATTATCTTCTATTTGGTGAAACTTCTCTTTGTTGGTGAAGCTCCAGGCATGGTTGAAACGGTTGTCCAGAGCTTCATCCGTTGAAGGATCAAATTCATCTGAAGTATTAAGTTCAATGATCTCTACAGTCTTGGGCTCTTCTTGCAGCCATATTTGACTAACAAGAATCTCAGGGCTGACAGCATTCAAATGGGTATGTTTGCGGTTTAAGTCTGGAAAAATAAACACATTATGTCTAGTACATGTTGAACCCGGTTACGGTCCCATAGTAAAATCCCGGGTTCCGCATGCCCTAGCGAGACGTCAGCACAACAAGCTACTACAATCTGTCAATTTCTTTAATAGATTTTTAACTTTATCGCTAAAGCATTAGGTTCAAGCTTGATTGGGAAAACTACCTACTGATACATGGTAGGTAGGTACAAAATTTTGGAAGCACACTTGTTTTTGAACAAAACAAAATATTGTTAAAAAAAAGCTTTACGACCCTTTTTTTTTTTTGAAAACATTTGATTATCATCCCACATTCATCAAGTATTTATCAATCAATTCCTTGATTTTGACGAAACACGTGTTATGACCTAATCTTTCAAGTAGGTAGGTAGGGTCATTACGCCGGTTAGCGACCAGTTAAATGAGGAAAAAAAAAATTTTGTCTACACGCAAAATAGTATAGTATTGTCCCAAATATAATCTAGTTTGGATACAAAACATAAAATAAAATACATTAATACAAAAATATTTATAAAATGCTGAAAAAGTGAAAATATAGCGAAAACGTCGGTTTGCGACCGTTTTTATCAGTTTACGACCACCAGTGAGCTGGTTTGCGACCGCTATTTTAATATGAAAAATATGTCATTAAAACAATTATAATCGCTTTAAAAATATTTTAACATTTGCCTTTTAATAAAAACAAATATGGTAATACTTTGGTGTATGTTTTCTTATAATTAAAAAATAACAATCTTACATTTCGTAGGAACTTAGTCATAGTTGTAATAGAATTAAAAATCATTAGCCAAACAATATCCTTAATATGTTTACATTTTAAAATAATCAACATCATTATTTTCTAGCCATCTGGTTTAAAATCATTTTTCGCGTTTCAAAAAGTTGTTGCTGGAAGAAGCCATACCTGACGAGTGGTGCAACAGTTCGCTGGTGCCCTTCTTCAAAAATAAAGGTGTTGTGCTGGAGTGCAATAACTATAGAGGAATAAAGCTAATGGCGCATAGTATGAAAATTTGGGAGAAAGTTATTGAAAGACGACTGAAAGAAGAGAGTGAAATTTCTCTAAACCAATTCGGTTTTATGCCTGGTCGGGGAACGATGGATGTCATTTTTGCCATACGACAGCTGTGCGAGAAATACACAAGTGCGCATAAAAACTTTTTGGTTTGTTAGGGTAGGTTTTGTGATGGGCCCTGAAAGAGAAAGGTATGCCTGGGAAGTATGTGCAGTTGATCCGAGCGATGTACTGTCGATGTAGTACCCAAGTCCGGATCAACTCAGGACAGATGAAATGGCGACAGGTCACTGGAACAGATTGTGATCCACGGATGCCCCTCAAGTTAAGGAGAAAATATACAAATCCATGATTAGACCTGTCGTATTGTATGGATCGGAATGCTGGGCTTTGAAGAAGGTGGATGAAAACAGATTGCATGTAGCGGAGATGATAATGTTGAGGTGGATGTGTGGTGTGACAAGAATGCATAAGGTAAGGAACGAATATATTAGAGGAAGTTTAAAAGTTGCGCCAGTTACAGAAAAGTTGAAAGGGAATCGACTGTTTTGGTATGGACATGTGATGAGGAGGGACGAATCGCATGTGACTAAAAGAGTGATGAATATAAACGTTGATGGATGGAGAGGGAGAGGAAGGCCAAAGAAACGATGGATGGATTGTGTGAGGAATGATATGAAAGTTAAAGGAGTAAATGATAGCGTGACGGTTGACTGAGGAGATTGGAAGAAAAAAAAGTGTTGCGCCGACCCCAAGTAACATGGGACAAGTGCAGGAAGACGATGATGATATTCCGCGTTTCTTATTCAAAATTAAGCCGATCTTGTATCGTGGTCCTTGGGATCTGATACAGTCTACATGTATCTCTTATTTCCTTCCCTTCTTTTCGGATATCATTGAGAGCTTTTTCAGGGTACTGGACAGTATTTTTCTTTTTTTTTGTTGACTCTGAATTATTTGGGAGCTTCATCTAAAAAAAAAGTAATATAAAATAATTTATTGTTGTTTTTATGACTAATTTTGTTTTAAATTGAAAAATCAACAACCACATGGTTGCTTGCTAAAATAATTATTAAACGGACATTTCAATAACCAACCAAATAAAAAAATCTGACGCATACTCAATGAACTTTCATACTTATTTCTGTTAGCGGTCGTTATTTCTCTCATACTAAATTATGGTGGCCGGAAACCAATGTCTTTATTTCGATTATTTTGGTTTACGACCACCTGTTTAGCATCCAATTTTGTACGTAAATTAAACAAAGTTCTTTCAAAGAAACTGGTGGTCGCTTACCAAAGAACTACAAAGAAAAACCTTTACAATGCTACATTCAAAATCGTAACAGTCCTGTATGAAGCATTAGGATCATATTAATCAAAATAGAATAATGCGGTTCCCGTCGGTTTGCGACCATGTGGTCGCTATCTAACGTTTTTGATAAAAGAGCATTTCGATTTTATCTTAATAATAAGTTTAAAAATAGCAAAATACAACTAAATAATAACCAAAACTTATCGATTGTACAATTTAACATCTAACTTGTGTGTAAAACATGAAATAAGTAATAAAACTTACCTTTGAGCGCCGCGCGCCGTGTTATTTTTTTTTCAACTCGCGGTACTTCCACTCACCACTGAATCAAGACTCGCACTGATCAATTTTTTTTCGGCTCTTGGTGAACCCATTTGTTTCAAACTGTGTAAAATCTTATTTCATCATTATTTCTGGAGCACGTAAGATTTAATTTTTATTTATATTACCTCTACAAATACTATTATCTTGATTTAAAGAAACTTAGTCCGTCATATGGTCGCCTACTGAAGGTGGTCGCGATACCGGCGAAACGACCCTACCTATCTACTTTCTTTTATTCAATGCCGTGATTTTATTGAAAATGTTTGGGGGTTTTAAATGTTTTGGATCGTATTTAGTCGCACGTGGCATGCGAAGGTTGTGATATTAACACTACCTATCTGTATTCGAAAGATTTCGACTACTGCTAGGTACTACTTTTAACCGTATTTTTCATTCTGAAAATGGCAAAACGCAAGCCAATCACGCTTGAACAGCGAAGTGCTATTTTTACTCTTCGTGAGGAAGGTTACAGTGAACGTTAAATCGCAGAAAGGCTCGGACTTTCTTGTAAAGTACTGACATTGACACCTTTGCTAGAAAACAAGAAACAGGGGAAAAATAGACAAAAAATTATCTGACTGGCCGAAATCCTCAACAAATCTAGAGAATAACTTCATCAGAGTTCTCTCTAAACGGAATCAACGCTGAACGGCACCACCGCAGCTTCAAAGGAAACGCGATAAACACCCATTTCAGTCAGTTTCTGTCTGCGACTAAGAGGATGTGTTGCTGCTAAAAAACTAAAACCAACAATTCGACAAGAATAAAAGCGTGCTAAAAATAGACTAAAACGGATAAAGGTGATAAAACCTGGCCAAAAGAGCAAAATGTCCTTTGGAGTGACAAATCAAAGTTTGCAAAGATTTTCGAATCCAATAGACGTAGCTAGGTACGTAGGTATGTTTATAGACCGGTTAAAAGAAGAAAGAGCTTCCGAAGCATGTACAGTGCCTACTATCAAACATGGTAGTGGTAATTATGGCATGGTTTGGGGGTGTTTTGACAACAGTAAACCCGGAAATCTTGTGAGGATTACCGAAAAACTAAAAGAGGGAGGTTTTTTGAAAATTCTTCAGGATTCTGCCGCACCCAGTGGACTTGAATCTCATTGGTCCTGAATTCAATTTTCCACAGTATAATAATCCGAAGCACTCGTCTAAAGTCTGTGCCAGAACTTTTTGAAAAAAAAGAACATGAATAGATTTTAAAAATCATGCAATGGTCATCTCAATCACCTGAACTTTCTTCAATTGAACTTGTTGACAATACCTAGAATATGTGGGAAGATAATGAAAGAAAAAGTGGACACTTCGATGAAGCTAAAATTTAATTACATTTTCATATTGTTTGTTGATGTTATTTCATTTTATTTGAGTTTACATTGCTGCTTCCATACTTTTGGACGGTAGTGTTCTTTTTAAATCTATGTGATATTTTCTTTATCGTTACTAGGTAGGTACCTTTTCATAGCTTAGAATCATATCGTAGGAAGGTAGATTACCTACAATATTGAAACGGCATAGGTACCTAACTGCTGCTAAAACATTGATTTAAGTGGGGGGCTAAGTAAATCTCGCATTGCAACATAAAACATACTCCTAATCTAATAGCCAGTCGTTAAAGGGACGAGTTAATGGGCCTCATCATACAGCATCTTTTACATGTACTATAGGACCTGAAGCCAGGGTACCTACTTAGTGTCTACTGTGATAAGCGATGATGATAATGACATGATGCAAGAAAATGGCTTACGATTTAAAGAGCTGTTTGCATTAGTTTTTTTACAAATCTGAGTTCTTTTCATATCTATTCACGAATAAATAGCTCATATAATTACAAATAGACTTATATCAATAACAAGTTTTGGTTACTTTGACATTCAACTTACCTATTGTCAATTTTTCCTTTTTAGAGATATCAAAAAGGTAAATACTACACAGGGGCCTACTTCTTACACCCATGGCGTTTACCAGTGTGGCGGCATCTACATCGTCACATACGAACTATATTTTGTCATGGTTCTTTTGGCGCGTGGCATCATTCGGAACTAGCGCCGTCATTTTTTTTTCTCAATACAATTTCACAAGAAGTTTACCCTTAACGCCCTCCTGTCAATGTCATTCAAGCGCCAAAAGAACCACGACGAACTATACGCATTATAGGTACCTGTCGTGACACAAACTTCTACATATAACACCTATATCTATAACAGCCCGTCAACAACCGTTGAGCTGTAGCTCTCAACACCCAAGTAGCCGTCGAGTCCGGTGAGTTACTACACGGAAGTAGAAAATCCTCCCTTTTATGTGGCGGACGAGAAACTATCCATCCTGTTCCTCATACATTTGCGACTATCTAGGTATTAGTATAACGAAAACCTGTATCTGTAGAATTATGTAGATACAGTCGCCAGCGCATCAAGTATCACAAACTGTCAAATTTTCTCATAAGATTTAGAACTTAACCATCAACATGATAAATGGTTTAAAATAATTTGGAGAAATTTGTCAGTTTGTGGTAACTTGATGTGCTGGCGACTGTACCTACACTTAAGTATGTATTTTTTGCTTACATGATATTTACATAACTAAATAGGATAAAACTAACTGGTAATTAGTAACCGATACTCAAACACGTGATTATACTCAAGACAACAAATAACTTTCCCAAAGAAACATTTTTTTATATCTACGGGTTCACTTTTATCCCAATAACCCAACAGCCGTGTGAAATTCAGGCCCCACGCTTATTAGCGACATTATCGAATGATGTAATAATACAGTGTTTTTTTTTCCAGAATCAATGGGTTCGATTCCTGGCTAGGAATATTGATTTTTCAAAAATCGAATGATTCTGTTTTAGTTTTCATTAAAATCGGGCTTGAGACTCCTTTGAATATTTTTCACTGTTCCTCATAGTTTCGGATTTGGCCATCTACGCCCACTCACCATGTAACGGGTCTTTAACTATGAAATTGCCGTTTTTTTCTCACATATTGTAATTTTGACGTATGGTTATTTTTTTCCTAATTCCGTTTTTATTGGATTAATTGTTAAATTAGGTACTTAGAGTTTAAAAACCGTAATAGTAGTTGCATATTACCTCATACGGTAGTGTGTCTAAACCACAGATATAGATAGAGCTAGATAACGCAAGAGCACCTACTTCGCGTGCCCGACTTAAGCTAAAGAAACTTAACGTGGCCACTGTCACACCTCAGTCTGCATTGGTGCGCCACGGTAGTCAGACCTCTCTCAAAAAATTAAAGATGCAAATTCGTAATGCATTGCGGCTTTTACTTGAAGAGGTTCTGTTTTAACAAGTGATGAATATTGAAACAAGTAATATTATCGTATATCGCTTCGGTTTAGTAGTACAGGTTCTTTTGTCATTTTTCTGTCAACTTTATTGATTAGTGCTTTTCATCGTACGCAACACAAAGCGATTCTCGAGAATCGATTTCGGACACAGATTTCAGAGACAATTTTAATAAATAATCTTAACGTTTCGTGATTTTTTAGTTTTCCACATGATGGTAATTTAAAAGAAAAATGAATTGATGCGACGGGAAATAAAGATAGGTTCCCAACGAAGTATAGCACTAGTTGTTCGATACTTTTTGAGAAAGCAAGCTTTGTTGAAGGAAATAAGCAAAAATAAACAAATAAAAATTGTGAGGGAACGGAACCGTCGCACAGTCCAAAAAATACACGGCATGATGTCGGCTTAAAAAATGTTTATTAATCAAGCAAACAAGTAACGTTACAACTAGAGAACTTTTTTTTTTTTACTGTTTAATTACTATGTCACAAAAACGATTAATAAATTGATTTAAAAGATTGTGAATAATTCTTTCCTGTACACAATTACTTAATAAATAGTATTCGTAAAGTTGAGAAATATATTAATATATATAGTTACACAATAGCAGAATAACTATTAAAATATTTGAAAAGTTCACGGAAAAAAAAAACGTTTTTACATAAATTGTGTTTGGCCAAGGGTTTGGCATCTTCCGCAATTGACAGCTCATGTCACGCAGGTAGAGTAGGTAGCTAGGAGGGTAGGTAGGGTAGATAGGTGTAGGTAGGTAGGAAATCGAGTCATTTTTCGAAGAAAATATTGTCCGTCTGATTTAGTTATGATTTTCCACAATTAGAGCTATTTTCACGTTTTTCCTTTTGGGAGTATGGAGAATAGGGTATAAAGTTCTTCCCTCTATATAGTCTTAAGTCACGGGTAACTTTACTTGCGTGATGTAGGATTATGATGTTTCGATTTTTAGTTCATCATCTGTGTCATAGATGGCGCTGTAGTACTTTTTGTTCTATGTTGCTGTATGACTCTTTGTAGCACTACAAACTGCTACATCCTAAATCTTTGAACGGTGGTGGAGGGCTAAAAGCACTTTAAGCAGGTTAGAATATTTTTATTTTTATCGTGTTGCTGATGACGAAATTCAACTTTCTGAACTATTCGAGATCCATTGGAGAAATAGTACATTTTGATACACGTGAGGAAACTTTGTTATGGAGCCGAGCACTGCAGTAACAAATGCCCACGTGGATCAAACGACGTTTTTAAATAGTTACACTTTCGAAGAAATAAAATAATAGAGCGAAAAGTATTTTTGTCATGAATTATTAGGAAACTATGCTTTAATTTGATTTTATTCCGCTCTTTGCTTTAGCCAGGTTGAAGGAGAAGCAAAGGTATGAAGCCGCTGAAAAGCCTAATATGAGAAATAGAAAATACAAATAATATAATTGTGTATTATTTTAATTTTCTATTTCTCATATTAGATTTTTTTTTGGCTTTTATTTGTGTTGACAAATAAAAAAAATATTTACAACACAAATAAATGTTAATGTGTTAATAAAAGTAAATATTTTTAAATAATCATGTTTAATTATGACTAGCGGTCCGTCCCGGCTTCGCAAGGATGGACATTTATTTTCCCCTTAATCCTCCCCCCCAATACTTCCTAGTAATAAAATATATAGCCTATGTTACTCAGGGATTATGTAGCATTTTAATGGTGAGAGAATTTTTTTAAACGGCCAGTAGTTTTAGAGTTTATTCGTAAAAATAAAAAACCTTCCACTTTATAATATTAGAGTCCGTGTAGATGTAGATATGCTATTTAATAAACACGATTCAAATACCCATTAAAAAAATATTTACGCCGGAATATTGTGCCTCTTTGCTGAGATTTAAAAAAAAAGAACATTCACCACTGACTGTAGGAAATGAACCAAATTACATTTAGACTTAGTTTATATTTAGTTATCTGTGGAAATTTTTATTTCCGTTTGTGAAATACATTGCATGTTGAACCTTAGCGTAGTGCGATAAGAACTAGTTTTCGAGGTGTATATCAAAAATCTCAACATACATTGACGCTCCACCATCAGTGATCCAACCCTACACTGTTTGCACATTGTACCTAGGTATCCGACCCGGTTCGAAGAAAACTTCACAGAATGTTTTGGACACTTCTTTCAGATTTCTTGTATTCGGGCCGGTGCAGTGCGCAAACAGTAGGTACCTATTGATAGATCCCGTTTATGTTGCATGACCCTTTTCCTTGGAAGTTGTACTGGAGCTTGCTGTAGGTAGCTACTAGATATATTGCAGGACGACTTTGCATAATATTTATTCTACTTTAGGTATTCAGGTACATGCTTGAGTAAGCGTTCTGCTAGCAACTATAGCTGAAAGCATTCTTTACATAAAACAAAATAACACTGCGAAAAAATATTGCTGAACAACGATCATTTTTTTGGTGTAAAAAATCACGGTTTACGGTAGTGGTCAATGTAACGCATTCAAAACATTGTGCTGATGGATGCATTGCTTAGTACAGGCGTCATGAAGGTATTTAAAACTTTTAAAACATGTGTTTAAAAAAAAGGGGGAAACATGTTCGAACTTTGACCTTCAATATCTGATCAACTAGCCTTCTAGTTGACCCTGTAGTCGTAATTGCGGCCACCAAACATCAAAGCAGTCAAGGAAAAAAGTATATTAGTTGGTAGAAGTTGTGAGCTGAATGCTGGATTATTACACATAACTACATACCAACATAAAAGCTTCAAAAAAACCTTTGTTAAAAATATGCAAAAGTAGGTACCTAGGTAACATTGCCGCATAGTGCAAAAATCCAGGAAACCAATTTAGTTGGAGCTAAAAGCCCTGTCTTATGTGCGGCAGCGGCGGGTAGTGCCACTGTTGGCGAAACAAAGTGTAAATGGATTGATTGCGCCAATTCCCGGTTACAAAGGGAGACGAAATTGCATTAAAAGCTCCGTGGCGCGGGCCATTTGCCAAAGCACTTACTGCATTAGGAGCGTCCAAATAACGTTACCTTAGTGTGGTGTTAGGAAATGTAGGTGTCGAAGGGATGAAACTTGCACGAAAGTTTACATAGATGATTTAATTTTCACAAAAAAGTGTTCATCGAGGTTGGAGGACTTAGGTAGCTAAGCTATAGGTACTCTTGGCGTGTGAAAATCGATAGGTATGTCGCTTCTTTGAATTAGTTTTTTTTGTAGCCAACGGTTTTCATCAGATAGTTTTATGGAGAAAATAACAATTGTCTACCTACAGACAGATAATTCAACTTAATTTAGTAGGTAGGTTATCACAGGGGTCAATACCTAAGTAAAACTGAAGAGCACCCCTGCAATGTCAACTTTGTACGCGAGTGTGAGAAACGCGCGAGTTTCACGCCCCGTACGCGCGACAAAGGTTAATTAATTACATTACGCTGCGCTTGAGTGGCCGGGCACTCATTGCACAACGCTAATTCGCAAATTAGCCGCCGCCAAAGCGGGCTTTTATTCGCTCCATTACGGCCCTGACGTGTTTCATCTCTATATTTCACTTAATTTCTAGTTGATTTGGATTATTGAGTAGGTAACTAGATATTGCTAATGGTTTATGGCACGTGATTAGTGCCTGGCGATTTAATAATATCAGGTCGCAAATCTATAAGTACTAATAGGTATTGGGATAATGACAAGTTTCTTAAAAATACCTTCTCGCCTATTGGTGGAGTTATAAATAAAAAATGGTTTATTTGCCTCAATGAAAGTGATAAAACATGCTTATCAATATTACTTTACAAATTTAGGTATAATTTTCGTTACAATAATAGGAAGATCATCTATCAAAATCCAGTGCACCACTGAGAAAAAAAAAAGAGATCAATCAATGTGTCATAAATATTTTTAATTTTGAATCTAGAATTGATAATTTTAAAAGAAGAATGTGGCTTTGAGGTTTTAGCAAAAAGGCTAAAATTCAGAGGTAACTCTGCACTATGTAATGCTATAATTGCTCCGTAAACCACCACTTGATAATCTTATCTACTAATGTCAAAATTACGCTCCAAATAGATTGCTTGTTTCCGCCTTTGTTTTAAAACAACAATGGAGTCTTGTGAATAAATTAAATAATAAAACTCAGATAAAACAAGTTTGCCGCGGAAGCAAAAATGTTTGACAAACCACCCATTAGCGGTCCCTGAGAATATAAGAGCAATACAAGATGGCGGCGGCTCGTAACGTACAATTAGATTTTATTTTTGTCTATCAAAATATTTTTAATTGGTTTTAGAGTTGGAAAATACTGTAGTATATGATTATCGCGCTACAAAGCTGTATATTTGCTTAATGGAAGAGTGTTCGAGATAAAAGCTTGCGCTATCGAGGTCGGATCTGAGCGGTAATTAGAGGGGTTGCCTGCGCCGACGCCGACGACTCTTCCTTACATGCCACTTAAAACTACACCGCCTGCTAGGTATTCGACATTATCTTATTATGTACCTACTGTTAACTCTAGAAATGTGGCAACATGACTGACTACTTTTACTCACCTAGGTGTTTTATGTACTTACATACCTACTCGTAGTGTTTAATTAAAGTCTAGATATTCTCTTCTACTTATATTCTCAAAAGTTATAGATTAGGTACTGGCACACAAAATATTGCGAACATGGTTACCTAAATACTGAAATGATGCAACTAACAAAGTAACTAAGTAGGTACCAAGTTTGAGGAATGCTCACAGTTTTAATAACTGCACACACAATTTTAATAACTGCCGGAAAGAGCCTGACGTACATGAAATACATGACGTACGTGTGTAGTACGTTTATGTCACAAAGTTAACGAAAACTAAGCACATTTTAAGCTAACTTAAAGCAGTGGCAAAAGAACTAATATGTAAAATAAAGTGCTCATTCTTCCCTAATCTTAGTACCTGATCTATTGCTTTTAGTGAAATTACCCTATAAATATTCAGGAAGAAGGCGAAAAAACTTAATAATACAGTATCGGGCGACGTTAATTGCAAATTACATGTGCATTAATGTTCTGGCCACGTGTGGCGAATGTTTTAACGGTCAAAGTTCGCCTGCACTCCACTTAAGTGTCACTTATCATACGGAGCAAGGAATCATGACGAGAGAGTTTTATTAGAATGTCAGCTGATTCTTTTGTAATACGTTTTTTCACGAAATTATTTTATTTTAATATGCTATTTAATTATTTTGTTCCGATGTGCGTGTGGTTGTTTTGGATTTGGACTTTTGTCATGGACTTGGGTACAGTATGTATCTACGTGTTGGTATATATCTTGGAAGATACCGATACTGATATCTTTTTGTAACTGTATTAACTAATTAATCCAGTCGAGATCACATTTCTTTAAAAAACAAGTTCGAAAACGGCATTTCCTGCTTTTCTTCAAAACCTTTCGATTCTAAATGAGTTTATCAAAAAACGATATTTCGTGCTCCAAATTGAGTGAGTTTCTGGTTGTTTCTTATCGACAAACTAGAAATAACATCGGTGTTGGTGCTTGTGTGAGCGATCGGTATCGCGCCGTGCGTGCGTTGACGCCGAGTGCCGTAAACAGCCAAACACTACGGAGCTCGCAGGGGTAGGAAACATTTTGCTGCCACACTAAACAAGTTATTTTTTCAAGCTAAATCATAAAGAGGAAATATCTACCTATTACTGCCCCATTGCAGTGAAAATAACTTTTCTTGTGCGGAGAAGGTACGTGTTTAATTACCACGCCTGCTCAAGGCAATTTAAACTCCAGATAGCTTCTAGATGGTAGGTATGTGAGTTCAAATGTTTGTAAACATACCCACCACGAGAAATTCCTAGTGTGGGGCAACGTTTTTTTTAAGTTTGGCAGTTTGAGGGCCTACCCTAATGTCCTTTCTTTGGTATTTTTCGTCGTGTCGTTAAGCTCCTTGAGTTATGAGTCGGGCTAAGGGATAACTGACAAATGCTTGCACTGACTGGACAGGTCCATTCAAATCTGTATGGTTCTTTCTGCAAAAGACCACCTCAGACACCAACCTGCATAGTCCTCATGTGAGTTGACTAAGATTATGGCTGGACCTTAAAAGAGACTACGAACTCTGAGTATGTTTCGGCTGTTTTTCTTGGAGTAGTCAGGTACGAGACAGCGGCCACATCTAGTTTTTAAAAAGAATGACGTGTAAAATTGTTTTTAAAACCTATTTGAAAATAAAACATAATTTACCATTTAATAGGTGCACGCAGCGAGTGTGTTACGAAAGTATGCTTTTCAAAAAAAAAAACAACACACAAGTTGTAAAATGTAAGAATAAAACGCAGAATACCAAGACTACATGTTGACAACCTCACAATATTTAGACGTAAATGGAAACAATGATTCGCCACTTTTGTGTACAAATGTTTTTGGAAACGTCGGCGGCTGTGATGCCGTCTGTCGCGATGTCGGCTAATTGACACCTCGCCGCACTAGATTACCACTTAATTTCACACTTTCTATAGATAATAGAGCCAATATGGACGCGAAGTTTTAACGTGATTCCATACTTTTGTGGTGAAAGGAAATTGGCTGTGGCTAGCTTATAATTTTGTACAAAAATGTGTCAAAACATACGCTTGTGCTCTGAAAATTATGTAATCTTGTTGGAATTGGTATTGCTTTGTCGAATTTATCGCATTTATTTTATTTTATTGTACAGTGATATAATTTAGTAAAGTTCATTTCATATCATAAACATCACCTATGGCTTGGTTGTTTTTTTTATCTATTGTAAGTAAGTGGTTTCTTTCACTCTCTTCAGTGTCATGAGGTCCTCGGTCTCACTAATATACAACATTAGTTTTAGTATATGCGGAACCTGAAACACGTGTCTAGTATTTTTATGTAAAGAATGTAGGTACAAATTTTCTGTATCATTAAAAACCACAAAGTTATAAGCTTGTTCTGTTACCTAGTCGTCCGTACAAAAGCGTGGTCACCGCGTAGCGCGCGCCTCCAACGTCGTCTTGAGCTCATTGATAATAGTAATTTGGCAGTAGGTACCTAAATTATTGCGATAGGTACTTAAAGTCGCTCGGTGTTCAACTTTTAACTTTTTTAAATATTTTTGGGAAAAAATATAACATGGTTTAAAAATTATTGGAATCGATTCAGTTACTTATTCTGAACAAACTATATTCAGGTTTCGCATATACTAAAAATAATGTTGTATTTGATCAGGATAAAAGTTTTCTAACTACTAAAACACGTATGAATTATCAGGCAAGATAACTTTAACTACTTAAAAATCTAACACAAAAACAACCGGAAGATGATGAATCACACAACGCAAAGTTATTAGCACTTAAAACACACCTAATGGTGAGAACGTTTTTCTTTTTATGGAAACAAATCAATTATTTAAAAAAAAGCATTTCACTTTGAAACAAAAAGGATCACTATGAGTTTTTGTTTAGTTTTTGTGTGGATGTGTGGAGTGTCAATTATTTCATCAGAAGATGCGCCGACGCAACGTGGGTCAACGCGTCAGCGTCGGGACTAACACCTTGTATTTGATATGCTACGTTTTTATATTGATACAAAATTAATATTTTCGTTTATAGGTAGATCTGGTGATTACGATTGTAAAATAATTAATGAATACACAAAATATTTCTTAATCAAAGTATTTAGAAATCGGTTCCAGCTGAAGAAAGTTTAAGCAAAATGTTGATTAAAACAATACAGTCTGCAGTCTCTACAGGCACTCTTTATCTAACCCATCAAGTTGAATTCTTTCTCGTTTCTTTTTGAAGGGGCTCAGAAAGATTCACAATCTTACTTTTACAGCTAAAAGAAAAAGCTTCTGACTCTAAAAAATAAAATGCTCCTAAAAAAATCAAGAGAATCATCACTTTTTGAACATCAAAATTACACGAGATAGTCCTCCAAAACTAGTGTTCCCCACTTTTCTCTAGCTGGGCAGAAGAAGCGACATGACCGACTCCTCCACAACACATCTTCCGTTAAGTTGGACGAACTAACATCAAATAACCCAACTATAACTTTAAACTTAAAACAAAAACAAACAGTCCATCCCACATTCCTGTATATGTCAGTGTTATTATTTCGGACATAGTGTGTGCTTCCGGACATTAGTGCGGCGCTGCACCGTCCGCGTCCTAGCCGGCGCGTGATTAGAGGCGAGCGCCGCCTGATTACAGGCCGCCTAATGCACGCGCCACGCCGCCGTGTTCACATCATGATCTGAGCTTTTGGCTATTGGATGTACCTAGATGTAGGTTAAAATTGGGGCTTTGTATCAATATACAACATCATTTTTAGTATATGCGAAACCTGAGTATAGTTTGTTCAGAATAAGTAACTGAATCGATTCCAATAATTTTTAAACCCTGTTAAGTAAATACTTTTACCAAAATTTAAATAAAAAATTAAAGTTGGATACCGAGCGACTTTGAGTACCTAAAGCAATAATTTAGGTACTTACTGCCAAATTATTATTATCAATGAGTTCAAGACGACGCTGGAGGTGCGCGCTGCGTGGTGACCACGTTTTTGTGCGGACAACTAGGTAATAAAACAAACTTATAACTTGTGATTTTTCATGATACATCATTATTGCCTTTTTCACGCCTTCACTGCGGAACCGATTTCAGTGTTTGTCACAAAGACCATGACTTGGGTGCATAATAGTACAGAATACATAATAGTACAAGTAGTAATGGGGCTGTACCACTAAAAGCCCTATATATCCTTTATGTCCTTTAGGATACACTTTATCCCTTTAGTATGTTCCTGTGGGATAAAATCCGACATCCACGCTGATATAGCTGCAGGTTAAAGCCAGTAACTAATTTAAAAAAAATGTTTTACTTTTTTCTTTAAGTGCCAGTTAAGTTCAGGATGATTTCCACCAAACGGCTCGCATCGCATCGGATCGGAAAGGATACGAATGGATGCGGCGACAGTCGATCACGTCCGGCAGGGTGTCGACGCTTACGATCGGGTCCGTAACGTCGCTTGCGAACGTATCCATTTCTGTGCCTAGTCAAGTTTCATACCTACCGTGTTGACGTGTTCTAATTTTTGAAAATGGTTGAAGTTGACGAAGTGTTGTTTATTGCATTAGAAGAAAAAAAAATCATGAAACACGGAAAAGAAAAATTTGGATTGATGATTTATGACTTTGAGTGCACGCGACGACAGCGGAGTGGATCCGATCGGATATCGCAGCATACTTTGGGCTACAATCGCGTGTCGCGGAAGACGCCCGCGGTCAAACTGCTGTTCGCGGCTTGGTAATATAGACTTTAAATACTGTGTAAGATTGTAAAATCCGTTCCGATCTGATGCGATGCGAGCCGTTTGGTGGAACTCATCCTTTATCTAGCAGATAACTCTTATGACATCTGGTTGATAGTGTCTATCAGGACAATGACCTATGTTTATGTAAAAAAAAACATCAGTGCAATCTACCTACTTTTGTGAAGTCTGCGGTTAGCGGCAATTATTAATTGTCAGTCGTAACGTAGGCGTAGACCCTTGCTACGCGAAGCCTACGCGGCTACGAGATAAACTGTCCTTCAAAAGACTACGTGCTACGAATGGGGTCAATGTTACTTTTTCAACGTTTTTTGAATAAAATACTGTACAAATTATTGTTCACACCTTTATAACAAAAACTTTCAACAACAATAAAAGAGGTCCTTGCGGTTATTATAAGAAAAGGGTAACAGTCAATAGGGATACTTAATATTGTTGTGCATTCTCTAACAATCGTTCAGAAATCAATGCGCGGCGTTAGTCGACATATTGCTTTGTTGGAAATAAAACGCCAGTGAGACTAATTGAAATGCTACATTACGTCAGCGCCGAATAGGGGCACTGTTCGACGCTTACAAATATAAAACAATCATTTGGACAGTTCAAAGAGCGGAGCCGTGTAGCGCAATCTTAGCGTGTGGTCCAAGTCATCAAGGATTAGAAGGGAAATATTATTCCTTCTTTATAGATTGGAAGATAATCTCAACATACTTATGTAGTTGACAAAGGCTATGGCAAATGAAGATGATTATTGTGCTCCCTTATAACTTTAACTCATTTTGTAATTTTTTTATTAGAGACATACAACAGTTACATGCTACAGAAAATACAAAAAATCCTTAAAAGCCAAAGATTGCAAACATGTAACCCACACCAATATCCACGTCTTAACAAAAGAATAACAGACAATGTCACCACTGCCACTGTTTTCTATGTCTATCTATGGCTATTCTTATCTCATGCAAGATAAGATAAATAATAGGAAACCTAACCAAAATATATATCTAAACATAAAGTAATAAAGAAATTTACTATTTCAGAATTTCAAGTCACACATTACCGATAAAAAAATGTTGATGCTAATAAACATTCTAGGTTTTTCCGTATCAGCGGATATCCAAGCATAGTCTATCCTAAGCTATTCGTCATTCATCTCACAACTTGTACCGCAGCCTGGCTCGCGCCTCGTCATCTCGCGGCGCCTTTCAATTCCCATCTCAAACGTTTGGATACACCCCCACAATGGGCAGGCCGCGAGCTGCCACGAGGTGCCACGAGATGCCACGAGGCCACAAAGCGGGCCACGTTTGCCGCCTCGTTATGTAAAATCGGCCAAACAATGTGAGCGGTATCGCTTTCTGTAAGAACTCAATCAAATCAAATTAACAATAGATATCGACCAGTTTATTAAGAACTACACATCACTTATAATTGTTGCCGGTCATGGGTCTTGTCTAGTGGATTATGGACTTTCAAGATGTGTTGTAGTGTATGGCTGTGGACACAAAGGTCCGCCAATCAACGCCATGCTGTCTGACTAGACAGACGTCTGACTGTATGTAGACAATAACCATTATGTCTAGTTTAAATGGTTTTCTTTGTTTAGTGACAAAGTAAGCATACACATGGAATAATAGAGATAGGTATGATGTTGGGCTAAGATGATTGAATTTTCATACATCAATAATTTTGGTTTCTTGACTGCAATTTAAACCTTTGACCATAGAAATAAATTGCCAAGTGGTTGGAACGATTTAAATACGGTGATGTTTAGGAGAACACTCGGTAAATTTTTGATACATAAAGCGTATTATAGTATAAATGAGTTTCTAACATAGAAAAATATATTGGTTGACTAATTTTAATGATAATGATAATTTATTAATTGAAAGGTAATTGTCATGAAAATGATAATTTATTAATTGATCCACTGATTGATAATTGTAATGAAAATGTTATAATTTCTTAACTGATCTATGGAATGATAATTGTACTAATAATAATATAATCGATCTGGTCTTTAAAATGTAAGTACATGTTTCATAAATAATGTAAATGTTTACATGCGGAATTGTAAAATAATACTGAGCTTTGATATATCAAAACAACTATTGTGTATTATCCATATTTGCTAAATAAAATTCTATTCTATTCTAAATACAAAGTATATGTCTTACCCAGTACCCAGGCGTATCCGTATCGTATTACCCAGTAATTGGGTTTTTGAAGTCAGATAGGAAATACTGATATTCAGCTGCAACCGGTTGTACTGGAATCCAGCCCCTACATAGTTGGGAAAACGCTACATACAAAGTTTTCGGTACGAAACATACTTAAGTTTCTCAACTAAGCACCTAATATTTATATACGATTGCACAACAATGTATTTACCTCCGTAACCACATAGAAATATTTCTTACTCAAATAGCGCTTATTTAATTATGTCTTTAGTGGCATCATAATATTTTCCAAACATGTTTTATTATAAACAACTCTTGACCTATCGAGTTAGAAAACATAATACACACCTAAGTATGTATGTTAAAGTATGTATTTATACAACATTAGTTTTAGTATATGCGAAACCTGATACACGTGTCTAGTATTTTTAAGTAAAGAATCTATGTATCATGAAAAATCACAAAGTTATAAGCTTGTTCCGTTACCTAGTTGTCCGCACAAAATCGTGGTCACCACGCAGCGCGCGCCTCCAGCGTCGTCTTGAGCTCAATGAAAATAATAATTTGGCAGTAGGTATCTAAATTATTGCGATAGGTACTTAAAGTCGCTCGGTGTCCAACTTTTAACTTTTTTAAATATTTTTGGGAAAAAATATAACATTGTTTAAAAATTATTGGAATCGATTCAGTTACTTATTCTGAACAAACTATATTCAGGTTTCGCATATACTAAAAATAATGTTGTATAACTTAATAGTTTTATATTAAGTTAGGAAAAGGCTAGCCTTTTCCTAACTATGTTATATTAAACAATGTTCTAAGCTTTCAAAGTTTACAACTAAACTTAACAAACAAAAAAACAAATATCGGGAGCTCAAAATATTGAACAATCACGAAAGTGACAGTATGAGTTTATGTTTTATTAAGTATCGTAATCACAGCTATAACCTTATTAAAAATCTTAAAAGAAAATATGACAGGAAACAGATAGACAAAGCAAATAAAGACTAAAAAAATGTGTATAGCTATAAATAATGTCACGCATCGCAAACAAACGAAAATAACAGAATAAATCGCAAACAAACGAAAATAACAGAATAAAATTACGGCTTTAACTGTTTGGTAGGAAAGGTCAAAATACACCAGATACAGACAGATCATACCAGATGTGATAGACCAGGACCCTAACATAACACAGTGGTAACAAGAAAACCTGCAACAAGGAAGACGTGCATCGAAGAAACTGTACTAAGTATCAGTAGCCAAGGGTCAATTTTTGTAACAGGTAAGTCGGAGTACATATGTTTAATGTGATTCTATTATTTGTCTATAGAATGCCATTTTTCATAGGGAAGCCGGTAGCAATCGAGTTGTATGGAACCTTCGCCACTGCTAAGTATCCAGATTTATTAAAATACTTCCTTTTCTATTTTCATTAAATTAGATAATCATATAATTCGATAACGATTTGTTTTATAAGTTTTCTTTAATGGTGCCACATAAAACAACGAAGTCCCTCCTGTATTTTCACGATAAGTGTTTTACATATATTTACAGAAAACTGCATCGAAAAAAGGGAAGTTTCCAGAAAATTACAGAACATGAGCTTAATGGCGCTTAACTTCCAAAGGCAAATGTATTTTTTTAACAAATTGGTTTTCGTCAAGGATTCTCACAATCAATGAACAACATATCGTCATACAACAACAACAACAACAACATGTCGTCGTCGTCGTTGTCGTCATGTTGTCGTCGTCGTCGTTATCAAATATTGTATAACTATGATCGATCTATTCTATGTTTATGATGGAGAGATTGAAAATTTCCAAAAAATTTAAAAGTATAATTTCTTCAAAATAACCCAGTTTGGACCCCAATTTATGGTTGCAAATTAGGTCTAGTTTCATCCATTTCAAGGAATGCACCTAATTAACAATCACCCTGTAGACATAACAGGTACTTAGGTAGACAGGAACGTTTATGCACGTTTAAAAACAAACCATAAAATGTATTCACCCCAATAAAGGAAACGAACACATTCGCGCGAGTGCGGGGGCGGGGGGGAGGGAGGGGGAGCGGACGCGGTGTATGTAAAGCTTCGTAGACACTGTACATAACAAACATTACCACACAAACAGAGCTCCTCGCCACCACGTACCAACTGCAGTAAGACAGAAGTGCAACTTTGTACCGACCGAAAGTTATTCGTGAAGACTTTCTGGGAGGGGGGAGGGGCGTAAATGGTTTACGAGCTCGTAAAGCTAAGAATCTGCGACTATACTGTTTACGAAAGGATGAATAAGATTGTGGATTTACTTCCATATACAGAGATTATGAGATTATCATCGATTGGAAATATGATTCCAGCTCATTAATGTAACATACATAGAACTGCCTCACTTATGTCATTAATTCATATAACAAACATGTGCGTGTCGAACCTAGTGACATTAGGTAGTTAATCCTGAAGTGACGTTTTTCACAAAACATTGCCATGGTGAATTAAGCGGCCACTCATGGCAATGTACTGAAACTAGACTGTCAGCACATGGTTCCATAGTATCCTTTTAAACTTCACTTAACACGCGCCAATTGTGCAACACACCTCCAAATATTGTGGAAATTCTTAATCCATTGCTTCATATATTTGAAAATGATCGTTAGAGTAACAAACGCAATCAATGTTGTGGTCTTGTCAAAGTTAATGGCATTGCGGTTGTAAGTGTGTAACCCCACTGGTTGGGTATCTATGGAATAATTATTTGTTGTATTTATCGAGATATTAGATACGTATTATTCCAACTTGTGTTTCATGAAGTATGCGATATTTTCACATTACATCGCTATAATGAAATTTCAATGAATGTGGCAATGTTTCGAAATTGTCAAAGTGCCTGGTACACTGGTCAACATATCCCTTGCTCCTTCTGCCTCCATCTTGCCTCGTGCACGGACCGCCGAGGCACCCCGAGGCGTTGACTGGCGCCACATTACCATACACCCTCCACTTTGAGCGCCGGCTAACCTAATACGACGTATGGCAGACGTGGACTCCCGTACGTGTTGGAAATTGCTCACAGAACCAACCTGCATGGAAATAGGCTATGTAGCATCAATTAGCTGTATACTGGTGTTTTTATAAGCTTACGGAGTTTTAGGAATCTGGGTACATAACCACTGGCTAGCCGAATAAAACTAATCCAAGAAGTTCATGAGTTCAGGGCAGACACTAAGTCCATCTTTATATCGTTTATGTTCCAAAAATGTAAATATATTAACACTCTAGGATTGGTTTGTATACTACAGATAAAGATATACCTAGATAACGCATAACCACTTACTTCGCGTGTCTTAAGCATGTTATTCTTAACTTGGCTACTATCGCATTTGTTTAAAACAACAACGTTTCAATGTTCCAACCCAAGAACTTAATTCTAGACAGATAAAGAACGAAAACGAAGTCTATTTTGTATAGTAACTTGTTTCTATGGTAACTACATAGCGCTTATTAAGGTCATGGTACGTAGTCAAAAAATGGCACGCTTGGTTTTCAAATGGATCGTGATACTTGTGTTATCTAGTTATATCTATATCTGTGGTATAGATAGACACATTGCTCACATGAGTAGCCTATCGAAGAGCCTATAAAGAAAGCATAAGAACGATGTGTAGCTAAAACTTGAATTATTATACTCATTATTTTGATCTTTACTGCACTGCGCTTGTTGTAGCTTGTGATATGCTGTGTTAATAAGAAAGTATCCTGTAGTTATAGTTGCCTACATTACAATGTTTGACAAAAACCATTTTCAAGGGATGATAGAAGCTGTCTTACATGCGACCTCTGACTGGCTGGCTCTGGTGGCTTGATGTTATATTAAGCTTGGGGTTAGTAGGACAGAAAATGAAACCTGCACATTTAAAATGATTAGGTACCACTTTTCCGCTGATTCCTAAGGGGCGCTAGTTTATTAACAGTTCTCCAGGCCTGTACCTAAGGCCTTCATTAAAGTTTGGAAAAGTGTTCTGTACAAATCATACTTACTTACTATCCCAAGTTCGTGGGCAGCGGGGTCAGGTTTAAGAACGAGGATCTCGAGTAAAAGAATGTGAAAGCAAACAGCATGTGTCAAGGAGGCAACAAACACGTAAGTCCATGGCGACGAATCGCTCGAGAATTTAGGGTTGTAACGATAAAATATTTAGGATTGAAAACAGGTGAGCAAAACACTATTTTGTTAGCAGCAGTTACAGTTTTTACAAATGTAAATTTGGTAATTATAAATTCTTAGAACTTAGGCTCTAGCTTCTTAAATAAACATTTTTTTTACTTTACGGTTTCGTTGCCGATTCAAATATAAAGGTTGGAAATAGACCCTGAACGAAGCCGATAGGCACTTGTTCTCCCCGTCTTTGCGATAATTTTTTTTTTCGAGACCATACCTTGGAACCTTCTAGTTACGGAGATATTGGGGGTCAAAGTTCCAACTTTTTTTTTTTAATACATGTTTTTAATGTAAGATTTTTACTTTATACACCTCCAAGACCACTACTACGACGAGTACTATTCAATCCATCCATCAGCACAATGCTTTGAGTGCGTTTCATCGAGTCCTACCGTTTCATCCCAAAAAAATCGTTTCCCAGCAATAATTTTTGCGTAAAGTTACTTAATTTGATGTACAGAATGCTTGGTTGACAGCTTCGTGAAGGGTCTGTTTACACCCTGTATACTGTCGGCAGAATCTAGAAATTAATTAATTGAAAATCACTTAATTGCTTTCCAACATGTTCTACCTACCTAAGGAGGACTGAGCCAGTATTATATATGATGCTCTGTGGGACTGAGCTTGGAGAAAAATTACTACAGCTACGCGTAATTATTTAATTTGACAGCTTTTTTTCGGATATCCGATATATCGTTTACTGGGAGTCTGGGACGAACCTCTACGGTATGTGTACTTGAAATGAAGCCAGTACCTACTTGAGAGACGAGTAGTTTGCGATGCGTTTGTTAACTACGCTGTTCAACAAAGTAGCAATGTGAACGCAAACAGTTGTGACGCCACTTGCTTGTTTTTTAATTATTTTGTAATTACGATAATTTGCATAAAATTGGTACTACTTTTAGTTCAATGGCATGAGTGGAATGTTTATGTACCCAAAAATAACGTTAAAGTTTCAGCAAACACCCAAGTATGATAATCTATTTCCTTATTTATATTTTTCGAGTCAATTAGAAAGAAAGCGCTTAAAGCTTGTGATAAAGTCCAAATCTGAATGCCCATAAGTTTGGCAGGAAAGTGGGTGTTCTTTATATCACATTGATATCTAACCTTTTTAGACAAATCAATCAACAAATAATGTGAGGATTCAAATGATTAATTCTCAACTATGATATTACACAATATCCTTCAATCGACATAGGCGTGGGCTGACAAAACAATAGCTAAGTACCAGATATCATATACGCGTCGTATGGCGGCATGTTTGCCGTGTCTCGAGATGTAACCGGAGCCAGCTTCCCCCTGCCCAAGCTCTGTTGTCTGTGCTCTTGCGCTACCCACTTGACGCGCATAGAAAATAGAAAACATCACAGACAAATACCTTCGAAGAACGTGTAAATTATACTGAGAATACAGAAGAATATGTTCCGTGTTTTGCGCAAATATACCTACATTCTGTTTTGCGTGTAAATTATTCGGTACGGTTTTAGCATAAGAGTGTTTTTGGCATTGCGAAATAACTAAAGAGATTAATTTTCGGCACAGTTTTCAGAAATACCGTTTACGGATCATCGACCCATGTTTTAATACGATATCAGCAACCTGAATGTCTTGAAATCAATCGTAACACAATTGTAAGTACCTAAATCAATTCCTCCACAACAGTTCATTATGAAAAAAAAAAAATTGTAAAAGAACACACGCAGGTATGCATAACCCGTAATCCAATATAAGTGAACTAAACAAATACAATCGATACATTTGTCGTGTATAATACGTGCTTGTGCGAGATCATTGAATATATTCAATCAATGTCCGCGTCGGAGTGCAAGCATGAAGCATCGACCGCTGAAGATGTTTGGCCGCACCGTCTCTGCGCGTATTTATTTACACATGTTGTCCGATGTGTATCTAATGAGCCCGTCGCACCGTCGCGTCGATAAATAAATGCTCTGTTATATCAACTACCAGTCTTTGTGCTGCCTGCGACCACAACTCGGTAATTACGATTGTGCCCCAACGCTCAAATATTTGGTCAAAACTTTCGTCCATTAATGAGCTACCGATATTGTCCACGGTGGAGTTTTTTGAACTATGTTTACGTAATATTCGAGTGGAAAACGTGTCTCACAAAGCAATTAAGAAAAAATCTTATACTAACAAAATAATGTGTTTGCCGTGTTTGCGTCCGTCGTATTTAGAAATCATGTTTGTTATTGCGCGTCGTGTGGATACGGTGGATTTACCTGGAATTTATGAGAATTCACCAACAATAACATCGCTGGGAAAGTAAACATACCCCGGGCCAGCTATATGTATGCTGGTATGCGGTACCTAGACGAATGCCCCTGTGTCATTACAGTGAAATTAAATAAACAGCTTCTTTCAATATTTAAAGGACTCAGACTCCGTAAATTAAAAATATCTCATATTTAAACAAAGAAATAAATAGTTGTTTGTGAATGTCAATAATTATTTGTCGGAGCATCCGATAAGTAAATATGTAATTGCAAAAGTTCAGGGTATGTGTCGGTATGTTTATCATATTTTATAACACGCGTCATGCGGATGACAGAATTAGAGATCAACCAAATAATTGTGCAAGTAATAGGTACCTGCAAGATAATTGCTGAGTGCACGTAGGACTTACATGCTCCATATCTCTAACAGACGTGGTATCTACCTACTTACCTAGGCACCTACTAGTACCTAACCCTATCACAAAAATTAATCTTAAAAACATATTTATAAACACGAACACAAAATGTATTAGTCCAAAATCACACAACAGGTCACACCTTACGAAACGATCGAATTATAAAGAGTCATCTGCACAAACTTTAGATGGGTCGCCTTTAAAAATAATCTGTTGAGATGAGTTTACTCCTATTGTGATGGATCCCGAGTAAACACTCCAGGGCCTTTCCTCGAAGGGCTTTGTACCAGCTTCGTTTCAAAACTTCACGGTTTTGGTGACCGAAACGTGACACTACTTCAACAATAATAATATCCGATATAGGATTTATTGTAATCAATTCTGATGTTTTCTTTTCTTTATTATTACGTAACTATGACAACACAGGGCTGGATTAATAAAGAGTAAGATTGTGGGAATTTGGAAAATGAATTGCGTATACCAACTTGCGGTTTTACCATACAGGACTGCAATGACATAACAGAACATCTTAGGTAACAGTTCTGTAGCTTTAAACACAAAACGTGTCTTGTAAAAATCTACAACATAATATAACATCTACAGGTGTCTATTATCACGAAATCATCGAACACAAGGTAAGCCTCTGAAAACGCAACATTTCTTTAAAGTAATTTGACTACGAATAGAACCAAAAAACAAATTTAGGTTGGTGCAACTGTAACTTTCAGAGACACTACTAAAGCAACACCCTCTGTATCTTGATTCCAGAGTATTTGGTATTCATAGTAACACAAACAGTCGACGCGCTATGCTGGTCGACCACTCGACAATGATCGCCGTATAAAAAGCTCATGTTTAACTTAATAACATCGGTGTCATAAAAACCGCTGTGGATATTTTAATCGTAAGGCTTTGTTACCGCCTCGGTGGTCTCTTGTTGTCGATAAACATTTTGATGTTGGATAATTTTGCTTTGTGTTTACAATGATTTGATAGAATTTCATTACAAAAGCAAATGTTTTGCTGGAACTATTGGAAATTAATATCGGAACGTTATTGACTCGCTTTTCTCTTTTCAAAAGGTAGATAGTAGGCGTGATATCTTGTTATCTTCAGTCGTGTGTATCACTCATATCAAGAAAGATTGAGAAACATAAGATTAAGCAAATCCACACACGAAGCTTTTAGTTGAGCCGGCAATTTAGATGATAATTAATGATAATTTGTCTTTTTTGTTTCAAGTTTCAGCAAACAATTTAACATAAAATTAATCGCACCAACTTTCACAAGATTTCTTCTTTTTCCTAGACCGTGGCTCCGTGTATCCTTCTCTTTTACTGAGCACGATTTTGTGCGGTGTCAAAGTCGAGTTCTTCTTCCAGGCCTTTTCCAAATTTCACAACACTAATAAAAAAACAAATTGCAGCAGCACACCCCGCAACGAAGGCCTCATGATAATCAGCGTCTGTTGCCTACATCCTGGCTGGTCACATCGGACGCACACCGCGTCGCGTCGGCCGCGCCGCGTCCCGACTCCCGCCACAATTAAATGTGTCCACGCCACCGGCTCTCAATGCACCACACACATCAGTGCACGTCATTTTATTCACTAACATTTTATTTTATGCGAGTCGTACGCGATTTGTATTTGATTCGTTATTTTGTTCCGGAACCGTTGAGCCGGAAAACGCGTGACGTATTTCATTCGGTATTGTGGAATATTTTGTGCACGGTAATAAAGTTATGGGGTAATATTTTGTTAGATTTATTTTCGGTAACTGGTATTGGAAAATTGGTCGAGAGGTGTTTAGTTTTCAGAGAGATATTCATCTTTTGCATAATAACGAAAATGAAATAGTAAAAATGAAAAGCCTTATCTACACCGTTGTCTAATCAACGAAAGGTCGGTTACTTGACAAGAAAACTTAATTGTAAGCTATGAAAAACTTACGAAGAGAAGATTTATCTATAACAACAGCGAAAGACTCAAGTGGACTTACCTACTTCGATTCCTAGTTTATATTTAAGTTTGGCAAACCCATAATACCGGAATGTTATTTCATTACCTATATTTGCCCAATAAGTAGGTACTATGGAGACATTTCCTTCGTAACTTGACGAAGGAAAGGTCTCGTAGGGGAACAAATCCACCCGTGCATATTATACAGAAATAAGACATGCATTTGACGGTGCGTGTCCGTCTTGCATCTTAGGTTAAATGTTATTTTGAGAATCAAAACTGCCCGAAATATAGTTTACCATTAGGTGTATGTAAATATCTTTAACATATGGTAGCAGTAATTCCTACCAAGGTATATAGAAGCTCTATAGTTTGTAAAACAGCGGTAGAACGAAGAGCATTTGAATGAAACTTGTTCTCAATATTGGAAATTTTGGATTCTAAAAGCCAGTGATAGGAAAGATGGCGTTTTCTATTTCATGTGCCCTTTAATTCACATTTTTCAAAAGAACACAAACAATATTAAACCTAAGTAATTTTATTTTCCACTAGCACTTCGGCGACTTCGTCTGCAAAAAATTTTATAACTCGGCTAATATGCATGATGTAAATTTAATTCAAATAGTATAATAGTAATAGTATAATTCAAATAGTGTTAAATTATTTGATGCCATATATTTTGTTAATGAGAAAAAAGTAAGGTCTGGCGGCCCTGGGATCTTGGACAGGAGTCTAGTGCTCACCCTCGCGTTTGTACTAGTATATACTACTTATTTTGTAAAACTGTATTTTTAACTGGTTCTTGTTCAATGCTTTGTTTTTAGTAAATAAATAAATATTATTTTACTATTATTAAATTACAAAAGTTACACGTTCTATTTGTGCAGTCAACAGCAACACTTACATCTGCCGCGGTGTCGTATGCCCTGATTCCCTGAACCCTTGCGTTCCCAACAGCCCAACAGCACACGAGTGCGAATCCGCGGGCGGTCCACTCCACACTGTTTGTTTTGCTGGTGTTTAAACTTACGAGTGGCGCCCTCTAGGTAACGTGTTTGTACAAGATGTTGACCGCCCTATATCGCGCTGAAGCCCGTGTCATGTGCTATGTCTTGTTTGGTTTGGTCTATGTAAGGAAATAGGTGCTCCTGGTGGGGAAGCTATTGAGAAGGCATACATAGTACGTCATTATAGCAGACAAATTAAGTACTCTTTTGAGTTACCCACGAATCTAAGCTACAAGTCTGCGACTGATCAGTTTCAGTAAGTTTCAAAACCAAAGTTTTCTAGTGTTCTATTATTCTTATCAAATAAACAATCATCCGAAGTAGTTCTGTAGTTATTTCAATTAAAAGCAAGCAGCATTTACAATCGAAGAAACGTTTAGTTAAACTTTCTTTCAATTTCTCGATATTGTTACTTATAAAAGCGTTCATTCATAAAAATCCAACACAAAACACAATGTTGTCAATCAACGAGTCGATGATTTGTTATAAAAATAGTCTGAGAATGCGGGGGGCGCCGCAGTTGCCGGCGGCGCAGACGCACCCATTCACCTTGCTCAGCGAATCACACGCATTAACACCTATTAGGCCAGCGCCCTTTATCTCGGTGCACTGCCACGCAAAATACTACACTTTCCTTTTTACTGTTTATTGTGACCGTTTGTTTCGAGTAGCAAACCGTCCGCGCACAATGTGCCCGCCGACACGGCTCGGTAAACGCTTTCAAGTGTCCAAAAGCGGTAATTTGCTTCATTCGCTCATTGTTGACGCTAAAAGTCGGCCTTTGTCGACACTTGACGGAATTGGGAGCGTTTAGATTCGAGCGGGCAATTCGCGGAGAGTGGACGCGTTTTATCGTCAGCCGTACATCCCGGTCACTCTACCCTCTCTCACCTCAATGGCTGCCTAATGGAAGCTTTCAGCTCGTGTTTGAAAAGGTTTTTTCTCTTTTAAATAACGTACCTATCCATAAACCTATAACTACAATGGTTGGGGCTGTTTTAGATAGAATATGGCGTCACTATTTCCACAAAAGGAATTTAATATTTGTCCTTTTCATACTTATTAAGATAGAGAATCACCTATGTTCTTTAAATGATGTATATTTTCATTTATTTTTTGGGAAAATCAACTGCAAACTACTTTGAAGACAATCACGACGGAAAACCCTCGCGGGATATCCACACGTATTGCGTATTCAATTTCAATCCATTTCATCGTTAGTCTCACGCACATATCTAAAGCCAGGTAAACTTTTCAGCATCACTTTATGAATTAGTTTTTTTTTTCAAGCTGTATGTAGTAGGAAGATAAAATTTCCATTTCGAGGCATCTCTATACGAACAAATTAGAAATCTTAGCATCAACCAAATGCACAAACAAAAAATGGCACGCCATGTTTAGGCATCACACATTCAGATATAAAACAATAAGGGCATCAGTACAGCGGCTCGTTCATTAGTGTGCCCGACGTCGGGGCCCGCCGCGCGCCGTGGGCCCCCACGCCTGACGCCCGCGAGGGGCTATTACGTCCCATTTACATGCGTTTACCGGCTCCGACGGCCCCTCCCGTCATTGGATTACTTGTATCGACGCTGCCCGATTAGACTTGATTAGTGGAAGAACGATGTCAAACTATGTAGCTATTTGAAGTTTCAAGTAATAAATGAATTCGTTTTCTTAGCAGTCTCGCTTTTCTTTTACACGTTTTCCTGGCTTCGGTCAGTTGTTGTTGTTGTTATCGTGTGGTTAGTTTCTAACCTGGTGTCAGAGTTTTTATGCCGCCCATGGGCCTCTGACTTGGCTTTACATGCCGTCAAGAAATATCTCTCAGACATGCTGGTTTCCTCACGATGTTTTCCTTCACCGAAAAGCAAGTGATAATTATACTATACGCACATGAATCCGAAAAATCAGAGGTGCGTGCCTTGGGTTCGAACTCGAGCCCTATGACGTGTTAGTCCGACGGTCACACCACTAGGAAGATTGTGACAAGCCCCAATCATCGTGAAAGTAGTTAGAATCAACCATTATGGGCCCAGGCATAGTCCTTTATAGACCAGTTTCTACTTATGGTTTTCAGCAATCAAACCCAATTTCTATGGATTAATAGCACTAGGAAAGTAATGTCATAATTTCATCTTGTAACGTTATGGTTAGACATTATATTAAGATTGATTCATAGGAAATGAGTTTTTTGAAGATAGTTTGATAAGTTTCTGCTGTACCTAGTATTTTAAATAATATAAACACTAGGTAAGTAATTACAAGGACGACGTTTGTATTACAGGTAGGTACAAATTCAGTTGTCAAATTCATGACTCGATCTGTAGTAAACCCATTTGACTACCTATATTATAATTTATATGACCACTTGTCATGGTAACAGAAACAATATATCAACTTTTTTAAATTCTACTGTAACAATCAAAGATAACTTGCTACGATTCTCGAAATCCTTCAATAAATTAACCTGACATTTATTTTGCGGCTTCGCTTGACTTAAGGTCAAAAGTTATCCCACGGGAAAGTTTTAAATAAAGACTACGACTCTCGGATAATGTAGCTTCCCATAAGTGACAGAATTCATAATTCTGTCGACAAGATATGGGTGTGATACGATGTTCCACGAAGCGCTCTACTACATCTTTTATTATGCGCACAGCCAAGGAGTGGAATTCCCTGCCTGGGGGTCGGTGTTCCCAAGTTCATATGACCCCAATCTATTTAAGTCGCGAGTTAATAGGCTTTTTTGGGTAAGCTCGTTCCATCGTCGACCTCATCTCTGTCCTCAGGACAAGTTTGAGGTCAAGAGTAGGCTAATATACAGAAATATAAATGAATTTTCGGAATCGGATCAGCAGTTCCGAAGATTACCCCCTAAATCCAAACTTACAAACATACAAACTTTACCTCTTTATTATACCTATTAGAATAGAAAAGGTTTGTAAATAGTCTTTACGTTTAGTTCATGAGGATTTATATAGTAAGATATTATATAATTAACTTTAGGTTCCTCCTGAAGTCAGAACAAAATGGTATCCAAAGGTTCGTACTATTTGTTAGCTAAATATTATATACATTTATAAATTAAAATAACCTAAAACTAACTTAAAAATGGCGTCAAAACACTCCTCCTCAACGCTGTCAACTAGTAATGTACCCAAAAAACTGGCGGCGTTGCCACGTTGTATGGCAACCTTTGGCTAAGGTAAAAGCCAGCCCTTGGATCCCGGAAAGTGTAACTAAGCGTTTAGAAATGTGTAAAAAAAAATCTGCTCATTAAGATTTAACAATAATTATTTCCAAGAACCATCAGAAGATTATTACGCAATCCTAAAACTTGTTAAACAAAAAAACTCACAATAGTTCACATTGTGTTAACACTAAAGGATTAAAATATTAACATTGGCAGTAACAATGCAAAGGAAAACATCGTCATAAAATTATTTATCAATGATTTTATCTCTGGCTAATCCCAGCTTTAGCCCAACAATGGACCAAGAAGAAATGATTCAGGAAGTTGACGCATACCCTTGCTTGCACACCTACAACCTGTTTTGGTTCTGATGCTTTTGTTACCCTGTTAACAAGTGATAAGAATTTGTTTTTGAGGAAACAGATTGTAGATACCTTATGACTCACAATAGTTACGGATGAGAGTACTTCACGCAGTGCCAAATACATGAGCAATGAGCATGTAAGTATAAGAAATAGGAAACTGATTGACTATGTGATTCTGTTGAGTAAGAGAAATGCAATTAAATGTAAAAGTGAAATCAAGGAAATGAACCACAATAGAACGCGTAATGTAACGTCTAGATTCTAGATAAATTAGACTAGATAGATAGTTTTAAACGATATGAAAAGACACGGACTTAACCAATCACTGAACGTGTTATGAAAGTCACACACGGAAGTAATTTTATCTATAACGTCTATCTTTTCATACACGAAATATTTTAAGAGTAACTTCTTTAAGTCGTAAAGTCGCCATAGCAACGGAAAATAAATTAACAGCGTGTTTTTTTTTACGAAATTATTATAATTCTAAAATTTTTTGAGTCTTTTTGCATAAAACCTTTACTCCCATATTCTAACAATGACAGTAGGTAAATACGACGTAGTAAACTAGCGTAATGGATGGTCAAAAATAAGGAGCTAGTATTTATTTTGTGGGTCAAGTAATTTTAAACTATTTTTTTTTTAATATACTCAGATAAAAAAAATATGCGTTGAAATGGCTTCGTTATAGCCGTTAGATGATTCCCTGAAAATATTTCGTGTATGAATAGTTCGACCTTATATACATACTTCTATACTAACTAATATTATAAAGACGAAAGATTTTTTTGTTTGTTTGTACCGAACAAGCTCCGAAACTACTGGACCGATTTTAACCATTTCTACACCAATAAAAGGCTAGATTATCAGTAAGTAACATAAGCAATAAATTATATTTATATCATGCAAATTAGACGAACTATCACAATTTTGCGGACGAAATCGCGGGTGAAGTGCTAGTTTTAAATAAATTAAGATTGATTTAGACTCTAAACTAAAACACGAATGTTTCAATCACTTCCTATTGATATTATCTATAACTAAACCACATAAAAAACAACACTTAACATCATACAGCAACAATACATAGACTACTCCCATTTGCATGGTTCACAGTTTGTTTGGCTAACCACAGAGCAGCAGAATCGCAAATTCGTTGTATGAGCGCCGGTGTCAAGATATCGGCGGCAAATTACAGGCTGTGGCCGCACGTCCATCCAATTTGATTGACACCGAATCAGAGCCGACACTGGCTTAATTAAATAACTAAGTACCACTTACAACGAGGAGCGAGTAGCCGTGTGTTCGACCATTTGAGTTGTAAACTGAGTTATATAACCTGCCCTTCTTGTGTTGTAAATGTAAATTAGTGTAGGTATCCTTTAGGTACACTTCTGCAAAACACTTCGGGGATTCATCATCATCATTTCAGCCGAAAGACGTCCACTGCTGGACATAGGCCTCCCCCAAGAAGGGGGGTTTTGCCATAATCGCCACGCTTGGCAGGCGGGTTGGCGATCGCAGTATGGTTGTTATAAAACACAGAGAACGCTGCTGCCCATTCTCTGGTAAGTCCCTTAGTCGCCTCTTACGACACCCACGGGAAGATATGGGATGGTGCTATTCTTTACGTCCGGACACCATACAGATTTGCTTCTTCGGGGATTACAGGCGCGCTATTATGATGATTAGCTAGTTCATGTGCTTCGAATGTTTCTGACAATAAACTTCGGCTATGAGTATCAACATCGTCATGCCCCTGTCTTTGTTACTTTGGGTCGGAGCAACACGTTTTCGTTTTCCAAAACGACTGCCGTTGCACTTTAATTTGCAGAATTTGAAAACTAAATCAGAGTAACTTTTAAAATAAATAACTCCTCAATTTCTGAAAATTCGACTGAATTTAGCCAAGTGGAATAGCAATAACATGGTCTTAGTATTAATCTTACTGAAAACCTGTAAATTGAACCTACGTATCGAAATTTCTGTAACATCAGACGAAGCATACTTGCCTTCCTT
Source organism: Noctua fimbriata (assembly GCA_905163415.1). NCBI lineage: Eukaryota > Metazoa > Arthropoda > Insecta > Lepidoptera > Noctuidae > Noctua > Noctua fimbriata. Next base: position 4,272,394 of record LR990942.1, on the reverse strand, counting down.
TTAATTATCTTTTCACTGAAGAGTTTTAGATTAAGTATTATTTTAGCAATAAGGCAGATATAACCACTTTATGATACCTATACACTTAGAAAATTTTGCCAAAAATCTCCAAGTTGAATCAAGATATCCTACCGTATCAATATTATATTCAGAGTATTCGCTGTCTACATGAAATCCAAAGTAATAATCTCCACTTTCAGCCGGTAATTTCTGTTTAAATGATTGAATTTAAGCTTTACCTGGAGTTGTCATTTAAGCGTGAGAAAGCAGCAATTGGCAATTGTGACAAAATATTTATGATAATCAAGATGTGGAATCTAATCGCAACGGAATGTGACACCAGGAACACCCTTTAGAATACGTGCATAACACAGCCAGTTACCCAAATGTACGAGTATTATTAGTTATCTATAAATCTTGTCACTTCCTTATTTCGAGAATGTTTTCAAAGTTTCATCGCTGAAATATAATTTCACTAAGTTAAAAAAGTCTGCATCGGTTAAGGAAATATTTATTCGAACATGTTAGTTCAAATTTGTAACAATAAGATACACCTATTACCTAAATTTTTTTATATTTACTACAAAATGCATTAAGTATCGGCTATTTCTTTGTATCCGTTCATCAAAGTATAAGTAAGGGTATGTATATGTTCCAGCATGTCATTAGTTGGGAATTTTAGTAAACACACCCAAGTTAAAGTATTTAATATCGTCAAAATTAACTTTTCTAGTTACTTGTAAGTTACTTATCTTACAAATGTAAATTCACACGTGAAAATTAGTGTTAACTCCATGAATCATCCTAATTCTGAATAGTGAGGTAGACAGACAGTTTTAAACACTATTAAGTATAATAGGTACTTAGCCGCTACACAATGGCTGGTGGTGTGGGAAACAATGTCTATAGAAATTGTAAACAATTGGAATTCAAATGTACAAACAAGCCTATCTGAGAAATTATGTGTACCTGCTTGTATTGTAGTACATCTAATTAGTAAGTAATACCTATTTTTAAATAAAGAATTTACTCCTTACAAACCGTGTGACCGAAGGGATTTCTTATCGCCAAAAAATAAGTTCATAATGAATAAATTTTCAGGATTTTTGTTTTGTTATTAACCTTATGAATCTCTTATGCAAAATTACATGCGTCCGTCTAGCAGATTAGTTGTCTACTAGTGACAGAAATGTCGTGTCCTATCTGTGCTATTGTCTATACACAACAGGAACTGATGGAAGCTACTGAAAGTGTAAATATCGTCGTCAAATACTGGGCCGATTCAGGTTGGATTTCCATCGACATGCTGAGAAGAAGTGGTAGAATTTAAGAGATTGTGGTCCATTAAAAACTATTTTGTGAAAATACTAAGTCGTAAGAATCGGATAGAAACATCCGTAGATTCTATTCGATGTTTCTCTAGGTGAATATCACTATGTGGTTCGTACTCCTTGCGATTTTAAGACGCGAGCAAAATTTTGCATCGATGTCTAACGTAAGCAATCAACTGCGGCAGACTCATAGGCTTCCTTTGCTTATGATGCGTATTCAAGTCGTACCCAAACTACTTTAAATTGTAGGTATAATACCGCATAATAAATAATTAATTCTTCACTTTTCTGTTCCTTGTTCTAATAGAATTAGGTTCTATTACATAGAATAAGGTATTGGTTTTGTCTTGTGAAATCACTCAATAAGTAGTTAAAATCATTTTGTTTTAAAATCTGTGAAACTGAAACAAATATAAAGTTGCCAAATGGTGTTGTTTTGGTAACTCGTCTATCGTCATCTTTTATTTTGTAAAGGTGTCGGTATATTAATAAAACTTTTGCATATCATTGATTATATTCAAAAAACAATAAACTGTCGTATGTGGGTAGATGTAAACATTATTGACGTTTCAATGAATTATTTACGTTTCTATTAACTGTTGCGACTTGACGGTTCATTTGTAAAATAAAACATGTCAATAAATTATAATATCTATTTATTCGGAGATTTCATAGATTGTCACTATTATTATAATTGATTAATGTCATCTAGTAAATAAACAACGGTATGTTTACATGTTATTAACAACGAAGAGTAGACAACATCACTTTACGTATTTACAAATAGAACTAGGAGACTATCTACATAGCTTGGTCGTTCTCAGACTTTATCCAATAACTCGCTTAACATACCAACTATCACTGTTCTACGTAAGTATACAGTTTTAAGTAGAAGTAATACTTATACATTCAATTTATACAATAATTTACACTTATACTACCATTATAGACGATAAAAGGAGAACAAAAGAATAGAATAGAAAGAAAGAATAGAAAGAACAGAGAAAGTAGAAAGAAAAGAGTTCAACGCGCCCACACAGAGTAGATACAATACAGAACAGTAGATAAAATACAGATAAACGAACATTTACACGGGGATATCACTAGGCAACGATAACGTACCACCGGGATACTTAATACTGGTTAATATTCACATGATTGTACAATACGCACAGGGTCTAGGTGTCGGGCGGGCGCTGCTGGTCGGGGGAGGGCGGCGACGGCAGCGCGGAGCGGCGCAGCTGCTGCAGCAATGCGGGCTCCAGAGCCGGCCACCAGCCGCCCAGCAGTGGGTACTGCGCGGCCGGCGCCGGCAGCACACGCACCCCACCACGCACGTCCTCCTCGCCGCGCTCCTCCGCGTCACTCGCCACCACGTCGATGTCCTCCTCGGGCTCCTCCTCACAACTGCTGTCACGTCTCTGACGCTTCTCGGGCGCATCGTCCGGCGCCAGCAGTGAAGCCACATCGAACTGACGCTTCCGCGCCTGTGCGCCGCCGGGCAGCCGGCCGCCTCCCCAGAATGGCAACGGCAGTGCCGTCGGCGGCGGCGACTGAGGCGGCGGTGACGGAGAATCCTCACCATCATCGTCAACAGCCAATCCCATGTGTTTTCTCACTTTCCTTTGAGCTTTACGTCTTCTGAAGTCTCCTTTGCGGAAGTCTTCAATGTTAGCCGGATGAATGGCCCAGTAGTGGCCCTTCCCGTTGGCCGATCTTCCAGCTTTCACGAAGCAGTCGTTTAGAGACAAGTTGTGTCGTATCGAGTTGCGCCAGCCAGGTCCACGGGAGCGGAAGTACGGATAGTTATCCAGGATGTGCTGGTAAATATCGGACAGGACTAGTTTCCGTTCTGGCGAGCTGAGGATAGCCATGGCGATGAGGCCGATGTAGCTGTGCTGCGGCTTGGGCTCCTCGGGCTGCAGGACTCGTTGCTGCAGCAGCGACATGGAGAGCGCGAGCCGCGGCCCGTAAGGAGCGTAGCACGGTGCCACGGATGGCGGGTACAGGCGGAGTCGTTCGGCGACGGCATAGTTGTACAGTTGCAAGCGATAGTGGTCGAGAGCCGCGGCGGTCACTGTCGGCGCGTCCTTCCCGAGCGGCCAGGAGCCTCCTTCGGCGCCGCTGCACATGTTGCCAGGCGGAGAGCGTGGCGCGGAGTGCCGGCGGCGGGCCGGCGGGCGCGGGCCCGGCCGGTAGGGGGCGGGGAGCTACACGCGCTGGCCAATCAGCGCGTCGCCGCTACTTGTATACGTGTTTTTGTTTAGCGACGCCCCACTCCAGTGGCTTTGCAACTCCACGCGCCCTGCCTTGAGGCTACGAGTACTAGCTGCAACAAAATGTTTCGATATGGATTAACTCCCTTAAGAATCGCACATTACTTTGTGGTTTAAACAACAATAACAGACTGACACACGAAATGCCATTGATCGCTATGATTATAACGGTATCACCGTTATAATCATAGTGATCAATGGCATTTCGCAAAGCTCATAATAGGTTTTTACCATATTAAGTCATTGGGCAATGATGAAAAGGGATAGACAAAGTAACTAAATTGACCATTTGGCGTATAAGTTTAGAACTCCACTAACAATGTTGTTCTGAATGCCATAAACATGTTGGAAGTCTTGGTCGAGACGGTCCTAAGTGCTGTTGAAAAAACTAGTAAATTGTGTACATAGTTTAAGACTGTCGATTATCATTTAGCATCATTAATTAACGTTTTACGCCAGGAAAACCAAGTAACAACTACAGAATTAATAACCATTTTACGCTTGATTACAACAGCATTTTAAAGTCACCCGTTTCCTGAAAAAGAAAGTATAAGAATCGAAATTGAAAACATTCTGTCACCAAAAAAATATTCGGCTGAAGATCCGACACATTTGTTGTCGGTACTCAGCAAAACCGTTACAAATGACAACTTCGTAGCGAGTGCTTCCCTGTTATTTCAGAGATATCACAACACGCAACAACACATTACTTCTCAGGAGGCGAGCGAGAAAGAGATGCAGATATAAAAATACTCCACCCCATCGCGTTAGATAGGGACAGAGGATCGTGCAACAGTTTCACATGTCACTATGACGTGGACTCGGTGACGTTTGTTTAAACAAACTTACAGCTGAAAACCTACCTTATCTTGGTGCATCAAGGTTGAAGTTATTTTGATAGTGGTGGGTACTTAGAGCATTGTTTCAGTAGAGAAAGAGCTATGAAAATAAAGAGGTTCGAAGAGCGCTGGCGGCGGCGAGTGCGAGTGGGGCAGCGAGTGATATCGGTGTAACGCAACGCTCCTACAATGCAGTTGCCGCCCATTTAAATACGCCATTTTGTTTACTGTCTCCACGGCTTGTGCTTTTGTGTTTTATACAGAAAGCAGTGTTTTGTGGAATAAGTAAATTACAGGAAATATTTACTCGTTTCAGCGTAGACAATGGATACGGGTGCTACGCCGTAGACGCTGGCGATTTGCTAATCGATTTTGTTTGGTGCTGATAATGTCTTTTACTTTCTACTCACATTCAGGTTTTATGTTTTTATTTAGAAAAAATCGATTGAGTAGTTTAACTAAAATTGTCAGGCATTGTAAAGTGTACCTAGAGTGATTTTAAACAAAGTCCTTAATATTACTGTTTATCAATATTTAACAGGATAAAAACGATGCTAAATAATACCGCATTTTCCCCATCAGTTTACTTTTGGCAGGCCTTTCAATTTGTTTTCGTATTTTTCCTTATTACAGAATTGCCCGATTTTTTTGTAAAAGTAAGCGGGATAGAAATACGAAAGATATCTAAATTGTAGGAGATACTTTTTACGGTTCTTTAAAACAAATTATGAAAGTACAGTCTGCAACAAAAAGTTAACAAAGTATAGTCTATTGGATAACAATTTAGATTTTGTTTTTCATCCACAATAGAACTGTTGTAGAGTTAAAATAATACAAAGAAAAACCAAAACATTTTATTTCGATTCCCATTTCATTCCAACGTGTGTTGTATGTGGGGTTGATTTAATTTTAAATCCACGTCACGTCCGGAGCAGTTTTAAACAAGCGATTGCCGCGAAAACAATTGGCGACCATCCAGCACACGACAAACACGCATTTTAATTATTGTGAACGCGATTGTACTATAAAGTGCAATCAATTTCACTTTGTAATTACGACACAGTAAATAAATGTACTGTTTAAGTTTGAATAAACAGGGACGGACAGTGGGAGAGAAAAGCAGAAGTATCTAAAATAATTCATACATGAAATTTCTCGCCGACTGGTCGACACTTCGCGTGACCAGAGGGCTGGCTCTTTCTTTGGCCAAAGAATTAGCATTGCTATTCAGCGTGGCAATGCTGCCAGTCTTCTGGGCACGTTTCCAGATGACAGCGATGCGGAGGAATACTTTGACGCCTAAGTGTCCTATTGTCGTCGTTGTTTAGATGTTTATATTTTCTTACTTTTAGTCTTATTTTTATCATTACTTTAGTTCTTTTTAGTCTGTATATAATGTACATAATAGATAGAAATTAATTATTAATAAAATTCATACAGCAGTCATCCAGGGATCTGGCAAATCCAATGATTATAAAATGTGTAAAGTAAAGTACCTACTTGGGCAAATATTTTTGTAACAACTAAGCACCAAAATATTCCTAATTCAATTGTATGTTTATAATATTGTACTTGAAGCACACAAAAACACAGGAAAACTCTAGGTAAAAGCTTCTTTACGCGGCTTATGTAACAAGAAAAAAATGATTTCTTTTTGTAACAATTTAGTAATTCATGCAGATTGATTTATTCATACCTGACTGTTTCCCATTGTTGTTCTAATTGCCAGCGACGGTCCGCGGCAAGACGGAGGCGTGTCGCCCCGCCCACCGCTCCCAAAACTCTTTGTGCCCGACTGTACTTGTGTAAATTCATTTATTTTTCACGCTCATTGTACTTACGCCCTGCAGTTTATTTTATGTTTGCATTGTCTGTTTAACTGTACCCAGCTGAAGGCGTGTCCTTAGTTTGTGTTTATTTTATGTAGAGAAATTATTTATTCAATTTGAATTTGTAAAAGTAGTAATGTGTGATAGGTTGGTTTCGTATTTTTTTTTTGGAACCCTTATCATCTATTTCGAGTCTAACTAAAGGCACCTGGGAACTAATATCTAATATCACTCTCCGCTATATCGAACAATGCCAAATGAATAAATAGAAAACACAATTCCGAACTCTACTTGAAAATATTCCTACTTTAACGACTTTATACAGGGTATAAACAGACCCTTCACGCAACCGTCAACCAAGCATTCTGTATTTCAAACTAAGTAACTGTACTCAAAAATTATTGCTCGAATACAGCTTTTGTTTTGGTGTGAAAAACCACGTTTGACGGTAGGACTCGATGGAAAGCACTCAAAGCATTGTGGTGACGGATGTATTGAATAGTACGGGGGTCGTGGAGGTGTTTAAAAATCTTACATTAAAACCATGTATTTAAAAAAAAAAGTTGGAACTTTGACCCCCAATATCTCCGTAACTAGGAGGTTCCCAGGTACGGTCTAAAACAAAAAATATCGTAAAGACGGGGAGAATAAGTGCCTTTCGGCTTCGTTAAGGGTCTATTTACACCCTTTATTGAACTAGTACTAACACTAAATGTTATATCCAGTCACTGATAGCTGATAAAAATTCTATCAGATCTAAGTTCAAAACAAAATTGTTTCAGCATTAAAAGTTATCAAGATACAAGCTAAACAAACATTTCTTTCCCCAAAACCTCGAGAAAACGTGACGAAATTCTTCTACATATCGACAAAAAAACACAACCAAAAAAAATATTCCCAAAAAAATATACATAAAACAAGAATCAAAGGGACCGTCATGTTTACAGAGTTTCCATGTAAAATAACTTCGGTATTGAATTAGAGACTTTGTGTGCAAAACTGTTCACAAAATATTTTGGACTTACAAAGGAGGTATTAGGCGACAAGGGGGGAATATAATTTTATGTAAATCGCCTTCGCCGCCGTCGGCTGAGTTTCGCGTTGGAACTGAATTTGTTTATATCTGCCGGGAAACAAGCCACGTACCTACTTGGCTTTTGTCGCCCCGATCGATGTGACTTGTATACGAAAGTAGGCATCTATGTATAGCTATCAAAATTCTATGAAAAGGTGACGCGATGAAAACAGCGTCTCTGAAAAATAATTGTAAGATGATTATGGATGTTTGCTTAAATTCAAATTATTTATCTATACTAATATTATAAAGCTGAAGAGTTTGTTTGTTTGGTTGAACGCGCTAATCTCAGGAACTACTGGTTCGAATTGAAATATTATTTTATTGTTGAACATCATCGATAACATCACGCTACGACCAAAAGGAGCCGAGCAAAAATAAAACAAATCACGCGGCCGGTGAAACCAGTTAGTTTTAGTTGTTTTTTTTACAGCTATTTTTATATAAACCTGCATGAACAGTAATGAAACATTAGAAACTAGGCGCCCAATCTTAAATGTTAGTTTCCTAAGGAGAAACACCAGAAACTATTAGTAAGTAACTAAACAGTACAACTGTTAACGCCATCTATGTACCAATATCAGTACAATAAACACAATAAATTAGTATCTAGCCTGTTTTATTAGGTTATGGGCCCAGACAAAAAAAAAACAAACAAACTCCACGGTAACTCTTAATAGGTACTAATTAACCTTATATATTATTTTCTCACAGGCGACGAGGTATTTTTTTTTTTTGGAAAACGTTGCCCTACAATAGGAATTTCTCCTGTATCGTGGGTGCGTTTACAAACATTTAAACTCACATACACAAACAGCCAGACCCGGAACAACTACTTGTAGGCCATACAAATATTTGTTCCGTGCGGGAATCGAACCCGCGACACGCAGCGCAGCAGTCAATCGCTCAGCCACTGCGCCAACCGTGCCGGTTTAAAAGATTTAATTTAGAATCGATACAATCCTCGATAAAATTTCATGATTAGCTTCTTCTTAATAACACTCAACCAATCGACTTCCGAGACGACCAAGTCCGACCAACTGCAACTACTTCATACACAGACTTTGACCAAAACAAACATCTAATAAAAAACAGTTTTTAACAATAAAGGATGATTTCCACCAAACAGCTTGCATCGCATCAGATCAGAACGGATTTTACAATCGTTAAACGATATTAAATCGTGTACACAGTATTTAAAGTTTATCAAGACGAGCACAGCAGCTTGACCGCGGGCAACACGCGATCGAAGTATGCTGCGACGCGCGATCGGCTCTGTTGAACCTGTCGTCGTATCCGACCGGATCCTTTCGGCTGTCAACACGGTAGGAATGAAACGTTTTGACTAGGCGCAGAACCGGATACGTTCGCAAGCGACGGTACAGAGCCGATCGTATGCGTCGACATCCTTCGAACCGATGCGATGCGACCCGTTTGGTGCAAATCATCCTTTAGACTCTCGTGTTATTATGGCTCTCACAAACCTATAGAATGTTACCGTAATCCTAAATGATCGTGCTCCACAAAATAAAACATATCACGAATCCTTAGTCATGTCTAAATCTGCAAATAAAGCCCTATCCTGCCCCAGACTGGTCCCAAAGGGATTTTATTCGAGTCTTTTTGTACACATTCATAGATACCCGTACTTATAGCTACAGAATACAATATTTGTGGGAAGAAAATGTTACGAGCATGCAGTAGGTGAATATATACCCGTAGACGTTCGGTGGTCTGTGGCGAAGCCGTATATTTTGGATCACAAAGCACGGACGCACGAGTCGATTTAATACGCTTATTTGAAGATAATCCCCGTCCCCTCGCGGAATACCTCGGCGATTTTGTGACTGTACCGTTTACATGTTTCATTACCCGTCTTGTAATATCAATATTATAGGTTGAGTATTATCATTCTTATTTATTTAACAATTTATGTACACATAAATAGAAGAAGAAAGGAACAGAAAAATAGTACAAAGGTGATATTTATTTCTAAAGAAATCTTTTCCAGCTTACCTGCGAAAGGAGATCCTACAAAAAAGAGACGTAGACATAGCGTGTAAAAGAAGTAAAGAAAATGGAATACATAACGCAGATAACTATTTTAATTATAATATACAATATAAGAATATACTTTCGAAGTCAAACGTATAAATACAACGACAAAACATATAACTACTATAAATACAAACCTTTATGCTTGTATTTAAGCATCAGAGTATGAGATGGTTTATTGTATCTTAACATCATTTACATAAAATTAATGGAAAGGCAGACCATCATCACTTCAAACCTACTTTGGGTGAAAATCGCAATTTCGCGTAATGTCGCCAATTCGCTGCGTAGGCGTGCTACGAGTGCTACGGCGGCTACGGCGTAGCCGGTTACGCAATTTTGTACTCCTAACTTTATAATTGGACAAATAAATGTTTTGAATTTTATTTTCAGTGAAATATAGCAGAATCTGACGTAACACAACTGTGTGGCACGAAATACTGTGTCATTCATCATTCTCCTGCCCATATCCCAATTTATTTGGGGTTGACCAGCTTTTTTACTTTCAAACTTCTCCATTACTCGTAATCTCATCAGACACCTTCTTTGTATCCATATCGTCACACAGTCCATCCATAGTTTCTTTGGTTTTCCTCCAGTTTTATACCAATAAAGATAAGAAAACAGACAGAATATCATCTGTAAATACTACAGACGCTGACGTAATTAGGTAAAGCGTCCTGAAACAAAAAGTCTTTTATAAAAAAACCTTTTTCTTGCTGAAAAAACTAGGTGCCTTTTCATTCGAGTCTGGTTACACCTACACAAGTACGAAACAATACAAAAACGTTACTACATACAAATAGCTTGTTGTTTTCGGTTGTGTCTGTGTTTTGGGAGGAGGGATGTCGAAGTGTGGAGGATGAAGGGGGCTAATTACGAGCCAACCTCGCGCGGGTAGGCGGGGGGGGGGTTCAGGGGGGCGCTTGACTCCCGTCTGCCTAGATATCGAGTGGTAATCTACATACATGGGTGTGTATACTGTATACTGGTGTAAATCTTTACGTAGGTTGTTTTGTAGGTAGGATTCGTAGCGTATTATTTCGTGTTGAGTGTTTGTTTGTCAACTGGTTTGATAACGTGTTGATTGGTTTTCTGAGATGAATATTTGAGAGTGTCAAATATAAAAAACTTTGAAACTTTTAAGTTTTGATTATGTTCACATCTCATCACCTACGGTGCTTAGACCTGGTCACTCACTGACTCAGAAGTTCTGGCTTGGTTACCAAACGGCAACGGGTCAAAGCAGGGTGTCATAACGGGCATAGTGGACGTTGGCAAGAAGGCTATGGGATTGGGTGGGTCACGTCAGCCGCATGCACAATGATCGCGGGCAAAAGTCTCCGCACGATGGTTTCCGGAAGACGGACGGCGCCGCCGAGGCCGACCCAGAAAGAGGTGGCGAGACGATCTGGACACGTACTGCGAGGGCTGATTCGAGGAGGCACGGGAAAACATTTCATGGAAGGAATCGGGGGAGGCTTTTGCCCAGCAGTGGGACAGTACAGGCTAATTAAAAATTTTTCACATCAATTATGAATCACAAAAATGTCACTAAGACGGCGTCTTCTCTCCTGTAGTGCTCCTTGTGCAACTCCGCTTGCACCTTGTGGGACTTGTCCGAGGACTACTAACGCTATTGAGGTGCTAGAGTTCTGGTTGAAGCTTATTTAACATTTTAATTACTTGTAACAATTATATTATTACAAGCAGAGTACAACCTGAATTGATTGTCACATTATAAATTAACGCGAGCGAAGCCGCGGGCAAAACCTAGTCAAATATAATAGCCTCTTGAAAAGCCCACTCAAGCTAATAATATTTTCTTAGAACCAACACCACAGAGGACCAAGATACAAATGTAAAAAAGAATATATCGAGACGCAACACTTGAATAATCATTTATTTTATTAGGGCGAGATATTATTCATATTTTTTGTTGTACCAATTGTGTAACCAAAAACGCGAAGCTCCATTCAAGTACCTACTGTAATTCTATACAAATTGGCACTTCCATTGAGGCCGGTTGACACTTTTATATAACCACGATTAACAGTCAAACGAAATTAGAACCCAATAATATTATTAAAAGTTTTTTTTTTTACCCGGGACAATACGCGTTCCCCTTCCTTATGACTTGTGAATAGGTAATGGTAACTCGGATTACCACCTACGTATTTGTGTAAACACAATAAATATTTTTTGGGTTCCCCTTTATCTGCTAAGTGCAGATAGAAAGATATTTGTCAGTGTTTAAGATACATGCAAAGATAAAGGTCTCAGAACAATCATTTTGTTTGAAAGCAGGAAGAGGATATTTGAGTCTTGATAAGCGTAACTTTGCAATCTTAACACTAAACAGTTTGTGGTTTCGCCCACGTAGAAGTTCGGAGAAAACTACATATATTAGTTTAATGTTGCAACGCGATTTAATCATATTTGATGGGGCTTCTTGCCTTTCACTCTTGGCATTGGAATTTATAAAGCTGCATTTAATTTGCTATCACTAGTTAGTTTTCTAGTGTACTTGTAATTTAAAAATATTATCATTAACACCAAAAAAATATATATTACTAGCTTTTGCCCGTGACCTTCGTCCGCGTGATATTTTAAAGCCTAAAACCTTCCTCGATAAATGGGCTATCCAACACTAAAATAATTTTTCAAATCGAACCAGTAGTTCCTGAGATTAGCGCGTTCAAGCATACAAACAAACTCTTCAGCTTTATAATATTATAGTATAGATGTTTTCACTTATCTATCATCATCATCATCATTTCAGCCTAAAGATATCCACTGCTGGACATAGGCCTTCCCCAAGTGTCGCCACATTCACCCGTCCCGTGCGACTCGCAACCAGCAGATCCCCGCAATCTCACCAGGTCATTGGTCCACCTAGTGGGAGGCCTTCCAACGCAAAGTCTTCCGGTTCGCGGTTGCCACTCCAGAACTTTTCGGCCCCATCGCCCATCCGTTCTGCGAGCAATGTACCCTGCCCACTGCCACTACTCTATCGGCTTCTGCAAATTAGACGATCTAATGAAGAATTCAAGGGCACCTGAGAAAAATATTACAGGATCTGGATGGATTATGAGAATCAGAGTGTGGTGTGGTGTTGCGAGTTATTAGTAAGATAACTCGAAACATACTAAAATATAAAACCAGTCTTTTCATGTAAAAAATATGGGGTTGTTAGTTTATCTTCAGAAAAAACGCTAGATACAAGTTTTAAGGCACGATTTATCGTAGTCTATCATTCCTTAGACTTGTTTTTTCTTCATGAACGGACCAGTTTCCAAACCTATCTTCGTTACATAATACAGTAATTCGATGATAAGTCGTCTGCATAAATGCTGATTGATTTCAAACGGACTTGATTAGACTTAATAGCTTTCTCTCTAATTTTAAATCTAAAGGTAAGACGCACAATCCATAATTAATGTGGTACAACTGTTGTGATTGAATTAACTACAGTCGAGCGCACTTCCCGCGCGGACAATAGTGTGGCGGTAACTAAGCGAGGATTAACCGCTGTTAAGTGGATTAGCACATGGTGCGCGGTGCGCCCGGCCCTTCCGACCGCCACGCATTGTGGACACTTGAGCTTATGCCTACTCAAAACTGATTCGCGAAATCGGGATTCTATTAATGTGACACTTTTTTGCTTATAATTTTGGTTACACAGGAAACATATGGTCGTAATTGATATAATTTTTGGGCTTGTTAAAATATCCGGTCGCGATTTCACGTGCTGCCGCCCCAGCGCCTGTTGTCACTATGGTCATTTAGATGTCTTTGTTAAATAATCGTTTATGATTTAGGTTAGTGAACCATTATCCGTAAGTATACATTAAACTCTCTTGTCAAAGAGTTACATAGAAACCAGCCGTATCGCTGCATTTTAACATTGCGATTAGCCTCCTTTGCAGATGTGGTTTGCGTATAAGATCGCCTATCTATAAACGCAATGGAATAAAGTCTACATGGCTCGCCATCAAACCCATATACCAACTCTAAGATCAACATCTATAAAACTAAGTACACATCAGCACAGCATCCCCATGCTCTCACTTCGCCCTACAAAAGGCGGAAGCCCTCGAGTGGTCAACAGAGCATACTCCACTCAGAGACCATTGACAACATTAGCACACGGGAACAGTAGCACAGAACCACTATTGTGACGCGCTACTGTTTTGACAATAACTAAATGCTTCATAAATATTTAAACGATTTGAATTGTAATAGTTTGGTGAGGTTTTTCTGTTACTTTTAGCTTTCTTTGTTGTATCTCAATTGGTTTTTGTCAGCAGTGGGGTTGATTTTGAGTTTAATGTATGGATTTACAGTGAACATTTTTGATTTAAAAGATTTAGTCAACAGTTTAAATACCTAAAAGTTATTACGCATGATAACGTTTTTCATAGCATGATAACGTTTTTCGTGTGTCAATAAATCTGAAGATAAATATATGAAATAAATAGTTATTTCATATGTTTGTTCATAGAAGATGACAAAAATAGGTAGGCCAGTCTAATAATGACTGGACTGGTCTATATTTTGTCATCTTCTCATCGATAAATATTTTAACATTTCATTGAGTCGTAAAACATAATTTTTTCATTGTTATAATACTTCATATTCCTCTGTGCTGGTTAGTTTTTGCAGCTGTGATTCAGCGCTTTATTACATATTCAAAATCGCATCGTAATGAAGCTGTACAAAGCCGATCACAAAACTGTTGTTTTTGATAGCAATGTTTTGTTATGTACGAGTATCTCTATTTAATTTAAACATTCGTTTGTTTAAAATTTACGTTAGTTTAATTCAACATGTTGGTAGTTAAGGCATTACTAGATATGGGTGACCTAGATAAGTGTCTTTGTAAGTCTAACTAGTGCATCGCCTTAAAGAGCATTAACGTCTTGCGGCATTACACACCAACTTTCAAGTGATTTTTTTTTCAAAATGACTGAACCAATTTTAATAAAACTTCGTACGCATAGGCAGGATACATAAAACTAAAAACTTGATAGAGAACATTTTCGAAAAATAGTGTTACAGCTAAACTAGACCGATTTTAGATTCCATAGAAACAGAATTTTCCAATTATCTTTTTTTTTTAAAGACATTTAGAAAAGTTCTCTGTCAAGTTTTTAGACTTATTTGTCCTGCGTATGCGTACGAAGTTTCATTTAAATCGGCTCAGTCATTGCGAAAAAAAATCACTTGAAGTTTGTATGAAATGCCTTATAATTCTTCCATAAGTTATTTACTTTCTGAAAACAAGTTATTCATTAGTTGAGCAGATGTAATCACACGCCATCAGTCCACTTTACTGAATGACACAGCTTTGGGCAAAATTTCAAAATACTGTCATGTGGCGGCATGGAAATAAAGAAGAGTCCACTTAAAATGTTTCATAGGTTGCTACGTCAAAAAAACTGAATTTGGTACCTATTTTTGTCTAAAATATCCCATATTCATAATCAAAACCAACTCAAAAAGGAAACAAGTGTCTAATGTCCATCCGTCAAGCTGCAAACCAAGTCCAAATAACACATTATATAAGTCACACGTGTAGTTTCCGAGAACGGACACAACAACACGCCTTCAAGACCTTCTAATTCAATTACTGAGCCATTGTCCTCAAAGTTTTTGCTCTCAAACATTTTACACATTAACAATAGAGGTATTTTGCCAACAATAACTGTATTCGACGGACAATGCTGTCGACACTCGGACACGGTGACGGAACCATAACGCAGTGATGGCTACAGAAGTCTAAGTTCGCACAAAGTGTTCTTGTGAATCGAAGTTTAGCTTTCCCGACTCAAAATCAAATCTACCATAAAATATCTGCCTAATGTATAATTGTATAATTTACTTAATAATACATTTAATTGACATTATTTACTCGAACTTGGCTTAATTCAGACTTATTTCGAAAAAAAGGAAAATAAATATTTGTACACCAATTTCATTGGTAGGACATAGAGCTTGACTAAAATGTATTGCATAAAACCGTTATTGCAGTACCTGTGTTCACAAATAAAGATTGATTGATTAATAATATAATCCTGTCTGCTTTCCAGAAGCCTTTTGCTATGGCAATTATTGATCCAACTCCTCAAACTCAGAAAACTTAAGGCGGAGAGGCAACACAACTGACTTCCAGGGTTCTGACATGATCTGACATCACGACTGCCTATGTCGATCCCTGGACCACCACCTCTTATACCGGTATTTTTTTATTGTTACTTCAGTGTGGATTAAAATAATACCGATATAAGATGCTGTGGACTTGTGGACCTGATGTGATTTATCAGAGGGATAAGATTCAGTATAGGAAACTGAAAAAACTTATAACTTTCATTACACAACAACAAGCTTTAACATCCATGTATGGATTTGACGCTTTTTATTACCACCGCGCGGTGTTACACACAGTGGCGCAGCTAGGCCTAATAGGGCACTGTATCAAAATTGTTTGGGGCCCTACGAAACCGAGTGCAGCGAACACCAAAAAATTATATATTAAAATTGCAACCTGACTTTCATCACTTAAGCTGTCATTGATTTTACTAAGAAAATGTAAGAGCGAGCAAAGTGGGATAGAAAATTTAGTAACCACGATCATGGTTTGCACAGGTAAAGGCATTCATAGAAAATCCAGAAAAGCGAGCTCGAAAAATTCTAGCTTTCTGGACCGCGAAGAGTCAAGTTATCGAGCTCGAAATTTTGAAGCCTTCTAGACTGTGATAAGTTAAGTAATCATTATTTAATCTTAACGGGGCTCTTATCAATAATAAATTGAGGTTATTGGAATATCATTGTTACGGCTGATACGGCGGTAACTACACCGGCCTACGCCCCTGTTTACACAAATAATATCAAAACTTATTTAATGTTAAACTTCTATCATTCCTGTGCAACGACAGTTATCAATATTTTTTTAACACTCTAAACTAACTGTTCATGAAACATGAATTGTATTTATATTTGAAGTGTTTATCATGTCCTGTTCCAGATACGATCTTAATCTCGGATTAGTGAGGCGTTAGGACGCATTGTTAACGTCAGTTAAGTGATGGTGCCACCTAGTGGGGGACAATGGTGCCATTCAGTGGTCAAGTTACTCCCACGCGTCATAATGACGATTAGTGTAATCTTCGTCAGCCTTCGTGTATCCGGTCTTATTTATTATTATTCATTATTTCTATGGTTCTATTTTTTTCTATCTCTAAGTCACCTTTGCTACTGTGTTAAATAGAATAACTTGCTTGCCAAAATAACAATTCCTGTTTTAAGCTTTCACGGTTTACAACTAAACATGATTCCGTGATTGTTCATTATTTTGAGCTCTCGATATTTCAATTAGAATCACGGAAGATATCCCGTAAGTGACAGGATAATTTTAAAATAACAATTATTTCGCTAAATGAGTAACCAGTCCTATGTCACTGCACGTCTGACTATTTATGAGAAAAAAAAAACTATTTCGTATTTTCCTATTCATACTTCTGACGGAATAATACTGACGTGACGTTTCCCTTTGCTTTCTTACAAAAAAAGCTATAAGTGTCATCAGAAAAAGAATGTCAATCGGCATGTCATTTTATTTCAGGCGTAGGTATAATGCGTATGATCCATGGCATTTTTGAAGAAATTACTGTATAAAAATATCAAATATGGAGCGTACACAATATTGGCTCTGTATTTATTTGTAGTTATTCAGATATGGTCGCTTCATGACTATGTAGGTTACAACGCGTTCTCTTACAGTGATCTGGAATTAAAATACTCAGGGCTCAAACACGTACTTGTGTGGAACGGTTATTATTTGATTTTGAATAATAAAAAGGAGCAGATATTCCCAACTTTAGAATGTCCAGTAAGCAACTGTATATTCACTGAAGACAAGGACTTATTAGATGGAGACTACACACGATTCGATGCTTTACTTTTTACTGAAAAATTTCTAAAGTCAGATGAAATAGATCTGCCAGAGAAGCGTGCCACGTCCCAGATATATATTTTCACTACGATAGAGTCTTCATACCATTATCCTGCTTGCGAAGTGCGCAATGACGACTTCTTCAACTGGACGTTTACCTACAGAGTGGAGTCAGACGTGCAGTGGCGCTACATTGTAGTGCGAGACGTAATGCGCGACATCGTCGCACCAAGCAAACATGTGCAGTGGCAAAAGTACGACGAAAGACTAACT
Organism: Noctua fimbriata; assembly: GCA_905163415.1. Classification (NCBI taxonomy): domain Eukaryota; kingdom Metazoa; phylum Arthropoda; class Insecta; order Lepidoptera; family Noctuidae; genus Noctua; species Noctua fimbriata. Next base: position 4,254,762 of record LR990942.1, on the reverse strand, counting down.
GTCATTTCTTTAGATATAATAAACCTCTTTCACACTAGAAGAAAAGCTGCCGCCTGGTTAGTGAGCAACTGCGGTGCCGACAACGCACGGGACGAGTACTTGACGCGGCTCCAGGAACATCTGTTTCACTTCTCGCTACAACTCGACGTGTTTGGCAACTGTAATAAAATGAAATGCACTGACGACAACTGCGAGAAAATGATCAGGAAGGATTATTATTTCTACATAGCGTTTGAGAATTCTTTCTCAGAAGATTACGTCACGGAGAAGGTTCTCCACGGGTACAATAATTACGTAGTGCCCATTGTGTACGGTGGTGCTAATTACTCCAGGTAAGACATATCTAGAGCTTGTAGTCTGAAGAGGTTCCCACAGGTAATCGCAGTAACACAAAGAGTTAGATTACACCTTATGTTTGATGGAAATTTACAATGTTCTGCGTAATACATTAAGAATATACTTTAAACATTAAAAGCTCTAAGAACCCCGTTAGAAGCAACACTTTAAGGTAAAAATATATAAAATATAATACAGGGCGTAAACAGACCCTTCATGAAGCCGTCAACGAAGCATTCTGTACATCAAACTAAGTAACTTTACGCAAAAATTATTGCTGGGAAACGACTTTTTTTTTGGGGTGAAAAAATCACGTTTTTCGGTAGTACACGATGGAACGCACTCAAAGCATTGTGCTGATAGATGGATTGAATAGTACTGGGGTCGTGGAGTTGTTTAAAGTAAAATCTTATATTAAAAACGTGTATTTAAAGAAAAAACTCGTGAAAATGTTGGAACTTTGACCCCCAATAACTCCGTAACTAGAAGGTTCCCAGGTATGGTCTAGAACAAAAAATGATCGCAAAGACGGGGAGACTAAGTGCCTTCCGGCTTCGTTAGGGGTCTATTTACACCCTTTATTTGGCAAGGATATTTAAAATTGGATCGGAAATAAATGAACACGGGATTGATCATAGTTTAGGTGCATTCTAATTGTTGATTTGGTGGAAGAGGAATATCCTACATTTATGAATCCCTTCGATAACTGCCTAAGTACTACATATTTATATTCGGATGTGCAGTACGCATACAACCTATTATTTCTCCCTCCAGATTCCTCCCTCCCGGTTCATACTTAAACGCTCGCGAACTACATCCATACAACTTAGCCTACATCATGCACCAGGCGATGGAGAACCCTAAAACATACTATGAGTTCTTCAAATGGACCAACTACTACACTATAGACGCGCCGGAGATCCACCCGCTTTGCGACCTCTGCGAAGCCTTGAACAGTGACAAGCGCCAACGTTCGTTGCAGACGTTCAGGCTCTGGTGGAACGGACGGAAAGGCTTCCAGTGGTGCCTCCCTCAGGAGTACTGGAACGAAACGTCACTACTTCACGTGGACATACGGCAATTATTTTTAACGGATTGACTTGTATGGTTTCTTGTGTTGATGGCTTACTCAAATTCTTATGTAAAACTGCACTTATTGCAAGTTCATTGATTGAAAATTTAACTATATTAAGATACAATTGGTTTCTATTTTACTTTCCATAAAAATACGTCACTCTTTCAAAGGTACGCTTAAAAGATGTCAAGAAACTCTGTGATTACAAAAAATATACAATCAATGGGTATCAGATCTCCCACACAGCGGGAGCTTAGCGAAACCTCATCAGCTCAATCGAAGGCAGCTATAAGAGTTCATAGAAAGCGTCACCGATAGTTTGGTAATCCCTACACAATAACAGGCCGTTATTAATTTCATATCGCTAACAAAAGAGCATGTTGCTACAAATATGAGCACAAAAGACGGCGCATTAATTAATGTTAGAGTCGTATTGGTTGAATCCCGTCGTTAGTCCCGGGGGAGGCGCGGGCAAATCGTCCGCCGACACAATACGGTAGTTAGGGACGGGTACGGGGCGCTATCGGCGGCCGTTTAACGAGCAAATTATTTAGTAAATGTTGCCAAATAATAACATTAATGCGTGCGAGGGGAACCACGCAGTTAGACGTAGGACCCGTCGTCGGCACGCAGTTCAATGAGCACGGGTAGCGTTTAGGTAGGGTAGCGTGGATGGAGGTTGTGTGAATGTCAACATTACGATGTCACAGACTGATGCAAGAAAAGTACTAGACGTCACTAAACTCGCAGTATACTGTGGAAAACATACAAAGTGGCGTTTTGCCAGTTATGTCCAAAATTACTGAAGTAGGTATTCGGTCTTATAAGTCTGAACTTACAAAGTCACCTATCTCCGTTATTATCTTTTTTTTTTTTAGGATGGGTAATCATCAAATGACCCCCCCCCCCGCTCTGGGCGGAGCGGAGGGACTCAGACTTGTACTGACTAAAACCCCTCCATGTTCCTTCTTTGCCCTTTGTGTTCCAGGGCCGCGGTATCTCTTTCGAACAGTCCCGCAGCCCTATCTCCGTTTTTACCTAAGGTTTCATATGTGTCGAGATACTTTATGGGTAATCTTAACCATAAAGAATATTACGCATAGACTAATAAACCAGTAATCCCAATTCGCCATCAACAAATCGAAACCTCGATTCATTCACCACCAAAACACAAATCCACAAGAACCCATCGACAAAATCTCAACAATCCAAATATTGGTGGTGTGCAAAAATAATGGTGATGTCCACAAAGGCTGACTGTTCGCTAGGGGTGGTCGGCTCCCCTCGGCCAGCCAATCAGAGGGCGCGGTTGCAAGTACCAGAGCAAACAGCAGCGATCCTGAATACCACGTAATTGAGTGGCTCCTCGACTTCGCTCCACTGATCCATTGTCGACGCCATTAAACGCAATTATGTGATAAATGCTCGCGAATTAATGATGGTTTTATAGATGTTTCACGCTTGGAAGCACGTCTTTTGAGTTGGTGCAAAGTTATGGCAAATTGTTTTAGAGTTTTCTGTACCTAGATGGCCACCATCTTGATTGCTTTCAGCTTTGATTTAAAGTTACAAACCAGATTAAGACATATTTAATGGATATTACAACCAACGATATAAAATCCTTAAACAAAAACTGAACATTATTATATCAGAAAACTTATTCCCACATTCTTTCATAACATTTGATACTTACTCTATGCCTATCTAGGAAAAAAGTTAAGTTATCGTATCTCGTACGTATCATATAAGGCATATATACATATAAAATAACATAACAGACCTGTAATCCAGATTAGACAAAGGTTTAAGTAATAGTACACCCACATATTGCCAGTTATATTAAAGTCCCATGTTATATGGGGCGAGCCTATTGCCATCAACCGGGATCTAGATCCAGACTCCGTGGCTGCTACTGAGAAATTCCCGACGGAAAATGATCATTGGGATCAGCAGTCGCGCTTGCGACCACTACACCAATAAGGCAGTCCTGTCCCCAAAATGACAGATCGTGTCGACACAATGACAGATTTCTTTGCACTATCTGTCATTTTGTCGATTCTTCCGTCAAAGAAATCCTTGTCTACGGTGGTCATGCTACGGGGGCAGATAGTGCAAAGAAATCTGTCGACACAATCTGTCATTTTGTCGATTCTTCCGTCAAAGAAATCCTTGTCTACGGTGGTCATGCTACGGGGGCTAGACTGATTTACTAACAGAAAGTTAGTAAATATCTCCTTGCAACATCCGCAAGTACCAAAGTATATCGATTTAAAACAAGTTGTCCCGAAGTTAGTGGATGTTTACCGCAACGCTAATTGGCCGCAGCGCGCGCTAAACATTTACTCGTAAACTAAACATAATAACGTATTCACGGTACGCGCCACGTTCGCCGACATTTTGCTGTGTGCCTTACCGACAACCCCTACTAACGTACGAGGTAGTTACGGAATTGTAAGCTCTGGAATTTATTGTCTGTGTAACTCGTGTTTGTGTTAAAGTATAAAAGAGGTTGCCACAGGTAGGATACGTACCACTAGTTAAAATAATACTTACTGATTACGCTAAGTACGAGTATATAGCCAAAATGTGAAAAAAGTTGCAAAACCACGTATCCTTGCTGCGAAAACAAGAAATAACCTATCGAAGCACTAAGTAACAGAATATAATAGAAAAAAAATATTTCAAACCGGAGTCCATAGGGTTAGTAACAATTTTACTTAACTTCTAGTTTTAGTAGGTTACAGACACAGATGATAATATACAATTAAAATTCAGCGTGGAGCCGCATCCACCTCCGCAGCATCAGGGAATCCCATCGGTCTGCAAATACACTGAGAATACTGTTGGTGCTACCACGAACACGAGTCATCAGGGATGCACATCTATTTCTAATAATGGCGGCAAAACCATCAATATTATTATCTGCAAACATCCCTGACGCACTACAACGCCACGGCAGCCGCAGCAGTACCTACTCTCAGTGCATTATTATATTGAACGCGTAGGTATAATGTTACACACTGGTGAACTGCAGCAAACTTTATAGAAGCTTACATACCTACTACAAATTCGTTGAAAAAATATATTTTTCGATGTAATCTGAGAACTGTATGTAGACAAAATGTATTATACGAATAAAAAACAATTTATCACATGTTCTACTTTCATTCATAGAACTATACAGTCTTTTACCAAAAAACAACAATTCAAAACTCAAAATACATCAAAGATCAACCGACTACGCAAGTCGTACCGCTGTCCCCCGGGACCCGGGACTCAGGCCGGAGTCCCCGCAAACGGAATGGATAATTCAATAACCGACGGAACGCGCCGTCTAATCCTCAAATTAGCAATACGATATGAATAAATAGATTTTGGTCGAACAAAGCAGGTGCCCTGGGAATACGGAGTAGGGGATAGCGGTGTTTAGCGACTCATTAGTTTTGCTAATGAAGGGCTGCGTCAAATATGCCTCTGTCATTTGAAATGGGGTTGTTCAATGCAGTTTAGTGACAAAAGTTATGCTTAAATAGACGAGACGTTAGATGCAATATTAATAAAAATATAGCTTTATTTATTTATTGTCTATCAGTGGCGAAGGTTCCATAGAACTCGATTCCTACCGGCTTCCCTTTGAAAAATGGCACAGTCAGTATTCTATAGACAAATAATATAATCACATTAAAGATATGTACTCCGGCTTACCTCTTATAAAAATTTACAATCGTTACACTTAACAACATATTAACGCTAGTCAACATATTCAAGTAACGTTATTTCCATGAATCTCCCGGAAAATGGAAATATCTCAAAGAACATTTCGAGAGCAGTCCTTCAGGCAGATAGCCCGCTAGTCGCTGGTAAGATTTTGAGTCATAAAAGTAAAAGCCACGTTATGCACAGCAGAAAAAACAACACCCATCTCATCATTTTATAATTTGTATGGTGTACGCAATAAAGAGTTTGCTATCTGTCTATATTGCTATCTATTCATCAAATGGCTTTCATAACCGAAACAGAATTATGTCTTCCCCGCTATGTATTGTATATCGAGGAGCATATGTAACAGCCACACATCACTCTAACCACATAATGATCGTTCCAACATTAATGGAGTAACTAACATAAACAGATAGCAATCCAATCTCATTGTTGCAGGCACGTCAATTATAACGGAGATACATTGAGCGCGCAGAGATACGCCAATTAGGCGAGGTTCAGGAAGCTGCCGCGCGTGCGCACACCCTAATTGTTTCCGACATAGTCTTGCCACCCACTTCCACCCTTACGTACAAGACAACTAAGTACAGAAGACCCACTTTGAATAGCAGCAATAGGTGGCTTACATAATGGGTGTAAAAGTACCCCTAGGAAAGTCGACAGGCATTTGTTCTCCCCGTCATTGCGATCATTTTATTCTAGACCATACCTAATACATTTTTTTAATGTTGTATCTTTACTTTAAATACCTCTACCACCCCCGTACTATTCAATGCATCCATCAGCACAAAGTTTTGACTGCATTACATTGAGTCCTATCATAAAACGTGATTTGTCACCCCAAAAAAAAAGTCGTTTCCCAGTAGTAATTTTTGCGTCGAGTTACTTAGTTTGATCTACAAAATGCTTGGTTGACAGTTTCGTGAAGGGTCTGTTTACACCTGGTATATACATCACTCGTCATACATGCAGCTTAATTATATTTATGGAAATCATGAAGGTATATAAAGTACGACCAATTTAAGTGTGCAGTTCAAAGTGGCGCCGCTTGTCAAGAAAACATGCATAGATATGTCAAACCTAGTGCATTAATTTTAGTTCTGTGTTTTCCCGCCAGAACAGATAAGATAGTTAAAGTGTACTTGCTATCTATTGGTCGGTACAGGAGTAAATCTACTACCCTTCTGCTACAGTAGGAAGGTTGCTGTTGTACCCAAAGTAAATACTTAACAAGTTACTGCACGTCGTGACAATGTTAATACACTGACTTGACCTAAGGATAATAAGGAAAAGACAGGTGACGTGATGTCTTAAGAAGCAAATGCCAACATTCATTAAAGTTCAGAATTGGATTCGGCTGCCTATACTATACCACTTTGTGTATCTAAAGATACATGGAAGACGGTGCCAGATCTCACTAAACCTCAGCAGGAATATGACAATCATTCTGTAAAGTGAATGTGTTCAAAATCCGTGAAGGCTTTTTTCTATACTATATATAATATTATAAAGCTGAACAGTTTATTTGTTTGGTTGAACGCGCTAATCTCAGGAACTACTGGTTCGATTTGAAAAATTATTTTAGTGTTGGATAGCCCATTTATCGAGGAAGGTTATATATAAAATAAAATTGGCTAGGATAAAATTTCACGCGGATCAAGGTCGCGGGCAACAGCTAGTCTCTAATAAAATAGTTTCACTATTCCTGACTCTTTTACTTAATCACTTAAGTATTATCCGTACGTGAACTTCAGACTGGATCTTCTACACCATCTCTGTATCACCAGCCTGTAGCGGGCCACCCGCCTCCCGTAGCTCCGGGCGATAACAAGGAAAGGAATATCAGAGCGTAAAGCTGGAACTGCACAATGTTTTGACAGAGGTACGGTTTAAGTACAACTACTATAACTGCACTGACTTCGGATTTGCTCTACCATACCGACCAATTGAGTTGACAATTTGAATTTGGTTTTCTTTCGATGTAGTTGAATATCGGTTGCTAGAAAAACAACGTTTTTTTTTCTGCTGTTCATTTGCACAGGTACGGTGAATGGTGATCGAACAAAATGTAGGTCTAGATTTATTTAATCGGGAAATTACTGAATGTCGTCGAGTAATTGTAATAGAAGCCTATTCCGGCCCGTTTAATGTAAGAACCCAACTGAAAAAACTGTTTCAAATGATGTAGGTAAGTAGGTACCCACTAATAACATACAAGTTTTTTTACAAATTCCATACAAAAAGTTCAACAAAACCCAATTTCACTCAAAATTATTACTGAATACACTCCCATTTATTACACATACGTTCAGCTACATTGTTCCCTTAAAGTGCACTTCAACATATCAGTGTACACTGGAAGCCACACAAAATATCAACATTTTTCGACGATGCAACTTGACACTCGGGTCATCCGGAAGCAATCGTGCACAATGCCCTAAATGCACGCAATTGTACGCGGCACGTGCGGCCTCGTGCACGCGATTTGTGCCAAAGAGATGTACTCGTACAAAATTACAAATGCGTGCAGAATTAGTGACGTCTCTATTCTCTATTATAGTAAGTTGTCTGCTGATGATTTACGCTTGTTAGGCCTCAATTAATTATATGTTCTGAGTAGTGCGTTGGGTACTTGTAATCTTTGTGTGTACTTTTGTAGTCGGATAATCCCTGCTTGTCTAATGAGTTGCTGGTAAATAGTTTGGATTCAATATTTGCTTGTATTTCGTTTTTAAATCCGTTTTCTTTCCTATTATTTACAAATTATAAGAAGGGTCTTATTAACATTAAAACAAAAGAGCTAAAGAACCGATGGAGACTTACTTCAGTGACTAGTACAATAATACATTAGTCCGTTATGTCGCATTAAGTGTGCTGAAGATAAAGATGAAGTAGATGGTCGTAATATCTAGCACCAAGGCAGTCTATGGCAAGCCCCCATTCGAAACGCGAAGCTTGAAAAACAAAGACAAACACGGTTCAAAGTTGCACTCTATAAGTTATAAGTCGCTTATAGCTGCTTGTTCTGTGTTAATGATTAAAAGCCAAAATACAACGGTTTTATAATACAGCGGCTGTTGAAAGTGCCATTAATAATGCTCTTTGATTTCATTGTCAGTAGCTCAGAGCGACCGCCTCTCTTGGTTGTTTCGGTACAGCTGCGATCGCTTCGACAACTTGAAACAAATTATTAATTAGCAAATTGTTATGAAAGTAACTTCGTGGTGTAAACGCAATGACGATTGGTAGTACTGACACTGATTTATTCTATCTATCAACTACTAAACTCCAAACTTCTCTAAACTTCTTTTATTACTTAAATGGAATCTTGTGAATATTTCGGAAAGACAAGTGTGAAGTTATGGGTGACGGTTGGTCAAACATTTGAAATAGTATCAACTCTTAACGAATTTTATAGAAAGAAAGAAAGAAAATATATTTATTTGCCGCAGAAAAAAATATTAAATTTATTAAATACAAAAAAAATAACAACAAAACACAAATAAAACAATAAACTATAAATTCAACAGGACGGAACAAAAAAAGAAAAAAATTAACAGCTTGCACGTCGTGACTGCGACAAGCAGGTTACCACTCAGCATGATGCTGTGCTATGGGGGGCCCACAACACAACGCTGGTTTTCAGTGGTCACCCGTGAAAACACGTACGGAAGCCAAGACAGCATAAATATTTTTTACATCAATATGATAATAAAATAAACAGTACTTGGTTTTTACTTATAAAACAACTACCTCTAGGAAGTATAATAAACACTTCAAAAAATATACAAGTTAGTGCCTGTGTGTTATAGCTGACCAGGAGTACAAAAGGTCACAAAATCATGACCTTATAGTGTCAGTGTTTTATGAATGTAGCTAATCCAACCAAACTATAACAGCAAACAAGGGAAAAATAACAAAACAAAGATAAAAACTTAAACACTACACTAACCTGTGATTATTATCATAACATTTTTATAAAACACGCAACCCTTTCATCAGCCGTAATTATCGTACATCAAATCTCTAGAGATTGTTTAATATCAGGAACATTCGGTGTAATATCACCGTAATACAAACTATGAGCGAGCAAGGGAGGCAGTCGGGCGCCAGAGGGGTGAGGCAAGGGGGTGAGGAGAGTGGGGTAATAGTTCATCATCCGATAATAGCGGGATTAACACGATCCAACCCTTTGTGGGCGGCTTGTAAAACTTCACCAAAACATTTGTCCGCACTGATTATAAATTATTTATTCGTCCTACATTAAATATTCGCTCTGTGAATACGTTATTGCCTCTCTTTATCCACAAAATGTGTGATTTTATCATTTTAATGTGGAATACAATGTTTGAGCTTTGCTTTTGGATGTGTTGGTTCATGTTTGGTTTTGTTTCAATTTGTTTTTTGGTTTGTTTTAAATTTATTCGGTTTTATGATAAAAACATTGACCAGCCATTATCTAATGATCCACAGTGACATATTAAAACATGTAACCTACATCGTCAAGTTACACATACATCTAAGATCTAAGTATTCATACATGATTTTCAGCGTTTTTTTTTAATTTATTTTTCTAACGGCTACATAGAAACCATTTCAAGGGATATTTTTAACTCCAAATGTAATTTTATAAAAAATAAATAATTTAAAATTACTTGACCCACAAAATAAATATTGGCTCCTTATTTTTCAAAATCCATTACGTTAGTTTACTAATAAGTCGTATTAACCTACTGTCATTAATAGAATAGGGAGTAAAGGTTTTATGCAAAATGTCACAAGACATTTTAGTATTATAATAATTTCGTAAAAACAATAACACTCAGATTTTTTTTTTTTGCCACTTTACGACTTATAGAAGTTACTCGTAAAATATTTCGTGTATGAAAAGAAAGATCTTATATGTATATAACCTCCTTAATAACCCGTTCCTTTTTTTCAGATTCATTTAAGGCCAACTTATTTAGGAAAGTTTGCTACTTTTCCTCCTCATTCCGAATAACAAACAAAATTGTGATGTAGCAAGAAGTTGCACACGAGTGAATAAATTCCTTTAATCCCGACTGGCTGCTTTCGCCACATTATAAAATTGTTTGGCTGCTAGATAAGACAACCCCTTACAACATTTTGTAATAGCACCCAAGAGTAACATAATACAATATTCACATCACACATCTGAAGCCCCTCCGGTGCGTCCTAACTACTACTTTCACCATCAACTCTGTCAATTTATATTTGCCTGCAATCATTAATGTAGGCGTCGACACGTTCCGCTGTTTTTGCAAAGCGGGTGCTAAGCATCTCCACAGAGAGTAGACACACTCTGCCCCCCGCACCCGGATGTGTGGCAGGCGACGGAGGGGGACTGTTTCCAGTCTACAAAGTGCGTTGGTGGTCGTAGAGTAAACTAGCCGAATGAATAGGTGTCAGAAGCAATGCGTCAGAGCGTCCCGGTGGGGGCGCGCGGACGTGCCGCGTAACCGGACCCACTCGCATCATAATGCTACATAATTCAATTGATTCCCCGACACTACCCGCACGCTTCCTTCTAACTTCGTTTAGAACGTTTTGATATCGGATACGGCGGTTTGACGCCTCCTTGTACAATTCTTTCCCACTGACCCTCGGTAAAAAATAAAAGCTGCTTAGATTGACTATCTTGTATTTAACAAAATAAATAAGGTTTAACAACAATGGTTCTTATAACTAGTGGTGGTAGGACACGGAGGGAGAGGAGAAGGTGACGTGGCCGAGGTTTTGTGCGTAGGCTACCTTGGCGACAGGGGCAGCGGCGTACGCGACCTTAGCGACGGGAGCTGAGGCGTAGGCGACCTGGGCAGGCTGGTAAGAGACCTGGGCAGGGGCGTGAGAGTAGGAGAGTTGAGCTGGCGCATGGGAGTAAGAGATCTGGGCGGGAGCTTGGGCGTAGGTGATCTGAGGAGCTTGGGAGTACTGGATCTGGGCGGGAGCGTGAGAGTACTGGACCTGAGCAGGGGCGTGGGAGTACTGCACCTGGGCGGGAGCGTGGGAGTACTGCACCTGGGCGGGAGCGTGGGAGTATTGGACTTGAGCAGGAGCGTAGGCGATTTTGGTGACGGGAGCGGCGAGGGCAACCTTGGCAACGGGAGCAGCGTAGGCGATCTTGGCTACGGGAGCGGCGTAGGCGATCTTGGCTACGGGAGCGGCGTAGGCGATCTTGGCAGGAGCTTGCTGGACGGCGGTACCCTCGTACCTCACGACAGCGTTGAAACCGTGCTCTTCGCTAGCGGTGTAGTCGACGATGCGGTGGACTCCATCGGGCTGCACGAGCGAGTAGGATCCCTGCACGTTGTCGCCGGAGCGCGCCTCCTGCTGCTGCTTCACGTCGCCGCTCTGGTTGTCGTGCACGGAGTACGAGAAGTCGTAGTTAGCGGGTGCCTCGGGCTGGGCGTGAGCGTACGCCAACTTAGCGATGGGCACCACGGGGACTGCCACGGCGGCTGCGGCTGCCACTACGGCGGCGAAAGTCAGGAACTGAAAAGAAAAATCTTGATAAGTAACTATTGTAAGAAAGATCTATCTTGAGACTGCTCAACACTACACAACACTGTGATTCCAAGGAAGTGTAGAGCACAAGTGTAGGTACTTCATGTTTTTTTTCCAGATCACATAAAACTTAATAACTAAAATTGCTTTAATCTGAAGTAATAGCCACTTTATCTAATTGGTCTAATTCAATCATAATGAGCCTGATTCAATAAAACTTTGCAACCGATCAAATTACCCAATCTTCAAATAAACAAGATTAACAACTTACTCTGGCGACCATGTTGACTGATTTGTTTATTGTAGACGAATGTGCTGCTGTTCTGTGGCTCGGAGCTTTTATACTAGATACACGTATTGCGTATGCACGTACATACTTACATATATTATACATATTAATATGTGTTTGCGCCTACTGAACGCCCGCGGCGGAGTCAAAAACTGGATCGATGACTGCGACCAGATAAACGATTATTTATTTTACTATTTTTGTACACAGTAGACAACACAGGAAAATAACATTTAAAATTTGAGTACAAAGGTACTGCTTATTGCTTAAGAATTTTCTGCCAGCAGACCTTTTGTTTACATACTATATTAAATATTGATATTTCTTTTTATGATTGTAATCAGTCGTAACACCTGTTTGAATGTTAGTATTGCGAGAAAAAGGTTTCTTTCTTGTGATTGATGAATGATGATCGTATTTAGAGTCGTGTGCCAACGGCGCGTCGTGGTAAGGTTGGGTCAAAACAGAGCAATGTTTGTAGTTCTTCATGAAGCTAACAAGATGTGATGAGTATTCTTAGCATTATTATTTATAACTAGATCTTATCGTGAACACAATTAGGTAAAATGTTTAATGATAGCATCATCGCCACTTTCACGGGGTCTGAATCCAAAATAGATTAATAATATCAATTTCGACACAATCCTCTAAAAACATCCCAAAGGAAAACGGCTGCATTAATTATTCGATAACGATACGTCTTGTAAAGATTAGGTCAAGGCATATTTAACTAAGTTCTTTATCTGCATGTAAATCAGTTAAATGGAACATATCAGTATCAATAAAACAACAATGCAGCAGGAGTCACGAGTCAAATTCTATTCGGTTATCTTTCACCATCTCTTGATACGAGTGAATATGAACTCCGAGCGAACAGTTTTGATACTTATGTAGGTGCATGATATTTTTTTTGTTGTAGTTTGTTGTTGTTGCATTAAAGCGAGAACTAAATCCTCAATAAAAATCGTTCATAGAACATTTTGCAACGTGATATTGACTTGCCTTACATAATTATAGCTATGGGGCTTACCTTCTTTTGTACAGTTACATCGATTGAAATAATTAGTCACTGTTCTTTTCTTTGATAAAAAAAGATACAGGTCAAAAACATAACCGCTTCCTTTTTTAGAAGTCGGTTCGTAAAAAAAGCTTTACCCTTAATTCAGCAATTTCTAAATTAGTAAGTATTTCAAGATTTTCAGGTTAAAAAGAAACATCTATTGAATCCATTTTAAAACAAAAACGTAAGAGGCAAGAGAAAAAGTCCGAAGTATCAAGATTACTCCATCCACGCTCACACCAACCACATGTAGTCATCATGTAACTAATTAGGATTATCTACAAAGAATACGGTGATATTATTATGATGTTATCTAACAGCTACCTATAAGTAGGTACCACTACAATAGTGCATATTAATCACATAGTTTGCTATCACAATTGGAGCAGTTTCGGCACACTTGTTAGAAACTAAATTACCTAATGCATTTAGGTAATTATGTAATATTATGACTTGTAGGTATAGCCAGCAATATTGGGTCCAATGAATCTATAATAATGGGTTAATAAATGTGACTTTTCGTTAATGTCCTTAATTAATGCTACGGTACATATTTACATATGTTAGGAAACTATTGCCATTAAATAACCGATTAATGTAGTGTAAACGATACATTGCCATTAATTATAAAAAAAAAACAAATTCATTCAAATTAAAAGCTACAAATACAATACAATTACAATTGACGTCAAGTTGGTATTCATTCCCTTATCTAAAGCTCATTGTGACTTTTTTTTTAGATGTTTCAGCACCATGCTGAGATAGGGACCTTTTGGCCTCGTACAGGACCAATTTCATTTGTTTTATGTTTTTCTTATGTTTACTTTTTTATATAATTTTTAATTTATTGTGAATTCACCATTTTTTTGTTGTTTTGTCCTGTGTGAGTCTAATAAATAATTTTTCTTTCATGCTTTCTATCCTTTTGACTTACGCATTAATCAATCATCAATTATGGATTGCGATTAATAATATTTGTGTCATTGTTCAACCAATTCCAATGCAATAATTGCAAAAACGCCGTTTTTTTTTTAAACATCCACAATGAATCACACCGGAACGAAGGTTAAAAACCTTGTTTAAGAACTCGTTGAAGACAATTAATTAAGTTTGGAATGATAATAATTCCGGTTTACAGATTTTACGCTACTATAAGTTAAGAAGTAGGTACCTTCGACCTTGCCGTAAATGGCACTTACATTTTTGAGGCTTTTAATGTCATTGAATTTACGTAAATTATCAATAACACCTACCTACATGTGATTTTTCCCACGAATAATTTAATTCTTGACGCTTTAATGTGAAGATTGAGAATAAGTTGTCATGGGTTCTGCATTAACAACAAAACTGATTCTTGTTTTTCTGGTTCTGTGACCAAAAACTTAATGTTTTCGATTGAGGTTCGTGGTTTTATCGCCTTTTACTGCTCGACCTGATGACCTATTTTGGATATCAGGTATATATGGTCCCGGAAGTGGAACTAAACCCTATACGTGTCCCATAGGGTACAACATTATGACCCTCACCTGGAAAGTAACAACTGAAGTAATCGAAAACACAAATTGTAACGAGAGTTTAAATATGTTTCTTACGGAACTCTAAAACGTAAGCGCAACCGTTAACACCAGAACAGGTTAAACAGCGTCATTACCAATTGATATTACTTAGAAGCGATCGCTCCATTTTTCTCAGTTGCTAAACTTTACGTAACGTTCATACTTGGGTTACAAGATCTTTGTTACACATTGGCTAAAATGTATTTTATTGTCCCTTGGGGGCACGCCAAACGAAGGCAAAACTACTGACTTATTAATTTATCAATGCCAGTCGGTTCTTTCTTCCTTAATTCGGATATTATGTGTAATTCATGGACACAAAAAATATTAATTAATCATATTCCGTAATAATCTATTTATAACAATGTAGATCTTAAGTACTAAAGAGGTTTCATCATTACAGAAATAATCTGGCCAGTTCAGATGAAAAACTTATTAGACAAGCCATATTCCATGAAGAAGTTAAAAGAAAAAGAAATACTTAATGGCATCTAAACTTCTTTTACGCTGAAACGGCCAGTAACTCATGATTTTTGAATAAATACTCCATGATAACATTTTATACCACAGATGAAATAGATAGGAAATCTGGATTTTAATTTTCTTAAATGTATTTATTACTGGTTTAATGATGGCAAATCGAGTTTTTACAGTCATAAAGATTTACAATAATCGTTTTTTTTTACATTAGTTAGCCGTAGATATTTTCGTAGGTAGGTAGAAGTAGTTTTAAAGTCATTGTAAAAAAAAACAATAACTTCTTTGTTTTTTTACCAAATTGGACGAATCATCGTGAATTTTTTTTTTAATTCTTTGTTGACATTTCATCGGAACACCAGTAGCAATATCAGGTTTTCGGAAACAAACCAGTTCAAATAATTACTGTCCTTAACGACAACGATTAAAAAACGGAAGTTTATATTTTTATTGACCAAATGTAGCTGTCCTTTGATGACTGATTGCGTAAGATTTACTTATTTTTGGAACCAAATCGTTTTACCGAAGGGCGAACGATTTTTAACTTAATTACTGCTTAAATACAAGTTTCCTGTTTATTGCAACTTAAGGGGAACTAGTAATTACATAGGAAATATGACTAATCGTATAATATGTTATGTATACTTACATTATATAACATAACATTAGCCATTTAATTTAGTAATTTCATAATTAGTAGGCATAATACTGATTTATTTCTTCTGTTTTTGTATTTATAATATATTTTAACTGTCATGCATGAACGGCTTATCTTCTAGAAAATTAAACTTTAGTACTAATAATATTACTGGTAATCTGTGAACAGCGCTGTGGGTTACATTATTATTTAAGTTATTTATGTTATCATGTTGTAATATCACATAATGCAGCTGTTTGTTGTTCCGATTTGATAAATAAAAAAAAACATACACGCCTGTAATCCTCGAAAGGTTAGGCAGAGGTGTACCTAATAGTACACTCACATTTCAGCAGTTATGTAAGGTTCCATGTAATAGGAGGTCAGTCTATTGCCATCAACCGGCCACAAATCCAGATTCCGTGGCTGCTCTGAGAAATTCTTGATGGAACACATTGCCCAATCTGGGAATCAAACCCAGGACCTCATGCTCAGCAGTCGCACTTGCGACCTATAGACCAACGAGACAGTAAACTTATATGAATTAAATGTGGAAAGTATCTCCAGCGAACGGTTAACTTATTAATATACTTTAATATACGCTAATTTGCATACATAATCATAATACTTCGATCGCTCGACAACAAAGCCTAATCAGGGCCTTGTCAAAACTCACTGAACCATTAAATCGATATTAGAAACGACAGGCTGACCCTTACACCATACAATGCATAGATTGATATCTACCACATATCGTATCAGCAGATACAGTCACGCTCATATGTACCAAACAATTTCATATGCTTGACGCCCGATCAATCAGCGACCGAGTACTTAGAACGTTACACATATTATATTATTACCATTGGACCACACCCAAAACAATTCGGTCAAGGCCTTGGTCAACAGTCACCAAACTACTTTTAATTTCTTTACGAGCCACCAGCTTATTCAGACCTACGAAACAGCTTTTAACTTCTACCAACCCGCACGAAGGACTGTAGAAAGCGGTGGGTCAATTTAAAATGGTGATCACTTGTTTCTTCAAATATTTTAATGCATGACTTATAAATATTGTTGCAATTTAAATACAAACTAATCTTGTGTCGTATTTAATTTTTAATATTAGATTTATCTGTTCCTGCAATTATTTTAATGGATTTACAGCCTCCGTATGATTAAAGTTTTATTAATGTAAGTGCAATGATGGACTTAGGTACCAAAGCGATTGGAGCTGGCGTTTTATTTTTTGTGTGACAGCATATTAGGTCATGGAGGAATATTTTTTTTTTTTAATTTGTTTTTGAGTACCTACCTGTTGTGATATAATGTTGCCTGTCTCATCATAACTGCATGTTAGCGTAGAAGGTATATCTAAGATGCTGTGGTGTGCCGATACTTATTTCAGAAGTGCCTAATTGTCTATTGTGTATTACCTATTATTTGTGATTCGGGATCTGTAATGTTGTCATCAGGGAGATTAAGTTTCTGTAGCGTAAAAAAAAATTAAACAAATCATATAGTTCATAATAATTTAATAGCACCTATTCATTTAAATAAATACAACAGCTTGCCTAAGTATTCAACATTAGTATCTAGTGGTGGTAGGAGATGGCGGGAGAAGAGTAAGTGACGTGCGCTACGGGAGCGGCGTAGGCGAGCTTGGCGACGGGGGCGGCGTAGGCGACTGGAGCGTGAGAGTAGGAGACCGGGCCGTGAGCGTAGGAGACGGGAGCAGGCGCGTAGGCTACTTTGGCAACGGGAGCGGCGTAGGCGAGCTTGGCGACGGGAGCGGCGTAGGCGAGCTTGGCTACGGGAGCGGCGTAGGCGATCTTGGCGGGAGCGGCGTGTACGGGGGTACCCTCGTAGCGCACGTTAGCGTTGAATCCGTTTACTTTGTCAGCGGTGTATTCGACGATGCGGTGCACGCCATCGGGCTGAACGAGCGAGTACGAGCCGTGGACAACGTCGCCTTCGCGAGATTCCTGCTGCTGCTTCACGTCACCGCTGTGGTCGTCATGAACGGAGTACGAGAAGTCGTAGTGAGCGGGAGCTTCGGGCTCGGCGTATACCACTTTGGAGACGGGGACCAGGCCAGCGTACGCCGCCACGGCGAGGGACAGGATGATGACGAACTAGAATGTTATATATTTTGTTAGATAAATTAAAACGTATCCTTGATTATACACCGTAAATTTTTAATCGTCGTACAAAGGTGGTCCACTCAATGTATCCGACATAAAATAACTCTAGGCGCAATTATTTTTTTTACCTTTAATTAAGATAATAGCTAGAACATACCTAGCCTACCCAGCGCACTTTTGAGTAGTTCATCGCTCGCAACAGGGTGTTTCAACTACGTCATGCGTCATAATAATGAAAAATATAATTTTTCAATTATTCAAGTCTAATAAATACCTTTTTTATAAATGTTTAATAGTCATTGGATACATGAAGTGGGCTGCCGTTGTAAGACTACTAAAAAGTCACGGTGTATAGTTTGCTAAAATTGTTTTTTTTTTTTAAAGTTTAATGAGAGTTCTATTTCAGGTGAACCTGTATAATTTTCTAATAAGTATTAAGATTATTCGACTTACTTTGGCGACCATTTTCAGTTTGGTGTTGCTGATTTGGATGTCAGTACTTAACTGTGACAATGTGTAATCTGGTGCACTTTTTATACTCAAATTATCGCCTTCAGTACATCGACGGTGCCGCGTTGGTGACAAGCCTCGGGCGTTGTATAATAATTTAGAGGTGAAGGTTGCGCACGCGCACCGCCGTCGAACGACACGACCCCGCATACAGATTGACCTATGAAATGTGTTACTACATTCTATTAAGATATTTTTGAATCGACACCGAAAGAAAGTTCTTTGAACTGAAAGTTAGTGCTTGCTTCAGTTCTTCTTGACGTGTCGATAGATCCTGTATTATCCCGAAACACCACGCCTGTATTCCCTTGTGGGTTGGGCAGAGATGTGTAGGCATGAATAATATTAGCATGCAAAATATTTTTGTCATCGGCTTGGCGATGCCACATAATTGTCTGATTGTACTTTTATTGAATTATCTTTGATAAATAAATATGTTGTTACTAAATAAAAGAAGGTTGCGCTACTTTTTTCGCAAAAATACAGTTCAGACACCCACGTGCAATGTGCAATGGTTTATACTAAACGAACGAAAATATTATAATCTAGGAGGATTGCAATGTGGTGCATTCAACTCCGCGTTAGCTTTTATAACTCAGTCACGTTACACAAATTACGAACTACGACAGTACAGATTTTTTTCATCAACTGTTAATAATGTA
The DNA here is from genome assembly GCA_905163415.1 of Noctua fimbriata. Taxonomy (NCBI): domain Eukaryota; kingdom Metazoa; phylum Arthropoda; class Insecta; order Lepidoptera; family Noctuidae; genus Noctua; species Noctua fimbriata. The sequence goes on along the minus strand of LR990942.1, from coordinate 4,235,771 downwards.
GCTGGCAAAAAATATATTTTCACATTTTTATTCGTACTATTAAAAAATTCTGTGGAATGTTTTCACTTATCCAGCCACTGGTTGTGATGTTTTAGGTGAGTTTAACATACCAAGTAGGTTAGATTAAGCAATGCAATGCATCGACCTTCACCTGTCAATCGTTGTATCTACGTTCTTATCGGCGCCCCAGGCTTGCAGTGTGGCACCAAAGATACCGGCTGTAGGCGACAACATAGTATAAAAAGTGTCGCAGGTCACACATAGTCACAGTTCAGTATTGATATTCATATCAGTAACACCAAATCCAAAATGGTCGCCAAGGTAGGTCTTACTTTCCGATTATGAGCTTTGTCTGGGCAATTGAATTAATATTTTTCCACCTAGTGCGTAAAAAAAAAAAAGCAAGAAAAGAAAAAATATCTTTGCAATTAAGATTTTTTCCAAATACACGGTACTACTCCATTTGTCTAATTAAATATTTTACATTCTAGTTCGTCATCATCCTATCCCTCGCCGCGGCGGCTTACGCCGGCCTGGTCCCCGTCTCCAAAGTGGTGTACGCCCAGCCCGAAGCACCCGCTCACTACGACTTCTCGTACTCCGTGCACGACAACCAGAGCGGCGACGTGAAGCAGCAGCAGGAGGCGCGCTCCGGCGACAACGTGCAGGGATCCTACTCGCTCGTGCAGCCCGATGGAGTCCACCGCATCGTCGACTACACCGCGAGCGAAGAGCACGGTTTCAACGCTGTCGTGAGGTACGAGGGTACCCCCATCCAGCAAGCTCCTGCCAAGATCGCCTACGCCGCTCCCGTAGCCAAGCTCGCCTACGCCGCTCCCGTTGCCAAAGTAGCCTACGCGCCTGCCTCCGTCTCCTACGCTCACGGCCCGGTCTCCTACTCTCACGCTCCAGTCGCCTACGCCGCCCCAGTCGCCAAGCTCGCCTACGCCGCTCCCGTGGCGCACGTCACTTACTCTTCTCCCGCCATCTCCTACCACCACTAGATACTATTATTGAATACTTAGGCAAGCTGTTATATATCGAAATAAATAGGTGCTAATAAATTATTATGAATTGAATACCCTATTTTATTATTATCAATATACTCTCCCTTCTTATGGCTGCAAAAAGCTTGTAACAAACATCAAAATCAAAAATCTAATTCAAAGGTATATAATATATTAGCGATGCATAATAGCAAGAAATTGTGAAAAAATCATGAACTTATAGGGTAGTTAAAACTTCCTGGTGAGCAAAAGGTAAGTCCGTATCACAAATAAATTAGAAATGGGCAAAGTATCCAGCAAACCTAAAGCATGACAAAAATATATAAAGCAGAGTTTACCCACTGACCAATCTAAAACGGTGCCCATTTCGCTGATAATACAATGTAGTACTTCACTTAGTCAGTAAAACTACTGGCAAATGATGGCAAAATGATAACTTGAGTATCAAAGTGAAGATTAGTCCTTAAAGGAACAGAAATCAAAAGAGACAAAGATTATATTATTTAGAAGAAAGGAAAAGAATAAGTGTATGGATTTTTCTAAGGCACATTTTCCATGCCATAAATGACATCACTGTTAGTTATTTTACTTGTTGGGAGGAGCTCATGGCTAAGTAATAGCAGCCGCTCGGATCAATCTTCAGATTGAGCCGTGCTTGCCTAGGTAGGTCTGTGGATGGGTGACCACCCATTACATAAAGAATTTCCTCCATGCTTCAGAAACCGTTGGTATAATAAGACGTTGGTGCCGGCTGTCACTTGTACATGCACATCTTTGACAGTCGTTACAGGTAGTAAATAAGTCAGTGACCCGAAAGTCTGACAACCAGTCTTACTAAGGCAGTTGCTCCATATAAAATACTGGTATTCAGCTGCTTCCGGTTAGACTGGAAGCCGACCCCAAGATAGTTGGGAAAAGTCTAGGCAGATGATGGTCTAGTATTCGCAAGTGCTACTGCTGAGCATGAGGTCCTGGATTCAATTTCCGGGTCGGGCAAAGTGTTAATGGGTTTATTCTTCAGGAATTTCTTAGCAGCCGGAGTCTGGATTTGTTCCTGACGTAATATTATGATAAGTATGTAAAATACATATAGATAGAAGATCAAAAAGGTGTGCAGCTGGAAATTGTAGCAACAATATTAACCAAAGAAACTACCTACGAAGAAAACCTAAGGAACACAGACACAGGACCAGACTGTTAAAACCAGTTAGTTGAACCTTCTAAACCAACACTTAGACCATATACCTTCGTATATTGTCTAAGTCTATCGAAGTCTAAATAAAGTCATTCTGTAATGAAATATCTGTAAATAGAAACAGTGAATAGTTTTCAAAAGGAAATTGGAAGTTTTGAAAATGAGACGTTATCGAGCTATATTGTAGCTTTTAATTTTTAACTTGTAGCTTTATAGTAACTTTGTAACGGCAATTTTATTACGTAAGTATTTGACACACATGGTTGTGCAAATTATATCTGAAACGTATCACGTACATAAAGAACACTGATTAGAATTTCCGAGTATTTTGGAACTGGTTTTCGACCATTTTGCTGCAAAATAAACCTTTTAAGCATCAAAGTACGTACAGATAAGTAAAGCTCATACCGTTTGTAGGGTAGTACTACAAATAGGAGAAGCTACTTTTTCCGTATTTCAAGATGTCACTCATGACTGAATCATTACTGTAAAACTAGTTTCAACCAATCAAATGGCTAGAATGTAGTTTTAATTAATACTTGAGTATTGAGTGACTTTCTGTAATATAGGCCTAGTATTGTTAAATACTGTACTTTAAAGTATAAAGGTTTATATAATACTGTAATTATAATTATACTACTAGAGAAATTTATGAACCAACATGCATTCGACCACTGAACGTTAAAAATCTATAAAAACGTGCATTAAACCTGATAAATGGAGTTTTATTAATTCAAACATGTTTGTAGAAGTCAAATGAGCGAAAACTTTATTATTAAAACAAAGATATTATTGAGCAGTGAACTTGACTCGTTACAATTTTTTTGCGGAATCACAGTGTAACTAGGTCAAGGAGAATCTATCATATTATGGATAAAAAGTAACGTAAAAATATATATGGAAGAGTAAACTTCAAAACGTGCTTAATCGGAATTGATGAAATAAAACATCATCTCGAAGCACCCCTCCAAATATATCGAAAGCAATCATACTTATGCTTTTTAAGGAATGTCTCGACAGGTTGTAAATCTATAGAATCGAGAAGTTCGGTTCAGCAATGCAACGTGTTGACCTTCAACTCTCAATAATTGTGAAGTTTAATTAATACCTCCGCGGGCGCGCCGTGTGTCAGCGACGAGACATGCAGGTGTGCGACAATCCTGTATAAAAAGTGTAGCAAGTCATACATTATTACAGTCACCTACTGACACTCAAATCAGCAACGACACACTTGCAAAAATGGTTGCCAAAGTGAGTGCTTTATTTAAATTAATTTTATTTTACACTTTAATTAAAGAAAGCAATTAAATACAATTTCAACTTTGAGGAAATTATTTTATAATTAGGGATTTTCATAACAAAACCTTTTTTGCAGTTCGTCATCATCCTGTCCCTCGCCGCGGCGGCCTACGCCGGCCTGGTCCCCATCTCCAAAGTGGTGTACGCCCAGCCCGAAGCACCCGCTCACTACGACTTCTCGTACTCCGTCCATGACGAGCACAACGGCGACGTGAAGCAGCAGCATGAGTCTCGCGAAGGCGACGTCGTCCACGGCTCGTACTCGCTCGTACAGCCCGATGGCGTACACCGCATCGTCGAATACACCGCCGATAAAGTGAACGGATTCAACGCTAACGTGCGCTATGAGGGCACCCCCGTGCATGCCGCTCCCGCCAAGATCGCCTACGCCGCTCCCGTAGCCAAGCTCGCCTACGCCGCTCCCGTTGCCAAAGTAGCCTACGCGCCTGCCCCCGTCTCCTACGCTCACGGCCCGGTCTCCTACTCTCACGCTCCAGTCGCCTACGCCGCCCCCGTCGCCAAGCTCGCCTACGCCGCTCCCGTAGCGCACGTCACTTACTCTTCTCCCGCCATCTCCTACCACCACTAGACTCTAATATTGTTATTGTAACATGTGTACCAAACTGTTGTATTTTTTTTAAATGAATAGATACTATTAAATTATTATTGAATTGAATATTCTACTTTATTTTCACCAAATATTAACTTCTTACGTTCTACATTTGCAAAAATATTATTTACCCGGATACACTCATTCTTCACCATATGCGAAATGATAACGACTTTGCTCTCGAAAGTGCGTTTTTAAATACCTACGTAGATAGTTTTAGTGCCAGTTGCTACCCATAGTTTGTTATCGTTACTCCACATTCTAAGAGCCAGACTTCCAGGCTAACCGGATGCAGCTGAATACCAATATTTTACATGGAGCGACTGCCTATCTGACCTCCATAACCCGGTTACTGAGTAATGCCAAACCAATTGGTAAGTCTGACAACCACTCAGACTTTTTGGCAACTGACACACACTGACAATATTTTGATTGAAAAGAGTGTCCATGGAGTTTCTTGTCCATTCTTCTCCATAGAGATCTACGCATTGGTATGGGCAAATACAACAGTTTCACAAGTTATTATGCCTTGTGTATGTGACCTTAGCTTCGCCTTCTTAGTTTTTCTGACATTCAAAAGTGCCTGTTATGGTCTAATTTAAATAAATGCTTTGAGTTTGAGTTAGACTACCTGTAACGACTGTCAAAGATCTAGAAATGGTAGCCGGATCCAACAGCTTGTCGTGCTTTCCGAGGCAACTCAGAAATTCGGTATGTAACGGATAGTAACCCATCCACACCTTGGCAAGCACTGCTTATTCTTCACGATCAACCCGTGCGCCTGTTATTATTTAGCCAAAAGCTCTTCCACATGCTAAGACAATCCTGACCTGCAGTTTATCGACGCATACGATCGGCTCGGCTTGCGAACGTATGCGCTTCTGGGCCTAGTCAAATAGTTTAATTCCTACAGTGTTGACGTGTTCTAATTCTTCGGATATGAAGTCAGGCGGACGGAGCCGACCGCGCATCGCAGCATACTTTCGGCTACGATCGCATGTTGTGGAGTTGTGGAAGACGCCCGTGATCAAGTTGCTGTGCGCGGCTTGGTAATACTAATATATATATATATATATACAATATTATAAAGCTGAAGAGTTTGTTTGTTTGAACGCGCTAATCTCAGGAACTGGTTCGATTTGAAAAATTCTTTTAGTGTTAGATAGCCCATTTATCGAGGAAGGCTATAAAATTTCACGCAGACGAAGGTCGCAGGCAACAGCTAGTATACAACATTATTTTTAGTAAATGCGAAACCTGAATAATTACAATGAATCGATTCAGTTACTTATTCTGAACAAACTATTGTTCAGAATAAGTAACTGAATCGATTCCAATAATTTTTAAACCATGTTATATTTTGTCCCAAAAATATTTAAAAAAAAGTTACAAGTCGGACATCGAGCGACATTAAGTACCTATCGCTATATTTTAGGTACCTCATGCCAAATTATTATTGTCAATGAGCTTAAGACGACACTGCAGGCGCGCCCGCGAGTCTGCTGCGTGTTTAAAGCGTTTTTGTGCGGACCACCAGCCAACAGCATAAGCTTATAACTTTGTGATTTTTTATGATACAGTTTTGAAATTTTGGACATAGATTCTTTACATAAAAATACTAGACCCGTGTTTCAGGTTTCGCGTATACTAATGTTGTATAATCTTTAAATACTGTGTACACGATTTAAAGATTGTATATTCCGTTCCGATCCGATGCGATGCGAGCCGTTTGGTGGAAAACATCCTATAGTCTGATTTACTGGTCTTATGGTCGCAAATGCTTTTGCTGGGAAAAGTGTTATTTGGTTTTTCCATCAGGAATTCCTAGTTACCTGGAGTTCGAATTTGTGTCTGATTGATGGTAGAAGGCTAGTCCTCTACAATATGGGACTTTAATTAACCGGTGGCCTAAACAAATACCAGAACCCAAATACACTTCTGCCTCTATTTTATAGCTCGAACATAATTGTGAGGCACCATCACGCGAGGTCGCGTGAACGGCCATAGCATAACAGGCCACTTCACTCGACGTCGCGTGATGCGGCAATTAACATGATGAAAAAAACAAAATTGCTGAACCGATTTTGATGAAATTTCTATGGGAGCAATCGGGAAGTATATGCTTTCACTTAAAAAAGAATTTTTCAAATCGGTTTAGAAATGACGGAGTTATGAGGTAACAAACATAACAAGTGGCAAGACGCACGGAAAACGCCTGGAAGAGCTACTGGTCCATGAAAGAGCTATTCAAGGGCGATTTACCCATCCCCTTAAAACGCAAGCTAATGGACATGTGTATTCTCCCCATTCTGACATATGGTGCGCAGACTTGGTCTTTGACTAACGTCCAGAAGTCCAAACTCAAGGTTTGCCAACGAGCGATGGAGCGCAGCATATTGAATGTAAAAATAACCGACTATTCCAGTCATCCTTAGAGTCTGGGTCCTTACCGCAGTTTTTAACAACAGGCGTTACCCACCTGCTCCATAAGTCAGGTAGTCCCGCGGAACCCAAAAATTATAGACCGATCACGTGTTTGTCTACGGTCTATAAACTTCTTACATCCATTTTGAGAGCTAAAATTAATACACACATTGACAAAAACTCCATTATGTCTGCCTCTCAAAATGGATGTAGGAGTGGGTCCCGCGGCACTAAGGAGCTACTCCTCATCGACATGGCCATTAGCCAACAGGTTCGTCGATCCCGCAAGGATCTGTCTACATGCTGGATAGATTATAAGAAGGCCTACGACTCGGTGCCACATACATGGCTCATGAGGGTGCTGGAGTTGTACAAAATAGATGCAACTCTACGCGCCTTTCTTGAGTCGTGTATGGGGCAATGGAGGACGGTCCTTCGATATCAAGGATGTGGACAGATCCAGGGGAACGATGAACCTGTATGGATTAAACGGGGAATATTCCAGGGAGACAGTCTGAGCCCACTATGGTTCTGTCTAGCCCTGAATCCTCTGAGCACATTGCTGGAGGATTCAGGTCTAGGCTACCGGTTGAGGAGAGGTGGTCAGGTCATATCTCACCTTCTTTACATGGATGATCTGAAACTCTTTGCCCCCAACAAATTGCAACTGATGGAGCTACTGAAAGTAACTGAAACTTTCAGTAGCGCTATCAGGATGGAATTTGGTGTGGACAAATGTGCAGTCATGTATGTAAAGCAAGGGGAGATTATGGAATCCGAGGGAATTCAGCTCTCGGATTCCATACACCTGAGAACCCTTTCCTCAACCGAAAGCTATAAGTATTTGGGTATGTCGGAAGCGTTAGGCATTAACGTAACTGACATGAAGCAATCGTTGAAGGAGCGCTTCTTTGGACGCCTGAACAAGGTATTACATAGCCTTCTTTCAGGCGGAAACAAGGTGTGCGCCTTCAACGGTTGGGTCATGCCGGTTTTAATGTACTCTTTCGGCGTACTCAAATGGACTCAGACCGAACTCGATGCCCTGGATAGGAGAGTTCGTACACTGCTTACCGCAAACCGGATGCATCACCCACGATCATCGGTGATGAGGCTGTACATACCGCGGAAGTGCGGGGGTCGAGGGTTTTTAAACGCGAAGTCCCTTCACAACCGCGAGATGTGCAGTCTCAGAGAATATTTTTTAAAAGTCGAGGTGGGTATGCACCGAGATGTGGTGGCAGTGGACAAGGGACTCACCCCGCTGTCCATGGCTAAAGAGAACTGGCGCAAACCTGAAGTACTTACTACCGATGACCGCAAGGAAGTATGGCAAGGCAAGGAGCTTCACGGGCGCTTCTACCGAGCTCTTCATGGGCCCGATGTAGATTTTCTAGCGTCCGTGTCCTGGTTACGTTTCGGCGATCTCTTTGGAGAAACTGAAGGTTTTGTCTGTGCGATTATGGACGAAGTTATGTTGACGAACAACTACCGGAAATATATTATGAAGGACGGGACGGTTGACGTGTGTCGGGCATGCCACCGTCCGGGTGAGTCCATCAGACATATTATTTCTGGTTGTTCTCGTCTGGCTAACGGCGAGTACTTGCACAGGCACAACCAAGTAGCCAGGATTATTCACCAGCAACTTGCCTTGAAATATAAACTTGTGGAATCTGAGGTACCGTACTACAAGTATGTGCCCGACCCAGTTCTCGAGAAAGACCATGTCACGCTGTACTGGGATCAGTCTATCATTACTGACAGGACTATTGTCGCCAATAAGCCTGACATAGTAGTGATAGACCGATCAGCGCGCCGCGTAATGATAGTCGATGTTACCATCCCGCATGACGAGAACCTCGTGAAAGCTGAGAAAGAGAAACAAATAAAATATCTCGACTTGGCCCACGAGGTTGTCGACATGTGGAATGTGAACTCGGCTATCATTGTGCCGATCGTCGTGACGGCCAATGGCCTTATAGCCAAGAGCCTCGACGACCATCTTTCGAAGCTCTCCTTAGGCGGTTGGATCAAGGGCCTGATTCAGAAGGCAGTACTCCTCGATACGGCTCGTATTGTGAGGAGGTTCCTGTCTCTGAAGCCCTAACCACCGGTAGCTTGGACCCTGCTCCCGCTACCGGCGGATCACTATTTTTTATATTTTTAAATGTTTTTTTATATGGTTTTTTTTTTAAGAAATGTTTAAAAATATTTAAAATAAGGATAAAGATGAATAAAGGAGACAATAATAATAATAATAAATATGTCAAGCATCGGTCAAAATTTCATCATCATTCTTATTTTAATATAAATATTAGTTTTTATTCAAACATCTTTATAATAGTTCTTTAATAGTATTTTAAAAACACGCAAATATTAGAAAATTGGAATAAAAGCAGAAAGAAAACCAAAAAGTGAAAATATAAAAAAACTGTTACCAATCAACAATGACGTCTGTCAACGTCGCGGCGTCATCAATACGAAAAATGGAAAATAATATTTAATGAGATGTTATAACGAAACGATGACCAAATGATAACGAGAGCTGCCTACCGACGCGCACGCCTACCACCTCCGGACCCGTCGCTCAGCTCCGCCTCGCCGCCGCCGGAATCCAGCCCCATCGTGAGTGCTGTGACACCGGCAGTGCCAGTTGCGTCGAGCTCGAGCGACGAGTATTTCTCTCCGCCGACGTCGCCAACACCTGTACGTCGGCAGGGGAGAGGCCGGTCACCGAGAAGCTTGGGACTTAGGGGCCATCCGGCCCCGAGCCGGGTCCCCGCTGCCGGTGGTTGTGTGCAGCGCATGAGATGGACTCATTCCATTAACGAGAACGTCATGCGCGCATACTACGGGTCTACAGAGGGGGGAACTAACCTCACTGCGTACCGTGTTGGGATGCTGTCTCTGTTCCAGGTACTTGAACCAACCATCAACGTCTCGGCCCAACGACTGTCGGATCAGGTGCGGGTTATCCAACGCAATCACATGTTGGACGACGCCGTACTTGATAGGCTGCGCTCAGAGGTACTGAGCAACCGTATTGTCTTTACTCCGGCACAAACCGCGGTGCAAGCGTCAGTTATTGACGCAACCCCGCCGCGGTTCAACCCAGCTGTTGTAGAGGAAGATGATAGGGTTGCTGTGGTAAGTAGCCAGTGCAACGACCGATTGAGGAGCGCTTTGGAAGATGCGCTTCGCGAGTATCGTTCTACTCCTACCGAACTTAGACCCCGATTACCACGGTTACCCATGAATAATAAAAATAGGGCGCTGGTGTGTGCCTTGGACTCGCAACTCAAGAATTTATTCGAGAGCAGCGAGAACCTCGTTGATACACACTCAATCCTGTACTGTGGGGCTGTTGCGGCATGTCGTTTAGCTAATGTAAAGTTTCCAAATTGTGACGTAGCTACTCGACCAAAACCAGCCGTACCAGCCTGGCAGCGCAGGATCGAGTGCCGCATCGACGGGGCCAGGGTACTCATCGGCAAACTACACTGCTTCAGGGAGGGCAATACACGACCACGTGTGATGCGTTTTGTAAGGCGGGCATTCTCGGGGACTGGAATCAGTCCTCAAGAATACATGTCCCGTGTCACAGAGCGCATCGACTTCCTGAAGCAGAAAGTTTATGCATGGGCGAACCGTATTCGGAGGTATAAGCGGCGGGTTGATCGATACTCACAGAATCGCATGTTCCAGAGCGATGAGAGGTGGGTATACAGAGCTTGGGAGCGACCTGACCAGAATATGACAGACATGTGCCGCCCGGATGATGCTGCTACGAGTTCTTTCTGGCGCAGCATCTGGTCGGTACCCGTCTGTCATACTGAGGCTGACTGGATGCGTGATGTCGAGCAGGTGTGTGAACCTATCCCAGAAATGGAGCCAATTTTGATAACACCTTTAGATGTAGTGACCATCTTTCGAAGCTCTCCTTAGGCGGTTGGATCAAGGGCCTGATTCAGAAGGCAGTACTCCTCGATACGGCTCGTATTGTGAGGAGGTTCTTGTCTCTGGAGCCCTAACCACCGGTAGCTTGGACCCTGCTCCCGCTACCGGCGGACCACTATTTTTTATATTTTTAAATGTTTTTTATATAGTTTTTGTTAAGAAATATTTAAAAATGTATTATGTATGTTAGAAAATAAATAAAGGAAATAATAATAATAATTTATTTGCTTCAAGTTTAACATTTTACATTACATACATGTTGATACATACAATTAAGGGAAAATTAAACAATATTGTGGCGACACCAACACCTTTGCTAAGTTGTCAAGACAACTTGTGTTAAAGATGCTGGGCCCGACCCTTTAATGGATGTTTTTTATTGGAATTAATACATACATGCCATTTTACAAAAAAAATGACTAGTCCATTATGCAGTATAAGTAAACGGGCAAATAAACTAATTAGAAAGGAAATAGAATGAAAACAAAGGTAATATACGGTATGAGCAGAGTAGTGTAGTGTGTGTGCGTGTGTGTACGTGTGTGCGTGCGTGTGTGTATGTGTGTGTGTGTATGTGAGTGTGCATGTGTATGAGCATAGGATAGTTTAACGGGAACTGTATTGAGTCAACAATAAATTTTCTGTATTGTTGTAGTTAAGTGTTAGTAGCCAATCACTTAGTTTCTTTTTGAGTGACATTTTAGGTAGTGAGTAGAAGTCTAGTACTTTGTTAAGGTTATTATAGAGATGAGGACCTTGGAAACAAGGAAATCTTCTTGTAAAAGAGAATTTACAGGGGAAGGGTTGACATACCTTGTCTTTGCGTCTTGTGGTGATTACTTTATAGGAGGTTCTTTGGTGCTGACATAGTACCATGTGTAAGACAAATAATTGCCTCACTGTAAGGACTTTACAGTTCCTATATAATTCCTCAGTTGGAAAAAGGATGGACCTAAAGGTGCTAGTTTTTAGCACTGCTCTCTGAGCTCGTTCTAGTTTCAAAAGAGTAGTTTTTGGTCCACCACCCCAAGCGCTTATACAGTACGTTAAGAGAGACTGACAAAGAGCAAAATATGTACACCTAATAATTTGGGTTCCTGCTATGTGGCGAAGAGTACTAAAGACAAAGATTAGCTTTCTAATTCTTTTCGTCAGTAACTCAATATGTGGTGCAAAGCTCAGGCTGTCGTCGAGAGTAGTAGATAAGAAACACCACACTGCGCTCCAGAACGCAAATTACCGACGTAGCATAAAAAGCTGCGACACTAAAATGGGACTGGGCAGGCCATGTCTGCCGGATGCCGGCACAGCTGTGGGCCCGAATATCGCAAGACTGGAGTCCTGAAACAGCTAGACGGGGTCGCGGCAGACCGAAGAGAAGATGGCGGGACGTCTTGGATGGCTTCCTCGCGAATTGGCGAGAAGAAGCACACCATCGTGAGAAGTGAAAGGAATGGGGGGAGGCCTTTGCTCAGGAGTGGGACAATACGGGCTAAATAAAAAAAAAAAAAAAACATAACAAATGAAATAAAAATAAAAAAGTACAACCGAATTGAGATGCTCCTCCTATTTGAAGAAAGTCGGTAAAAAGGCATCTCGATAAAGTCTTCCCATGGGCTAACGAGCATGGCAAGGAGACCGCAATGTTTGAAGTTTAAGTTCATAAAAATGTCATAATAATAATAAAGGTGAACTGTTCATGAACTTGACTTACAAGTTTTTTGCGGAAACATTAATGAAAGTGAGCCAAGGATAAAATCTCACCCATTTCATGTAAAACTGATGCAATAATCTTGAAAACCTTAGTCAGAATGTAAATTGCAAATTGCTTTATGTCTCAGGTTCCAAAACTAAGCTGGGACATTTCGCCGCTCTCCCAAGACTCTGTAGGCAGTACAATGAATTGTCAAAGCAACCTGACATGGACACAACCCTCCCAATATCTAAATACAAAAAAATATTGACCACTGCTATAAATGTAGAATGATAACTATAATTTGTATGTGAAACAATTTTATTACTTCTGTTTTCTTATCGTCAAATACTTTTTATTATTCTGGTTTTTATTTTGTTTTTTGTAATATTTTCATTGTTTTATATTTTATGTGTTAACACCTAGTTTTATGGGCATTCTATGGTCTTCTGTAACTGAAGGAACACACCTAAAAGAACATTTGTATAACTGTGACCTATATTGTGTGTGTGTGTCCTTTGTTGGAGATCCAAATAAATAAATAAATCAACCATAGGTGCACATATTTTCTGCAATCGCTTTATTGTCCTTGTTATATCTAAACCAAATGAATTAATTAACTAGTCCACAAGTTTTTTAATTAAAGCACCCCATTCCTAAATACGACTTAGGCATTCTAAGACTACTTTGATAGCAAAGTAGTCTTAGAACCACAAACACAAAACGAAACGAACGAAATCACAAGTGATTTCGTGAAGTTCGGCTCAGTAATAAAGCGAGCGTGCCGTGTGCCGTGTGTCACCAACGAGACCTGCAAGCGACTTGCCTGTATAAAAACTGTAGCAGCTCACACATATTATAGTCCACTACTGACAATCAAATCAGTAACAATATATCAAACAATCAGCAAAAATGGTTGCTAAAGTAAGTTCTTTAATAGTATCAAATCCATCTGGATTATTCTGATTTAATAATTCAAAAAGTAATATTAGAGTATTCTATGTTAGAGTATTCTTCTACTGGAAAGTTATGTATTGACTAGTATACAGTTATTAAAAAAATCCTTATTTTAATTGCAGTTCGTCATCATCCTGTCATTCGCCGCGGCGGCTTACGCAGGCCTGGTCCGCGTCTCTAAAGTTCCCAACATATCTCACTACTCGTACTCGTACTCCGAACATGATGACTACTACGGCGGCGACATGAAGCAGCAGCAGAAGTCTCGCGAAGGCGACGTCGTCCACGGCTCGTTCTCGCTCGTACAGCCCGACGGTGTGCACCGCATCGCCGACAAACTGAACGGGTTCAACGCTAACGTGCGCTACGAGGGCACCCCCGTGCACGCCGTTCCCGCCAAGCTCGCCTACGCCGCTCCCGTTGCCAAAGAAGCCTACGCGCCTGCCCCCGTCTCCTACGCTCACGCTCCGGTCTCCTACTCTCACGCTCCAGTCGCCTACGCCACCCCAGTCGCCAAGCTCGCCTAAGCCGCCCCCGTGGCACATGTCAGTTACTCCTCCACCGCCTCCTCCTCCGCCATCTCCTACCACCACTAGATACTATTGTTGAATACTTAGGCAAGCTGTTATATATTGAAATAAATAGGAGCTAATAAATAATTATGAACAGAATGTCCTTCTTTATGATTTTATTATAAAACGAGCCTTCTTAACATGGTTGCGAAAGTATACATTTATCAGAGTAGATAAATGTTATCGACAGTTGTAAGGTAAATACAATAGCTACCCCTTCTTATGCTGAACAAATTGTAAGAAGAAGAAGCATTTACGCTTTGTAAAATGACAAAAAAACCTACACCACAAACGATTTCAAAATAATTAGCGAAATGTGGTTGCACTGTAGTAGAACATATGCGTTTTCTTCGGGAAAAACAGAACTTCTTGTTATTTTATATTGTATTTATATGCATGAGTTAGTCATATTAAATTCGTTAATTGAAATTGGTGGTTGCGTATGATTAAGAAGCTAAATAGTAAACAGCAGTAACCCAACCATGTCCTGAACATTATACGTCGTTGAGCACGAGACTTGATCCTATCAAGTGACATGAGCCCACTCGACAACTAACGTTAGGGACAAGTAAATCACAAAGGATACTTCCAGGATTTGTAAACATTGAAAAACTGACTTAGTCTTCAGCAAATCGAAACCAGATATTTATAAAGGAGGTCGTGAACTTGACTCGTTACAACTTCGTAACGAAAACATTTAGTTGAACTTAGTCAAGAAGAAAGAAAACCTTACCCATTTCATGTTGGCCAGCGAAAACTGATGCAATAACCGTCAAGAGCCCTAAACATAATACTATACAACAAGAGACAATACAACACAACAGAGACAATGGCAATTGCTGTTTCTTGCGAAATCGAAATTATAATTAGCACAAAATTAAAAAATAAAGAAAACAGTGAATGGATAGATAGATGGAATATTCTTTAGGCTGTGCATACGTAATTTAATTATTTAAACTTTTCGCACACAAAAATGTACAAAGGTGGACTTAATGCCTCAGGCATTCTTTACATATCAATCATGTGTGGTAAAATAATCACTATGTTAACCATATGGATTATAAGGATCATTAAAATAAAACACGATGTTACCGACACAATGGGCGGTATTATGGCTAGTAGCTACCACTACAGAAAATAGCTTAACTCAACATGTTGTTTTACGGGGTGGAAGGGACACAACTCAAAAACGGTTACCACGTATTCAGTACATCATTCTGATCCCCGCCCATAGAATTTTTTCATCGGTAGGTAATTTAAAACAAAATCAGATGTTCCAAACATTTTGACCGTGTAGGCACTTTTGTAGGAAACAGCTATTTTTTTTTAAATTACCGATGAAAAATTTCTATGTCGGGAGCTCAAATTGATGTACTGAATATGAGGTAACCGTTTTCGCCTTACAACCCGTATCTGTAGTGCAGTGAAGCTTAGCTCAGAAATGCAGTGGTTGGCCTTTAACTCATTGCGAAGTTTAATGAACGACCCTGAGGGCGTGTCACGATACATGCAGGCGGGCGACAATCCTGTATAAAAAGTGTAGCAAGTCATACATTATTACAGTCACCTACTGATACTCAAATCAGCAACAACATACTTGCAAAAATGGTCGCCAAAGTAAGTTTTTCTATTAATAAGTGAAGACTGGAATCTAGTGATTTTTAGTGAAAAAACTGTAATTTAATTTCAGTTTTGTAAAATACATGAAAAAAATATCTTTTCATAGCTATGAGGTTATTTAAAATAAATTGTTTTATAATAAGAGTTTTTTTTTACAGTTCGTCATCATCTTGTCCCTCGCCGCGGCGGCTTATGCTGGTCTAGTCCCCGTCTCCAAAGTGGTGTACGCCCAGCCCGAAGCACCCGCTCATTACGACTTCTCGTACTCCGTTCATGACGAGCACAACAATGACGTGAAGCAGCAGCAGGAGTCTCGCGAAGGCGACGTCGTCCACGGCTCGTATTCGCTCGTACAGCCCGACGGCGTGCACCGCATCGTCGATTACACCGCCGACAAAGTGAACGGATTCAACGCTAACGTGCGCTACGAGGGCACCCCCGTGCACGCCGCTCCCGCCAAGATCGCCTACGCCGCTCCCGTAGCCAAGCTCGCCTACGCCGCTCCTGTTGCCAAAGTAGCTTACGCACCTGCCCCCGTCTCCTACGCTCACGGCCCGGTCTCCTACTCTCACGCTCCAGTCGCCTACGCCGCCCCTGTCGCCAAGCTCGGCTACGCCGCTCCCGTGGCGCATGTCACTTACTCCTCTCCCGCCATCTCCTACCACCACTAGATACTATTGTTGAATACTTCGGCAATCTGTTATATATTGAAATAAATAGGTGCTAATAAATTATTATGAACTGAATGTCCTTCTTTATGATTTTATCATCAAATGAATCTTCTTAATATGGCTGCGAAAGTATAACCATCGAAATATTAACACAGGTCATTGTTACCGACAGTTGTAAGGTAGGTAAATGCGATTTACAGAAATTGCGAAAAAGTACCTACCCTTGCCACTTAAATGTAGTTTTAAGTCTACCACAAAGTCTAGCACAAATGCATCGAAATTGGAAAGTGACTAAAGCTTAATAAAGAGAAGAATTACAAAGTATTTTCCTGCATATCTAGCGCTGCCGCTTATGATGCAATATTGTGCCTGGAGTCATATACAGGGTGTAAGGGACAGCCCTCCACAAACTGATGGGGTGAATTAAGTATATCATACTAAGATGACCGGTACAAGAAATTATTTCAAGAATGTTATGGGAATCCAATAAATTTGATTTGTTTTTACTTATAAAAATTCTAAATAACCTTAGGGTAATTTTAATCTCACATAATTTCAATTCCAAGAGATAACACTTCTATTAATTTAGCAACAATAATTAAAGTTTTTCACTTTAATGAAATTTTCATCCGCAACTCAGCAAAGCAGAGGGGCTTCGCATGGGTGCAATTTAGTAATGAAGAAAATGATAAGTGCGCTTGCCAAATAAAGAAAATTAGAATTCAAACAAAGCTTGTTTTTACGAACACAACAAAAAAAATACCAAATTGGTCTAGCCGTTCTCAAATGATGTTATTTCAAAAATACGGCATTAGATTTTTATTTTTTGAAATGAAAATGGAATAAGTCCATGTTTTTATCCAATTGGGTCGTGAATATCAGACAAGAAAGGCATACCTACACTTCTTATGCTGCACATACAAATGGTACCTAAGTACAATGTACGTAGTATTTGCGCTTTGTGGAATGACAAAAAACCTACATCACAAACGAACTTAAACATAGTTAGCGATATATGGGTGCACTGCACACACCTTCCTTTTCTTCGGGTAAAACCGATGCCATGTTATTTTATATGTTAAACGTATCTAAATAGGTACCTAAGTTAGTCATATTAAATTCGTTAATAATACATAACACTTCAGCTAACTGGTTGCGTATGATTGAGAAGCTAAACAGCAGTACCTTTTTTTTTGTTTATTCAAAATCTGTAATACAGTAACATATAAAAAGTCTGCCAAACTGCAAGACAGTTTGTCGGCAGTTGTTCTCGTTTCACAATAACAATTAAAACAAATTTCGATTTTTTTTTATAAAATAACTAAAATAAAGTATTTAAAAAGAAAGTGAATTTACAGATTACATTCTCACATTTTACACCCATACATAATAGATGCAAAATTAGCTATGGACACAATGAGAGGTAGTGTTTTTAAGAACCTTTTTAAGTTGGCTGTTTGATTTGACTTGCGATATCAATTGTGGGGGTAGCTCATGCACTAATGTCGGTACTACATATTTTCTAGTGCGCTTGCCAAAGTAGTTTGTCACTTTGGGAACAGCAAGCGTCTTCTTTTTCGATAAACGAGTTGGGTACACATACCTACCTTCTTCCTTGTGATTTTGATTATAAAATTGTTCAGTCAAGATATTAAGCTTAGTTTTAAAATGGACCGGAAGTACTTTACAAACTTTTAATAGTTTTTATTTTAACTTTTTTTAGTGTTTTTCTCTACAAGTAGTTTAAGTAGCCTTGTCTGCAAGATATTGATTTTATTTAAATGTGTAGGGAACGTAAGGCCATATTCACCCAGCCCATATTCAATAACTGAGTCAGCCAGTGCATAGTATAACGTATACAATACTTTTTTGTTGACAGCATGTTTAAGAGTCTTTAGTTTACCCAGAATGGATCGTAGCATATTGCAAACATTGTTGACATGCAGATTCCAAGTGAATGTGTTATCTATGACTAATTCTAGGTACTTATAAGATGTAACTGTTTCTAAATATGAGCATTGACAATTCAGTTTGTTGTTATGTAGACATTCGTACGAATGGCCTTTTACTCCCACTGTCCACAAATTATTTTTATTTTTATAATACGGCGAGTGAATGAGCATGGACTTAGTTTTACTAATATTAATTATAATGCCATTATCATGTGCCCACTGAACTACACTGTCAAAATCGTTTTGCATATCTTGCTGTATTCGATCAATATTATTATGGCTATAGACCAGGCAAGTATCGTCAGCATACATAAATGCCTTACATTTTTTTAATACGTTAGACATGCTGTTTACGTGCATAATATATCCTAATGGCCCATATACTGAACCGGTAGGAACTCCGAATTTAATGTCGCCCTGATTCATACTTTAAGTGATCTTTGGTCTTGGTACTTGCTAAACCATGCATTCATGGGGCCCCTAATGCCGCATTCACTCATAGCCTGCAGCAAGCCGCCGTGGTCCAATGTATCAAATGTGAAGTCTATAAATATAACTATATTTTTTTCGTTAAGATGATTATTGACTTCATCTGTGAATTTCTCTAGCGCTGTAGCAGTACTTCTATTGATGCTAAACCTGTGTTAGACCTCGTTTAAAATATTATTATTTTCTAAAAAGTTAGTGAGTTGTTTAACAATGATTTTTTCGACAATTTTATTTACCGTATTAAGTATTGCTATAGGTCTATAATTGCTGTAATCCTGATGAGATCCCTGTTTATATATAGGCCTTACAATAGACTTTTTAAGTTCCTCTGGATATTGAGATTTTGTAATACTAATATTGATAAAATAAGCTATTACTGGACTAATTTATTCTTTAATATGTTTTAAATCTTTAATTCTAATACCATCTGACCCCGGCGACTTGTTGCAGTCTAACTTTTCTATCACTGATTTTACGTCTTTTGGTAGGACTGTTTTAAATCTGAAACTTACATTACAGTAATTTACATAGCTCATTCTGTTAAAAAATTGTGTTGACATTTATGTTTAATCATATCGACTTCTTTCGTAAAGGTTTCGCAGAAATTGTTACAGGTATTTTGCAATGTTTCATTTTTAAGTAAATGCTTAACCTAACCCACGCTAGTCCGTAACTGTGGACTTTGTCACACTGTCTCTTAAGATACAGGACCACCTAGTTTAAGAGACAGAGTCAAATCTGTACACAATGGATTACCATTGTGTACAGATTTCTGAAGCATCCAAATGTTGAATGTAAGTGCATTCATTCAAAATTGTAAACTTAAACTACAATTATCTGTATTTTTGGGAAATGAAGATATTTTTTCATTATTATTTGTTGAGCATGGGACTTCATACTAGCTAGTGACATAAGCCCACTCGACAACTAAACGTTGGGGCCCTGTAAATTACAAAAGACATTTCCAGGATTGGTAAACATTGAAAAACTGATTTCTAAGTCTTCAGTAAATCAAATTGAAACCAGTTTGGGGATGTAGGATATAAGTAATTATTATATATTTATAAAGGAGGTCGTGAACTTGACTCGTTACAATTTCGTTGCGGAAAAATTTAGTTGAACTAAGTCAAGGTGAAAACCTTGCCCATTTCATATTGGCAGGTGAAAACTGATGCAATACCACAGATATAGATAGCTCAATCAAAAGCCCTAAAGGTCGAGACAATGCGGGACGTGAGAGGGAAATAGCCTCACGTCCCAGCCGCCGCGGGAGATGCCCTGGGCGTCGGGGGTCACGTGGTGCCTACCGGCCACCGTAGGCGCAGGCCTGTGGATCGTCTTATGATGACAGGCCATGTCGACGGCGCGTTCGTGTTCCACACGCGCCTCAAAGAGATGTAAGCAACCACGTAGAGGTCTGCATGGACCGATGCCTGCCAGGGCTGCGGGACTGTTCGAAGGAGATAGATTATCGCTTTAGACAGTGGTAGACATTGTCTCTACCTTTTTTTTTTGTTTTTACGATTGGAAATCATCAAATTCCCCCCCCCCCCCCCCCCGCTCTGGGCGGAGCGGAAGTGAGTGTCAGACTTGTACTGACTAAAACCCATCCATGTTCCTTCTTTGCCCTTTGTGTTCCAGGGCCGCGGTATCTCTTTCGAACAGTCCCGCAGCATACCTACCCCCTGGTTTGACTAAGTTGTCAGACTTTTGGAGCCACTGACTACCTGTAAGACTGTCTAAGATTTACTAATGACAGCTGGGACTAAAAGCTTAACATGCTTTTGAAAGCTCGAAGGAAACTCAGTATATAATGGATGTTCACCTATCCGCGGCCAAACCAAGGCAAGCACTGCTTTTCCTTGAAAATCGACCTGTGCGGCTGCTATTATTTAACCACGAGTCATTTAGATTATAAGGAACAGAAAAACAAAAAAGTATTATCGCTAATAGCAACCACTACAGAAAACAGCTTTACTCGACAAGTTGTAAATCTGTAGTGCGGTCAAGCTTAACTCAGATATGCAGTGGTTGGCCTTTAACACATTGCAAAGTTTAATGAACGACCCTGAGGGCGTGTCACCACAGACACATGCAGGCGAGCGACAGTCCCGTATAAAAAGTGTAGCAAGCTATACATTATTACAGTCACCTACTGATACTCAAATCAGCAACAACATACTTGCAAAAATGGTCGCCAAAGTAAGTTTTCCAATTTATAATTGAAGACTGGAATCTAATGATTTTTGATGTGAAGAAAGTGGAATTACAGTTTTACAAAATACATTTTTAAATTTCTTTTCATAGCTAAGAGCTAAACTTTCAAAAATAATTTTATGTTAAAAAAATTTATAACAATTTTTTTTTTTTTACAGTTCGTCATCATCCTGTCCCTCGCCGCGGCGGCTTACGCCGGTCTGGTTCCCGTCTCCAAAGTGGTGTATGCCCAGCCCGAAGCACCCGCTCACTACGACTTCTCGTACTCCGTTCATGACGACCACAGCGGTGACGTGAAGCAGCAGCAAGAATCTCGCGAAGGCGACGTCGTTCACGGCTCATACTCGCTCGTACAGCCCGACGGCGTCCACCGCATCGTCGAATACACCGCCGACAAAGTGAACGGATTCAACGCTAACGTGCGCTACGAGGGTACCCCCGTACACGCCGCTCCCGCCAAGATCGCCTACGCCGCTCCCGTAGCTAAGCTCGCCTACGCCGCCCCCGTTGCCAAAGTAGCCTACGCGCCTGCCCCTGTCTCCTACGCTCACGCCCCGGTCTCCTACTCTCACGCTCCAGTCGCCTACGCCGCCCCCGTCGCCAAGCTCGCCTACGCCGCTCCCGTTGCCAAAGTAGCTTACGCGCCTGCCCCCGTCTCCTACGCTCACGGCCCGGTCTCCTACTCTCACGCTCCAGTCGCCTACGCCGCCCCCGTCGCCAAGCTCGCCTACGCCGCACCCGTGGCGCACGTCAGTTACTCCTCTCCCGCCATCTCCTACCACCATTAGATACTATTGTTGAATACTAAGGCAAGCTGTTATATATTGAAATAAATAGGTGCTAATAAATTATTATGAACTGAATGTGCTTCTTTTTTATTACCATCGCATAAACTTCAGAAGTCTGATTATCAAAATCAAAAATCTAACTCAGGAAGAAAAACCAAACCATAACTTTTAGTTAGTGGTTCCTACTTGATGAAGGGCCTTCCATCATATATGGTATCGGCATAATGATCTGCGAGATAAACTGTGCCTAACCTTAAGTTTGACTACAGCTGAAGGGGCAGATGCGCTGATTTAAATATACCTACATTTCTACAGTCATAGGTCACAGTATGGGTAGCTTGGTACTCAAGTACTTAACTACTTACCTTCTAGACAGATCTAAGTCACGGTCATTATCTGCCTTACTTTTTCCAGCAATGTTGGTTGGGGTCGGCTTCTGCTCTAACCGGATGCACCCGATACCGCTTGGTCATACTGTTTGTTAGACTGTCGAGTGACATCAAAGATTCACGAATGGCAGCCGGGCGAGACCAGCGGTTTAACAAGATACAGGAAGGTACCGTAGACGATGAATCACCTGTACTCAGACTGACCGTGGAAAGCGTAGACCAACCTGGATCTATCGAACCGTGTTTTTGTTAATTAACCATGAGACCTGAGATCGGAGCTACAATATGGAATGCACTATATTAAAATAAAACTGCAATTGAGCTTCGGTCGGTTGAGAAAAATGAGAAAAACGAAAACAAGGCTATTATTTAGACGTCACACCATCATATAAAATCATGCCATGTCTGTTTCCCTATTCCTAGGGAAAATACAAGTATATATTTTCCCTAGGAATAGGGAAACATAGGTGTCATAATTATAGCACACGTTCCTTTTAAAAGTTCTAGGCAGGACGTGAGTCTAGCCATTGACAACCGGGCCGGAGTCCGGCACAGTTTCAGACTGGAATGGAAAAATTCAAATTCAAATTCAAATATGTTTATTTGTGACACATAGGTAAAAGTAAGTAGTACACGGTGTTATAAAAGAAAAGTTATGTCTCACTATGTGCTGCCTTGCAAAGGCGTACAAATAATGTCTACACATTTAGTCGTGCAGGTAGTTTTTATAGGTATGTATAAAAACTGAAACTTAATCTAATAACAACTTCCAGCGGTGGCAGTTGCGCCATTAGACAGGTAGGGAACGTTTTAAATATAGCCTATGACACTCGGGGATAATGTAGCTTCCCGTTAGAGAACGAATTTTCGGAATCGGATCAGTATTTTCGAAGATTACCCCCCATTATTAAACTTACAAACAAATTTTACTTCTTAATAATATTAGTTCAACTTCTATAGTTGAGATTATGGTTCTGCTAAAAATGCCATTCTAGGCCCCCAGTTGTGTCAAAATCGGTGAGCCACAAAATAAGCGTCGCTTGTATCTTGTGGCTCGGGAGTAAAAAAATTTGACATTTAAAAAATGTTACATTCAAATTCAGGCAGTGTTTGTGTGGAGTGGATGGAAGTAAAATGGATACCATCAGAGTTGGGCAGACTTTGACTTTGGCCGACTAGTCGGTTGTCTGACTGCCGGCCGAGCCGATTATTGCTGTCGGTGGAGTTCAGGAGGCGACGACAAATTCCCTGGCGTCTCAGGTACAGCTGAGTCGCTCGCATTGAATACATCAGACAATAAAATCACACCCACCAGGAGTGCGGTCATATAAATAAATTCCAAATCTGTTAAAAGTTGAAATTATATTTTTCTTGAATTTATTGACTACCAAAGAAAGACTTCCGATTTCGAGATTATTTAACAACTGAGAAGTCTGACGCTAATAATAATTAATACCTAGGTGCCAAGCGCTAACTCATGTAGCTGATCATCATCTGCCTAGCCTTTTCCCAACTATGTTAGGATCGGCTTCCAGACTAACCGGATGCAGCTGAATACCAGTATTTTACATGGAGCGCCTGCCTATCTGACCTCCACAACCCAGTTAGTACTAGGAAATACGATAAGACTTGGTAAGACAGTTTGTCAGACTTTTTGGGCCACTGACTACCTGCAATGACTGTCAAAGATCTACAAATGACTGCCGGGACCTGCGGCTTAACGTGCTTTCAGAGGCACGGAGGAACCGCGGCATGTAATGGGTGGTCACCCATGCACAGACCAACCTAGGCAAGCTCGGCTTAATTAGCCTAAAGATCGATCCGAGCGGCTGTTATTATTAAGCCACGAGCTCCTCCTAACTCATCTAGCTGATGTTGGAGTTAAAACAGCCATGCGCCATGCTGAAGTGGGAGCTAGCCACGTTGCACGGATGCACCCAGAGAGTTCGGCAAAGATCAAGATTCAATCACCGAACGCCTGGGGATGGACATCGCCGTCAAGGTTGACCGCGGCAAAGGTGGTAGACGCTCTGATCTTGTTCTCGGGGCAAACTTGGCCAGAAATTGAACAAAACAGAGAGCTATGGAAGGAATAAGGGGAGGCCTTTGCCCAGCATTGGAACACAGTATAGGCTATGAAAAGAAATGCTGCTAGTAGAATAAAAAATACTAACAAAACAGGTTATAATTTCACTTTAATCACTCGTGCCGATAAGTCGTCGACTGTTCGCCGACTGCAAATCTGGCCGGATAGTCGCTTTCCCGAGTAGTCGGTACATTTCTAGTTATCATAAAATTTATGTGAAGCTTTGTCCATGCGTTGTCGGTCCTAATAAAAAATAAAATACTGACAATAACAAGAAGGTTGCGAATCAAGTCCGCACTTGACTCGCAAGAAGTTTTTTTGCGGATATATTAATTGAACTATGTCAAGGAGAAAATCTCGTCCATTTAACATTACTATGTTAATTTGCAGAATTGAAGTCAATCAAAAATCGCAATGAGAATATAAATGATCTATATTTTTATTTTGCAATCGCTCTATCTTTATCCTTGCGATAACTAAACTTACGTAACTAGCCCACAACTTTTTTAATTTAATGCACCCATTTCAAAATATGGCTTAGGCATTTCAAGACTTCTCTCTTATTTCATAAAGTCGTTATTCTAATTAGGAATGTTGGTACTTACGAACAGGTGCTAATCGGTTTGTAATATTTTGAAGTTCGCCTTAGCAATGCAGTATGTCGGCCTTCACCTCTCAATCATTGTGCCCGACGCCGCAGGCGCGCCGTGTGTCGTGTGTCACCAATGAGACCCACGGGCGACTAGCCGTAGCCCCTATAAAAACTGTAGCAGGTCACACAATATCATAGTCCACTACTGACATTCACATCAGTAACAACATACCTACTTGCAAAAATGGTTGCCAAAGTGAGTAATTTCAATCACCATTAATTAACTGAGTAATATAAATTACTTAGTTAATTAATGGTGTCTGGACCATTTTTTTATTGGAATCCACCTCCATTATTCTGAATATCCAACAATGTTCAAATGTGAAAAGTTGTAACTTACGATAACCAGTTAATTCAAAACATATTTTTCTTTTAATTGCAGTTCGTCATCGTCCTGTCCCTCGCCGCAGCGGCTTACGCCGGCCTGGTCCCCGTCTCCAAAGTGGTGTACGCCCAGCCCGAAGCACCCGCTCACTACGACTTCTCGTACTCCGTGCACGACAACCAGAGCGGCGACGTGAAGCAGCAGCAGGAGGCGCGCTCCGGCGACAACGTGCAGGGATCCTACTCGCTCGTACAGCCCGATGGAGTCCACCGCATCGTCGACTACACCGCTAGCGAAGAGCACGGTTTCAACGCTGTCGTGAGGTACGAGGGTACCCCCATCCAGCAAGCTCCTGCCAAGATCGCCTACGCCGCTCCCGTAGCCAAGCTCGCCTATGCCGCTCCCGTTGCCAAAGTAGCCTACGCGCCTGCCTCCGTCTCCTACGCTCACGGCCCGGTCTCCTACTCTCACGCTCCCGTCGCCTACGCCGCCCCCGTCGCCAAGCTCGCCTACGCCGCCCCCGTCGCCAAGCTCGCCTACGCCGCTCCCGTGGCGCACGTCACTTACTCTTCTCCCGCCATCTCCTACCACCACTAGATACTGTTGAATACCTAGGCAAGCTGTATTTATTGAAATGAATAGGTACTATTAAATTATTGAATTGAATACAAACTGATTTTATTTTACCGACATTTTAACTGACCCAAAAACTATTGGACTTTCCAAGCCGTGAATATTGGAATCTGGAATTCAAGCTTCACCGAGCTTCAAGGAGTGAATCTCTGGCAATTGCAGAAGACGCAAACTGCAAGCACACATCGTCGTCAAATTACAGAAATGGACCATCCGGAATTGGACATACATATTCTGTCAAATTTATATCAATATCGATAGTGCGCTTGCACCCCGCAAGCGCGTCGACGCGAGGGAGGCGGGCGGAGTCGGACCGCACCTGAATTATTCATAGCGCCGCATAGTGATTTCATCTCATTGAATGGCGCTGCCGGCGGCGCGGCCGTGATTACGACATCGATACCTCCGCTGCCGGCCGCCGCCGCCTCGTATGTGGACTGCACAATACCTTGTCAACCGCCTATTAATATCACTGTGGAATTGCTAAAGCTCCCTAAATATTATCCGACTTTTGATCATACCTACTGTTAAAATATCTAACTTGCTTTACTAAACAAATTAACGTGGAGGACGTATTGAGCAGAACTGCATCTAAAGCCTGAGGAACCGACCATTCGGTTATTAAGATTTGATTAAGTCGGTACGTATTGTGTAAGATTGTGCAGAGCACCTTTTGCAAATTAAGCCAGGAAACCTGTGCTAGCAATAGGAATCCATAGCATCTACCCTGCAGTCATGGGTACCCCAAGTGCATGATGAAAAATCTGAAGTTTTATGTTGGTAAGTATTCGGAACTACCGTCTTATTCTTATTTGATTCACCCAATACATAAATGTTACCTAATATCTATGACCAGAAAATACCTAATCAAAGACAGAAATATGATCTGGGATCCACCAGCCATGCCAAAATGTCACCGTCCTTTCAATCATGATTGATGTTCTAAGAGGATGAATAAGCTACAAGATACAACATATGTTTAGTTACATACATTAGCTACTTATATACGTACATAAGGGTTAGAATATGTAACGAAACAACGCTGCAATACCTAAATGGTGTCGAAAAGAAAAACTTAAAAGTTTCAAACTTCTTTAAAAAATATTCATGAACATCAAAGAGGGTTTATTTTCTAGCCGCGACAGGTAAAAATGAAGAGATTGGTTTTTATCTGTGCACGGCGGCAAATTGAATGTAAAGTTGATTTCCCGGCGGGCCGCACCGCATAATTCCCCGCAAATTAAGCCGAAACCAATTGACTTGCTACCAATGTAAATATTTTTGATAAATGCCTCCCCTTTATGTATTTAGCTTGACAACAGCTCAATAATGTGTTGATACTTATAACAAAAGCCGTATAATTTCAATACTCTTTTGTGTCTGTGAAATAATTTGTTGCTGGCTTTGAGGTGAGTTGACGAAATTAACGATGATAATAATAAAAGATTTTAGATAGATCGGTAATAGGTATTTGCCCAGACTTTGAAATCGTTGCTCTTTGCACTTGTCAGGAATCTAATAATGGAAATAATTGAATAATTTGTAATGTTTTGATGCAAAGAAACAAAGTTAATTAGATATGTTGATTGGGGTAACCGAATACCTTGGTCCAGGTGGGGCTCGATGATGATGATGTAGCTAAAGAGGAAGCTGTACCTACAAATTAGCTTGAACTTAGTAAAGCCCTTAAAAAGTCTCCAGAATACTTGAATGATCCAAAATGTACAAGCAGAAGCTTTTGTAATATTGATCCCACAAAATCCCAGCTACGCAGACAGCCAGTGTAACCACATTAATAATCCCGAAAAGGGTATTTTTACTGGTCTTACCTAGTTATAAGAGTGCAAATCCTAGGCAAAGAACGGCTGTAATATGGCGGTGCGGTGGTCGCAATCCTCTTACTGCCGAAAATTAATCAAGCCCGCGCCAGACTCCCCTTCTTAGCGTAGGGGACGTCGCACCCTAGTTGCCATGCTCACCTCTACTTAGATACTTAATAATCTGTAGATACTTTTGCATTGAAGACTTAAAAATGTGTATTAAAACATGTCGGTGACGATTGGGTTTGTTTATGAACGGAAAAGTTTTCTTTTTTTTTAATGTAAGTAGTAGAGTGTGCTTTGTGAATTTAAGGCCCACTTTGATCATAAGGCAATTAATGCGTTTAACACTCTGCCACGTCTGTCATCTTCGAGAGATTCAGAAAAACTTAACGAACAACATAACTTAGGTACTCGTTAGTATTAAGTGAATAATTATGGATTGTGGTGTAAACGGGCTTAAGACTTGACAAAAATACTATGTCAAATTACAATAATTCAATGTTAGTAGGTATAGGGGCGGGGATTTAAATCAAATAATGAGTTTAATAAACAAAATTTAATTAAAATATGCCTAGGCTTTTACAATTTTCGATAGCTCACAAAAAGCAGACTTTATAGACATGACAGATTATATATTCTTTGAAAGATATAAGTTTAATAAAAACATACCTACTGGATTTTAATTGAGAATTTTACTTGTAAGTATGCAAAAACAATAAAATATTATTACATATGGCTACACTATACTTACATCATTTCATTTTACCATAGTTCCTCCCTTTTTGTCAGTCTTTGACGGCGGTGGCGGCGGTGGCGGACATTCGTAGACATTGATACTTTGGTCTTTAGAAACAGATAGTATTCTTTTATTGTTACTGTTGAAGTTAACGCCCCAGACCTGTGGACGAATAATCCCATTTGGAAATTTGTCTTGAAATTAGAACTGGCTAGCCCGACCTGATTGGGTACAGCCGGCCAGCATTATTTGATTCGAACTTGCCGCCCGGCACCCCTTTTGCTTCTACGTTCGAACAAGCCAATGTTCTAAAATTATGATAAAAGTTTAAATGATATTTATTAGCAATATTTTAAAAACGTGACGTATCAATATCATATAAATCCCAGTCAAATAATGATACTTTTGATGATTTATTATCGATATTATGTTTGGTATAGTTTTCACCCTAACCGCCATAGTTTGATGCCACTTGCCGTCAGCGGGCCGGGCCGGATCAGCGAAAAGTTCATAGATACTGTTGGTTGTTTGGGTGATTTTGCCAACAGACCACCACGAAAAGTCAATGGCACGTTTCGAAGATAATCACTATTGTATTGTATATCTGCTGCTGCTGTCCACAACTCCACATCGAAAGCGCGTTTTTGCTTACGGGATAAACAATAATGCGTATCATCTAGAATAGATAAGGTTAGACAGTAAGCCTCAATGGCAGATCAGAGAGCACATCGATCCTGAGGAAACTCTTCAATTTATTAGTTAGTTTTACCAACACTGTTCGCTGATCAAAACTAAACTAGGCCACTTACCACGTCATTATGTTCTTTAAAAGTGTTGAGTACAGTCAGGCCGTCGGTCAGTGCGACTCGTACCCTGCCATCGGCGGCTGCTGTCGCTACGCGGGTACCATCAGCAGTGTAACATACGCTAACTGCCCAGCATTTGTGGTCCAACGAGTGTACGACACCTGCGCTAGCTCTGTACGGGAAAATTATTAAAGTCAGTCTCCGTTTTCCAAATGAACAGCAAGCTCTTTATGCGCTTCGCCTGGCGACCCAACTTAGTTACAGAACCAGCCTAGTTCGAGTTGGATTCGCACAAAGGTTCCGTACTACCGTGCAATATTTAACACTGCAATTATACTAGTTAGAGGTTTGTATGTATTGCCATTATTAAGATCGAGCAAATAACGCCGATTTCCTGTATGGCGAACCAGTTTAATTTTTAACTTTTTTTTATTATTTGTTATTATAGCGACCATAGTAATACACACTCTGTGAAATTTTCCAGCGTCTACCTATTACGGTTCTAAAGATACAGCCCTGTGACAGACGGACAAACAGTGGAGGTTTAGTAATAGGGTCCCATTGACACCCTTTGAAAATGGAACTCGAAAAATTACCGAAATACAAATGAGATCATTGGCGAAATAAGGTCAAATGAACCACGTATTTTTTTTTGACCAGAACATACTGAATTATTAAACAGAAACTGAATTATTCGATCATATTGTTTTTGGAAGTATTGCACAAGTCTGTTTCAATATTCAGCCTATATCTTAATGTGGCAGTCCTTGATAAGTTGAAGTATCTGGGCTGGCAATCTGGCGTCTGGTATTGTAGATCTAAACCAGATTTTATATACATACATAAACTCAGGCCTTTTTCCCATGGGGGTAGGTAAAAACGTCCACGTTCATATTCTAGTCATATACGCACGCTGGTTACGAGTATTACGCACCTAACCTTTCTGAAAACCTCACCAATAAGATCAGTGTATGTCCTTCTAGGGCATCCCATTCCGGCCACTCATATCTGCCTCACCTGATTTTACTCAGTAAAAGAAAAGTAACTCACACATCAAAAATCTTGACAAATCCATCATTCGACGCGGTGGCTAGCCGGCGACTGCACGGCGAGAACGCAACGCCCCGGACGGGCCCCGCGTGCGCCTTCACAGTGTGGTGCACCTTGCCTTGCGCCACGTCCACTATGCACAGGACACCGTCCTCGGAGCCCGTCGCTATGTATCTACCGTTGGAGCTCTGTCAATGGAGGATTTTTATAAGTTTAGAGATTCGACGGTTGATGACATGATGCGTTATGGCTGGCTGGGAAACTGCAATTCCTTCTTGTCGCACCTATTCCACTGCCGACGAGGAGGAGGACGAGGCGACATACTCGATTATTTTCTCGCTCAAGAAACGTAGGCCCCCACGATAATAACAAAAGAAATATTTATATTAATAGTTGATTGTTCTTACTGCCGTCGAGAACTATATGTATAATAGAGAAGTATGGAAGAAAAGGTGATGCGCCGTCTTCGGAGCCCGTCGCTATGTATCTGCCGTTGGGGCTCTGCCAATGGAGGATTTTTATAAGT
Organism: Noctua fimbriata; assembly: GCA_905163415.1. Lineage (NCBI taxonomy): Eukaryota > Metazoa > Arthropoda > Insecta > Lepidoptera > Noctuidae > Noctua > Noctua fimbriata. The sequence continues at coordinate 4,205,291 of LR990942.1, read as the reverse complement.
TTAGAGATTCAACGGTTGACGACATGATGCGTTATGGCTGGGTGGGAAACTGCAATTCCTTCTTGTCGCACCTATTCCACTGCCAACTAGGAGGAAGAAGGCGAGGCGACATAAACGATTATCTCGCTCAAGAAACGTAGGCCCCACGACAGTAACAAAAGAAACATTTATATTAATTGTTGATTGTTCATACTGCCGCCAAGTACTATATGTATAATAGAGAAGTATGGAAGAAAAGGTGATGCGACGACCCCAAATATATTGGGATAAGTGCAGGAGAATAATGTATAGTTATTAAATAAAAAACTTACACAAGAAATACTCAAAATGAACTTTCCTCTTGTATCCAAAATTTTAGTAATCAATCCACTCAGAACTTGGTACACATGTATCTTGCCCGTGTGACCTCCAGTGACAATGTGCTCTCCGTCTGGAGAAAATGCTACTTTCCACACATCTGTGATACCACATGCTATCTCTGTTAACTTCTTACCAGAGCACAGCTCCCAGAATATAAGGGTGGAGTCTAGTGATGAGCTTACTAAAACTAAAAAAAATATTTAGAATTAATTTACCTATAGTTAAAGAAATAGGAATTAATTACTACTGTGTACACTTTTTTTAAATATACTTTTAACTAACATAAAAGTAACAATACAGTTTAAGTAACATAAGCAAGAGCAAGTGAGTAAACAGTTTTCTTTTGTGGGCATAATGTTGATTAAAATTGAATTATACTTTTCATTTAAACAATGACTTTGGACACATAGGAATCAACAAGAAACTATCAAAACTGCTAAACTTGACAAGGCTTAAAATAAGACACAGATAAATAGGTTCTTATTTTCATTTTTGTTAAACTAGCATAAATACCTACTTGGAGCAGACGGGCTAACAGCTACGGAAACCACAGCCATGGAGTGTCCCTCCAGAGTGAATAGTAGATCTAGTCTGTTATTGTCCAGGATCCATACTTTTACCAGGCAGTCCAGGCCTCCGGTCACTACGAAGTCCTTTGAGACATTCCTTTAACAAGACAGTTTGTAAGAAAGTTAGCCAATTAATTTCAATGGAGGGTTTTATGTTATCCAGCATCTGAAAGCTTCTTGTGTGTACAGTAAAGTAACAAAACTAGTATAAGCTTGCTAGACCAGAACAAACACTACCGAGTCCGACTTGCGGTCCACTGTAAAAAACTGTTTGATAAGAAAAGATTTTTTAAACAAAGCACACTAATAATTTCTTTGGTTATATACTGTATGAAGCCAATACTTACGCGGAATCTCCTGAGGTGCTTATTTTAGCGCATGCACAGCAGTATATTGGATCATTATGAGCATTTTCTCTTTTTGTCAATATGGAAAACTGAAACGAAAAACTACATTTTAAAACAAACTTACATTCAACGAAATAACCGAGGACAAATTCATTATTATTATAGTAGTGCTTACTATGGTGCTAGCCGGCATTTTGCAGGACGTAGGTAAACAAACTCTTTTCTATTTTAGTTTTTAGTTCTAATCAGAAAACTTCGAAAGAGTTGTGATTTAAATTCACTCGGGTTTTTGTAAACATTTAATGAGCGAAGGAGACCGAAATATTCAAATCGATCCAAAGAAGAGCAAGAAGAAAGATGCAATGCTCAAAATAACTGAAGCAGATCAGTACCAGTATCTACCTACGTCAAATTGACATTGACATCATTTTCTTCGTTCAGAAACTTAATATCTTTAAAACTGAATTACTTGTCTACAGTTGGATCCATAATCTGTGGTTGGGACTTTTCGTAATCATAATAAAGCTGCGTTCGTATCATTGTAGGCAATTTAGTCCAAGTATTCAAAGGGATCTTCCCCTAGCCCACACCGAAATGAAAACAATTAGCCACTGATAAAATTGCAATAGACTTGGAACTACTATGCTAGCAATATTACGACTAGTGTTACGTTGGCTAGGTTACTCATGAAATATTTTAGAAAATATACAACGTGTAACAGATTAAGCGCAATACCTCAGACACTCCAATTAGAATATTAAATTATAAGTCTAAAACAACATCAGTAATGAAATAAATTTAAACCAAACCTAGTCTTTTTTTATAAAAAATAATAAATAATAAAATAATAATAATTAATTGTTAGTTTTCGAGACTACTTGGTCCGTGTCACAGAGCGTATCGACTTCCTGAAGCAGAAGATCTGTGCATGGGCAAGCCGTATTCGTCGGTACAAGAGGCGAGTGGAACGATACACTCAGAATCACACATTCCAAAGCGATGAAAGGTGGGTATATAGGGCTTGGGAGCGACCGGACCAAGGTGTGACTGACACGTGTCTACCGGATGATGACGCCATGTGTTCGTTCTGGCGCAGCATCTGGTCGGTGCCTGTCAGTCACACTGAGGGTGATTGGACCCGGGAGGTTGAACGAGCGTGTGATCCAATACCTGAAATGGGGGCAATCATCATCAGCCCCCAAGACGTAGCTTGTGCAGTCCGTCCGTTGCCTAACTGCAAATCTCCAGGGCCGGATGGACTGCACAACTTCTGGATCAAATGGTTCCAGAGATCGCACGTTCGCTTGGCGTCCCAGTTTCAATTAGCCTTAGAGTCAGGGTCGCTGACCCAGTTCTTGACGACAGGAATTACCCACCTGCTCCATAAATCAGGTAGTACTGCGGAGCCCAAAAATTATAGACCAATCACTTGTTTACCAACGGTCTATAAAGTTCTTACATCCATTTTGAGAGCTCAAATCAACCATCATATTGATAGTAATTCTATCATGTCTGCCTCTCAGAATGGATGTAGGAACGGGTCCCGCGGTACTAAGGAGCTACTCCTCATAGATATGGCCGTTAGCCAACAGGTTCGCCGCTCCCGAAGGGATCTGTCTACATGTTGGATAGATTATAAGAAGGCCTATGATTCTGTGCCTCATACATGGCTCATGAGGGTACTGGAGTTGTATAAAGTTGATGCAACTCTGCGTACCTTCCTGATGTCATGTATGGGGCACTGGAGAACGGTCCTTCGCTATCCAGGATGTCGATCGATGTCAGATCCAGGGGAACAGCGAACCTATAAGGATCGAGCGCGGTATATTCCAGGGTGATAGTCTGAGTCCATTGTGGTTTTGTCTAGCCTTGAACCCTCTCAGCACACTGCTGGAGGGTTCAGGTCTAGGCTATCGGTTGAGGAGAGATGGTCAGGTCATATCTCACCTTCTTTACATGTATGATCTGAAACTCTTTGCCCCCAACAATTTGCAACTGATGAAGCTACTGAAGGTAACGGAAACTTTCAGTAGCTCCATCAGGATGGAATTTGGTGTGGACAAATGTGCAGTCATGCATGTGAAGCGAGGGGAGATTATGGAATCCGTGGGAACTCAACTCTCGGATTCCATACACCTTAGATCCCTCTCCTCAACAGAAACCTACAAGTATTTGGGTATGTCGGAAGCATTAGGTATCAATACTGCTGACATGAAACAATCGTTGAGGGAGCGCTTCTTTGGCCGCCTGAATAAGGTACTAAGTAGTATTTTGTCAGGCGGAAACAAGGTGCGCGCCTTCAACGGTTGGGTCATGCCAGTTTTGATGTATTCTTTCGGCATACTCAAATGGACTCAGACGGAACTTGATGCCCTGGATAGGAGGGTCCGTGCACTGCTGACCACAAATCGTATGCATCACCCACGGTCGTCGGTGATGAGACTGTATATCCCGTGGAAGTGTGGGGGTCGTGGCTTCTTAAATGCTAAGACCCTGCACAACCGTGAGGTATGCAGTCTCAGGGAATACTTCCTAGAGGCCGACGTGGGGATGCACCGAGATGTGGTCTCAGTGGACAAGGGCCTCACCCCGCTCTCCCTGGCTAACGCTAAGCTAGAGAACTGGCACAAACCTAGAGTATTAGACACTACTGATCGCAAGGAGGTATGGCAGGGCAAGAACCTTCACGGACGCTTTTACCGGGCCCTACATGGGCCTGATGTAGACTTCTTGACGTCCGTATCTTGGCTGCGCTTCGGTGACCTATTCGGGGAAACCGAAGGTTTTGTCTGTGCAATAATGGACGAAGTTATGATGACGAATAACTACCGGAAATACATTGTGAAGGATGGCACGGTTGACATATGTCGGGCATGCCACCGTCCGGGAGAATCGATCCGACACATTAAGTAATATCACGTTGTATTGGGATCGATCTATCACCACTGACAGGACTATTGTTGCTAATAAACCTGACATTGTGGTGATAGATCGATTGGAGCGTCGCGCAATGATTGTTGATATAACGGTTCCACATGACGAGAACCTCGTGAAAGCAGAGAAAGATAAACAATTCAAATATCTAGATCTGGCTCACGAGGTTGTCGACATATGGGACGTGAGTACAGCAGTCATTGTGCCGATAGTCGTATCGGCCAATGGCTTAATAGCCAATACCCTCGACCAACATCTGAGGAGGCTCTCGCTTGGCAGCTGGATCAAGGGCTTGATTCAGAAAGCAGTACTTCTGGACACGGCGCGTATCGTTAGGAGGTTCCTCTCTCAAGAGCCCTGACCACCGGTAGCTCGGACCCTGTTCCTGATGCCGGTGGGCTACTATGTTTTATATTTTTAAATGTTTTTTTTTTTTATGTATAGAAATATTAAAAAATGTAAATTATATGTTTAGAAAATGAATAAAGGAAATAATAATAAATAGTTATCCTTACTAAACTTACTAAAACGTATGTGCAAGAACATCCCTGCACACACACTCATGCAATGTTAGCGGCCGACGCGACACGCACACTCGCCAGCTGACCATAGCTGTAGGCCTTAGATGTGCGTTAGTTCAATGAACGAATTTTACGTACATTGAGTTTACCGTGTAATGATTGATAATTTTCTAGTAAGTGAAATTATCAACACGAATTTAAGTTTAATTTAAAAGTAAAATTTTAAGACTTTAGGCTTAGCAACGGGGATACATTTAAAACAGCGACTTTTTATCCGAACTACGAAACTAACGAAGGACACAAGGCACACGCGGGTAAAAAAATATCTCGGATGCGTAACTTTCGCGATTTCAACTAGCCCCTGATAAGTCGTGTTTACTGCTTATTACGTGAAAAAAAGCAGTGTTTAAAAGATTTTAATCACAAACAGCAAACTTTGCTGAGCATGAAAAAGTACCTACTTATAAGATGGCCGGCTCGCGACCGGGGGTACCGCGCCGCTGTTTGCCATTTTTACCTACCTTATCTTTCGAGATTGAACCCCGTTTTGTTTTTAGTTCCTCGACACTTATAGATTGACTGACGTACACGAGCGATTTTATGCGACCCCACAAATAAAAGTCTAATGGTGTCAAGTCAGACGATCTGGAAGGCCACGGGCACAGGTCCTCCTATCCAACGACCTATCCAACAACTGCCATACTCCGCATCCAGATGCCGTCGAACGGTCCACGTGAAATGCGCGAGAGCACCGTTTTATTGGTAAAACATGTCACGTGAAAGACCGACAGGGACGTCATCCAGTAAGTCTGGCAATGTCTCTTGCTGGAACTGCAGGTAGGTATCTCCGGTCAACCGTGGAAGGAAAACGGGGCCGAGTATGAATGTTCCGGGTATACCAGCCCACACGTTGACGGAGAACCTATGCTATTTTTGTGTTTAAATCGTCACTCGCTAACAATGAAAAAGAAAGAGCAATGACTTTTCTATTGGAAAGTACAAAAAGAGTAGAAAGTGATTTAACCTTCTATACAACAACATCATCTGAAATTACAAAGATTATAACTAAAATGGCCAATAAGATATCTTGTGGTTTGGTGATTTACCGATATTGATTTTGAAGGAGAATATAGACTCTTTAGCTTTCCCTCTTTCCGAGTTTTTTTAATAAATGTTTCGAAGAGTCTGTCTTTCCAGACCAGTTGAAATTGGCTAAAGTAGTCCCAATATTCAAGAAAGGTATTAAGACTGGTCCGAAAAATTATCGACCTATATCCCTTTTGCCAACCTTATCAAAAGTATTTGAAAAAATCATTAAAACTAGGCTGATGGTACATTTAAATGTAAATAAAATAATAAATTTAAGACAATTTATTATTATTTTATTTTTTTTATTTTTACTCTAGGTCCGTGGGGTCCGAGTGCTCACAGCCTTTTCAAGGACATTTCTAAACGTTTAGTTGACTCTTCCCGTGACCCAAGGGCTGGCTTTTACCTTGGCCAAAGGCTTAGCATTGCCATACGTGGCAACGCCGCCAGTCTTTTGGGTCTTTACCAGTTGACTACGTTGAGGAGGAGTTTTTTGACGCCATTTTTTAAGTTTATTTTTAAGTTAGTTAGTTAATATAGGTTATTTTAATTTATTAATGTATATAATAAATATTTAGAAGTAATAAGAATTTAAGAAAATAATAAGAAACCTGGGCGACTGAGCTCTGCGGTTGAAAATAGAAAAAAAAAAAAAAGACAATTTGGATATCAGAAAGGCGTCGGTTGCTCAGATGCATTAAACACTCTTGTTAATGACATAATTGTGGCAGGTCTTTTCATCGATCTTAGCTCCGCTTTTGATACGATTGATTATGAATTATTACTAACTAAACTTGAATATTATGGTGTCAGAGGCAAGTCCTTACAACTTTTAAGATCCAACTTACAAAATAGACGAATGTCTGTCGAAATAAAGAGCATCGATGAAAGGAATCATGAAATCATATACACCTTTAAAATTACAAATATAAAACGAGGTGTACCCCAAGGCTCAATTTTAGGACCTATACTATTTATTTTATTTACTAATGACTTGCTTAACTTTATGCATTATGTTCAGCCTGATGTAAAACTTGTTGTGTTTGCAGATGATACAAATATAATAATTGGGGCGAATGATTTAAAAGAATTGACCAAAAATGTTAATGAAAGCCTACAAAATCTCTGCGATTGGTTTACAGCCAATAACCTTTTGCTAAACACAAGTAATACTATTATTATTATCAGCCATTTGTGTCCCACTGCAGGGTAAAGGCCTCCCTTCCCTCTTTCCACTTATCCCTATACAGTGCTGTTGTTTGCCAATGTTTTTGAAATGAGTCGAGTTCGTCCCGCCATCTCCTTCTGGGCCTGCCGCGTCGCCGTTTGCTGCTGTTTGGGACCCATTGTGTTATTACTTTAGCCCATAGCTCCTCCGGCATGCGACAGATATGGCCAGCCCAGTTCCATTTAAGCTTGGCAGCCGTGTGACCTACATCGGCAATTTGAGTTTTGGAACGCAGTATCGAGTTCCTTATACGATCAGTAAGTTTAACTCCAATGATACTACGCTCCATTGCTCGCTGACAGACCCCGAGTGCGGACTTTTGACGCTTGGTTAGTGACCATGTCTGCGCTCCATAGGTGAGGGTAGGAAGAATGCATATATCCATGAGTAAGACTAACATGATTTTATTTAAAACCACAACTCGCCATAATGACAATTTAGATGTACAAATCAAAGGAGACAAGATTGAATTAGTGGACAAAGTCAAATTTTTAGGGATCACCATAGATATGTGTTTAAATTGGAAACAGGAGCTAGCTGCTATTGACTCTTCAATTTCATCAGCATGCTATGCACTCAGGAGCCTTAGAGATATGTTGGATCTAAAGCAACTCAAGGCTATATATTACGCGCTGGTAGAATCTAGACTAAGATACAGCATAATGCTTTGGGATAACAGCTATAATTATAACTGTCAGAAAGCGTTTACATTGCAGAAACGTGCCATACGAACTATAGTAAGGATCTCACAAAGAGACTCATGTATATAGCACTTTAAAGAATTAGACTTTTTAACAGTGCCAAGTTTATATATATTAGTAATCCTAAATCATTTTGCTAAGTACATTCATGAGTATGAATCTCAAGAGGAACGTGAGATAAGAGAAAGCACAAGACGGAAGGTATTTAAACACAAGATGGCACCAAAATTTAACATAGCTAAGCATTGTTCCAGATATCAAGCAGTGGAGTTATTTAATAGGTTAGGATTTAAAATTATTAATTTATAGCTCACACTCATTTAAAACTAAATTAAAAGCCTTCTTGTTGGAAAAATGCATAAACGTCAAAGAGGTTGCCGACAAATGCTTTATCTCTTTGCAATAAGTTCTAAATTTCTTCAAATTAAATCTTTTTATTCGTAAAAATGCCTAAAAATTGTTTGTTAGTGTGTAGGGTTACTCTGATGACCAACTAAGTTTGGTTGTGCATTCAAATAAGCCTTACTCATTGGAGATAAAGTTGGAATTCCTAAATTACCTATTTATTTGACGCACACTATTTGTAATGTAAAATGCATTGATATTATTTACGGGTGTGTATTACGAGCTATCAGCGAACTACAAAATAACAATGTCGTGCGTTTTAGTAGCTTTTATTGCTCTGAGTTAAGGTTTCAATTTCCTTGAATTAAGGATTGTATTAATTTGTCATGATACTGTATTTCTAATTTAAGTTATTTAAAAGATTTTTCCGTCAAAATTTAACACCTATTTTTATGACGGAAATCGATTCAGAAGCCAATTCTGAACCAACTACTTTCAGGAATTGCGTTTATTCTGTTACATGTTGTAGTAAATGAAACAAAAAGCTTACAAGATGGTATGGTATATTAAAAATAAAAATATTGTACATTATAATGGGCAGTCATAAATATTTAAACTTTTATCTTCTGATACGGACATAATTTTATTACTTTCTGCATTAAACTTCACACCCCAGACCTAGAAAAAAAGAAAGAAATAAGTAAATACACTTCAACCTACTTAGCTATGCAGGAAAAAAACTCCTATACCTAGAAGCAGTGCACTGAACTGCACACTTACAGCGGTTATACTATAAAGTAATCATTTCAGTAACTGCAATGGAATGCTTAAAGAAAAGTTATTATTAGGTTTATTTCTAAACATTTATCATAAATGTTGTCTTGATTTACCTGATCAGTGTGGTCCTTAAATACATGTTGGCATTGCATGCTATCTAAATCCCAAACTCTCACTGTTCTGTCAGCACTGCCGGATGCAAAACGTTTGCCATCAGGGGAGAATGCAACTGAGAGAACCCATGATGCATGCCCTGATAATGTTCCAGCTAAATTCGCATGAACTCTGAAACATAATATAATAAGTATTTTAGAAACACAAAACGGTTTTATTAAAACTAAAAGAAAGCATTTTCTGAATGTCAGCCATAAAAAGAAAGACTGCAAAAAGCCCTCCTCCACTCTAGCACATGTTTAAACTGGAAGCAATATATACATTAAGCGCAGGTCACACCGCCAACTACTGCGCGAGCGAGCGAGGCGGGCGAGGTTCTTTTCATACTTCGCTAGACTCTTTCGGTAGTTCGTGGTGTGAACCAAAGTATGAAAGGAGGTGAATCTATGCCTCATTCGGCTCGCTCGTCAGCTGGCAGTGTGGCCTGCGCTTTAAGGAAAATTATAAACTAATGAACGAGAGAAACCAGAACCAAGAAGTATTGTATAAAACTTACACATCATAGAGTTTCATATGCCCATCATCTGAGGCCGTTAGCAGCAGCTGTGAATCAGGCGAGAAGCAAAGACTTCTGATAGGCATAGCGTGACCTTCTAATGTGTGCACCAGTTTCCCTTGAGCCACATCAAATATGTTGATGATACCATCCAGAGCTCCACTTGCTATGTATTTGCCATCTGGACTCTGGAATTATGAAATAAAAGAAGCATATGATTTTTTTTTTGTATTATTGGTATATTAATTCAAGAGCCATTGGCACTAATTGATAACCACCAATCTTATTGTGACAAAAAAAGAGTTGTAATTTTGACAGAGTTGTCACTAGTTGCAACCATAACGTAATAAGAATAAAGATCACTGTGATTTTATACAAACTTAACTATAATTATCTTTATAATGGTCAGACATGTTGTTTTTTTATCAATATTCAGAAAATATAACTTACATAAGCAACACTCAATGTAAATTTCCCTCTTGTGTCTAATGTTTGCTCTTGCTTCCCACTTTCAACTTCGAAAATGAGAATCTTGCCAGCATTGCTTCCAGAGATGATATGTTTGCCATCTGGAGAGAAATCCAAAGTCCACACATCAGTGGGACCAGTCTCCATTGTCTTTATTTTCTCACCATTTGTCAAATCCCAAAGTATGAGGGAGGAGTCTTGAGAACTGCTGGCTAGAGCTGTAAACAAGAAAAATTAATTGGTAACATAATCTTTATAATGTTCTTTGTGAAAGTCACTAGCAAAAAAAAAACATTTTCTGTCTGACCTCAGCAAAATGTGTTAGAGCTGTGACTGAGTAACTCATTTGTTTTAATAATATGAGTAGTAGCATACTGGATAATTTATATTGGAGTACTAATTCGGAGACAGCTGGTGTTTGGACAACATTGTAAGGGAAGTTGTAAAATAATAATAAGGGAAATAATAATATATGGAGAAAGTAGTACCAGAAATATTAGCTTACAAGATTCTGCAGCAACATGTACTACATGATATTCGTAAAGACCAAATAGATAATATTGGGGAATATTGTCATACAATAATTTTTATTCTGAATATTTTCGATTTTGACACACAAATGCTACCTGACAAGAGGGCATATAACACTAGCTAGACAAACCGACTTGTTACTAATTAGTTACAAGTTTTGGATTACGATTTTCTTTGTCTTGTCCTGTCTATCGCTCGGAAATATTTGAATGTCTTTGGTAAAGACAAAACACAACTAAATTTATTTTCAAGTTATTTTGCCTCTGATTTTGTATGACTGTAACTATAAACATCACTGTGATTGAAGGGTACAGGGGAAAGGGACTGTAGCTTATCTTTTGTTTTGCCTGACTAACTTCTTGACAATTCAAAAGTGCCTGTAACTTCTTGTTAGCGTGTTGATGGCAAATCTTTATTAAATATGTTTGGCCCAAAATTCAGCTATGCAAACTACACAAATTTTTTTTTTTTTTTTTAAAAACAAAAACCTTATTCCACACTAGGAATTTCTCCTGTATCGTGGGTGTGTTAACAAACATTTAAACTCACATACACAAACAGCCAAACCCGGAACAACTACCTGTAGATTGTACAAATATTTGTTCCGTGCGGGGATTGAACCCGCGACATGCAGCGCAGCAGCCGATCACTCAGTCACTGCGCCAACCGTGCTGACAACAGTGCTGACAACACTATGCCTGTAACTGATTTATTTTAAATAAATGCTTTGAGTTGAAATACTTTTTACTTTGTACTTACTCTTCCCATCGGGGCTGACAGCCACTGAGATGACTCCCAAGGAGTGTCCTTCCAGCTGATGCCTCTCCTCTAGTTGACCATTTTCAAGCTGCCATACTTTGATCAAGTCATCAAGCCCTCCAGTAATCAAGTAGTTTTCAGAGGTCACTTCATGGTTTGAGTCTCTGTAATATCAAACAAGTTGCTTTAGTACTATTCTAAAATAACTTTGTGCTAAATGTGGCATAATTATCATATTGCAATGTGATCCACAAATATAATTTGGAATAGAAAATAGTTTATTGTCCAGGTAATACAGTACCTAAGCAAGTACATCAGAAATTGAGATGATATGAGTAGCTTAAATATTATATAGGAAACAGTGAAGTAAGAAGCCCCAAACTAGACAGTGATGTATCTTGGGGTAACAAACTAGTGCAAATGAATTTTGTTTCTATTTTTAACTTTCGAAAGCTTTTTATTTATATTCTACTCAAATCAACATGAAATAAATAAAAGCTTTATTTAAATACACGGCTGTGTTAAGGTTATACTTACTGTGATGGTTCAATGTTCTCGCCTTCAGGCTCTTTAGGTTTCTCGTGGTCTATTTTACTCCAACCACAACACCAAATCGAATCCTCATGAGCATTTTCTCTCTTCAATTGCATATAATACTGAAAATAACAGAAACAGCGTCATTATAAGATTTTAAACTATCATGGTCACTAACATTATTTCCTTTATTTGTATTTACACATATAATTTTACATTTTTAAATATTTTTAAACAAATATAAAAAAAAAAAAACATTTAAAAACATAAAAAATAGTAGCCCACCGGTATCGGGAACAGGGTCCAAGCTACCGGTGGTCAGGACTCCAAAGAGAGGAACCTCCTAACGATATGCGCCGTGTTCAGAAGTACCGCTTTCTGAATCAAGCCCTTGATCCAGCTGCCTAACGAGAGCCTCCTCAGGTATTGGTCGAGGCTCTTGGCAATTAAGCCATGGGCTGAGACGACTATCGGCACAATGATCGCTGAGTCCACATCCCACATGTCGAGCCAAGTCAAGATACTTGATTTTCTTATCTTTCTCGGCTTTCACGAGGTTCTCATCATGCGGGACCGTTATGTCAACAATCATTGTGCGCCGCTCTGATCGATCCACCACCACTATATCAGGCTTATTGGCTCCAATAGTCCTGTCAGTGATGATGGATTGATCCCAGTACAATGTGACATACTTATAGTACGGCACTTCCGATTCCACAAGGTTGTATTTTAGAGCAAGTTGCTGATGGATAATCCTGGCTACAAGGTTGTGTCTATGCAAGTACTCTCCGTTTCACTAACATTATTATTAGAAACAGTAAACATGGTAAATATACCGTTCCTGGTCTAAATAATAATAGCGTCATTATTGTGCCGATCCCGTAATCTGCATTTCTTACTCAACTGCGATACGTACCAATGTAGTTATCGACATATTTAATGTCCTTTATAGTTTTTTAACTCTTCAGTAGAAAGTTTGCTGTGTTATTTATATTATTTTACACAATAATTAAATAACTCTAGATAGAGGTATAAAGACAAATCGATCTTTGACAAGACAAATAAGACAATTTCGTTTGACATTGACAGTGATAGACAACTTGTGCTAAATATCCCGGTTAGGGTTTTTTTTTTTTTTCTTTAACTATTCAACGCCACTAGGTAAAAGGGCCGACTCAGTGCGTCTCTCTATACTAAACTAAAAACTACATCATAAATTATATACTTATATAATAAATTAAAATATAACTAATAGCTATATCATTATTTACAAGGAAAAGTGCTATTGTTTTATAAATATCTACATTAAAATTAAACAAAATACATGAGATAGAAGAGGGAAAAGGGACTCGGAGAGAAACAAGACTTTGCAAAAGTGAGGAGTGGTCATAAAGAGGGCAGGCAAAAATAAGGTAGTTCAGATCTCCCACCTCAGCGCCACATTCACACACAGGGCTCTGCACAATGCTAAGCCTGTCAAGATGAGCAGGAGTGCACACATGACCCAATCGCATACGTATGAATATTGTTGTAATCTTTTTGTTTAGCTTGTACTTGCTAAACCCGGGTTTAACAAAAATGGATGGCTGAATAGAACGATAAAATTTCCCTTTCACTGATTGCTCCGACCAAAGCTGACCCCAGGATTCCTGTAGATAAACCTTGGGCAGAGCAGCCAGATCTTGGGAGTTATTTTAGTACGGAAAAACGTCTCCACACGATACGGCATCATTAGCTAACTGGTCTGCTCTCTCGTTACCTAAAATGCCACAATGCGAGGGTATCCAAGCAAAATGCACTGAATACCCCATAATAGAACACCTGTGAAGGAGTTCACGTGTTTCAAATATAATATGAGGATTATGAGAATAGAAAGGAAATCTGGCCAAAGATTGTGAGGCACTCCTTGCATCAGTAAATATAAGTGAATTCCGTAAGCCCATAACAAGTATATACTCGAGAGCTTTGAATAGGCCGTAACATTCTCCCGTAAATACAGATGATCCGGGCGGGAGCTTTATTTTTTGAACGATATTATATTGGGAGTGGTATACACCTACTCCCACACATGAGTCTCTTCCATGCTTCGAAGCATCGGTAACAAGAGCTGACAGCTCTTCCAGTCTCTGTCTATAGTGAAGTTGAAGTTAAGGTTATGACATACGTCATCTCGGTAAATGTTAAGGTTATAATGTATATTTGGTGACATAATTAATGAACTGTAATTACAGTGGAATATAGGAAGAAATTGAGATTGGTGGCAGGGAGCTTCAATTAAATTGTATTTTCTAAAGCTTTTAACGAAAACACGGAGTAGCTTTGTGCCTCCAGTATGTGGATAAAGTTATTTCTTCAGAGAGAATGGAAAGTTTATTTCGCAACGGATGATATTTAAATTGCAAACACCGAGCCATAAATCTATCAGCTAAAAATTGACGTCGCAAATGAAGTGGAGGGTCTCCACATTCCACCTGAAGACAATTAATAGGACTGCTTTTCATTGCACCTGAAACCACTCTAAGTGCTTTGGACTGAACACTCTCTAGTTTCTTAAAACCAGCAACATTAGCAGGTTCTAGCAAAAAGGTCCCACAGTCCAATACACTTCGAATCAAGGTGTTATACAGTTGTTTTAATGAAAAGGGATGTGCTCCGCACCAAACACCAGCAAGACATCTAATTATGTTGATATTTCGTTCACATTTAGCAGCTATATAATCACAGTGTGGTAAACCAGTAATGTGTATCCAAAATAAGGCCTAAAAATTTTACCTGGTTTTTAACAGGCATAGGGATATTATTATACATTACTGTAACTACAGGAGGCTTACGCATTCTAGTAAACAAGACAATGTTGCTTTTATCAATTGACAGGTTTCCAACCAAGTCTTCAGTAAGCATAAAGAAGAGGTTAAGGAAGTACAAATATTCATAACAGAATGACCAGATAAATAAAGAAGTAAATCATCTGCATATTGCAGGGCTTGTACTGGCACATTTATGTAGGATTCTAAATCATAAGTGTAAATATTATAGAGAATTGGTCTAAGTACAGAACTTTGAGAGAGACCTTTCCATACTAAATGGGTAAATGTAGATTTCAATATGTAGATTTAAAGATCTCTGTGAAAACATGTTAATTATGAAATTAGACAGCATTTTTGGAATTTGTAATGCATTCATCTTTTGTTCCTGGTATCAGTACCAGAACATTATCATAAGCTGAGCTAATATCCAAGAAGGCAGCAATTACAGAGTTATTGGAAGAGAAGGCTAAGCGAATATCAGTTGTGAACACACTAAGGCTGTCAATCGTACTTTTACCCTTCCTAAAACCAAACTGCGATGTAGCTCGCAAGTTTTTGCTTTCTAAAAACCACTCCAAACGATTTTTAATGAGATGTTCAACAATTTTAACAAGAACAGTTGAAAGTACAATTGGACGATAAGAAGTAACCTTTTCTAAGGTTTGTTTGGTTTCAGAATGGGAATAATTGTTTGAGACTTCCAACTTGATGGAATGATGCCAGATATCAAAGCTGTGTTGATGAGATTTAAATATATTAAAAGAACAGAGTCAGACAGATTAGCTATGAATGAATATGGTATACCATCTTCACCAGGAGCTAAATCCTTAACATGAGAAAGGACCCCTTTTAATTCACTAAGTGAAAAGAGAGAATTCAACTTAAAATCAGAAATAGGAACATAGGGAAAATGCATTAAAAATCTCTGTTCTGGGACTGAAGGAGGAGCTAAATGATCCATAAACTCATTGGCTAATTCTAATGGCAGTTTTGAGGCTGTTGTGTCGCTGAATGCTGACCTGAATCGCCTTATATTTTGCCATACTAGAGATGAATTAACTTCTGGCGAGATAGATGCACAAAATCTTTGCCAACCATCAAATTTCTTTTTCCTAAGGAGCTTACGATTTGCATGAGCAGCTTCTAGATATATATCAAAATTGTGATGATTCATAATATGACAATACATTTTTTCTGCTTCTTTTCTTTTTTTAATGGCCAGAGTGCACTCAGCGTCCCACCAAGGGGGTGAAGGAATTTTGCCTGTAGCACCATTCTTAATAGGCAAAGTATTATCTGCCACCTCTATTATTATTTTTGTAATTTGATTAGATAATAACTGAGGATCATGTAATTGTAAGGAATTAGATAAAGCAAGAATTCTTTATTCTACACAATTTTTGTATTTATCCCAATCTGCATTTTGAAGTCTATACTTCAATCGTGGTGTTAGATTGCAGGCAGCTGGTTTTTTATGTGGAAATGAAATGATTAAAGGGTAATGATCACTACCATAAGCAGACGGTAAAGGAGACCAGGATAATGTCGACGCCAACTCAGGTGTGCAGAGGTCAGGAGCACTTATTCCCTCATTTGGATTTGTTTGGCGTGTTGGGAGACACGTGTTTAAAATACACAAATTATTAGAGTCTAGCATTTCCAATAACTTTTCCCCATAGTAATTGGAACTAGAACTTCCCCAGGACTGATGTTGTGTATTAAAGTCGCCCATTACCAAAAATGGTTTAGGTAAAACTGAAAGAAGATTACTTATTTCAGAAAGAATATTTACAGTGGGACGAGAATAATATATACATACTAAACAGATTTTATTTACAATAGCAGCGACAGTCTGCCGACAATAAAGAATTTGAATTACTGGATAACTTTGCCCATCATTATAACTTTAGTTTTAAATTGTGGAGACTTCAATGCCAAGAATACCTATTGAGGCTCCAGAGTAACTACAACAAAAGGCAGAGAGCTACTAAGTGCCATACAAGAAACCAAATCAGAGGTTCTATCCACTGGAAAACCGACATATTAACCAACAGACTTAAGAAAAATTCCAGACTTAATTGACTTTTTATATATAAAGGTATATCCTCTGACTTTATAAGTGCCGAAGAAGGATTTAATATGAACTCTGATCACTCATCAATAATTTTATATATTAGTGAACATGTCAAACAGAGAAAGCAATCCGTTTCTCGTGAACAAGTTCACAGACTGGGAATCCTTTAAAATAGACCTAAATATATTCATAAATGAGAAGCACCAACTTAATTTCGAACTAAGCAAATTTATTGTAGATGTCCAACAAACTACAAGGGCTAATACACCCGAAAAAAAAAGAACTGAAGGTTAATAGTTATCCTAAAGAAATAACAGATCTGATCAGAGAAAAAAGAACCTTGAGAAAAAAGTGGCAGCGAAACAGGTTTCCCCAAGATAAGACACTGTTAAATAGACTAACTAAGCAAATTGGGAAGGCAATCAAGAAAGTTCGGGATGAAAACTTGACTAGATATCTTCTTCAACTGACTAATGATCGATCTACTGATTACTCACTATGGAAAGCCACAAGGAACCAAAAACAACCTATTGCTCACATACCGCCAGTAAAAGAACTAAATGGTCAATGGGCAATAAGTAACGAGCAAAAAGCATCAAGGTTTGCCCAACACTTAGAGGAAACCTTTACACAAACTGAGAGCGCTGACCAAGATCTCCACTTGGAACAACAAAAAAAATCCCCTGGTTATAATCTTATCACAGGGGAAATCCTAAAGAATTTACCAAGAAAAGCCTTGGTAAAACTTACTAAGATAATCAATGCTTCTTTCAGACTAAAGCATGTTCCAGACCTATGGAAGGTTGCAGAAGTGATCATGGTCCCCAAATCAGGGAAACCACCTCAAGATCCATCATCATACAGGCCTATCTCCTTGCTGCCAGTGATGTCAAAGCTTTTCGAGAAATTACTTCTAAAACGACTGAAACCTAGTATAGAAAATAGCAACATCATACCAGACTATCAATTTGGCTTCAGAGAAAAACATTCAACGATAGATCAGGTGCATAGAATTACAACAGTAATTGAAAAAGCCCTTGAAGATAAGAAAGTATGTACCACTGTATTTTTAAATGTAGCCCAAGCTTTTGACAAAGTTTGGCACAAGGGATTGATTTATAAACTAAGAACAATTTTGCCAAAACAGTTCGCAGATATATTAGAATCATATATAACTGGTAGAGTCTTTAGAGTAAAGCAAGAAAATGCCTATTCTGAACTAAAATAAATAAAAGCTGTTGTACCACAAGGAAGTGTACTAGGCCCGGTCCTGTACCTATTGTACACATGTGATATACCAGAACTAGAAAATGCAACTATTGCTACTTTTGCTGATGATATCGCAATAATGACCACAGGATACAGTCACAAAGAAGCTGTGGTAAAAGTACAAAAAGCAATAAGTCAATTCTATGATTGGACCAAAAAGTGGAGGATCAAGTTGAATGAAACAAAATCCATTCACATTGACTTCACTAATAAGAAATCAGAATACAACCATACAACCCAGTGTACATTAACAACAAAAGTGTACCGTACGAAAACACTGCCAAATATCTTGGTATGACCTTAGACGCAAAGCTCATGTCAAAAAGAAACGAGAAGAATTAGAAATTCGTTACAGAAGCATGAACTGGTTACTAGGAAGGCATTCCGCGTTGTCAGTTCCTAACAAAATCCTGCTCTACAAATCAGTCCTTATGCCAGTATGGACCTATGGTATACAACTATGGGGTTGCGCCAAAGAAAGCAATGTAGAAATTATACAGAAATTTCAGAACAAAGTACTCAAGAATGTTCTTGAATCCAAAAATATGCAGAAGCTCATGAACGTCGGCTTCATCATCATGTTAATGTCGAGGCCAGCTCCTCGATAACACGGACAAAGTAAGAAGGCTCAAAAGGACTAAGCCTTTTTGAGTTAGTGTAACCTATTTGTGACTTTACCGCGAGTGTAATATAGTACCTAGCTATTTATATAGACACAAGAACAAAGTGACTTCGCCTTAACAGACGCTAAGTAAACGCAATGGACGTGCTCTTAGATATAATTTTACTTTTAGCAAATTAAGTTAGTTTAAAATTGCTTATTAGCCTTATTAGGCTAGATTGTAATATAATAAATAAATATTAAAAAAAAAAAAAGTTTTAAATTATCCTCATCAATGACACTAACAATAAAATACTCTACCGGCTTGGACCCTGTTCCCGATACCGGTGGGCTACTAATTTTTATATTTTTAAATGTTTTTATATGGTTTTTGTTAAGAAATATTTAAAAATGTAATTAGTGTGTAAGAAAATAAATAAAGGAGAATAAGTAAATACTCTACTATTTTTATATGGTTTTTGTTAAGAAATATTTAAAAATGTAATTAGTGTGTAAGAGAATAAATAAAGGAAATACTCTACAAATATTTTTTTAATACATGTTATAAGTAAACTAACCTGTGTTTTCACCATCACGCCCAATTCTTATCAAAATTCTACAACAAAATTTGCCCGCAAAAACGCACCGTACTTGACGAGTTCCAACAAGTTACTGAGTGGAGTTAGCAACTTAGCAATGCATACAATAGTTAGTGTTGCCAGTCATATAACTTATTTTCCACAAAAGTCATTCAATGTTGCCTTAATATTAAGATATTTTTGTATGTATATGTTTGCTCATAGGGCAAAAATACCCTTGTTGGCAATGTTGGCGTATTCCACGGTAATGCTTGATGAGCTGCCCGGTCATACCCCTTAGATGTTCTAGGGGGATCCCGAGGTTTTAGAAATACGGTTTTTCTTTGGAAGTAAAAATTGGTGTGTTAGGTGATAGGGGCGGAGATTGAGAGGAAAAAGAATTTTTAGTGGTATGTGATGGAGCAGATGTTTCCACATCTGCATATAATTTGGAAATTGAAATCGTTTGAAAGTGCCGACATGTCTACCGACTTTTAAATATATGGTTAATAAAAATTTAATGTTCAATAGTAGAATCGACAGCTTTAACCATTTAATCTGCATGGATGTTGAGACATAAATATGCGTATATTTTGGATTCCAATTTAAATCTTCCGTACACCTACGAAACTTATAACCAAAGGTATGGTAACTTAAATAATAAAGGCTTGAATATTATTTTAAACGATTTACAAGACCTAATCCTAGATTTAAGCACAATGAATATAGAGGATGCATGTAAACAACTTACAGAATCTGATAGTACATTGAATTTAACCGTAAATGATAAATGTAACGATAACAATTTTTTTCGTATATGACAGAATACATATACTTCATCAAAATATTAATGGTCTACTACACAAAGCTGATGAATTTACCGTAAATTTAAATAATATTAACAATGACAATAACATAATTGATGTGGTATGTGTTACCGAGAATAATATGGTAGCAGACGATACTAAATTCCTCCAAATTCCCAATTATACTATGGCGGAAAATTTCTCAAGAGCAAATAGAAATGGTGGTTCATGTATACTAGTACGAAAAAATCATAAATTCAAGATTCTACACGAAGCAAAGCTTGTAAGCGTTTCCAACCTCATAGAATGTTCGGCTATTGAATTGTTAGAGCATAAGTTAATTATCATATGTATTTATAGACCTCCAAAGGCTAAAAGGGATTGTATAGAAATATTTTTTGACCGTTTAACGGCTATGCTTGCAAAATTATGTGCTAAATGTAAGAAACTTGTAATTTGTGGTGATTATAATATTGATCGACTAAAAGATACTCCTGTTTCGAGAGAGTTTGAAGACTTATTACGGAGTTTTAACTTAAAACTTGCATTAAATGAATCAACTCGTTTACAAAGCAAATCGTGCATTGATAACATTGCTCATAATATGAGAGGCTGTAAACATAGTGTCTTAGAACTAGCCTTGTCTGATCATACAGCACAAATACTATCATATCCATAGGAAAACGTACTCAATATCCCACTGGTACAAATTTAGAAGAGACTATGGCAACGAAAATGTTGAAAAAATTATGAAATGTTTAAAAGCCCTGACTTTTAGTGATTGCTATGGGAAAAGTGACCCAAATGCTGCTTTTGAAGAATTCCATAAACTATTTAATTTTTTTTTTGACCTCTGTTTTAAAAATTAAGGTTCCAATCATACGAAATACTAAATGGCTTAGTAAAGGATTAAAAATTTGTTCCCTACGTAAAAGAATGCTATTGAAAACATATCGACTATCAGGTAATAATAGAGATAAGAGTGATTTTAAGAAGTATGCAAAAAAGTTTAAAATAATCATAAAACTCACTCAAAAGTCGCAAAATAACCATCATATCCAAACAGCCACAAATAAATCTAAAGCAGTATGTCAAATAATCAATAAATACAAAAACAATAACCCCCTGAAAAAATTCATAGAATAAAATATAATAACCAAGTGATAACTGCTCCTGACACTATAGCACAAACATTCAACAACTTTTTTATTGATGACATTTCAAAACTAACTAATAATAGAATAAACTACGCTAATATTCTAACCTATAACAAACCAAACTCCTGTTTCTTAACACCAGTTGCCCCTTACGATGTTGTTAAAATAATTATGACATTAAAAAACACTAACAGTACAGGTTGGGATGAAATTTCCACAAAAATAATAAAACGTGTAGTATACGAAATTGCTCCAATCATCACCTACATAATAAATCAGTGTCTTGAAGAAGGAATTTTTCCAACATATTTGAAAACTACTATAGTTACACCAATATTCAAAAAAGAAAACACGGAAGATGTACGATGTTACAGACCTATCGCTCTCATTCCAATAATGGCTAAAATATTTGAAAGAGTATTATATAATAATCTTATTGAATATTTCGAAAAAAATAAAATAATAATAGATAATCAGGTTGGGTTCAGAAAAGGAAAATCGGTTAATACAGCAATGCATCAGTTTTTACAAAAAAATATAACGGAACTGGATAACAAAAATCAGGTCGCAGCCTTATACATGGACATGACCAAGGCTTTTGATTATGTCGACCATGGCCTACTACTACATAAACTAGATACATCTATGGAGTTCGAGGTAAAGCACTAGAAATAATCAAATCCTATCTCAGTAATAGAATACAGTACACTGAAATAACACAACATGTCCACTCACAAAAACAGACATTAAATTTACATCGAGCCCAAGATGTATAAAATTTGGTGTACCTCAAGGATCGATACTAGGCCCACCACTATTTCTCATTTATATAAATGATTTACCTAACGCTATTCAACACCCTATGGTTTTATTTGCAGATGACAGTACGGCGATTTTCACAAATAACAAAAATAAAAATCTTGAACTAGAAATAAATGATTCCTTATCGAAATTAATACACTGGCTTACAGTAAATAATCTAAAAATCAATCTTACAAAAACCCATTACATGAATTTCAAGAATATAAACGCAAAATCAATTCCATTATCTATTGAGTACAATAATGCAACTGTATCTGAAGTTACAAGTACAAAATTTCTAGGCATCCATGTAGATTCTAATATGTCATGGAAAACACATGTAAATAGTGTATGTAACAAATTGCATCAGTTCCCTCTACATGCTCAAAAAAGTATCTAACCAAACCACACTACTTAGTGCTTATCATGCCTATGTGGTATCCACTCTATCTTATACTATATTGGGGATACTCAACTGATAAAGAAATTGCGTTCAAAGCACAAAAAAGGTGTATTAGATCAATATGTGGGATACACCAAACAAATTCATGTAAACCTCATTTCATAAACCTCAAGATATTAACCCTCCCTGCTTTATATATCTACGAGGCCTCAATTTTAGTTAAATCAAATATCAGTAGCTATGACACATTAAAAAGCAGTAGACTCAGAAATACACTACGTAATAAAACATCCCACACTGCACTACATAGCAATAGTATTTTTTGTATGGGCATAAAAATATATAATAAGTTACCCATAGACATTAAGAGCATTCATTTAATTGGTATTTTTAAAAGAAAGTTAAAAGACTTCTTGATTAAAAAGGCATTTTACTCTATAAAAGAATTCCTTGGAGAAAAGTAATTATTTAATATTAAAATAAGAAGAGAATGATTAATATAAAATGTTGGAATAATGTTAATTAATATAATATAATGTTAATTGTAACGTTAAGTATGTATATTTTTAAAACGATTTAAATTGCAATGCCTTAACAGGCAACTAAGTTCTAAGAACCTATCTATTGTTACCATTGTCAAAATACTGTACACTTAGTTCGCAATAAAGAATTTGAATTACTGGATAACTTTGCCCATCATTATAACTTTAGTTTTAAATTGTGGAGACTCCAATGCCAAGAATACCTATTGGGGCTCCAGACTAACTACAACAAAAGGCAGAGAGCTACTAAGTGCCATACAAGAAACCAAATCAGAGGTTCCATCCACTGGAAAACCGACATATTGGCCAACAGACTTAAGAAAAATTCCAGACTTAATTGACTTTTTTATATATAAAGGTATATCCTCTGACTTTATAAGTGCCGAATAAGGATTTAATATGAACTCTGATCACTCATCAATAATTTTATATATTAGTGAACATGCAAACAGAGAAAGCAATCCGTTTCTCGTGAACAAGTTCACAGACTGGGAATCCTTTAAAATAGACTTAGAAAATAAAATAGACCTAAATATATTCATAAATGAGAAGCACCAACTTAATTTCGAACTAAGCAAATTTATTGTAGATGTCCAACAAACTACATGGGCTAATACACCCGAAAAAAAAAGAACTGAAGGTTAAAGAACCTTGAGAAAAAAGTGGCAGCGAAACAGGTTTCCCCAAGATAAGACACTGTTAAATAGACTAACTAAGCAAATTAGGAAGGCAATCAAGAAAGTTCGGGATGAAAACTTGACTAGATATCTTCTTCAACTGACTAATGATCGATCTACTGATTACTCACTATGAAAAGCCACAAGGAACCAAAAACAACCTATTGCTCACATACCGCCAATAAAAGAACTAAATGGTCAATGGGCAATAAGTAACGAGCAAAAAGCATCAAGGTTTGCCCAACACTTAGAGGAAACCTTTACACAAACTGAGAGCGCTGACCAAGATCTCCACTTGGAACAACTACCACAAGTAGACCAAGAGATTAAACTTGTAACACCAAAAGAAGTATCTAAGGAAATCAGAGATCACATCAGCCCAAAAAAATCCCCTGGTTATGATCTTATCACATGGGAAATCCTAAAGAATTTACCAAGAAAAGCCTTGGTAAAACTTACTAAGATAATCAATGCTTCTTTTAGACTAAAGCATGTTCCAGACCTATGGAAGGTTGCAGAAGTGATCATGGTCCCCAAATCAGGGAAACCACCTCAAGATCCATCATCATACAGGCCTATCTCCTTGCTGCCAGTGATGTCAAAGCTTTTCGAGAAATTACTTCTAAAACGACTGAAACCTATTATAGAAAATAGCAACATCATACCAGACTATCAATTTGGCTTCAGAGAAAAACATTCAACGATAGATCAGGTGCATAGAATTACAACAGTAATTGAAAAAGCCCTTGAAGATAAGAAAGTATGTACCACTGTATTTTTAAATGTAGCCCAAGCTTTTGACAAAGTTTGGCACAAGGGATTGATTTATAAACTAAGAACAATTTTGCCAAAACAGTTCGCAGATATATTAGAATCATATATAACTGGTAGAGTCTTTAGAGTAAAGCAAGAAAATGCCTATTCTGAACTAAAATAAATAAAAGCTGTTGTACCACAAGGAAGTGTACTAGGCCCGGTCTTGTACCTATTGTACACATGTGATATACCAGAACTAGAAAATGCAACTATTGCTACTTTTGCTGATGATATCGCAATAATGACCACAGGATACAGTCACAAAGAAGCTGTGGTAAAAGTACAAAAAGCAATAAGTCAATTCTATGATTGGACCAAAAAGTGGAGGATCAAGTTGAATGAAACAAAATCCATTCACATTGACTTCACTAATAAGAAATCAGAATACAACCATACAACCCAGTGTACATTAACAACAAAAGTGTACCGTACGAAAACACTGCCAAATATCTTGGTATAACCTAAGACGCAAAGCTCATGTCAAAAAGAAACGAGAAGAATTAGAAATTCGTTACAGAAGCATGAACTGGTTACTAGGAAGGTATTCCGCGTTGTCAGTTCCTAACAAAATCCTGCTCTACAAATCAGTCCTTATGCCAGTATGGACCTATGGTATACAACTATGGGGTTGCGCCAAAGAAAGCAATGTAGAAATTATACAGAAATTTCAGAACAAAGTACTCAAGAATGTTCTTGAATCCAAAAATATGCAGAAGCTCATGAACGTCGGCTTCATCATCATGTTAATGTCGAGGCCATCCAGCTCCTCGATAACACGGACATAGTAAGAAGGCTCAAAAGGACTAAGCCTTTTGAGTTAGTGTAACCTATCTGTGACTTTACCGCGAGTGTAATATAGTACCTAGCTATTTATATAGACACAAGAACAAAGTGACTTCGCCTTAACAGACGCTAAGTAAACGCAAT